>CM040971.1:28556753-28575327 GCA_022985045.1 Macadamia tetraphylla
CCTCTACACAACCTGTGCCCCACCCCAAGCCCCCTTTTGGTAATGTGGAGGAAAACTTTCTTCAACTTGAAATGTAAAAACGGAAAAAAGAAAAGAAAAAAAAAAGAACACCATTAGAGGTGAAAGGTTAAAATTGATATTTAATTAATGGAGGACAGATGAAGAAAAAATTTGTCAATAGAGTATAAGAATAAGGAGTGTATCAATTTGTTTGGTATACATTCTCGGAATAGGTTCTCGATCTAGAACGCATTTTAAAATCCAAATCTTCTCTATTTTCTAGCTTGAGAATGCATTCTAGACCAAGAGTCTATTTAGGGGGGGGGTCATGGACTTTTAACCTAAAGTGCCCCATTGTCTAGAATAAGTAAGCTTAGACAAGCCCTCATTACAATCTCAAGTGGGTTGAGTCAGAGCATGGTATTTTCTCAAGACTATTTTCATTTTTGGGTGGAGTTTGACACTTTGGAGGTGATCCTTTCTAATTCGGACCAGTCTAGAGGTGCTCCCCTATAAATATCTCCCATTATTGAAGACATTATGCTAATCTGTGCTAAGCCTATTGAAAGTTTCTTTTCTCACATTCTAAAGGCTGCAAATGGCATTGCCGACACCCTTGCAAGGAGAGGCCTATCCAGCCAGTGTAGGATAGTGTGGTCTCATTCCACTCCTTGGCTATCTTTGCTTGCTTTGTAAAGCAGATGCCTCGACGGATAACCGGTTTTGCTCTATATAAGGCTTCAGTTAACATAAAAAATAAGTTGGAGCAAGGTATCTAGCTACAAGTCCTCCGCAAGTTTATATGTATTGGTATTGGCAAGGGTGTCAATTTGGAATCAAAATTGAATATTGAAATAGATACTTACATTTAAAATTGTACCAAATCAAATCAAATACAAATTGGTACGTACATTTTCAATATAAAAAATGAATATTATTCGGTATGATACGGTTTTGGTATTAAGGTAAGATTGTTTGGTATTAACCAAACCGTATTGAATTAACTACCTATTCCTGAAACGAATCAAGTATACACATATATTAATTATATACTATGTATCTATATGACCTATGGTTAATGAAACCCTGTAAAAACCGTATCAAATCCGAACCAAACAAGGAACCATTTATAAAACCAAATAAAAACCATACCAAAATCAAACCAAGTAAATTCCGTCTCAGTTTTGAAAATGTATTCGAGATCTTGGCATGGTACAATTTTGTTTCTCTGTTTTGTCTCCTACACTGAACAAAAAATCATGCCGAATTACCAAAATCGCATCGATTGTCTAGCTTACGTATTGGTGCAGTTTCTGTCACTCACTGAGACCAATACATATCGATGGATAACGTGACCCATGGACTCCTCAATGCTTAGTGCAAAGCGAGCTCCACAAAGCTTGGCAAACCATTTTCTAGCCCAATCTCTTGTAAAATTAAAATCAATAGAAGAAAAAGTAAGTGGATCTGAGCCATAAAATTGTGGTTGTTTCCGCTATTCTAATAATAAATATGAAAATTAGATATAGGTGCAGTAGGGGATCATTTAAAATTAGATTTTCTTGGACTATGCAAGGATTTGTCTATATTTTCGATTGAATCCTCTTACTTGAGTTCGAGCTTCAAGTGCTCAAATGATGGTAAGTAGCAACAATCCATAGCATGGCATTGTTGTAGAACAATTTAATAGTACAAACAAGTTTTTATTTGATGATCATATTTTTGGGGTTTCATGCAGAGGGTGGAAGTAATAATCCTACAGCGGAAGTAGGTAGAGTTCTACCCAAGTATCCAACAAGTGGTATCAAAGCCAAGTTAGGTAGGGACAGAGTATGGCAGGGTCAAGGTTCTGGTATATCTAAGAATGAAATCTAAGAAGATCTCAATAGCTCGCATATGAAAGGGGGAGATGGAGAGATCGAAAGATCTCAGTCTCCCATGTGAAGGGGGAGATTATTGGGATTACACACAGATGGCGGAAGTAATAGTCCCACATCGAAAGTGGGTAGCCGGATATGGAGAGTTATAGGTATTTAGACACTTTCTCCTTAATAACTAACTTTTGAGTGAGTCTACCCAAGTCCTTAACACACATGACATATCAATAACTCCTGATTGAACTATTTCGAATGATAAATTTTTTTGTTTACTTCCAAATGAGTTTAGAATTTGGTGTGAAGGACATAATAATATTCCAATATCAATAATTTTTTTCCATTCAAATCTATTTATGGGACAAATTTTATTCATCTATTTTGGGGCAAAGAAATTTTCATGAAGTCTTTCTTTAGTTGCAAGGGAAATTGAAGGGAAAGGAAGAGAAAATTTTAAACCTAAAAAGAAAATTTTGAATCATTACCCCACGTGATTATGTCACTAACTTTAAATCATTGTATATTTGGTTATTAAATTTTACTTTATATTTTCCTTGGATTTGAAAAATAAAATAAAAATTACATACAAAAAGTGTCATTATGAAACACAATAAGAAATTTAAGTAGTTTATATAACTATGTTGGGTGATAATTATAAAATTTTTCTTTTTAGGTTTGATAATTTCCACTTTTCTTCCCTTTAATTTCCCTTGCAATCAAATAGAGTTAAGAAAGGGAATTAGTTCCTCCAGAAAAAGAGAAATTCCAATACTCATATCTAGGAAATATAAAAGCCAATTTGCAATCCCATAATCCCATGAACATGATGATTTTTAGCTTGATAAATATAGAAAAATTTACAGACTTGAAATGTCACACCCCGTTCTCACTGAAGCGATGGCGGTTAACACAGTTAACCCAAACTGCCGAGATCATCGATACTATATTTCACCACAGCATACACACAACTAATATAAGCTCATCAGATCAGCGGAAGACTAAGTTTTACCTGTGAATAATCCCATAATACTTGATACCTGAATTGTGATACAATAGTTATATACATGTGGGCCGAAGGCATGATATTTACACAATAAAAATACAATTCACATATCAAGTATATAAAGAATCCATCAAAACAATCGAGTACGCTCGCTCGGTATCAAAGGCTGGAGCTCACTCGGCATCAAGGTTGAGCCCATCGGCATCACATGGTAAAGCTCACTCGGCCTCGAAGTGGAGCTGATTGGCATCGAACTACGGTCCCTAGACACAACTCTCGCTAGCATCAATGCCATGCTCTAACTCCTCGAGGTCCACCGGTCCTCTTGAGGAACTTCATTGTGGGACCCACCCGTGCTCTTCGGATGTATGACCTGCAAAATCATCTAAAAGGGGTGCACCGTGGGATGAGCTCACTAGCTCGATGAAGTGGTAAGATGGACCACCAGAGTCCACACATCAAAACACAATCATATGCACTACATGCTATGCATTACATTTTAAATCACATCCACCTAAGCAACATTACTAAGTCTTGGTTTAGTGCTACTACACCACGATCGCGTATACTCGAGTGCGACGCAAACTCCATCCCATGATATGCCGAAAGGCCCCGTGGACCAGAAACTCTCAATAGAAATGTAAATGGCGAAATTAAAGGTCTTGACTCCGGCAATTTAAAAGCGATCGATTGCCTTCTTGAATGTACCCTGGGTTGCCATGTCCTAATGACCCACGGCGTTATGTCTAACCGCCACAGTGACGACAACGCGACCTTGCTTCCCCAAATGATAACCCAACACCTTAACCCCTGTTGGGAAGGGTCGTAGCACGGGACGGTGAAATCCTAAACCGCATGCTCCTATATGACAATAGTACGATTGCATAGTGCCTCCACGTCCCATACCACGGGCCACCAATGCACTCGTCTCCAAGCCGATTACGGCATCTAGTCTATCAATGCATTATGCACCATGATGTCAACATTCATCACATAAGCATTTCATCATTTGGTATTTAGAAAGTAAACATATCACACATGCATAACAATGGGTGGATGACTAATCTACATAGCATATTCATGATGGCATGACTAGACTAGATACATCTAAATGAATGCCAAATAATGCCTTAAAACAAGGCCAAACGTCCTCTCCCCACTTACCTGTAGCGTACAAGGATTCCCGTTCGGTATGGGTGAGATCCGGTGCGAAACGTGTAGGATTTGGTGAACCTAACATGATTGAGCGGGGTTAGTACTTCACCATTTTGGAATCAAAATTAACACGATCTGATGACAAAATCATGTTTAGAACGTTAAAGAAGGTGCACGTCGATTTGGGTCCAATCGGACGAAGAATCACCTTGGGCCACAGTGGGTCGACGGGTGATGTCGCCACGGTTCTACCAGTTTGGACCGACGGTAGGGGCCCGATTGGCCCGTGCCCACCGGTTGGGCAGGGCCCTACTAAGACCGGGCGGGGTGGCCCTGCCGGTTGGCCCGAGGCCACTGCCCTCTCGGTGGGTGCTCACAGGGGCGGATGGCCCACCGGTTCCACCCACCGGTCTTGGCGGGAAACCTACCGTTTCTTCCCAACTTCCTCCATTCTTTGGGGATTCAAATGGGGTTTTTCCCAACCCATTCTTCACACCTTCAAGGTCTTATAGGATGGTTCTAACCTAGATCTAGGTTAGATTTAAGGGATGGGAAACCATCTTACCTTCTTTGCTCAAGAACAACTTCAATCCCTCCAAATCACTTCAAACCCACAATGCTTCTTCCACCTTGTCAATACCTCTTCAAATCCTTCAAGATCAACACATAAATCATCCATTAAACTTTAGATTCATCATTTCAAAGGGGATTTACAAGATCTGAAGAAATCCTACTCGAATCAAGGGTTTAAGCTTGGGTATGGTGAATGTTTAAGGAACCCGACTTTACTTACCTCCAAATGTAGATCTAGAGTTAAAGATCACTCTTCCGGCGTCGAAATGGGAAGATCAAGCTTCGGCGCCGCTGAAATCCTTCTCTTCTTCCTCTTCCCTTCTTCTTCCCTTTCTTTTCTCTCTCCTCTTTACTATCCTCACCAACGTACGGGTGTCATAAATGAAAAGAAAAGAAAATCATAAATGCTATATATATACTTCCTAAATAACTAAATAGTGCACATGGATGGGTCACTCAGGTGGATGGGTGCGCCCATTTGTCCGGCCACCTGAGGGCCAAAACTTGGGATTTTTGACAGAGTTCGGGCCTGGTGTGAACCCCACCCCTGGCATACGATATGGTATACGTATATACATTAATATACGACTACAATACCTGCTTTATCCATACATGGCCTTATGGTAGGTGCATGTACACGGCTTGGGTACTCCCGTCTCTTCTGGCACTGGCTCAGACTTGTCGGGCTAGCTGGTGTTTAAGGTCACCCTTGCCATCATAGCCCATAAGGAACCCGTTCTAACTCCCTCTGGTTCGGTTTCTGCATGGTTTAATCGGGTCAACCGTGTAATCAGACTGGGTTTAAGAAGTAGGGTATTACATTACCCCCCCTTCTGAAAAATTTCGTCCTCAAAATTGCGTACCTGGTTGATCAAAAAGATGAGGGTACTTGGCTTGCATTTCATCCTCGACCTCCCATGATGCTTCTTCAAGTGAATGATCAGCCCATCGCACCTTTACATAGGAAATGAAACGGTTGCGAAGGGTTTTCACCTTCCGGTCCAAAATTTCAGCTGGCTGTTCTGTATAGGTCATGTCAGCTTCAAGGTATTCTGGCTCCACGGGTAATACATGAGAGGGGTCATGAGCATATCACTTCAGCATGGATACATGGAATACATTATGAACATCCCCAAGTGAAAGTGGCAGAGCAAGCATGTAGGCTACTGAGCCAACCCGGGCTAAGATCTCAAATGGTCCAATGTATCTTGGGCTCAATTTCCTCTTTCTATGAAACCTTTGCAACCCTTTAGTAGGAGAGATCTTGAGAAATACCTTTTCTCCTGGCTGAAATTCAATGTCCTTTCTGCGGGTGTCCGCATAGCTCTTTTGACGGGACTGAGCTGCTTTAATCCGTTCTCTAATAACGTCAACTTTGTCACAAGTCATCTGTATCATCTCAGGTCCTAACATTCGACGTTCACTTACCTCATCCCAATACAAAGGAGTTCTGCACTTTCTGCCATATAACGCCTCATACGGAGCCATCCCAATTGTAGTTTGGTAACTGTTGTTATATGCAAACTCCATAAGAGGTATATATTCTTCCCAAGCGCCACTCATCTCCATTGTACATGCCACAGCATGTCTTCTAATATCTGTATGGTTCGCTCTGACTGACCATCCGTCTGTGGGTGAAAAGCAGTACTCAAATTCAATTGTGATCCCAAGGCACGCTGTAAGCTTTTCCAAAATCTAGAAGTGAACCTTGGGTCTCTATCTGAAACAATGCTCACTGACACTCCATGTAAGCGCACTATGTTGTCCATGTAAAGTTATGCTAGTTTGGCCATGGAGAACTTGGTCTTGATGGGAATGAAATGAGCAGTCTTGGTAAGCCGATCCACGATCACCCATATCGCGTCCATTCCCTTAGGTGTACTTGGTAGTCCGGTGACGAAGTCCATTGTAATCCTTTCCCACTTCCATTCTGGTACTGGGAGTGGCTGAAGAGTACCATAAGGTCGATGCCTCTCAGCTTTTACTTTCTGGCATGTAAGACAAGTCGCCACATACAGAGCTATGGTGACTTTCATGTTTGGCCACCAGTAACTTTGTTTGAGGTCTTTGTACATCTTGGTACTTCCTAGGTGGAGTGAGTACTCGGAGCTGTGTGCTTCTCTCACTATCTTATTTTGTATATCCAAATCATCAGGTACACACAATCTGTCTCGAAACATCAATGCCCCATCACTGGCTAAAGCAAAATCTGGGTCATTCATTGTTTGATCTTGAACTTTAATCCTAATCCGCTGTAATTCAGGATCCAAGGGTTGCTTCATTATCACCTCTTGCCTAATTGTCGGATGCACCTGGAGAGCCGTCAAGGACACAGTCAACCATTTAAGGTTTTCTGGTTGAGGTTCGAGCTCTAAGGTTGCCCCTTCATATGAGAGGGTTTCATCCATTATTATCGCCTCTTGCACGAGTGGTGGGCTGACTGCTAAGTATGAGAGCGACACAGTCTGTGTCTTCCGACTCAATGCATCTGCCACTACATTTGCCTTACCGGGATGATACTGAATGTCGCAGTCATAATCCTTCATGAGCTTAAGCCATCTCCTCTGTCTCATGTTTAGATCCTTCTGGGTGAAGAAGTACTTCAGACTTTTGTGATCACTGTATATCTCACACTTCTCCCCATACAAATAATGTTACCAAATCTTAAGGGTAAAAATGACTGCAGCTAGTTCCAAGTCATGAGTGGGGTAATTCTTCTCATACTCCTTTAGTTGTCGGGATGCATACGCTATTACCTTACCGCGTTGCATGAGAACACAACCCAAACCAACTTTGGAAGCATCGGTATAGACTGTCATTCCACCTGTGCCTTCAGGAATGGTCAACATAGGGGCCGTCACCAACCTTTCTTTCAATTCCTGGAAGCTCTTCTCACATTCCTCTACCCAGTCGAATTTCACACCCTTTTTTGTTAATTTAGTCATTGGTACTGAGATTCGGACGAAATTCTCAATGAAGCGCCGGTAATATCCAGCCAAACCCAAGAAGCTTCTAATTTCGGTGACATTCTTGGGACTTTCCCATTCCATTACTGCTTTCACCTTAACAGGATCTACTTCAATTCCGGCTTTAGACACTACGTGCCCCAGGAATCCAACTTGTTCAAGCCAGAATTCACACTTGCTATACTTGGCAAACAAGCTGTGATCTCTCAACCTCTGTAACACCATTCTCAAGTGTTGAGTGTGCTCCTCTTGGTCTTGGAGTAGATTAAGATGTAAATCAATAAAACAATTACCCATTTATCTAGCACATCCTAAAATACTCTATTCATTAGATCCATGAATGCTGTCGGTGCATTGGTTAATCCGAAAGATAACACTAGGAACTCATAGTGACCATACCAAGTCCTAAATGTTGTCTTGGGTATGTATCACGCTCTTTATCTTGAGCTGATAATAGCGACCGAAGGTCTATCTTTGAAAATACTACGGCTCCACAATCTGGTCAAATAGATCATCAATGCGTGGCAATGGATACGGTTCTTAATGGTTAGCTTATTTAATTCCGATGTCGATGCACATCGAAGCTGCCATCTTTCTTCTTGACAAACAACCTGGGCACCCCAAGGTGAAACACTTGGGCGAATAAACCCCTTTTCAATAGTTCCTACAACGCATCGCAACTCCTTCAATTCATGGTGCCATCTGTATGGAGCCTTGAATCTGGAGCTGCTCCAGAGTCAAATCTATGGTAAACTCAACTCTCTATCGGTGGTAAATGCATCGGATCATCTAGGAAAGCGTCGGAAACTCTTTAACCACCTTTACCTCTTCTAGAGGTGTAATCCTTCATCAACATCAAGTACCGATGCTAAGTAACCCTGACATCCACTTTCTAGCAACTTTACCGCTTGAAGAGCAGAGACAAGGACTTTCCTCACCCGTTTCATTTTATCTGCTCGGTATACCAATTCTTTCCCTTCGTCATCTGTCACCCTAATCAGCTTTTCAGCACACACCACATTAGCTCGATGAGCCGACAACCAATCCATACCCAGTATAACATCAAAATTCGGTATATTGAACTTAATGAGTTCTGCCTCAAATTTCTTTCCACTAATTTCCACTGGGCACGGCCCATACACTTCCTTCAACTGTGTAACTTTACCAGTAGGCATACTAACAATCATTCCGTGATCTAGGATCCTAGGTGACATCCCAAGTTTCTCTGTAAATCTCTTAGATGAGAATGAATGAGTAGCTCCTGAATCGAATAAAACATAGGCTGGTGTGCCTGATATGGGTAGGATACCTAGTGTAACAATGCATATAATTTCAGCAGGTCATCAATATTAATCATAATAAATTTCTTAATTTAAAATGTACCCACTACTAATCTTGGCCTCGCTTCCTCGGTGTAGAGCATACATCCTTCCTGCGGTTGATTCCCCAAGCTAAGGGAGGTCGATCGTAGAAGGGATGGAGGCAAGCGGTGCAGCCCGAGTCTTTTGCATAATGCCCATAAGAATGGCAGTTGAAACAGCGAATCGGAGCGTCGGGCGGGGCGGGCCCTCGCACTTGACGATTGCGGATGGAGGTCGAGGTGGCCTTGGAGCTGTAGGTGCCACACTAGTGTTTGGGCGGAAAGAGGTGGAACCGAACCACCAACTGGTCTAAGAGGGTAGCGAGATGGCCTATAGGGCTGCCTATACATAGGCCCGGCTATGCGATCCATGGTATGCTTTGGAGGAATTTCCCATATCCGAAATGGGTTTGTTCTCTTCCACGATCCGGGGTGAGGGTGCTTCTCCTTTGCTTATCCTCCATGGTCTTGGCCTTACACTAATCTGGCCATATTCGATCAAATCCAAGACCTCAAGTACAGACCCAATAGATGCTTTTAGGCCTTTTAGGAACCTCGCTGCCTTCTCTTCAGCTGTCCTCATATGTCTTGGGGCAAAATGGAACAAACTCTCGAATTGTTGTTGGTACTCAAGGACAGTCTTACCTCCTTGAGTTAAAGCCATAAACTCAGTCTCCTTGTGGTCTCTGAAGCTGCGTGGATAATGGTTGTCTAAGAACAACTCCTTGAACTGTTCCCAAGTGGGTTCTGAATGGGCAGCCAACAATATGGGCTTGGAGGCTTGCCACCAAGAATTTGCCTCCTTCTTGAGTTGTAACCCAGCATAAATGAGTTTACGTGTCCAGTCACTCGAAGCACTTCAAATATTTTCTCTAGTTCTTGGATCCATTGGTCCGGTTCCAGAGGATCACTCCCCACCTTAGAGAATACAGGTGGTAAGTTCCTCTTGAATGACTCCACTACCTTTGACGTATTATTCATCGGCGGGAAGTTAGGAGCATAAGCCGGATAGTAAGAGTATGGAGGAGGCATCCCATACTGAGGAATACCGAATGGTGGAATTGGAGGTGTAACCCCCACTTGTGGTCCCGTTCCCGACCCTACAGGAGAGTCCTGTGGAATGAGTACCCGGGGAGGTTGAACCGACTGAGAAAGGTCCAATTGTTGTTGAATAGCAGTCATAAATGCTTCTTTTCTTTGAAGCATTTGTTCTTGAAAAGCTTTGATTTCTGAATTATAGTAGCAACATCTCCCGGAGTAATGACCGGTGGAGGGTCCGGGAGTGTAGTCATAGGTGGGTCCCCATGTGCCCCACCCTGACCAAGGGTCTCTGGAGGTAGTGGAGGTGAGGTTTGCCCCACAGAGCGGGACCTCTTGGGATTCAGTGGTCGACCGACCGGACAAGGACCTCGTGAGGTACCTCGGGCATTGCTACCGGATCTAGTACGTACCATCGTATCCCTGTACCTGGAACATATCACACACCATATTGGTTAAACACCGTAGAATTGATTTCGGCACACAATTTTATGCCATCACATAAGGTGTTGTAGTGTATGATAGCCTGTAATTTACCGCAACTTAATTCCAAGATACAGGGCCAATGCCCCAACAGGTGTGTCAATGGTCCCACTTGAGCATAACACATTAACATGGGAACAATATCAATAATAAGAATCAATATAATCATGCTAGGAGGAGAGAAGAAAAAAAAAATCTTCAAAATTTTCCCAATTTTCACAACCGGTGGGCTGCACCGGTGGGTAGGGGCCCACTGGTCGAGCCCGTCGGTCCCAGTACCTCAAAACGGCAGGTGGCACCGGTGGGTAGGGGCCCATCGGTCTGCGTCAAGAACACGAACAGGCCCTCGGACCTGTTATGTCTTGTCTCTTCCCCAACTCCTTTCTCTCTCTCCCTCTCTTCCTTGGGCGATCTTGGAGGTCTCCTCGGCGCTTCTACTCGCGACTTTACTCATCAACTCGGCGCTTTTGAGAAGATTCAACTCTCCCTCTTTCAAGTAAGTTTCTTCTTCTCCTTTCTCAGAATTTTCACTTGGGGGTAGAAATGCATGTGTAGGCTTTAATCTAGGCTTTCTTTCCACATTTCTTTCCATAGAATAGCATTTCCATGTGATTGTGAGGTTTCCATTGTGGTCATTTGTAGTTTATTAGGATTTTATCTCCTCATTTGGAGAAAAACCCCAATTCGTGCCCTAGGTTTCCAAATTTGGGGATTTCTTCAATTCTCGCTCCTTTTCTCCAATTGATGATTCCTTTGTGATGCATTACACTTGATTTGTGCTTAACATGCTATAGATTTCATGAATTGTCCATTATGCTTGGAATCCCCATGTATTCCCATGAAAAACCCCTCTTTTGTATTGGTTTCCTTGATCTTCATCACGTACTTTTATTCGTGGACCTCCATAGTCTATTTGGGTATGATTTTGTACTTTCATGATCCCGCTACCAATGCGTTTCGTCTTAGACCTATGGTTTCAAGTTGTACTCCATTATGTTTGAATTTGCGCATTGGAATCGAATCCCCTCATGTTAAATATGCCTTCTTTGTTATTTCTTGTTTTAGCATGTTTCCCCTTTGTCACTTACCGTGCATCATGTCCATAGGTTCCCTATCATTTCTAGCTTGTCGCCATTTCCATTTTGCGAGTATTTGGGTTTTGGGTTTCCCCTTTTAATGCTGTCATTTTCCATTCTTTACTTACCCCACTTTCTTTTCTTCTTGCCAGGATGTCATCTCGCACCGGCAAGGGACCCTCTTCCTCTGGCATTCGACGTAAGACTACCGCTTCTAAGCAGAAGAGTGCGAAAACCAGCTCTTCAGCTCCCTTCAGGGAGACCGACCTGCCGTCGACCCTCTGAGACTATGATGAGGAGCTCTTCCTTAGTGCAGGCAGCAGCCTAACGGCGATCTTCCGAAGAGGTCGGTGATGATGGAGAAGACCGTGGTAGTCGATGACTTCCACAAGGTTCAGCTTCAGGAGAGGTTCTTAGCACTGGGCTTGGAGTCTATCCTCCACGTAGCCGTCCATGCTACGAGCAGCTAGTCCGCGGTTCTCTGCAACTTGGAGGTGTCTTATCCATACGGGGAGTTCACCATAGTCGCTTGGTGAAGGGAGTCGACATCCAATGATGGGTACCTGCCACATCTTGGGCATATCGGATGGCACCGATACTCGTCCTCCGGAGCAAGCCTGCAGGACCATTCATGAGCTTGGAGGCGCGGACTTCATCTACGAGACCATCTGCGGCGAGCACTCCGTCCGGAGTCCGAGACGTCCTTCTACCCCGAGGTTCACTTATTTGCCCGGTTGGTCCAGTTCAACCTGCTCCCCAGAGGAGGTCATCAGAACCAAGTGGGTTTCATGGCGGCTTTCATCGAGTTCTGCATCTACACGGTCGCAGAGGGAGGTGTCGAGCACTTATGCCTCCCGTACATCATTCTCAGGACGATGGAGCACCACACTTCCCACCACGAGGATGGAGGATTTCCCTATGGCGGATCCTCACTAGGATCTTGAGTTCTTCGGGTGGACTTGAGCGGCGAGGAGGGAAAGACTCCGGCTGATAGGTTCGACAGGAGCAACCTCCACGAGGATGGGTCTCCATACCCTCATGGATACACCTCCGAGGCGGGGCTCGAGAGGTAGGGGTAGGAGGGCTGCCCTATGGAGGATGTCCCCATGAGGAGGAGTCACGGGAGGATGAGGACTACGTTCCTCGGGGCGAGGAGGATGATCGGTGGGTGGTGGCATCCCGGAGGCGCCTCAGAGTCGAGAGGCCCGGTCCTAGTTCCTCCAGGTGCGCCTCACCATAGAGCCCCACCACCAGGAGTGGTGATCGACTTCGAAGGCATGATGTCCACCATGCGGGCCTTGCAGGATGGCCAAGTCCGATTCTTGAGAAGGTGGCGAGAGTGCCTCGGGAGGACGCATCCGGAGAGGAGCCACTTTGGAGCACTCCTTTCTCCAGCTGGGCCAGGACTTGAGCACCACGGCTAACGCTATGTCCGCAGATTTTGGCCAACTACGGAGGGCGGTACGGCTGGTGAACGCGAGGTTTGACTATTACGACCACCGCCTCGACGTCAACTCTAGGCCTCCGGCGAACGTGGTGATCATTGATGATGACGACGATGACCAGTGAGGGTTTAGCTCGCCCACACCAGCTGTTTATCTATTTTCCATTTTTGTAGACCTTGTTGTATATCTCATTTCTTCTCATTCCTTGTATTTGTACTGTAACTGGACTCATTTATGGAATAATATCTTTTGATAGTGATTTTTTTTTTCTATGGTGCATTTATTTGTTGAGTTCTTGTGTAGTTTGGTTGTGATGGTTCTTGTTACTTTTTATCTTTGTCGTATTGAATATGTTGTTTATCAGGTGTTGTGTGTAAAATTTTTGGAAATCCCATTTTAGCGTTATCTTCAAATTTTGTCAAACTAGTCGCGATAGGTTATATCACCAACTTAATTACCTTTTATCTACACTCACGTATGCCATGAATGCAATCCCTAAATGCAACTCTTTTTATACTTTCTTTCTTTGGCTTTTAACTCCTTAAAGCTTTTACATTAACCCAACCCCATTTCCCTATTATAGAGTCTACGGGATTCTAATGGTATGCTGTGAGTGGAGCAGAGCATCACGCTCTGATACCACCGTTTGTCACACCTGTCTCACGGAACAGACGTGATCGGTTAACACCGTTAACCCAAACTGCCGAGATCATCGATCATGTATTCCACCACAGCATACACACAACTAATATAAGCTCATCAGATCAGTGGAAGACTAAGTTTTACCTGTGAATAATCCCATAATACTTGATACCCGAATTGTGATACAATAGTTATATACATGTGGGCCCGAAGGCATGATATTTACACAATAAAAATACAATTCACATATCAAGTATATAAAGGAATCCATCAAAACAATCAGAGTACACAGCTCGGCTCGGTATCAAAGGCTGGAGCTCAGCTCGGCATCAAGGGTTGAGCCCAGCTCGGCATCACATGGTAGAGCTCAGCTCGGCCTCAGAAGTGGAGCTCAGCTCGGCATCAGAACTGCGGTCCCGCAGCACAACTCTCGCACGAGCAGTCAATGCCGTGCTCTAACTCCTCAGGGGTCCACCAGTCCTCTTCGGGGAACTCGACTGTGGGATCCACCCCGTGCTCTTCAGATGTATGACCTGCAAAATCATCTAAAAAGAGGTGCACACGTGGGATGAGCTCACTAGCTCAGTAAGTGGTAAGATGGACCACACAGCAGTCCACATATCAAAATACAATCATATGCACTACATGCTATGCATTACATTTTAAATCACATCCACCTAAGCAACATTACTAAGTCTTCGGTTTAGTGCTACTACAGCCATAGTGCGCGTATACTCCGGGTACGAGCCGCGAACTCCATCCCGCGATACGCCCATAGGGCTGTCGGAGAAGGCCCACCGTGAGTACTCGAAAAAGTAAAGACAATGCCGTCCACCGACTCTCAACAGAAATGTAAGTGACTGAAATTAAAGGTGCTGACTCTAGTAATTTAAAAGCAGTACGATTGGCCCTCTTAAATGTACCACCGGGGTTGCCGACTGTCCTAATGACCTGTCGGGCGTTATGTCTAACCGCCACAGTGACCCGACAACCGCGACCACTGCTTCCCCCCAAATGATAACCCAACACCTTAACCCCTGTTGGGAAGGGTCGTAGCACAGGACGGTGAAATCCTAAACCGCATGCTCCTATATGACAATAGTACGATTGCATAGTGCCTCCGCGTCCCATACCACGGGCCACCAATGCACTCGTCTCCAAGCCGACTATGGCATCTAGTCTATCAATTCATTATGCACTATGATGTCAACATTCATCACATAAGCATTTCATCATTTGGCATTTAGAAAGTAAACATATCACACATGCATAACAATGGGTGGATGACTAATCTACATAGCATATTCATGATGGCATGACTAGACTAGATACATCTAAATGAATGCCAAACAATACCTTGAAATAAGGCCAACCATCCTCTCCCCACTTACCTGTAGCGTACAAGGATTCCCGTTCTGTACGGGTGAGATCTGGTGCGAAACGTGTAGGATTTGGTGAACCTAACATGATTGAGCGGGGTTAGTACTTCACCATTTTGGAATCAAAATTAACACGATCCGATGACAAAATCATGTTTAGAACGTTAAAAGAAGGTCGCACGTCGATTTGGGTCCAATCGGACGTAAGAATCACCTTGGGCCACAGTGGTCGACAGTGGTGTCTGCCCACGGTTCTACCACGTTTGGACCATGGTAGGGGCCCGCGGTTGGCCACCGTCAGCCGCGGTTGGGCGAGGGCCCTGCTAAGACCTAGGCGGGGTGGCCGCGTTAGCCCGTCGGTTGGGCCCGCCGGTTGTGCCCGAAGGCCCTGCCCTCTCAGGTGGGTTCTCACAGGCGGGCCAGATGGCCCACCGGTTCCACCCACCGGTCTTGGCGGGAAACCTACCGTTTCTTCCCAACTTTCTCCATTCTTTGGGGATTCAAATGGGGCTTTTTCCAACCCATTCTTCACACCTTCAAGGTCTTATAGGATGGTTCTAACCTAGATCTAGGTTAGATTTAAGGGATGGGAAACCATCTTACCTTCTTTGCTCAAGAACAACTTCAATCCCTCCAAATCACTTCAAACCCACAATGCTTCTTCCACCTTGTCAATACCTCTTCAAATCCTTCAAGATCAACACATAAATCATCCATTAAACCTTAGATTCATCATTTCAAAGGGGATTTACAAGATCTGAATAAATCCTACTCGAATCAAGGGTTTAAGCTTGGGTATGGTGAATGTTTAAGGAACCCAACTTTGCTTACCTCCAAATGTAGATCTAGAGTTGAAGATCACTCTTCCGGCGCCGGAATGGGAAGATCAAGCTTCGGCGCAGCTGAAATCCTTCTCTTCTTCCTCTTCCTTCTCTTCCCTTCTTCTTCCCTTTCTTTTCTCTCTCCTCTTTACTATCCTCACCAACGTCTTGGTGTCATAAATGAAAAGAAAAGAAAATCATAAATGCTATATATATACTTCCTAAATAACTAAATAGTGCACATGGATGGGTCACTCAGGTGGGTGGGTGCGCCCACCTGTCTGCCCACCTGAGGGCCAAAACTTGGGATTTTTGACAGAGTTCGGGCCTGGTGTGAACCCCACCCCTGACATACGATGTGGTATACGTATATACATTAATATACGGCTACAATACCTGCTTTATCCGTATATGGCCTTATGGTAGGTGCATGTACACGGCTTGGGTACTCCCGTCTCTTCTGGCACTGGCTCGAACTTGTCGGGCCAGCCGGTGTTTAAGGTCACCCTTGCCATCATAGCCCATAAGGAACCCGCTCTAACTCCCTCTGGTTCGGTTCCTGCATGATTTAACCAGGTCAACCGCGTAATCAGACCGGATTTAAGAAGTAGGGTATTACATGAAAGCTTCGGTGAATACATTTAATGTCATGTAGAATGATAGACAATTCCATTGGTGGATATGAAGAACCTCGCTTACAATGAAGTGAATGAGAGCTTGGGAATTTGAGTAGCACATACACTTTGAATTTTAACAGTTTTAGCCTTGAAGCTTTGGCCTTGGCTTTGAAACTATATACGGGTGATCAGTCCTGATTTATCCAAGTGATCATTGCTAATTAATAAAGAATCTTCCCAAACCCATAGCATGGGGCTTCGAAGAATTCATACAACTCATCAATAGATTGATTGATGAAATGGAAGAGCAGCCACCCTAAAAACTAATGTGTCTCTTTTCCAAATCTCACAAAAGCAACGTAGAAAAATGTTATTGCTCCTTTAGTGAATGGGGGAAGCAAACCATGCCTCTTAGGCTAGTGGATTGACAGTCAAACAATGCATCCTCTATAGTTCTACTCCTTTATTGCATAAGTGGCACATGTCCAAAGTAACAATATTTCTTCGTTAAGTTCTTGAAGACAATAAGGGCGTCAATGCAAAACTTCCATATGAACACCTTCACATTAGGGACTGAAACTTTGAGTTTCATATGATTTTCCATTAGCTGCTTAGAGATTATGGATGCTCTCAATGCCATTTGGGACTGAAGTTGAATTTGGACAGCTCCAATGATAAGTTGATTTGACTGAAAACCATCCATTAGAGCTAACATCGTCAAAAGAGATCAACTTACATTTTTTTTCCTCAATAGGTAAGGAGGGAAAAGTAACAATCAAGAGACTCAAACTCAAAACATGTGAATTTGAAACCGAAACCATTTACCAAAATCGAACCGAGCCGTTTACACCAAAATCGTAAAATCATTTAGTAAATGGTTCGGTTCTGGTTTCAAGTTTCAAGCCGATTAGCTAAATGGGTTGGATCCGTTTTAATCGCTTAACCCATTGGTTTCAAACAGAATTGAAACCGTGAAAATCGAACTGTTTAAACTGTCAAAATCGATCCAATTAACCATATAGCGATTAAGTAACCAACTTTTTTGGAGGTAATATTTTTTCTTTTAACCTCGTATGAAATTCTTTGGACATTAGTTTTATATTCTAAGTAATTCTTTTCTACCTTTATATACCTGAGATGGATGAAGACGAATTATTTGAAGCCTTGGAAGATGTGTATTCAGAGCTTTCTACTCTTACTTTAGCATCATCCACTACTACTACTACTGGTGTTCATTAGTAGTTTTATTTGCATTTCTCTTTCTTAATGTAATATTTTCTTTTGCTTAGTAGTTTGGTTGTTTTAACAAAACATAATGGTTTGCATTTCACATTCTCAAGATTGAATCGTTTATCACCAAAAGTAAATTTTAGTAAACATGTGAATAAACTAGCAAACCGATTGCTAACCGTTTAGAAACCGCTCGGAATAAACTAAAATCGAAACCGTTAAAAACCGTGAAATCAAAACCATTTAAAAACCATGGAACCGAAACCATTTACTAAATGGTTGTGGTTTCAGAAAGTGCAGCCATTTAGTAAATAGTGCGGTTTTGATTCCAACCAAATAAATGTGAACTGAACCGAATCGCACCATTTAAATCAAAATCGAATCGATTAACACCCTTAACTACAACTGCATCAACTCTGTTAGACAGTTATTGTTAACAACTTACATTTTTTTAGTAAGTTCCATCTAAGAATGTGAATTTGTAATCGAAACCGTTTATCGAAACCGAATCGATCCGTTTACACCGAAATCGCAAAACCGTTTAGTAAATGGTGCGGTTATGATTTTAAGTTTCAGGCCGATTAGCTAAATGGGTCGGGTCGGTTTTAACCGCGGAACTCGTTGGTTTCAAACCAAATTGAAACCATTTAAAACCATTTAAACCGATCCGATTAATCCGTATAACAATTAAATAAAGAAGGGGTAGTAATCCGTATAACAATTTACAATTAAATTAAGTGCTCATTCTGCTTTGGTATGATTTATTGCAATTCAGTTCAAGTTTAGGTTTTAGATCATGAACTTGTAATCCATATATGTTACTATGTTATTATGTTATCATAGATTGGGTGTTTTGGCTGAACCACCTGTCATTTTAATATTTTATGTTGTAGAAGGTGGATTTGGATGTTG
>CM040971.1:28575427-28591318 GCA_022985045.1 Macadamia tetraphylla
GTAGCATAGAAATTGGCCATTGGTTGATCTCAGAATGTCATAATGTGCATAGACCTCCTGAGGGTGCTGGCACAATGATGGGCACAATGATGAGCACAATAATGTGTAAAATCTTAGGAATATAAGTGTACATTTTACCCCACTTCGGATAGTACTACTTTTATTTTTCTTGTTTTTTTTAGTTTCCAAATCTACAAGAGAAAGTGCTTAAAGTGAATCAAGAACCAGTCCAAAGGTGGGACCCAGTCATTGGTACCACATCCTCTCTCCTACAAAATCCTGAAGATTATTTTCTCTCATTGCCACCTCACAAGATCTTGAAGATACTATACAGAGATTCCTTTCTGATTTAATCAAGATTGCAAGATATTGGTAAATATTGTAAGGAAAGAATAGAATTTGTTAATTATGGAAATAGATTCTCTCTTTCCTCACACAATATCTCAAAGAATGAAGATTTTTACCAAGATTTAATTTTATTTTATTTTTTTTCTTTTCTTAAAGAAAACTTGTAGAAGGAAGGAGGCAAGAAAAAAACTCTATAAAAGCCCCTTCCTCCCCCCTCCTATTTTATTATTCTCCTTAGTTTATTTTTTAATTTATGCTTAGTTTTCTTCTCTCTCCCTCTCTCACTCTTTAGTTTTAGTTTTTCTCTATTTTTGCTTTAATTACTTTTGTAATAGTTTTTTATGTCAATTAATGCAAGCACTCTTTTATTCTTATTCAGTCTTTTTATGTTTATGATTTATGCAATTGAGTTGTAATTTTTAAAGTTATAATTCTAGGCTTAGATCTAAGTGACAAGATCACGAGTCGTGGAGCATCTTTTTTTTTTTTTTTTTCAAGTTCAGTTTTTTTTTTTTTTTAAGATTTTTTTTCTCTAGTACTAGAAATTTCAGATTTGGTTGATTCCAGATCTGGTTTTTAGTACTGGTAGTATCTCAAATCACCCAAGCTTTTAAGTTCAAGCATTGATTCAAGTAAGTAGGCTCCTTCAGTAGTCTTCTCTCCCCCCTCTCATTCCCTCTTCTGACTGCCCTTTCTTTCTTAATTTAGGATTTTAATTTCAGTCGTTACATTATTGCTATCTCTTTCCCCCAAGGTTCATGGCTAGTGTATGTGTTGGCTTTGCCCCTCCTAGCCATAAAACCATCAATTTATTATTTTTATTTTAATTGTCTCCCTTTCCCTAAAATCAAGTAGAGTAACCCTTGTAAGAGTGACTCTCTAGTCAAGTAGGAAAGCTCATATTATGATGCATCTCTCGGGCTACGTAGAGAAACCTACTTGTGAGTCTCTCTCTAGCTTTCTCCCCTTTTTTTTACTTTATTTTTATTTCAACATTTTTTTCCTTTATTTATTTATTTTTAAATTATGTGGGTTATTTATTTTTAGTTATTTATTTATTTAATTTTAATTATGTGGCTTGCGTCTTTAAATTCTTAGATGACGAATGATTGGGACGTTATTTTAGATACATATGTTTAGGACGGTAATTAGTATTAGATCACAACCATTAATCAGTTCACTTTTGTATTATTAAAAAAATTAAAAAATAAATTGGCTGCTCTCCCTGTGTTCGATCCGTAGCTACTGATCCGTACGCTTGCGGTTACATTTTAAATTCTAACAAGTTTTTATGGTTACTGGGAGAGGTTCCATGTTATTTTTCACTTTCTTTTGGTAAATCGGAGTGCTTTGTTTGCTATGTTTTATTTTTTATTTTCTTTTATTGAATTCCTGAGAAGAACAACTTGCAATAATAGTTGTATCGGCGGAGGTCGTCATGCCTCACAGTTTGATAAAGACAGGTTTCGCCCTGTAACAGTACCTCAGGAATTGACCTAAGCAACCCGGATCCCTGTCAATAAGCTCTCAAAAAGCAAAAAATTAAAAAATAAAATAAAAAAAAATCAAAAAATCAAAAATCAAAAAATAAAAAAAATCAAAAAATCATTAAAAGAAAAAATTTTACTGTCCATTCTTTTGTGCTTGTCTTACTTTAGTTGTGGGTAGTTTTTCGTTGTATGAGTGTTAGGTGGGTACGTAATACTAAGAATCGGTTAGAAATAAGAGATCCAATAAGTAGTGACCCTATACGTTTGCTCTCTTTAAAACCCTTCAATATGGGAGACCAACAACAAAACCCTTCACCTAAATCTCTAAAAGATAGGTTCTACCTTGCTAGAATAGGCCAACCTTCCTGCATAGTACTACCACAAGCCTAGGGCAATAATTTTGAACTCAAATCTCAATACATCACTATGTTGCCCCACTTCCATGGGTTGACCTCTGATGATGCATACCTATTTCTAAGGGAATTTGAAGAGGTATGTGTTCTAATTAAGATCCAACAGCTTTCTGATGATGCTGTTAAGCTTAGGTTTATCACTTTACCAAGCTAAGAAGTGGTTGTATGGGTTACCCACAAATTCCATAACCTAATGGGAACCGTTCACAGTTGTCTTCCTTAAGAAGTTTTTCCCAACTTATAAGACTAATAAGCTTAGAAATGATATCCTTCAGTTTAGGCAAAAGCCTAGTGAGTCATTTTCCAAACTTATGGAGAGATTCAAGGATCTACTCCAAGAATGCCCTCACCATGGCTTAGACCTATGGCATTTATGTCAAATAATTTATGAGGGTATTGATTATCCAACTAAACAAATGATAGAGTCTATGTGCCTGAGGATTCACATCCTTCTGAGATGAAGGAAAGGCATGGGAATTCTTACTTGACTTAGATGACAAAACCCGTGAGTGGGAATCAACTCAAGAGAGTGAAAGAACCATAGGAGAAAAATGATATTTTATGGATGAAATAGTAGCCAAGGAAGCCCATTTGGATAGCCTAATCAGGAGAATTGAGGCTATTGTTTCTAGAGAGCCATCATCAGTCAATTTGGTTAAGATTTGTGCTTGGTGTCAGTCCCCTGGACATCTCATAGAAGAATGCCCCAACACTTCTGGGGGCACTTCTAATGATAATGTTAACGTCTTATACCAGAATAATCCATATAGTAACACCTACAATCCAGGATGGAGAAATAATCCAAATTTCTCTTGGAATCAGGGCAACCAAGCAGGGCCTTCCAATTTCTATAATCAAGGTCAACATGGACTCCAAAGACCTCCCTTTGCACAACAATCTTTTTCCCAAAATACTTTTCCTAAGTCAAATGTAGGACCTCAGGTTAGTTTTCCTAGGGCCCCTCTCCTATCATCTTATCAGCAACCCCCTGGGTTTACCAACACTGGAGAGGCAAGTAGAATAAGTGACTTGGAAAAAAATATGGCCCTATGACAAGCCATCAAAATCTTACGAGAGAACTCACTCAAGTTATCTCAATTATGCGCGACAGGGAGAAATGAACTTTACCCAGTCAACTAGAGCCTAACCCTAGGCATCATTAGCCTGTTAGTTCACAAACATCAACTAATGCACCACTGAATATAGTACAAGGTCAGACCCAACAAGGGCCCTCTAACCAATGTAATGTTGTTTATGCCCTTAGGAGTGGTAGAGAGTACCAATAGAGCGTTTCTAAATCTTCCTATTCTATTACTCATGTTAACTCTCTTTCAGCTGAGGACACAAGTGTGCCTTTTGTTTCAGGTTCGTCTGATGAACTTAAAGATTTTTCTAAAACTAAAGATGATTTGGTTGAGGAAACAAAAAATGATTCTTCTGAAGAGGGGCAAATCCCTAACAGTCCTTATGTTCATCCTGTCTCATTTCCTAATCGCTTGGTAAACAAAAGGAAGACTGCTTCTATAGATAAAATTTTAGAAGTCTTCAAAAAGGTAGAAGTGAACATCCCTCTTTTGGATGCTATATCCCAGATCTCCGCCTATGCAAAAGTATTAAAAGATTTGTGTATCACAAACGTATTACTAGTGTGCCCAAAAAGGCGTTCTTGGCAGGTAACATTAGTTCCATAATTACTCAGCCTATAGTAGCCATGTATAAGGATCCATGGAGCCCTACCATATCTTGTGTCATAGGCAACACCTACATTAAGCATGCCTTACTTGACCTTGGCGCAAGTATGAATCTTTTACCTTATCATGTGTACAAGTAACTTGGATTGGGAGAATTGAAAGCCACTGGAACTATTCTTCAGTTGGCAGATAGGTCTGTTAAAATTCCTAAAGGGATGGTTGAAGATGTTTTACTAAAGGTGGGGGAATTTATTTTTCCTATTGATTTCATTGTGTTAGATACCAAGCCCTTCTCAACCAAGGATGAGATCTCAATAATTCTAGGAAGACCATTCTTGGCAACCAGTAATGCATTAATCAACTGCCGGAATGGTTTCCTCAGATTATCTTTTGGTAACCAAACTATTGAGTTTAACATGTTTAGGATAGGCAAGCAACCACATATGGAAGAAGAGATTAATATGATTGAGGATTTTTTGGATTTTTCTGATGATTTAATTACCAACTTTGATATTAATTTTGATTCAGAATTTCAAGAGTGTATGGATGAGTTGAATGATGATAGTGAAAATTTCTTTTCTAAAGTCTTGAGTCTTCACACACCTGTGGAGCCCTTAGGACCCCTTTCCAATTCCATTCCCAAACCTTCCATAGTTGAGCCCCCTAAGCTAGATCTTAAGGAGTTGCCATCTAATTTGAGGTATGCTTTCTTAGGGCCTGACCAGACTCTTCCTGTAATAATTTCTTCAAATTTGACTTTTAGCCAGGAAGAGGAGTTACTTAAAGTGTTAAAAGATAATAAGAAAGCCCTAGGTTGGACCATGGCTGATATCAAGGGTATAAATCCTTCTATTGTGCAACATCATATATATCTTATGGAGGATTTCAAACCATCCACGGAACCCCAAAGAAGAGCTAACCCAGTGATGATGGAAGCTATTAAGAAGGAGATCCTAAAGTGTTTAGATCATGGAATAATTTATCCTATTTCTGACAGCCAATGGGTAAGCCCAATTCACGTAGTGCCTAAGAAGTCTGGTGTGACTGTAGTTCCTAATGCCAATAATGAACTAATTCCAACCCGTGTCCAATCTAAGTGGAGAGTGTGCATAGACTACAGGAAACTTAATGTGGCAACCTGGAAGGACCACTTCCCATTGCCATTCATTGATCAGATGTTAGAGAGGTTAGCTGGACATGAATACTATTGTTTTCTTGATGGATATTTCGACTATAATCAGATCCCAATTGCTTTAGAGGACCAACATAAGACCAATTTTACATGCCTATATGAAACATTTGCTTATAGGCGTATGCCCTTTGGGCTTTGCAATGCCCCTGCTACTTTCCAATGATGCAGGATGAGCATATTTTCGGACATGGTCAAAAGATTCTTAGAAGTATTTATGGATGACTTTTCAATTCATGGGAGTTCCTAGTCTGAATGTCTTTATCATCTTTCTCTAGTTTTGAAAAGGTGTATATCTAAGAATTTTGTTTTGAATTGGGAGAAGTGTCATTTCATGGTTAAATCTGGTATTGTTTTAGGCCATATAATATCTAAGGAGGGAATTAAGGTAGATAGAGCCAAAGTGGATTTAATTGATAATTTACCACCTCCTCAATATGTTAAGGACATCCGATCTTTTCTAGAGCATGCTGGCTTCTACAGAAGGTTTATTAAGAACTTTAGTCAGTTAGCCCGACCTCTCACTTCATTACTTGTCAAAGATCAAACTTTTGAGTTTTCTAAACAGTGCCTAGAATACTTCAAACAACTTAAAAAGGAGTTGATCAATGCACCCATTGTTCAACCACTTGTTTGGACTGAATCTTTTGAACTGATGTGTGATGCTTCAAATTTTGTCATAGGAGCAGTTTTGGGGCAAAGGATTAATAAGTTGTTCACTGTCATTTACTATGCTAGTAGGACCTTAAATGATGCACAACTCAATTATACAACCACTGAAAAAGAATTTTTAACGGTTGTGTTTGCATTAGAAAAGTTTCGATCTTACTTAGTTGGTTCACATGTGGTGGTATATACTGATCATTCTGCTCTCAGATACTTAGTTCAGAAGAAGGATGCCAAAACCCGTCTCAGGTGGATTTTACTTTTGCAAGAGTTTGATTTAGAAATTAGGGATAAAAAATGAGTTGAAAACCTAGTTGCAGACCATTTATCCCGGCTTCCCAATTCTTTGACTGTCGATTCTCCAGTCAACGAGAACTTTTCAGGTGAACAGTTATTTGCAGTGTCTAGTGAACCATGGTTTGCTGACATTATCAACTTTTTAGTTTCAAGTGTGACTCCAGATCACTGGTCCACCCAAGATAAGTATAGGTTTCATTTCCAAGTTAAGCACTTTTTCTGGGATGATCCTTATTTGTTTAAGATATGTCTGGATCAGATTATCAGACGATGTGTTCTTGATGATGAG
This sequence comes from Macadamia tetraphylla, assembly GCA_022985045.1. Lineage (NCBI taxonomy): Eukaryota > Viridiplantae > Streptophyta > Magnoliopsida > Proteales > Proteaceae > Macadamia > Macadamia tetraphylla. The sequence continues at coordinate 28,581,811 of CM040971.1, forward strand.
CAACATTCTATTCTCTCTTTTTTTCATGATCATGCATGTGGTGGACATTTTGGACCTAAGAAGACTCCAGCAAAGGTTCTCCAATACGGATTTTATTGGCCCACTCTTTTTAGAGATGCTTTTGATTTTGGCAAGGCTTGTCTTGCTTGCCAATCTTTTGGCCGTATCAATAAGAGGAACATGATGCCCCTCAACCCTATTTTGGTAGTTGAGATCTTTAATGTATGGGGCATTGATTTTATGGGACCATTCCCTAATTCCTTTGGGAATTTGTACATACTTTTGGATGTTGATTATGTTTCTAAATGGATAGAGATTATACCTTGTAAAACTAATGACCACAAAGTAGTGGTCCAGTTTTTAAAAAAGAACATTCTTTTTCACTTTGGTGCACCACGTGCAATAATTAGTGATAGGGGCACTCATTTTTGTAATCAACTTTTTGAGGCCCTAATGAAAAAGTATGGAATCACCCATAAGTTATCTACTCTTTATCACCCCTAAACTAGTGGTCAAGTGGAGGTGTCTAATAGACAGATCAAACAAATCTTGGAGAAAACTGTTAATCCCAACCGTAAGGATTGGTCCCTTAGGCTCATTGATGCTTTGTGGGCCTATCGGACTGCATTCAAGATCGATCTTGGTCATTCTCCCTACCATTGGGTGTATGGGAAAGCTTGTCACTTACCAGTTAAGTTAGAGCATAAGGCCTTTTGGGCCATCAAGAAGCTCAACTTTGATTTGTCTGATGCGAGAATTCATCGTAGGCTCCAACTATCTGAGTTGGAGGAACTTAAGAATAAAACCTATGAAAGTTCTAGGATTTACAAGGAAAATACCAAAGCTTTCCATGATAAGCACATTCTACGTAAATCTTTTACAATTGGTGATAAGGTCTTATTGTACAACTCTCGATTGCATCTTTTCCCTGGTAAGCTTAGATCCCGATGGGATGGCCCGTTAATTGTCCATATGTATATCCCCATGGGGCTGTAGAGATTCTGAATCCAGGAACAAGGGTAATTTCGAAGGTTAATGGTCAGCGTTTAAAACCATTCCTCGAGTTGCCTAATACTGGTAATGAAGAGGTCATGGATCTCCATGAACCTCTTTACACTGATGACTAAATTTTAATCAGGTATAACCACCTTGCATTGTCTTCATTTTTAATTCTTTCCATGCATTGAGGACATTGCATGACTTAAGATTAGGGGAGGGAAACCAGTTTCTGCTTTTTTCACTTTGTTTTATTTGTTTTTATTTTTGTTTTTTTTGAGCTTGCTAAAGGATGAAGTCCTACTTTGGCTTTTGGTTAATGATCATACCATTCGGTTGCTTCATGTATGAAAATAAAAGTTTTGACTAAGGTACCCATTTTGAACATATAAAAACCCTGTTGAGAAGAAAGAAACAAGCCTGTGTCTTGAGATGAAACTTTCTTTTGAAAAATAAGGGCCCGTTTGGTATCGTTCTAAAAAAATGTTTCTATTATTTTTTCGTTCTATTGGAACAAAAAAAACGTAAAAAACCGTTCGGCAACATTATGATGTGTTTCGGTTTTTTTGAAACGAAAATTGAAAAAAAAAAACTATTTAGAGGATGAAATATGGAACGACAACTTGTCATTCCGTCCAACGAGTTTCGTTCCAAACTTGAAAAAAGCAAAACCGAACATTGGAGAACCCTTGCTCTCGATATTAGCAGGCCGAGGGCACCCAAGCAGGAGAAGAAGGCACCATCAGCACCCCTCTTTCACCTCTCACCCTTTCACCTCTGCGCACACAGAGTTGGAGAAGAAATTTACGGTTGGAGAAAGCACGATTGAAGCTTGAATCCTCGACATAGTAGGTACATCTTCCCTTTCTTTCTTCTTCTTTGTTCTTCATCTTCGTTCTTCTTCTTCTTCTTTGCTCTTCTCTTAAATTTTGGATTTTTTACAAACCAGATTTTCTCATCGTTCTTCTCAGGAGAACTCCGCTGAACTCCGTTGCTCGCCCCTAGTCGTCGATTGCATCTGGGTCTCAGATCTCATCTCTACTCGTTTTCGCTCAAACAGGTACGCCTAAGTTAGTTTCATTCATCTTCTTCTTCTTCTTTTGCTTTTCTCTCTTTTGCATGAACCCTAAAAAAATTTGGATTTTTTTCCAACCAGATTTTCTCATCGTTCTTCTCAAAGGAGAACTCCGTTGCTCTTCTCTAGTCGTCTCTGCTCGTCGATCGCGTTTGAGTCTCAAATCTCATCATTGCTCGTTTTCGCTCAAACAGGTACGCCTAATTAGAAAAAACCCATCAATGGTTTGTGTTGAAGGAATCTTCTTTGTCATATGCCATCCAAGATATTATATGAAAATTGCTTAGGGAGTAGCTTATTTTGCCCTGAAATTGGAAATATTTTTCCTTCCAGCCATTTCTGTTAAGTGGATTAACAATAATGTAGCTAACTCCAAATTCTGACACTCAAAACAAAGGATGAAGAGTATCCCCCAGCTTCTGTCTACTGGAACTCAATTTTGCCCCCAATTTTACAGTTGAGTTGGTTTGATATGGGTTATGGGATCATTTTCTGTTGTCCTGTGTCCTGCCATCATTTTCTGCTGTCCTATAATAGCTTAATAAAATGTTCTCTACCATTCGATAGTTTGATGTAACATGTACCAAATTGAATGGAATTTGGTTCTCTGTTTTTGAGTTTTGTCATATTTATGAAAGAATTTGATTCAGTTTCAATGAGGGCACTTGCAGATGCACCCATTATCATTACCCATTACCCAGTACCCATATCTATATCCATAGCTGTGATCATCCAATGTTTTGAGATGGACCCACACAGAGGAGCATTCTTAGATCAAACCCAATAATGAATGGAGAATGGGGAATTCAGCAAGAACTCTCTGAGACATATGGAGGTCTTGCACTAATCTGGGTCAATGCCTTGGTGGATGAGAAAGGCGTATGGAGTGGGGACCAGATTCTTTCAATGATATAAACAAAAGTAAAGATATTTTTATAACAAAATAGACAACTGTGGTGATATAGATTGCAGATGTCCATGGGGGTTTTGGAGAAATGGCATGCAGGTATGGCTAAAAAATAATGCAAGAGAGGCTATGTTCTCCAAGTAAAAAAAATATTTAAACACAGGCTTATTTTATTTAATATCTGTAATCTTTAATTGTTTAAGTTTAGAAGAAGCCCCCAACTGCCAGACACCATTTCATTGGAAGATTGTGTTTAATTTGTAAGATGGTCAATGAACCTTTTATGCATTCCATTATTTCATAGGTATTTATTGAGGAGTTAACCCTTTGTATCAGTTGGGGTTGTCTCTATGGCGGAGAGACATGGAGAGAAAGTGGTCTGATTCTGATTAGAGATTCTCGGTTCTTTGTTTATTGTGGTTACTTCTTAAGTTATTTTTTAATCTTGTTGCACCTAAGAGTTCCACTTGCCACCATTTCTTCTTGCTTGGCCTCCTAGAATCATTCTATAAACTATAAGCTATACACAGAAATGTGTGAAAGCTGACCTATGGAACGCTTATCTCTCATGTTGCACCATTTGACCAACTCTCAGAACTAGTGGATGAAAGAACCTTGAATGTGCAATGGAGAATTTCAGATTTAAGTTGCCTACTTCATTGCCCATGTTCCTCTGAATTTTGATATATTCTTTTTCTGAAGATTATGGCTACCAATGCCAACAGTGTGGGGATGCTTTTCCATGTTGTGGGTCCAGCACTTCCTCCCTCTCTCTTTCCCATGTTGTGGGTCCAACACTGCCTCTCTTTTTGTAGGTATTTTGGTAGGTTGTCTTGGCCAACCTTTTATCTTAATACCATCCGAGTCTAATAAAAAGTGTTAGATAATAATGTTCTTTGGAATCATTCAACAGATTTTGAGTTCTTATGGTTTTGGAAGGATAGTTATGATTACATGTTGAGTATTGGGTAGGAGGATGTTATTTACAAGCTTTGAGTATAGTACTACTCACCAAGTATTCATGTTATATTGTCTGTAACTCAACTTTGAAAAGGACTAATTCCTTGACTCTCAGCATGAAATAAAGGTCTATTGGCTACGTAGAATACCTTGTAGATTGAATAAAATCGATGCTATAGAAAAATTACAGGTACAAGGGGAAGGTGGGGTTCTAGAATATTGAACATAGAGAATCACCTTAGGGAAGGAAGGTCAGAAATGGGTTGTCTAATTTACATCTCCTGTTGCTACTTCAATTAAATTAATACAACAAGGCTTGTGGGATTTATCCACTAATGGTAGATTCATTCATATATGTTGTTTCTCCTGCTATTAGAATTGGGGTTTTTCTATGTTTGTGGTTGTTTGGAATTCATGGTTCATTCTACTTACTTCTCATGGTCTCATGGTATCTGTTAATGGTATTTGTTGATTTAATATTCATTACATGGTTGTCAATTAATGGATAACTGAATGCATGTAATAAATTTTATTTACCAATGTTTGTAATTTATTCAGAAGATGAACTTTGTTATTTTTTTTTTTTTAGTGTTCAGTCTTTTTTAACCCAGTATGCTAACTTTTTATGCTAACTCATAATATCTAGCTGTTATGTCTGGAAGTAGTATCACTGCCGTTAAGTGGTCAGAACTTGAGACCACTTTTTTCATTGAGGTAATGAAAGAAGCTATAAAAAATGGACACAAATCTGGTAATTCATTTAACAAAACTGGATGGGAGGACATTACAAAGCAATTTCAGACGGCTTTAAATAGTACAGTTGGGAGAGAATAATTACATAACAAGATGAACAAGTTGAAACACGAGTACCAACAATTCAAGAGACTAATTGATACAACTGGATTTGGGTGGAACTCAATGACAAAATCAGTCACAGTTGATGATGAGTCTGTATGGGATAGGGCAATACAGGTACTATAGATCTCACTAGCTAATTGAATTATTTCAAAGTTAGATTGCAATGAGTAGTACTTTATACTAGTAATACAATGACTGTATATGCAGGCAAATCCAGGTTGGTTGAAATATAAGAAGTATAGACTAAACAACTGGCCAGATTTGAGCATGATATTTGAGGATGCCTATGCTAGAGGAAACTTAGGGGTTGACAGTGCTCAAGATTTGGATTACATCGAAGCTGATAATAGTGTTGATATTGAGCAAGTCTTTGAATCTCCTAGTACCCTAGTGCATTTGGGCTTGAATGACCCCTTCTATGAGGATACTCCTACTCCAACTCAGACCACCACAAAACGAAATTCTGATAGGACACCCACGAGATGAAGAAAAAAGAGCGCCAATAAGGGAGATAGCCACGTCAAGGACTTGTATAGGAAGTATTTATCTATTAAAATTGAGAAAGCATCCAGTACTTCCATTACATCTCCTATTCGTGGTGGGAAAAGTGCATCTCGTCCTCGAGATTTAGTGTGAGTGCATGTGAGGCGGTATTATCCTCCATACCGGATATGTCAAATGAGACATACTTGAAGGCCACCAGTCGTATGTGTGCTGATCCTAGTTGGAGGGAGTTGTTTGTTTGTGTAGAGCTTGTTAAGAGGACTTGGCTTTTAGATGCCTTGGAGTAATTTGGGGGCAACGGGCCCTATGTCTGATTCTAATGTTGAGACTAATTTTGATGGTTGTGTTTGAATACCTCTTATGATAATTTTGGATTCAGGAAATACTTTCGAAGATGGCTACTTGTGTTTTATTTCTTTTGTTTTTTTTTTTCTTTTTGTGTTGTGTGTAATGTTGAACATATGTTTTGGATTGAGACGATGTGTTATATTTATGTTTTGCAGTTATGTCAAATGCATTATGTGAAACTTCTAGTGATGAAGAAGATATAATCATTCACATGGGAATGGAATTACTGAGTGATGCTGTATATATTTGAGAACCATGTAGGGATAGTGTATTTCCAGGTGCTGTCATGATGCATGAGATATTGAATGGGCATGCCAATAGATGCTATGAAGAGTTTAGGATGGAACGTCATGTCTTCCTCAACCAATGTGATTATGTTAGACATAGGGGATGGTTGAAAGACATGACTAACATTCGAGTGGATGAACTGCTTGGAATGTTCCTATGGATTATTGGGAAGGGTTCAAGTAATAGGGACACCCAAAATCATTTCAACCACTTTGGAGAAACAGTTAGTCGAACATTCAATGTTGTCTTGATTGCAATGCAATGTCTCGCTAAGGAGAAAATCAGACCGCTAGACGTCAATATGATACCGATAGAGATTGCACAGAACCCGAAACACTACCCTTTTTTCAAGGTAAATCTATTAATATGATACATGTTTGTAATTAAATATATGAATATTTATATTCTTATTTGTAGTGACCATTTAAATGTCACTATACGTCATAGCGTTGTATTGGCGCCATAGATGGTACTCACATCCATGCGATAGTTCCAAGAGAGGATCAAACTCGATATAGGAATCAGAAGGGGATCACAACTCACAATGTGATGTGTGCATGTTCATTTGACATGCGATTCACATATGTGTATGCGGGATGGGAAGGTAGTGCAAATGATTGTCGAATACTTGAACAGGCAAGGAGTGATCCTCGATTGAGTTTTCCACATCCACCTCCAGGTATTAACTTTATACTAGTATATTAGATTTTCATTTCAGTGCATACGTAATGTCTTTATATTTTTTTTGTCTGTAAGAAAGTATTATGTTGTCAACTCTGGGTATGCTAGCCAATCTGTATTTTTTACACCTTTTAGGGGTGAGAGGTACTATCTACCAGACTACAAAGGGCATAGAAGATCCCCAAGAACAGCAAAAGAGTTGTTTAATTATAGACATTCATCACTTCGAAATGTCATTGAACATACATTTGGGGTATTAAGAACAAATGTCAAATTTTAAGGCTAATACACCAATTCCCAGTGAAAGCTCAGGCATCAATCGTACTGGCATGTTGTGGGCTACACAACTATATTCGAGAAGAGCATATTGCTGATGTTGAATTCGTGGGGATGAGTAATGATTTAAAAGTTGCAGAAGATGACTTGAATCCACCACATGAAGATTTCATTGATCATTCTATATCACAATCTAGTCAACAAAATAGGGCAAAAGAGATGAATGCCTCTAGGCTAAGAATTACAAATGCAATGGCTAGACAACAAAGGATGCCAGAACTAGTTGAAAACTAAAACCGATAACTATTTTGACAAAACTAAAAACCTAAATTGATGTTTCAAGTGATGTAGTACTTGTTTTATGTTACGTTTATGTATGTGGTACAAGTTGATATATTATTATGAATGTCATATATTTGGATGCTATATTAACTTCTTTGATATTTAAATTACTGTTATAGATGATTTCTTCTATGTACCCACTCATAATAGCAAATTGTAAAATTTACGGGAAGAGTTGTGGTAAATATACAACCAAGTCAGGTAAAAACATTGGAAGAGAATTTTTCAAGTGTCAAGATTCATGTAATTTTTTCATGTGAGTGGACCAACCATATCTATGTAGATGTGGTAAAGGTCAATGCAAAGTACAAACTGCAACAAAAGGTCTAAACAAGGGACAATATTTTCTATGTTGCCCAAATTCAACTGGGATAATTTATTTCTACGATTGATCTATTTCTAATAGATAATTTTAGATTTTTTTTTTAATTTGATGTTAAATTTCAATGACCCTAATCACATCTATTATTTGATATAGGCTGATAACTGTGGATATGGTATGTTTGTATGGTTGAAAGATGAAACACATATATCTACCATACAACATACATTATGTTCAGAAAGCTCAACATCAATATCATCCACACCACCGTCCATTTCGAACGAGTACATGAAATGATATCTGGAAGGGACACTTAAGGGACTAGAGGATCAAACAAATAAGATGAAAGACATCCTCCATGCATTCTAGTTTTTAGACTTGGACAAAAAGTGAAAATTTGAGAAATTATGTAATAATTAACTTTGATAAGGCATTGTTAGTTCTGTATTTTATTCATCCTTTTGAAACCATGTTTTTTTAGTTGGTATGTAATCACTTTATTGTCCCAAAGGATTTGTATGCTTATAGTATTTTAATGTTATTTCTGTAATTATTGACTTAAAAGAAAAGAAAAGAGAAAAAAAATGTTTCTGAAACAAGCATTACCAAACAGCAAAACTGTCATTTTTTTGTTCTGAAACTGTTCTAGAAACAGATTCACCAAATAGCCTTAAATCGTTTAGATATGATGTTTTGACACAGAAACTGAAATTTCTATTTTTGACACGAAACAGAGTTTCTGGAACAGAAACGATACCAAACGGTGCCTAAGAGACCCCTGTTTTATGGTGTTGGACCATATGTAAGTCTGTGGGTTCCTTGTACTTTTTATTTGGAGTTAAAACCTTCTTTTTAATTTAGCATGGGTTGACAAATGTACAATTTTAAATGAAATGTGAAATGTGGTATAAAGAAGAATAAGAGTTGATTCCCTTGGAACTAGATAGGGCATTGTGCCTCAGGAAGCATGGTGTCTTGATCGAAATTCCTTGAGAGGGAAAATTCAAGGAACTCTAGCATCATTCTTTGTGGGCATATGCAAAAATTACATAGTAACTTGGGGGTCAGTGTTTGCTCCACCATGTCATTCGGCCAAAAGTAGTGGAGTAGAATAGAGTTCGCGAAAAAAAAAAAAAAATATGAATGTCATTAATGCTTAGTAATATGTTTTTGGGCAAAAACACTCCAACTTAGTCATTGGTTTCCTATTTCTTCCAAAAGGTTTTGCCTTAAGATAAGGATGTTTTGGAAGAGATGAGGGGAGTTCCAAATTAAGAAACATGCTAGTGCGGGAAATTTATCAAGGGTAATAAAAGTTCAAGTGTGGGGGGGCCTTGTAAAAAAATTATCTTTGCTCGGATCGGTATGAGCCTTACCTTTAGCCAAGGTTGGGATTTATTTATTCTGAATTTTGGGTGTATATTCATTGCAAACACCCACGAGACACAACTCGTCCACTAGGGTAACTTAGGGGTTTAAAGGCTTGTTGCACGTGCTAAATGCAATCGTAATTCCTACGAAAGTGAGTTAGGATTTTTCTTTCATTTCTTTATTTATTTATCTTGCTCAAGGATGAGCAAAAGTCAAGTATGTGGGAATTTGATGAGCACAATAATGTGTGAAATCTTAGGATATAAGTGTACATTTCATCCCACTTTGGATAGTACTACTTTTATTTTTCTTTTTTTATTTTAGTTTCCAAGTCTACAAGAGAAAGTGCTTAAAGTGAATTCAGAACCAGTCCAAAGGTGGAACCCACTCATTGGTACCACATCCTCTCTCCTACAAAATCCTGAAGATTATTCTCTCCCCTTGCCACCTCACAAGATCTTGAAGATGCTATCAGAGACCTTTAGCCAAGGTTGGGATTTATTTATTCTGAATTTTGGGTGTATATTCATTGCAAACACCCCCGAGACCTTCGTCCACTAGGGTAACTTAGGGGTTTAAA
>CM040971.1:28591418-28639790 GCA_022985045.1 Macadamia tetraphylla
CGAGACCGACCAATTAAGACCCGACCGAGATGGTCTAGTTTGCACCGCTGCCGCCGGTTGTAAGATTACTATTCTACCCCATATGAAAGAGTTAAAAGAAAAACCAAAACCCTAGGTTAAGTCTCTTCTCTTCTCTTCGTTTAACGGAAAGGAAGTCGCTGCCGCCTGTGCTCTGCTGATCGGTCGGCGTCGTCTCGTCGCTCGTCTACGCTTTACGGGGTCGATTGCCATTGATCTTGTCTTGTCTTCTGAGTCTGGTCGAGCGTCGTCATCATCGTCATGGAAGCTCTTGTCTTTGTCTTTGTCGAAGTCTGGTCGAGCGTGTCAATGCTGTCTTGGCAATTTCTTTGTCTTTGTTCTGCGAGTCGGTCGGCGTCATCGTCGTCGTCATTTGCGAGTCTGTCTTTGGTTCTGCATCTGGGCCGACAGTCTTTGTCTTTGTCTCTGCAAGTCTGGGCCGACAATTGCTGTGCTATGCTTTCTGCGATCGGGCCGACAGTCTTGTCTGTGCTCTCCTTCAAAGAGCATGTAATTAAGGATATATGTAAATGTGATTCACTTCCTTTTCATCTAATATTTATACATGCTTAAAAGTTGCTCCTCATAGGAATCTTGATGCAGTTAGGCATAGGGATACTAATTAAGGATATATGTAATTTTTTTTTCCTATCTTTTTAGTCCATCAGAGTCAAGTTTTGCTTTCAGTTTCAGGATAGGATTAGTACTTCTTTGTTTGATTCTATAAAACAGCATGTAAGCCAATGATTCTCAGTTGGTTTTTTTTGGAATGAAAGAATTTTGGATTGCTTAATGTTATCGGTGTGGTGCATCTATTGGCCATGTGGCTGCCTTCTCCTTTGTCTGCGATTCTGAAATTCTTCAGGTACTGTCTCCTTCTAGCTTACATTCTTACTGGTATTTCATCCCCTCCTACCTCCTTCTCCCTTGCCTTTTCTTTTAAAAATGATTTCTGTTACTGTTCTTTCCTTTTCCCTGCGATTGGCAGTACCTCTGGGTTGAAAAGAAATCATTAGAACTCCCTGGTTGTAAGCCCAATCGACCTGAGATTTGGGTCAAAGGAAGCCTATTTATAGGAAATTCAAACCCTAGAGATTACTACCCTGTAATCCTCCTTTGTTGTGAGAAACCAGTTGAAACCCAGATCTGGTTCTTAGCCTACTGCTATGTTCAATTTCAGTGGTTGAGTAGCCTTTCTTCAATCAAGGTTTTGGGTGTCCACTAGTTGGGATTTGAGAGGCCTGATAGTGAAGAACCTTAGCCTGAAATTGCAGACTGGACCGTTTAAAAACCGGTTAAAGCCCGTTTAACATTAAACATGTCCGTAGCCCGGTTAAGACCCGACTAAAGCCCGATTAAGGTGGCCCGATTATAACCCGAGACCGACCGACCGAATATAAAGTGTACCATGCCCTCAATAACTAAGCCCGATTAGTTAAATGGGCGGACACGGTGTAGCCTTTGAAAGTCTTCAAACCCGATTAAGCCCGACCGAAACCGAACCGGCCCGACCGGTTGACACCCCTATGCTCTTTATTGAGAAGTAATCTAATTAGGTTTAGCTGTTGTCACCAAGTTGGTAACATTTGATTAACTTTTGTTATAATCTATTATTTTATCATGTGGAAACTCAAATGAGGCTGAAATTGTATTACCATGAAGACTCTATCATCCTTTATTTCAATGTCAAGTTTCAGCCTAACTGAAGTTGGCCACATAGCAAAATAAAAAAAGGGAGCTTGAGACTATAGGGAATGCAAATACATAATGTATGACATTATATAAATGGATAAATGATTGAATTTGAAACTGAATTTTGATACGAGGTTAATCCTAACCATTCTGTGCATATTCAATGGTCGGATTTGCAATATTACTTTTCCATGTGATAAAATTAGAGCTATGGTTACGAAACATTTATCACTAGTGAGGTGACAATAAGATTTTTTGCTAATCCAATTCCTCTTTTTTTCTTTTTCCTTTTTAATGAGAAGCTGACATGAACTCATAAATTGAGGGTCATCATCATGAGTCTAGGCTTCAATTCAGCTCGTACTTGGTCCATTAGGATCTTGATTGAATTTGAAGCTGAATTTTGATATACGATTAGCCTAGCCATTCCTTACATGTCCAATGGTTGGATTTGCAATATCACTTTTCCATGTGATAAAATGAGAGCCATGGTTAGATGCATTAATCACTTACGTGTTGACAACAAGATTTTCTTTTAATTCAATTCCTCTTTTCGTATTATAGAGGAGTTGAGATGAAATGTTATATTGAAAGTCATCATCCGGGTCTAGGCTTCAAGTTCAACTCTTTTTTTTTTTTCTGGGTAAAGAGAAATTTTATTGCAAAGGGGGGCAAGAGGCATGCAAGGCATCTTGATCATTAACATAAAACTCATGCTTGGTCATTAACATAAAAGTTTGGACTGAGTTTTTCTTCAGCGTGGTCAAGGGGAATGCCTTGACCAAGGCCTTCCATCAGTATCCATAGGGTATCGTAAAATAGTGAGGGGTATTTTTTATTATTCATAAATAGGGGGCAGTATTTATGGCCATTAATGACTATGTGATCCCTTCATCACACGGTCAAGGAAAATTTCTTTCCAAGAGTTTTGAGGTTAAATTCCCTCAGGGATTTTGGCCATGCCTGGTTCCTCAAGAGCTTCTAGCTATTTTGAATCTTCAGTCTTTGATCAGTTTTTATTAATGGGAGTATTTTTGTGTTAAAAAAAAAAAAGTTTTGAGAGAGTATCTTACTTAAAAATATCATAATTGAGCATTTTGGATTTCAAATATTATATGATGAAGGAAATCAAGGGATAGAAGCATAAAAAATCCAATATTATATGGGCAAGAAGTATCATCAACTGAAAATTATAAACTTAGGTGCCATCTGACAACACTCCACGAGAGTGATTCGGTTTTTTTTTCGTTATAGAGGAACGCCATTTGAATGGAATTACGTTTTACAATTCCAGATAAATGTGTTCTCACTTCTCACTTCGTACCAACCGTACCATTCCAAAGATTGCCTTGAGAACAAAATATCAAAACCAATTTTTTTCTTTTATACCCTCTCGCTCTCTCTCTCAAAAGTCAATGAGAACAAAAAACGGATTAGCTGTTTCTACAATCACCTAGTTATGCAGTCAGTAACCACCACTTATCCTTTTTATTTCCAAATATAACCCTATGTATCTTTGTAATGGCATAAGATTGGACAGCTGTTGGATGCTGACTCGTACAACCAGGTGATCGTACGAGTAACGGATCCTATCTAAATGAGAACCAACTCAGTGTTCCGAGTCGATTAGAGATGTGTTGACCATATCTAAAGGAATTGAAGTAATTCCGATGAGCCATGGCTTGTATTTCTAATTTGAACTTTGAATTCTCCAGCAACGTCGTTAGTTGGTCTCTCTGATCTTCTTTGATCTAATCGCATCACCACCCTCTGCAACTACCACGCTAGGTTGCAGTCTCACTGATTATTCCAGAGAGGAGATGAGTGCCGGCTCTCTTTGAACTTTGAAGTTGTAAACGTGAAAATAGGGTCTAGCTGTAGGATAATTAAAATAACCGAGATCTAGGATTACCTCAACGATGCTCCTTGTTCCCAAAAGGAGAGAGAAGGAAACCTAATTAGTTAGGCATATGGATTGACATAGGAGATTTGTAAAACACTTCCATATTACCAAACATATCATTCTATCTCCCAGTTGGAATCACAATAATCATTTCTTTGTTGATTTTTCTTTTGGTATCTCCTCCTTGGTTGGCGGATGTAGTGTTTTTTTTTTTTTTTTTGAGGGCAAAAGAACGTTCCCCAATCGTGCAACTCTTGTGTCAAAAAAAAAAAAAAAGAGCAACCTAGTGCACGAGGCTTCTGCTACTGCAAGGTCTGGGAGGGGCAAGTGTGTACGCAGCCTTACCCCCCTGTTTCACAGAAGAGGTTGTTTCAAGTTTTGAACCTGTGACCAACATGTTGCAATAGTGCAACTTAACCGTTATGACACAAGCTCACCTCCTAAAAAATAAATAAAAGAAAATAAAAGAAAACATAAAACATAACAAAGGAAGTGAAATGATGCACCCATCCCTCTTAAATACAAAAAACTTATTGATGCCCATGGGCACCACCTCATTGGCCCCAACACTAGAGCAGGGCCGCAAGACCAAAGATTGTTTTTTTTTTTTTAACAGATTGTTTTTGTTAGTAAAATCTTTTACGTTTGCCATGTGACAAGGCGATGTGATAACTCCAACCATTAGTAGATAAGGTATGATCCAAATTAGTATAATTTTTAAATTTCATAGTCAAATTCAATCATATACTCCGAAATTAGCATTTTTCCTATTAATTTATGCCAATCATTTGTTTTCAATTGTTTTAAAAAGTATAGTTTCATCAAAACTTTATTTCACCACATGACCAATTTCATTTTGATTAAAACTTGATACATGAGTAAGAAACATTGGCCTATACTTTCCAACAATATTTAGATCTCACTTGATTCCACATGGTATATACATATGCTAGATATATATTATAGTCATGGAGAAATGCCTTTCTTAGTGGATTGTGTAGGAGACGATCAGAAACCATTTTGCTGGACCAAAGGGTAAACCTCCCAGAATTACAAATTTACCCTTAAAGATGCTGTTTCATACCCATGTGTTGGTGGTTCTTTTCCAAAGTACATCACCCTCCATCATAGATTCATGGACAACCCTAAATAACAATTGAGTGGCACCACTTAAAGGCAGCATTATGATCAAATGGTCATTCTTCTATAGTTATATAGTTCTGTATTATAATCAGATGAACTCAACCATTATATCTCCTAATCATGATGTTTCTTGGTTGTAGAAGTCTCTCGTCTTGTGAGACCCATTCAGTGGTGGGTTCAAATCCTCTCTACATGGAACACATGTTCACATGAAACACATCTCTCTGGTCATAATGTTAAGGCAATCATGGTTTTGGTTAGCAGTTTATATAGAGGAATCATATGTGACCAATGTTCCTATTTTGCAATATATGAAGGTTTCCTATTTGTTAGATTGGAATCCATGATACATCCATCTTCACTATGATTCTTTTGATTCCTATCATAAGGTCCAAATCCATACTTCACCCAAGCTTGCACTTTCTGAATCATATTGCTTTTAGGGTTCTCTCAAGAAGGTGATGATTAAGGAAGCCATCCATTTGAACTTAAATTAGAAATATGAAAAATTTCCCCTATTATGGTCATCTTTATGTTTCCTCCATCTGTTGTTTGGGCAGCTTATATAGTGCTTAGGTTGCCAACAATAATGCTTAGGATGAGGAGCGCATGGCTTTGGTGGGTTGTGTTATCCAATGGACTAGGCCTTGTTCATGATGGCTCATCATCATCATCACTTTTTTTTTTTTTTTAACAGATTTAGATATAACCTTCTTGAGTTTGATTTGATGCTTAAAGGAGCGTAGTGGGCATGATAAAAATCATGCACATTGAATAATTTATCAAGTTGTACTAATGACATTTAAGTATGCATGAATTGAGAATTTAGCTCCACCACTCACACCATATGATGGATTTATTAACCTGATTTGGCAATGGGCTCCATTGTTAAGAACATCAAATTATTGATCCAAATCATTCAATCAATAGAACACCTCCTTGGAGGACCATAGCAATAAAATCATTCAATCAATTTTAAATTCTTAGTTTGCTCTGGTATCAGTTGAGTACTAGACTCAGATTCAGATTCCAGAAAATAATTAACATTTTTTTTTATTATTATTATTAATTTCAGCTTGAAAAGAGCCTAGTGAGAAATTCAGAAAGCCATGTCTTACATATGAGGTAATTATAGCCTTCGGATTCTAAAGTCAGCGGCACATTGTAGATACCTCATTTTGTTACCCTGGAGGATACATGATGATCATAAACTGTTTCTTAAGGGAATGAGAGAAAGTCACTGTTTCAATGTACTGGAAAGGGTATGTGCGGTTATCAGCTTTCTTGGGCATTGACTAAAAATCTTTGAAGGTTCTTTGTGTTTGGGCTCTCGAGATGGATATGCTAATCCTAGTGCGAGTGTCAAGTGCCACATCTCAACCTATATTCATCTTAGAACATCTACACCCATTGCAACATTTACCAAGTGCAATGAAACACTCTCTTACCAATTCAATGGGAACTCCTAAGGCAGATAAGTTCATTCTCTCATTAAGTTTAATTGTCCTTTTTAATAATACATTTCCTCCATTAGCTCAGCCCCCACCTCTAGGGAAGGGATATTGAGACGTGAAAGGTCCTCAAAAGATCACATGTGAGTATTTTAAGATTGTTAAAAGATTAGGGCTTGAAGATCAGAGTTAGAGATGAGGAATGAAAAAAAAGAGAGAAAGGAGAAGATCTCAGAAACAATATTCCACGTAGAAGGTGGAAAACCACCTGCAAATGAAATAGAATTAACCCAAGTTATTTCTATTTTATATAAGAATGATCGACCCTTAGGGGTAGTCGAGTTGGCAAGGGATCTTTGCCTCAAAGAGAAAAAAAAAATATATATATATATATATATATATATATATATTGAATGTAATGAATGTAGACTCTAGCAAAAAGATTTTTCGTCAATGAACCATTCAAGAGCTTCAGTTTGAAGGAAATAAGAAGAATAGGTTCCTAACAAAATTCCAAATCCAGCTTTGGACTGGATCAATGGTCAAAATGGACCGACAAGCAATTTGATCTCCACCAGCAGAACCACAACTTGACCAAAACACCAACCTCTAATCTTAGTGGATTCATATCATTACACTCAATAATAGTATGTGCAGCGATCACCAACAAACTCAAAAGCACTACGGGATGGGCAATGTGTTTCTTATATCAAGGGGAAATCCAGTTACTAATAATGGAATCTTTAATGATAGGAAACTATTTTGAAGGATGCGCTAGGGCACTTCTACTTGGAGCAAGTCATGCATAAAGGAGGAGATGAACTCTGAAGGAAATCTAGACCAACTCCAAAGCGGTCTGCAGGCTTTCTTTTGACCTGAATATTTTTTTGTGGCCACTAAGTATGACATCATTATTTTTATCTATATATAAAACTATGGAACATACAGTATGCAAGTATGACCTAGTATCAAGCCATGTACTCCATATTGTAGATACAGCCAAGAAGCCCATAGATTGTAGTAGCTCTAGCACTGCAAATCTTAACCAACAATGTCTAAACTTATGTTAATCTATCTAATTTTTCGATTCAAATAAAAAAATAAAAATAAAAATCAAAAAGAAGAAGAGAGAGAGCGAGAAGAATAAGGGCCCGTTTGATAACGTAACCAGAAACGTGTTTCTGTGTTTTCTTGTTCTCAGAAACAAAGGAACGGCATAAATACCGTTTGGTAAAAGTGTTCTGTTCCACTTGTTTCTTGAAACATAAATTGAAATTTATAACAATTTATGCTTCAAGAAACATGAATGACGAAACAAGTTTTACTTGTTTCGCTCGTTTCTCGAAACAAAAATGGGGCACAAAAAATCGATATTAAAGACGGAGTTTGGCATCACTACCATCACCACCGTCTCCGACATCTCACCGATCGGCAACTCTCTTTCCCCTGTCATGATACCCCCACCTCGCCATCCTCATACTGCAACTGTGAATCATCTCGTCTACTGGCCTGGAACGGTAATGTCGGCACTGCTGCCACAGCCGATGAGGCCGACCTGCTCTTTCGTAAACGCTTACAAACAACTCGTAACCCCGAAGGCAAGTTCCCTGTTTCTGGCTCCTACCATTGCTCTGCACTTCGGAATCCTCTGTTTCTCCGTGATTGTTCTTAGTTGGCTTTAGAGAAGTAACTGGCATTGTCGTGGTCGTCGGAGCTGTTGCCCCTGTTTTCCCTGACCCCAAGCTCAATTGTCCAGGAAACGGAAGAAGCTGAGACTACAGAGGGCAGCAGAGGTGGCGGGAGACGTAAACAAGGTAGGCAGAATCGGGTTCAGACAAAAGCCCCTTCGAAGAAGAAAGAGGAAGAAGATGTTTGTTTCATTTGCTTCGACGGTGGGAACCTCGTGCTCTGTGATCGTCGGTGAGTATTCGTTCTCTCTCTTCCCATTTCTCCCTATGCTTCTCTGAACTACGAAGCTCTGAGTTGAGCCATTAATGGCGTCCCTTGTGCTTACTTCCTCCTGTAACCTAGGGTTTCGCTCGCTTCCAAGTCGTAGATCCCGCTCGCAAATGCTTCGTCACTGTTAACATTCGATCCTCTACTAGATCCGAGGTTTTCGCATCAAAATCGGATCTGTTACGTTCTAATTCATTGAAGAATTCTTTCTTGGGTGTTCTTCCATCTATTACCCCAAAGGATTGAATTGTGCTCGTTCTCTCTCGGATCGGTCGGTTGTTGTTCGAGCTTGACTTCTCTGTGGTAGTACCTTCATCCCGACCATGGCGGGAGCTTCGATGAACCATTGTTGGCTTCAATTGCCACTGGAGTTATTCTATGGTTCATTCCGGTGCCAGGCGGTGTGTCGAGGAATTGTCGGTTTCCTATTTGCAGAAGAAGAGACAGATAAACGTTTCAAGAAACAAGGTTTATCAAACACCCAAAATTCTGTTTCTGTTCCCATAAACGGAAATTTCTGTTTCTATCGTTTCTGGAAACAGAAATAGCAGAAATGTTATCAAACGGGCCCTAAGTTCCACATGCTCACTATAGGAACCTTTTTTAGGTGTCGTGTCACGTGTACAAATATGTAGCTATTTTGACAATTGAATAAAGTGGTAATTCTAGATCAGTCAACTTTCGGATTTCTTCGAGTTTAATGTCCTATTTATTGGTATGCATTTCATCTGTATGCATACCTATGGTACTCTGACAATGATTGTGCATTCTTCCCTAGCATTAGATTTTCACAGCTATGTTTTTTCATGTAGAAAATTTAGATAAGATTGAAACCTGATACATCAATAGAAAACCTTAAATCCTAGTTGTCCACAAAATTTTAGGTGTCATTCTCTTACCTACAACTTATAGAAACCGAACTACTAATTAGAGGAGATTTTACTGAACCAAATCATTCATATTCAAGTTTATGAAAAAAATGGGTATTTCCTATTATTTTCATTTGTTTAGTAGTTTCATTTAGGGGTGTCAAAGGAGGCCAACCAACCCAAACCCACCTTAGCCCACCCTGAGCCAGGTCAGGGTAAGGGTGTCAATCGGTCCGGAACCAGGTATTTGGTTTGGTTCCGATTTCGGTTCCAAAGAATGTTAGTGTGATCCAGAACAGGACCAAGTCCCATCTTGGTTCTGAAAATTGGTATTCGCACTCAACCTATCTAGTTTCGATCCGGTTTTGAATCCTATTCAGGTTTTGTATTCGGTTCTTATTTGGTTTCAGTGTCCAGTTTCAAATTTTATTTTATTATGCAACTGCTATTCAAAAGACAAAATATACATGCTCATTCACTGTGTTATTGGTCTTCTCCAACAAAAGAATGAACAAAAAATCATGAGCTATCAATGGACATGTTTCCATGTCGTTAACGTCCACTAATGATCCTGAGCAATTGATCATCTATTGAACTTCTAATATCATTAATTTCACTACTTGAAATTCTATTAGATGATTTATCATTTAGGTAATTGAAACTAAATATTGTTAACAATCCTAAGCAGTCAATCACCCAAAGGATAATTGACAGACAAGGGGTTTTAGAGTTGGACTATAATTGAAACTCTATTAGATGATTTATCATTTAGGTGATTGATTATGTCGGATTGTCATATAAGTTACATCAAGTTTTTAGTTGAAGAGGAAAAAATGACATTAAGTTATTCAGTCTGGTTTTGGTTAGAATCGCCGATTCTTGGCAAAAATTCAGATCCGGACCGAACCGAATTATAAATACTTATTTCAGATCTAGGATTTAACCATATATTTAATGGGTTGGATTTGGTTATGAGTATTCAGTCCAGAACTGGATTCGATTTTCGGTTTGATTCCAATTTGACACCATTAGATCAGGGCTTTGGCTAAGTGTTTCATCCCATAGTGCGGACCTGGACTCGAATTTTCAGGCCTGATGCAAGGCCGGGCTATGCTTGGGCTAAGCCCAGCCCGGCCCAACCTGACCCTATTTATATAATATATATTATATTATTATATATGATAAAGGAAAAGGTCCCTCTCTCTAATTATAAATATATTATATGATTACATTAACATATAAAAAGTATAATTTTTTAATGTCTCCATTCACTATCAACACCTTTTATAATCATACATTCACTTGTATCTATATTCTTTTCCCTTTTCAATATATATTGTGGGATTTCAAAATTTAAGAATGAGTGGATTAAGGGTCTCTCTCTCTCTTTCTCTCTCGTCCAAATGACAATATAGAGGGACTATCATGGTCAATTAGGGCCAGCCCGACCCATTCAAGATCAACAAGGGCTAGGAAGGGTTGAGTTGAGCCCAACAGGGCTCAGCTTGGGTTGAGATATCCCAACCGACCTAGGAATGGGTTGAGCCTAGACTGAGTTAAGAGACCTTAGAATTACATTGGGATTTTATAAAACTCGGCCTTTCGTTTCATCTATTTTGTCCAGATCCTCCTTTTCTTCCAAATAAAGGGAAGGGTAAAGGTCTTCTTCGGTGGATCCCTTTTGTTCCTATTTAGCCCCCTTCTTTGCGGAAGTTATATATATTTTTCATCTATTTCTTCCTTATTTTGCCCCCTTTCTTCCGTTTCTTTGTGTTTCTACCATTGACACCCCTACCGTATTCTAAAAAAAAAGAAGAAGAAGAAGAAAGAAGAGTATGTAATACCAAAAGCAAAGACCTTTTTTTCTCTTTAGTTTTATTTACTGAAAAATGATTGTGGGCATTTTCTTTCTTTTATAACAATAAAGGAGCATTAATAACATTATTGATTCTTTCCTTCAGGCTCTAGGAGCATTTTCTTTCATTTCAAAAAAAGGAGCGTTTATTATTGATACTATGCTCTCTTTTTTCCTTTTTTTTTTTTAAACTATTATTGATCACCATGATCAGAAGCTTCCAAAACCCAAAAGTAAATAAAAATGTAGCGTTGAGCAATGGAATATCAGATAAAGGGGTTTTCTAATTTTAATTTAATTAAACACTTCCTTTATCTTTATACAGAATTCTTGAATTTCTTATCTTATTTTCACCTTTCCTTTTTCTTTTTCTATTTCAATCCTCCTTTCTTCAGCGTTAGCTTTAATCAGTTATGAGAAATAAAATATACAAAAAGGTCGAAAAAAAAATAAAAAAGATTAAAACAACAAGAGGGTCCTTTTCAGTTTTCATTTACCACTTCTCTCCCTATTGCAGTGAAGTAAAGGGAGAAAGGCTCTGGTGCATGAAAAAATAAAGGGGAAATTACAAGATTACTCAAAATTAAGTTTTAATTTATCAAAATATCCACTCAATCTTTCCTTCAACACATTTACTCAAAACAAACATTAGAATTGCAAAAATACCTAAAACTGTGTGGTCCCTCATCTTTTACAATTCATTTTACATTTTTACCCTCATTTATTGCGCTTCCATGGCAACGGTGGCAGCCACTCTCTCTCTCTCTCACTCTCTCTCTCTCTCTCTCCCTCTCCCTTGCCCCTCTCTCTTGCCCTGCTCGACCTGTTCTCTCTGCTATCTCTTAGAGAGGTTTTCAAACTCGTTGTTGGAGAGGCATCCTGAAATCGAGACATTGCAGGCAAAGAGAAGGTACCATGAGAGATTGCCAATAAGGGTTGCAATTCCCGGAGGAGGAAGAGATGGTAAAATAGAGGCTAAAAACTAACGGTGAGGGAAAATTATCACATCATAAAAAACAAGTCCGGTTTCTCTCCAGCAACGCTGGTTAATCGAAACTTTGCTGCCTCCTTGGCCCAACCCACCCCTTCCCTGTCCTAGCAGCCACCCCACTATTCTGCCTCTAGAGTGCAACCACACCCTCACCTTGCCCCTACCTTTCCCTCCTTTCCCTGCTACCCGCCATGTGCTTCCATTCCCTGCAAGAAACACCTACCTCTATGGGAACCCACCACCGCAATTGTTGCCCTTCTCTGCCTACAAGCTTGAAAATACATGAGAATGGAGTAGTCAAAGGAGCACCACAGCTGAGAGCGATAATCTCAATTGGATGGTACACTTAGCGTAATCACAATCAGGGGAATAGTTCTACACAAGACTCCCGCCCCTGTTTTCCCTTCTGTGCAACCACCCCATTGTCACAGCAACTTGACCCCTTGTCACATCACATCTCGATTCACCACCATACCAACACACCTTGCCACCCCCCTCGCGTGATTTTCCTTAGTCGGGATGCCTTCTGCTAATACTACGGAGAAGAAGGAGAGGTAGTGGTTGAAAGAAAGAGAGGTTGAGAGGGGGTTGGTTAGAGAGCAGGTTGTCGATGAGTGGGTTGCCATGTGAGGGTTGCAGCGTTTTACGTTCGCTTGTCATGGATATCATGTGAGTAAGGAAGGAGGTCAAGAAGAGGGTAAAAAAAACAGGGTAGTGTGGAAGTGCACTGTTTTGGGTAGTACTGTAATAGTAATAGCCAAGTTCACTTAAAGATTACGTGGGTAATTTTGTAAATCTAAACCCAATGTTGGGTAATCTAGTAATTTTCTTAGAAATAAAGGAAGAAGGGCTAAGGGGCATGTCTATTCAGTTAAGACCGTACTCACTCTGTCCCTCTCAATTTCTGCGCTTCCCCTGACAGCTCGTATCACTGGCCTAATCCTCTCTCTCTCTCTCTCTCTCTCTCTCTCTCTCTCACTCAGATACACATTTTCTATTGTGTTTACTCACTCAGTCTCTTCTTTCCAGCTTTAGCAGGAGAAAGAGGGGAGAGAATTCATTGGAGAGATAAAGACAAGATAAGAGGCAGCAGGAGTGGAGAGAGCATGATTTTTGTGAACGATAGGCCCTCCTCTGCAACAGCCATGGTGTTCAACCTCCTCTTTCTCATCTTCTTTCTCTCCTCAGCGCATCTTTCTTTGTGTTTTGAACCTCGCAATCAGGAAGGTAATTACCCTTCTCTCTTGCTTCTCTTTCACTTATTATTTTTTAAAACCTCCTTCGTTTTCCCACTATTTCTGTTGTGATCTTATTATTTTCATTTGTCTTTGGTTAGTGGAAGCTCTGATCAGTATCAGAAGAGCTTTGATTGATCCTCATGGAGTTCTGAACAACTGGGATGAAGATTCTGTTGATCCTTGTAGCTGGGCTATGGTCACTTGTTCACCAGAAAATCTGGTTATTGGCCTGTAAGTTTTTCCTCTGTCCTCCACCACACCCTTTCTCTCTTGTGTTTGTTTATTTGGGTTGAAAATTTGACACCCATGTTCATGAGTGTTGCAGAGGAGCTCCAAGCCAGAGCCTGTCAGGAATTTTGTCTGGAACGATTGGCGTCCTAACGAATCTCCGGCAAGTGTAAGCTATGAAACCAAGCTTTGCATCTTTATCAAACCATTTGAGCTTTCTTGGATTCCTTCATTCATGGTTAGTCCATTTGGGATCTGAACTTGCAGGTTACTGCAAAATAACAACATATCAGGAGAAATTCCAGCAGAGTTGGGAAATCTTCCCAAGCTTCAGACATTGGATCTCTCCAATAACGGGTTCTCTGGCATCATTCCCGAGTCTCTGGGCCAGCTGAAGGGTCTTCAGTACATGTAAGACATTATAATCGTTTTCTATAGTTTCTGATTTCTCTGGGTTTATGTTCTTCATTTGGGTTTGTTTCTGTTCTCTCACCTTTACCTTTCCTTTGTTCTTCTGAATGGGAAGGAGGCTGAACAATAACAGCTTATCTGGAGCCTTTCCTGTGTCATTATCGAAAATCCCTGAGCTTGCTTTCTTGTGAGTGTTTAGATTTGTTTCTTGCATCTGATTTAGTTTCAGTGCCTTGGAAAGCAAAATAGCTTACAGGTTTCTGAAACCCTTCTAAACAATAATTTTTTATTTCTTCGGGAATCCATTAACGGGTCTGCTTTATCTTCTCTTCTCCCATGTCAGGGATTTGTCTTTCAACAATCTCAGCGGACCTTTGCCCCCCAAGTTTCCCGCCAGAACATTCAAGTAAGGTTTCTTCTTAACTTCCCTTGTTTCAAGCCATCGTGGATTGTGTTCTAACTTCTCTGATCTTTTCCTCTCCATTTACTTTCTTGTAGTGTTGTGGGAAACCCTCTGATATGTGGAGGCCATTCTACTGAAGGTTACTGTGGAACACCCATGCCTATTCCGCTTAGCTTCTCTCTAGATTCATCACAGAGTATATTTCTATCCATCTCTCTCTCTCTCTCTCTCTCTCTCTCTCTCTCTCTCTCTCTCTCTCTCATTCTTAAAAGCTTTGCTTCTGAATTCCATTTTTAGGAAAATCCAAGAACAAAAAGTAGCCGTTGCAATTGGTGCTAGCCTTGGCTCTGTTTTTCTCATCCTACTAACTCTGGGCTTCCTTCGCTGGTGGAGGAAGAATTATCAGAACCGATCCATACTGAACATAAATGGTCAGTAACTCGAAAACCCATTAAAAATTTCGTCTAAAACCTTTTCAAGTGATTTGAAGTCCAAAATCTCATGTGGGTTCATCTGGGTTTTTGTCACAGACAAGCAAGAGGAGGGATTAATAAACTTAGGCAACCTCAGACAATTCACACTGAGAGAGATCCAAGTAGCAACAGAGAACTTCAGCTCCAAGAACATATTGGGCAAAGGAGGTTTCGGGAACGTATACAAAGGGAGATTAACAGATGGAACAATGGTCGCAGTGAAGAGATTGAAAGACATAAGTGGAACCTCCGGTGAATCACAGTTCAAAACTGAAGTAGAGATGATTAGCCTTGCTGTTCATCGTAACCTCCTCAGATTGCTCGGCTACTGTGCTACTTCCAACGAAAGGCTCCTTGTCTATCCTTACATGTCTAATGGCAGTGTCGCTTCCAGACTTAAAGGTGAGTGACCGAGACAACTGCAAACCTCCATTGTTTCAACTGATCGAGCTTTGAATGCCTGAAAGTTCAATTGGGTTTTTCTATTCAGGTAAGCCAACGTTGGATTGGAACACAAGGAAGAGAATTGCATTGGGAGCCGGGAGGGGTCTTCTCTATTTACACGAACAATGCGATCCAAAGATCATCCACAGAGATGTCAAAGCTGCCAACATTCTTCTGGACGATTACTGTGAAGCTGTGGTTGGTGACTTTGGCCTCGCTAAGCTGCTTGACCACGCAGACTCTCATGTCACCACCGCCGTTCGCGGCACCGTCGGACATATCGCACCGGAATATCTATCGACGGGGCAGTCGTCGGAGAAGACTGATGTATTCGGATTTGGTATTCTTTGTTGGAACTCATCACCGGCATGAGGGCTCTGCAGTTCGGTAAAGCCGTTAACCAGAAAGGAGCTATGCTTGATTGGGTAAGTCATTTAAGCCCAGGCCCAGGATGAGGCCCACTTAATTACCTATATATTTTATAAAATCTTGATTGAAATGCCAATTGTACAGGTGAAGAAGATACAGCAAGAGAAGAAGGTGGAGGTGTTAGTGGACAAGGATCTGGGCCCCAACTATGACAGGATTGAGGTAGGGGAGATGATACAAGTGGCACTACTGTGTACTCAATTTCTGCCGGCCCATAGGCCGAAAATGTCTGAGGTGGTAAGAATGTTGGAAGGTGATGGGCTTGCAGAGAAGTGGGAAGCATCACAGAGGGCCCAAGCCCACAAGAAGACAGAGACTTCTAGTGCTACTGGAGCTACAATGCGGCCCATTGGATACATGTCGCAGATGAAGCAACATCATGATGATGATGACGATGATGTTGATGATGATGTTCATGCTAGAATGCTTTGGGTGAAGATGGATGATGATGATGATCGTTCTTTGGATACCCATGCCATGGAGCTCTCTGGTCCAAGATGATAGAAATTTATATTTTCCCTTTTTTTTTCTAATATTCTTCGAAATTGGGAAGAAAATATTTCTTTTTATTTTTCCGAATCTGTTGCTGACCTGTAAATAGCCAAGAAAAGGAAGGAGGGGGTGCGCAATACGTACAGAGGCGTTGTATAGTAAAGGAAGGCACTTATCCGTTTAAAATGTGTCCTTTTTTGTTTTTCCCTGGTTGTTACGGTTTGACTGACTTCTTTTGGTGAGCTGTCAGTAGTATAATACTATTGGAGGTGGTTTTCCATCACCGATGGAGGACGGAAGAATCAGGCTTTATTCTCTTTTTCTGTCGTTTCGTTCCGAAAAAAGAGAGCTCCACTCCACGCTCCCTGTCCTTCTGACAATTTTGCCCTTTGCCTTTTTAGTGTTGAAAATGTGAATAGAACCTTTTTCTGCTATTATGGGGTTGATTGATTTGAAGCAGTGGGCAGTGGGCAGTGGGCAGTGGGGGGACGGGACTACGGGAGAGCATTGGAACACACGAAAGGTGGCTCAGCTCATACAACTACGAGATGCTGTAATCATTGTGTTTTACAAGTAATGTAAGACTTGTGAACGCGGGGGCGTTAGGCTCAGCTAGGTAAAGGGTTTAAATCGGTTCGGAATCAAATTTTCAGTTCGATTTGAAATCAGAAGAGTGTTGGTGGATCTGGAATTAAACCAACAATCAAATCGGTTCTGAAATTTGATATTCAAATCGAATCGAATAAAATATGGTTCAATTTTTCTTATCCAATCCGGGTTCGAGTTAGGAAACAGCCTCAAAGTGGGCGTAAGGCTGCATACATTATGAGTCTCCCTAAACCTAGCGTTGGCTAGAACCTCATGTCAAGGTGTCAATCGGCTTGGTTCTAGTTTTTCGATTTGATTTCAATTTAATTCAGAGGGATGATGAAGTGAACCAAAAATTGAATCGAGAATCGACTTGGTTTTGGGTTTGGATATTCAAGCCAATTTAATTTGGTTCGGCTAAGGTTTGATTTTGATTTGATTCTGTCATTAGTTTTAATTTGGTTTTGTAGTTTGGTTTTAATTCGGTTATGTAAACGGTTTCACTCTTGAACCATGATTGTGATGGACCAAATGCCATAATTTATAGCTCAAAGTATGCTGATTCATAGTGGGCTCAAGTTATGGGCCTTATGACCATTGTTAACTCCAAAATTGCCTTAGCATGTAAATATGTGATAATTAATTGTAAAAAGACACTTACAAAAAAAAAAAAAAAAATCGGCTTGATTTTAGTAATTTGGATTAGTTTCAGTTGAATTGACGGTTCTTATATCCTAAACCTTAATTGATCCAAACCGAGGTGAATACTCATACACTCAAACTGAATTTGAATTGAATCAATTCCATTTCAGTTTCAAATTGACACCCTTACATGTAGGGGTGTCAACCGATTAGGATGGGCCAGTCTCTGTCGGGCCTAACCAGGCTCAACCAAATTCTAGGGATACACGGTGAATGCTCGTTTACTCAAATGGGTTTAACTAGGACGGACATGGTATGATTTATAATCGGGCTAGTTGATCTCGGGCTACTATAAACGGTCTTAATCAGGCTACAAACATGTTTATCCCAAAATGGGCATTATAACGGGCTCTAAATAAGCTCTAAACAAGTCTTCCCAATGTTGATGCAATAGTCGAAGTACTCAAACTTATTCCACTAAAGGCACAGTTTAGCAGCAACTATATCCTGCAAACCCATAATTAATTCACCACCACAATCACATAAATTTCAATTGTAAATTTAATTTTCTATTGTTAAAGACGCATGTTCATCGATCAATCTCTTGTTCATCTTGAAGATTAGAACAAACCCATGTGGACTTTTGTTTTACTCTTCAATTTTATTGGTTGAAAAATGGGGATTTCAAGTAGTATTAAAGAGGTCGGGCTAGGTCGGGCTTAAAGGAGTCAGTTTAGGTCGAGCTTATAAATGTGTCGAGCCGATCGAGCTAGGAGGCTGCACCATGTACTACTTGTTTATAAACGTGTCAGGCATGAGTCCGACACGTTTATTAATCATGCCCGACACGTTTATTAATTGGCAAGAGCTCAAGCCATAAAACATGTTGGGCTCGATCGGACCTACTAGTCCGAGCCTAGAATTGACACCCCCTAATCTCATGCATTAGGTATGAATTATATGGGCTTGGGACCATTACTTGGTCGCATGGCCATTGTGCTAGTGCTAAGACCACCAAAGGAGGGGCAAAAGTGTGGGGACCAATGAGAGAACGTGTTGGAGCATTAACATAAAGGGATTTTTTATTTCATAGGGGGTGTAAGAAGTGTAGTAATTTCATACAATCCTTTGTTTGGGTGAATAAACCACAGTCATATGACCAAGTAGAATTCATTTTCTCTTTCCTCTTTTCTCTTTTCTTTTCCCTTTACCCTTTTCCCTTTTCTCTATTCCTATTATTAATTAGGGAGAGAGTCACCTTGAAAGGCAACGTGACTCTTAAATGCAGGGCCAGATGGGAGCGTATATAAGCATCAATATTCCACTACCTTTCACCTTTTCATGAGGGGATGTAAAACAAAGTTAATCCTATTTGTTTTGTAATTATTTTCTTATCTAATTAAATCTAAGAAACTTTCCCTTTAATATATCTCTGACTTGAATGATAGTGGAATCATATTCCACTACCAACCCTATCTTGGTTCAATCTCGACTCAACTCAATTAGTGCTATTCTTTGACACTTTGAGTCGTCCAAGTTTAGGCATGACAAAGAGTTGGTCAAGCCTTTTAAGAGTTCTTAGGGATCATGAGTTAACTCGGAACATCTCTTTCTCAATAAAATTAGGGGATTGACTTTCTGTCCAAGACGTGGCCCTTACAATGGGAGCGCACAAGAAAACATCAATAGGGGTAGAATTTTTGCCTTTCATTAGGTTGTGCAGTCATTTCACCCTTTCCAAAGTCTGGACAAAGGTGCCACTCTTAGATAGCAGCTTAAAAGGCATTTGTGCCCAGGCACAAGACGGAGAAATAATTGCCCCCCATGAAAGTCCAAAATTTTACCCTTTTTTTCTTTTTGTAATACCCCTATTGGTGCTTCAATGTATGCTCCCATTGGCCTAATGCTGGTGCAAGAGCTATACTTTGGGAAAAACAAAAAAAAAACTTTTTTCAATAGATCTAGGAAATTATCCCTTCAATGAAATATGTCAAAATTATAATGCTCTATGTTTTGGTTCGGTCTGAATACTGATCTACCTTCCTAAAAATTGGAATATAAGATTTGGTAATTTTTTAAGAGCAATTTTGTAAATCTTTTTGTTTACTTTGGGGATATTCATAAATTTTTTTAAATATTTTTTTTTCTTTTCAAAACAATGTTTTGTGTGGTTAAACTTGGGTAATTTTTTGGATTGGAGTCCCCCACTTCCCCTTAGGGTTTTAGAATCTTCGGGTCGAATCAGGAATTGTTTCATTCAGATTGGAATCAAAAGTCAATGATCCCATTGATAATTGAAATGGCTGATTTCTTAGATAAATTAAAAAAAAGCATAATTTGTTATGATCTCATATTAGGCATATGGGTGTTGATTCTATATCATTTTTGAAAAATATTTAGTGTGGGTTGATATGGTCTTGAGTTCCTTCAATTTATAAATTGATTTATGGGGGATTAAGTTTTTTCAGGTTCATATTAGTGGTATCAAAGTAGTCAATCATCAATCCCAACTCTCATATGGAAGGGGTAACTTAATGCCAGAGTGAAGCCGCTAGGGATGGAGTAGAATTGAGCTACTTAAAAATAGCTCTTTGATCCAGAATGATTGATCATGGACGTCAGTTCAACAAAACTAACTGTAGTTAGATTCAAATTTTTTTAAAAATTCTGTTTCTTTTTTCAAATTCCATTATAAAAAGATTGGGCACACTGTGAAGGTGCCTACATGTGTCAACCTCTCTCTTCTCTCTATGGAAAAAAACAGTTTATCCTCCTGCATTCAACCTTGTGATTAGTGTATGCCACTAGCTTACTGAAAGCTAGCGGCATGCAAGCCTCTTCCAATTCCATTTTGTGGAGATGGATTTCGTGGTTAATTCTAGGCATACTTTTAGGTATTTGTATTGAGTTGGCTAGTATGGTTGATACAATATTAATATGTATCATTGGTATTGGGTAAAATATGATATATTTCGAATTTACAGCCAATACGTATTAGTATCTAATACAGTGCACTAAAATTCTAGTGTTGGGTTTTGGGCCACACTAATATGGGTGATCCATTAGGCCTATGATGGTTCGGCCCACTTAGGGGATAAGCCCAGATCACCTATTATGGGAGTGGTTCGGGCTAGATGGACTACTATAAGTAGTCTCTATAGTCCCTACAGTTACACAACGTGAGAACACGTTTGCTCATAGAGCTATGATAAAAATCCATATGGGAGACTGTAGAAGACCATAGATGATCATTTTGTTTGTGGGACCAATCTTCAAGTACGAAGGACAGAGGTTTATCATGAATACTCGTGAAGACTTTTCAAACTATACACAGGTACTCCTCTATTCTCATTTATGGTTCATGTAATAGGTGTGTCCCATTAATTATCATAGATTCAATTTATCTATATAATTGTGTATTTTAATTATTGTGAGGAGAAGATTCTTCAATTTATTTTCCTAACAAGTGGTATCAGAGCCACCCTTCATGGTCTTAGAATCCTAAATATTAGAATTTTAGACAAAAAATAAGGTTTGGGGGAGGGATTTCATTGGAAAACGATCGCTACCATGATTTTTACCATCAAATCAAGAGATTTTTATATATGAATGTAGACAAGTCGAACGAACACAACCTCGAGCGGCGCATCATAAAAAATGGATCCAAGTATTGTGATTTACCATCGAGAGCCACAAGTGAGCCTCACATACTTGGTTCGATTGCTACGAGTCACCGGTCAACTCGGTAGGGTTTTCAGGTTGACTCAACTGATCTAGTTTGACCCGATTTAACCCAAATTTATTGAGAAATTTATAGACCAGTAAATCTACATGAGGGTCAGTGGGAGTAGATTTATTTTCCTGGTGCTTTATATTGATGATATTTTACTAACCAGTAGTGATATGCCTTTACTTCTTAAGACCAAACGGTTTCTGTCTCAGAAATTTGAGATGAAGGATATGGGCATGGTCAGTTATGTTCTCAGGATAGAGACCAGTCGTGGTAGAAGACGAAGATTGTCCTAGCATGTTTACATTGATAAAGTCCTGAAGAGGTTCAACATATTTCAGGTGGTGATGCACCCATCAGCAAGGGAGACAAATTGGCCATGCAATAGTGCCCAAAGACTGACATAGAGAAGAGCTTAATGGAGGACATTATGCTTTAGCTATAAGTAGCCTTATATATGCTCAGATATGCACTTATCCAAACATAACCTTTGCCATCAGTGTGCTTAGGAAGTTTTAGTCAGATACTGGTATAGCTCAGTGGACAGCAACCAAGAAGGTGATGACATATTTGAAAAGGACAAAGGACTTCAAGCTGGTCTACAATGATGGTGAAGTGATAGGGTATTCTGACTCTGATTTTAGTGGCTGCATGAATGATAGGAAGTCCACTTCTGGTTACATTTTCTTGACAGACAATGGAGCAATCTCGTGGAGGAACACTAAGAAGACCATTATGGCCTCGTCCACTATGCATGCAGGGTTTCGTAGCACTCTATATGAAGCAACCAAGCAAGTTGTGTGGTTGAGGAATTTCACTTATGAGTTGAAAGTTGGGACTCCATTTCTCTACCCATAAGGTTATGGTGTATAAAAACTCTACAGTGTTCTTCTCCAAGAACAATAAGAAATTTGACAGTTCGAAGCACATTGAGATCAAGTACCTGCTCGTCAAAGAGAAGGTTAATAATGAGGAGATCGATGTTCAACATTTTGCAACTAAGAACATAGTGGTGGATC
The DNA here is from genome assembly GCA_022985045.1 of Macadamia tetraphylla. Lineage (NCBI taxonomy): Eukaryota > Viridiplantae > Streptophyta > Magnoliopsida > Proteales > Proteaceae > Macadamia > Macadamia tetraphylla. Next base: position 28,613,394 of record CM040971.1, read on the forward strand.
CACTCACCGAAGTTTTGCTAATGGGAGCCTTCAAGGCTCATATCCCTAGTATGAGTGTTCTAGGATCTTTTGATTAGTAAGAGTTTTTCTTCTTCAATTGAGTGGGAGCATATGTATTTGTTTATTATCTAAATATGAGTATTTTAATAGAATGATTCTCTTTCTTTTTTTATTATTATGATTTTATGTGGTTATTGATTATATGTTTATAACCAGTTTATTTTGACATGTCATGGTAAAAGGTGGTTTTTAGCCAAAGGTTGTGATTTATGGCAGTATTTAACCTAAATCCATAGAAGTGGTTTACCATAGGCCGTTTGCCAAAGTAAAGACATTAACCTCAAGTTATGGCGATTTGCCAAGGTACTGGTTAATATCAAAGTCTCTACCTATGAGGTAATTCAAGGTAGGCTGATCTTTGATTAATGAAAGGACCTTCAAGAAAATACATTTATGTGATCACATGTGTATAACACAGTTTCCTTGTCTTTATCCTAGGTGATTTGAATAATGAGTTTTTATGTTTGTGATAGTATGTAGATGCATGTCGTATATTAGGGGTGTATTATGTTACTATTCAACATGAGGAACAAGTTGTTTGAATCAAAGTTTGAAGTGGGGGTATTTAACTATAGATATACATGGCTAGACTTCAATGAAAAGATATTGTATTAGTGTTGCCCAAGTGGGAGAATATTGGGTTTTGGGTCACACTAATATGAGTGTCCCATTGGGCCCATGGTGGTTCGACCCACTTAGAGGAATAGGCTGAGTCCATCTATAATTGGAATAGTTAGGGCTGAGTGGACTACTATAAGTAGTTTCTATGATCCCTGCAGTCACACAACGTGAGAAACATAGTTTGCTCACAAAGCTATGAGAGAAATCTGCGTGGGAGACTACATAAGACCATAGAAGACCGATTTTGTTTGTGAGACCAATTTTCAAGTATGAGGGAGAAAGGTTCATGATTAATACTCATGAAAGCTTCTCAACCTACACACATGTACTCTTATACTCCCATTTATGGTTCATGTAATAAGTGTATCTCATTAATTATCATAGATACGATTAATCTATATGTTTGTGTGTTCTAATCACCGTGAGGTGGAGATTCTTCAATTTATTTCCCCAACATCTAGTTTTTTAAACATTGGATAGGATTAACCACCCCCCACCACCCAAAAAAAAAAAAAAAAAGATAGAATTGACTATTGAGTCTAGGGCATGAAGACCAAATCCGGGTTGAATCAATCAGGTTAAGGTAAATATGTAAATGGAGATGGCATTATTGGTAGAATGGTTTACGTTCACGATATCGGTTCTGGGATCAGTCACCCCATAAACCAATACATGATTGAATATTGATTGGCATATCAATATCCAATATCGTGCACTATGATTCTAGTTTTTTTTTTTACACTGCTAGACCGATACAAAATCAATAAGGAATCAATATCTCAGCTAATGTAGATACAAATTGGTGGATAATTAAGGATGATCCAGTGATCCCAAATCGATACCTAAAACCATGGTTTGAGATATTGATATCACTAGCCACGATATCGATACCGATACTGATACCAATATTGATACCAATACCATGTCAATATCGTCTTCATTAAATGGCATGGACATGGGGTAAAAAAAAAAAATTAACTATGCTTGGCAAGATAGGGAAATTACTGAAGGGTGGTACATGGTGCAGTTGTGAGGATGATTGGATGATGCGGTTAGAGTAGGGGTGAAAACAAACAAACAAGCACGGGGATTACTTGACAGCAAGTAATCGAAATAAATTTAGAAGTGGAAACCGATGAAAGGAACAAAGAAGAGTACAGGAGAGGGGAGGAAGTTTTGGGAAAAGCCTGGCCACCTTCAGGTATCATATATTGTAGTATTATTCTATGAATCTATGATGTGATACGTCAATACCTGGAGTACTGAACTGCTGTGACGTCTGCTATCATGCGCACATGCAGCACAGAACTCTGACTTTTACGCTTTAACCCAACCGTCACAACACCACCACTCGACCTGTGCTTGATTTGATGAGAGGGTCAGTCCAAGCTTGGCCCATTTTGTTAGTTTTATTAAAAGTGTATAGCTAGAGATTGGGCTTGGAGTTCAGCCCACTCAACCCAATATTCTGCTTCGCCAGAACCTGAACCTGAGAAGAGCAAAATAGCACAACATCCAGTGACTAGATGATGTACTATAACTATTATCAGTGACGACAGTACTATGGTTTTGAAATTCTTCTTCGTCTGTTCATAGTATAAGATTTCTTCAATAATATGTTGAGGAAATGTTCATCTGGGATTGTGGTTCTTGCACCTGTGCGAGACCCAATCAGTCTCTCCCTTATGGTTCAATTAATCTATGGGGGCAAGGAGGCCATTCTATGAGGAGGTGAAAGACAGACAGACAGACAGACAAGGTGGATCCAACTGGTTGCAGCCTCTACTTGAAAAGCAAGCGCCAGGAGTGTGGATGGTTTTTAAGGATCGACTCTTGTCACATGTATCCCCTCCTTTCCTATCATTCCCCCCTCCTCTGACGATATGCTTGAGTAGAGCCCCCTAGGGGAGTTTCTTAGTATGTAATGGTCAAAAGACATAAGGACACGAGCACAAGGGCAGGAGCTTAGTAATGAAAGGGAAGCTCTCAATGCATCCACAGTTATCTCAGATTTTTTATAGGTAAGATGATGAGTATTAGAGCTGAAGAGAAAGAGAAATGTACAAAAGAAATAACCTCTTTAGACAAGCCTAAAGGAGGAAATCAGGACCCCTAAACAAGGAGGACAGCCCTACAAACTAAAACATTAGACCAATTGCTGAGAATCACTTTGAACAAGGACTTGGAGTTTTTCAGTAAAATCAAATGGGTCAATCACTAATACCCCATCTAGGGGAGCTAAGAAGAAAAGATAATTAGGCGGCCGCTGGTTCAATTCTCTCCACACTTGCTTAAATTTCTTCTTTGCTTTGCGAGCAAACCTGATAGGTGAAAGCTATTACTTTTCAATGTTGAACATCCCATGGCCCCTTTATAATCCCATTCAACATATCAATGGAAAGCTTTGAGTTAGATCTATAATAGAGATCTCCCTCAAGTCCTTATTCATGCAAATCTATAGATTGCCAATAACTCCATACTCAAAACTGATAGTGTCCCCTTTTCTGCATAAGCAACAATTTGGGTCACCCTCATTACCCAAATCAGCCCTCCATAGGAGGTTTTATCCTACGCCAACACCCCATCACAGTGAAGAGCAACCATATCATTTGAAGCAGACAACCATATTTACTGTAAATAAGACTTCTTCAGCCCAAACTAACATATCAACTTTGTCTCTAACCAAATCCCAGACCGAATTTGATGTGAAGAAACCAGTAATCTTTCCAAACCACCATATCATGCTCAGAAAAGTTCAACCTATTACCAAACTTTCATCAACTCTCTAGAAGTTGAAGGACCCGTGTTTCACTCTCCACTTCTAAAGATGCCCTCAAGCAATGCTAAACGGTTTGAACCCATATCATGGCTAATTCGGTACCCAAATCTTTTAATAAAGACTCCCAAAGGGTGCCAATTGTCAAGTCACAGCCTTATTGTTTGAACATCTTCAATTATATTTTAGAATTTTCCTCCACACCCAATAAGGGTTACTAAGAGGCTTGACAATCCAAATAGAATCAGTCTTCAAGTACCTTGCATATGCCCATCTAACCCAGATACCATCCTCCATTGAGGCAATCCACCAAATTTACTTCGTAATGCCAGCTACATTCATATCTCTAATGCACTTAATCCCCAAACCCCTTCATCTTTTGGATTACAAACAGCCCTCCACGAGATAAAGTGCAATTGATCTTTTCAAGATTGGAACCGGATCATAAGAAATTAGAAAACATGGATTTAAGTTTAGAGATCACATTACTTGGAAGTCCGAAGAGGCCTGACCAATAAAACACGCCATTCTAAAACTGAAGTGATCAACTACAACCAACCAGCATAAGAAAGAAATCTAGACTTCTATGCCTCCAACCTTCATCGCACAAGTCCAAAACAGGGGCACAATCTGCCATAGACAGCTTACTAGAGATGAGAGGAACACCAAAGTACCTAATAGTTAACTTGGTGTCATTAAATCCAGTTAATTCCAATAGTTGCATTCTTCTAGCTCGATTAAGGCCCCCTAAGATAATAGAGGACTTAGCTCTATTGAGATGCAACCCATAACCCATCCATGGGTTGTTCAGATGGTTAGGGCAAATTGGAGATTGCGTGGATAGACGCACGGTCTTAAGTTTGATTCCCCATCTGTGTATATACGATTTAAGTGGAGATCGTGGAGGTGGGTCGTTGCTGCGCTAGTCTCCTCGAGGATTAGTCGAGCACGTAAGCTGGCCCAGACAACTTGGTTAAAAAAAATAATAAATAAATAAATAAAATAAAAAAATAAAGAAAGAGATGCAACCCAGAAAAGGGAGCAAACTCATCTAGAGCCCCCCAAACTAGAGTTTACAGACTCTTGAGTGGCCTTAACAAAGACCATCATCAGATCATTCACAAAGATAAGATGAGAGATATGGAAGGTTTTACACCTCCAACCTTCTTGAAATCCTTGATAACGCCTCCATAGCAACACTGAACAAATATGGGGATATAAGGTCACCCTGTTGGATCCGCTTGCCACTTCCAAAATACCCAACAAGACTTCCATTTAGAGAAGGAAGGGGAATGATGCAACCATATCTATCCTTTAAGTGTCCCCAGTTTTTTCCTATTTTGTCACATGGAATACATGGCTGGACGTGGATGACCATTTGTAATAAAGGACCCAAAACTCTCTCACTTATTAAATTTCAGTATGATAAAAACATGGGAAGTCATAATTAAAAAATGAATGTGAAATTACAATAATACCTTTTCATAAAATGGAATTGATAGGTATATGATATGTATCTTAGAGTAAGAGAGATGGGAGAGAAGGGAACATTGGCAGTATAGAGGCAGCCTCATCAAACAATATGCTATTTATCTATTTGAAAATTCATGCTCTCGATAGAATTAGTGTAGATACCTCATTTTGTCACTACGAAGTGGCTAAACCATGATGAAGGGGAGTTCCTTCGAAATGTGATGGGATCATTTATTTATAGTTAAGAGTCTTTCCCTTTACCTTGGCATGGCAGTGTTATGTGTTTCAATACTAGTTTAGGTGGTATTCATTTAATAATTAAAAAAATGTTTTTAAAATACAATAAAATGGTTTTGACATACTTAGATGACCAACCCATAAACCAAGACTAATTTGGTTCAGGGTCATATCTGAACCAGAACCAAGGGTTTGTGCTAGCCCAAGTCAGCAAATGTGCTGGTTCCAGTCGGATTTGGATGAGCTGGAGATGGCTATGGATGGCCCTCGACTAAGGATTTCCTTCCTTGTAACAGAGTAGCTTATCTAAAAGCCTGAAAACTGTGTACTTTTTAGCTCACTGAACCATCACAAGATCTTTACGTCATTTCCCAAACTGATAATGGTTTTAGCTCATATTCTTTGGATACTAAGGTTACCGGCCAAGTCTTTGAGATTCAAGACATTTTATGGACACCCAATTTATGATGAATTCAATGGCAATACCACACAAGCTAATTCGGTGGAATTGATCCACACATTCTCCCTCAGCATTTCCTGTATCAAGAAGAATTATTAAACAAATTAGATTAAATCTTATCAGCATCCTAGAGTTTCTGAAAAAAATGTAGGAGGGAAACCATCCGGGCCAGTAGATTTAATAGGGTTTATAATATGATTTATAATAAACAAAGCTTTGTAAATCTTCAAACATGTAGAGGTATTGAGATCAATGTGCATCACCAAATCGATTGCACTTAGAACAAGTTGGAGAGCCTTAAGGTTAACCCTATCAAAGGTTTTTTTTTTTTTTTAAACCAAGGTGTCCGGGCCAACATACGCGCATCTCGATTAATCCTCGGGACACTAGTGCAGTAATCCACCGTCCGCTACTTAAATTGCAGATGCACAAATAGGGAATCGAACTTGAGACCGTGCGCCTTCAATCACTCTAACCAGCTCGACAACCCACGGATGGATCAGTCAAAGGTATCAGTAACAAAGAAACAATCTAAAATTCCTTAAAACACCTAGCGTTTTGATGATGTCCACCGGCTAAAAGGGAGTTTGATCTTATGACCAATTCCTACACTTGATTATAGAAGCGTGTAAAAAGCCCGAATTTGATCTCCACTCTCCAACCATAAAATTTGGGATTTTTAATGCCACATTTCTTCTTCATGAGCAATCTCCTTTGCCAACGGATGTAGGATTTCATTTCACACTTATATGAGAAGGCTCATGTTGGAAGCCCCTGAAGGTGGGAAATTTTCATTTTTCACAGATTTAAGTTTGGTTTGCACAAAACTAAAAACCTCACAGTTCCACTTCTTGAACAAGTTTTTGATAGTTGTTTAGCTTACAATAGAGCTTTCTTCTGGTAGAACCACCATATTGATAGGATCAGACTTCTCTTTGAGCATTTATTGAAAATGGAGAATACATATCCAGCTTCTAATGCAGATTCTCAAGTTTAAGAGACTTGACAATTTGTTTCGATTAAGATTATAATGTCTGATTTTTCTGATTTTGGAGAGATTAAGAAAGGAACACACAGTTAGGGCTCTCCCTAGGCCCTGAAAATTCCAACTCACAATCTTCATATTGTCTTGTGGGATAGATAATCTCCAATGTCCATGGGAGTAGGCAATAAGAAATGCTCCTACAATTGGATATAGATTGAACTTGAATTTGAGTTCTCTCTAATTTTATAAGTCAGTCGACAAGCTTTCTTGGTTTTAGTTGTAGCTTTAGAGGACTCTGAAATTGGATTAGAACGTTTAGGTTTTGTGTAAAGAATGGTGTGTTCAGTATGGGCTAAGGGAAGGAGTGAAGGAATGGTAGGAGGTGAGTGGGTAATACATAGTCAGGGGGTTGGTCATAATGATGGATTGGTTAAAAGTGGGTGAGGGGACGGGTTGATTGTTTAGGGTATGGAGAGAATGTTTGGCCATAGCTGATGGTTAGGTGGGTTGGGACCATGGTTAGCAAATTCGGATTCGGGAATTATTCGGGTGGAGAATTATTCGAAATAATTCGATTGGTTAATTTAAGGATTCGGTCAAAAAAGAGGTCAAAAAAGTGGACAAAATAAAAATTGGAGTAAGATTCAGATTCGACAATTATTCGATTAAAAAAATAAAAGTCAGGGCAAAAAATTTGGATATTATTTTAATAGTTTATTGTATATTTTTTATTTATCAAGTTATTAACTTGATTTGTATACTTAGAAAGAGAAAATTACTTTATACAATAAAGTAAAAAACTATGAAAAAATTGTCATTGAGCAATGAAAGCAATGGTTATTGTAATCCCATTTCTACTCATGAAATAGATTAGGCCCCAAAATAGTGAAAGCAAGATTACAACTACAATAAAACAAATAAATCAATTGACCACAAAAAATTTTCACTATCCTTTTGCTTGGGTTCACAAGACCTATATTGCACTTAGACACACTAATTTTCAAAATTAAAGCAACAATATAAAAGAAGATTGATTGATACGGCGATATGAATCTGTCCTGGTCCCCCGGAACCTCAAATTATCCATCAAGGCTTGATATCTCCCCTATCTTAGGATGAACTGATGAAGTTATGAAAAAGAAATGAAACAAAGAGTAGATTTGTACGATTGTTATGGAAGAATTAGGTGGAGAAAAAAGATGGGAAGAAGGAGGTGGAAATTTGGGGGAGAAAAAGATAAAAAAAAAAAATTCGGTGGTGGGTACCGTGGGTTTCATATATGACGTTTTGTTTGTTTGTTTGTTTGTTTTTTTTTTTTTAATACTGTTTAAGTGGACTGAATAATTCGGTTCGGTCCGAATTATTCGCGTTTTAAATTCAAATTAGTAAAAAGCGCATTTTTTACCGAATTTTATTTTTAATTCGGATTCGGTCAGAATTTTTGATTTAATTCAGAATTGTTCGGGAATAATTCCAATTATTCGGCCGAATTGTTAACTAGGGTTGGGACTGAGCTTGATAGAGAGCAGCTGTAAGATGGTTCAAAAGAGAGAAGACAATATTTGCATGCTTAGGGGTGATATTGGAAGTAAGAGCGGAGGGAAGGTAAGAGGGCCATTTAGGCCTCGTTTGTTTAGAGAGGGAGTGGGGTATAATTGCAGGAAAGGTGGGTCCCACCTATCAATGGGGTGATCAACAAGGAAATAAAGAGGAATTTACTATCACTCCCTTACACTTGGCCTCTGTTTTCTAAAAGTCCCCTACTTTTTACTTCTTTTTTCTAATACTCCCCTATTTTTAGACTTTTACATATCTTTCTCCCCTGATCTTCTTGAATATCTAAATTACCCTTCATTTTCACTTGTAACCTATTAAATTTTTTCAAATTGATTAGTTCAAATTCATTGGGAATAAAAATCAATACTTTACACGGGACATAGGTCCCATTCCTCCATTAGAGGAATGAAACTTGGCTGCTGCCTGGGTTGCAGCCAAGTAGATACAACCCCTGGTACCAACCAGGGGAATGGAATCTCACCGGTACATATGGAAATATTCACCCTAATTTGGTATTTTCAAACCTACCCCTGGGATTCCCATAAATTTAAATTTCTTTTAACTGTGGAAAGATTAAGTGGTCTGTATCGATATTGGTTGAGAACGATATAGATCCAATACTTTTTTCAGATTTTTTAAATCTCTAAAACCATGTGTTGCTATCCTAATGGAGAATGTGACATTAAATTCAATACCAATCCAAATTAGTATCTATTGAGACCGATACCAATCCAATACCACCAAAAAAAAAAAAAAAAAAAAAAAAAAGATTACTAAACTCATGATGATGAATGAGACAAAAAAATAATAAATAAACAATAACCTTGCTCTTTGATGATGGATGAGACAACAAGAAAAAAAAAACTAATAAATAAATAATATCTTTTAGTGACTCAATATTAATGCATTTATAAAAAAAAAATCAAAAAATAAAAAATAGAAAAATAATGATACAGGTGCCAAGGAGGAGTTTGAATTTCAACCAATAAAACAATATTTAAACCAAGTAATAATAAAAGGACAAAACAGATTGGTTGTTTTCTTAGATTAGTAAAAGCATGTTTTGAAGTAAAAAATTGAAAAAAAGTTTAATAGGTTACAAGTGAAAAGGAGGAGTAATCTAAGTATTTAAAAAGAAGAGGAGAGAAAGAGATGTAAAATCCCAAAAGCAGTGGAGTATCAGAAAAAAAGTAAAAGATTGGGAAGTTTCATAAATATAGGCCAAATGTAGGGGAATGATAGTAAATTTCCCATAATAGAATAGGAGAAATAGTGTTCATTCCCACACCCCTCGTTTGGATAGGTGGTCTAGGAATGTTCTGGAGATGCGAGTGAGGACTATGGACTGAGGAGAGAAGGCAAAATAGAGAGCGAATTAAAAGTAGGAATTGGATCGAAGTTGTTAGGGGCAATCAAAGAGGGAGCGAAGCAGAGAGGTGAGAGGAAGGGGAGAGGGAGAAAAGCAGAGAGATAAGGGAGAGAATCGAAGCTTGGATCAAAGTTACTGGGGATAAATCGAAAGACTTATGACTAGTTCCCTCAAACTTTTAGCCAAAACGTTCTCCTCAAGCTTGAGGGCAGAGTCGGGATTCACAGAGTGAGCGGAGTGACTGGGTTTGATCACTTTTTTTCTCCAAGCCCCACGACATTCATAGAGAGGGCGGACAGAATGTCATCGCCTATTGTTTCCAGACTAGAATCACCTCTCTTGCTAAACCAAGAAATCTACAACTTCCACAAAAAAAATGACCAAAAAGTCTGCAACATAAGGTGCCTTGGTTCCCCTTGATTTCCCATAGAAGACCCACCTATTGCTTCTTTGTTGTTGTTCTTTCATTTATGAAATTCTTTAAACATTGTTTTCCATTTTTTTTTGGGAAAATTACGCCCTCCCCTGTAGTTTGTCAAAATTACACGTCGATCCAAGGGTTTGAAGAATTACGCCCCTTCCCCAACACCTGACAGTGTTAGTTTACTAATAGTTTTAAAACTCAAAAGACCATTTTACCCTTTAACTAAAAGACGATAATGGAAGATCCTATTCAATGATTTTCTTTACAGAATGTATTAGAAAAGAAAAAAACTCTTATTGTCCATGAACATCTAATATCATTTTTATGCTACTTTTTTTTTTTTTTTTGGGGTGGGGGTGTGGGGCGTGTTTGGTGTAGAACTCCTCCTCCTCTTCCTACTTCACTGCAACAAAGTTACATACCCTGAAAACCAAAAATCACCCAAACATATGTTGCAAAATTGTACAATTTGATGCCCACTGGCAAGGTATGGCAGCGACAAGAGACCACATTACGAATAGAAGCACATAGTTCATTGTATAGACGGGGACTGCTAGCCCACCGGTGGCGACAATTTTATTACCACTGGAAGGGGTCAAGTTGTTCCCGATCGCCTGAAGCTGCCTAGAAGCTGACCAAGAGGGCGAGACACTCTAGGAGAGCGAGCAGAAATGCCCTACTACACGGTGTCCTTCCCGCCGTTGTTTTATTCCTCTCGAACAAATAGTTCCTGTGGGTGAAAACGGAGCCAAAATCCATCTCATCGAGCATCACGATTGTCAAATCCGTTAGTGCCTTCTTCACCCATCTAAACTGGCCCTTCCCAGTGGTCCTCTAGCAGAAATCCAAGGCACAAAGGATGATCTCTAAGTGTTTCTGCCATTGTTGAACTTGCTCAACTCGATCGTAGATAGTGTTGTAGACATCGAGCACCACAATAGAAGGAGAAAAATCCTCTTCCTTCCCCTTTTTTCTCCTACCTCTCTATTGTATAGAAAGGTTTGCTAATTCACTCCCTTCAAATTCAGATCGCCCTCAACAACACCCACTAAAACACTGCGATAACCAGAATTAGGTCAACCCAAAGAATCCACTAAAACCCCTAAATTCTATAGATCCACAAGTATAGCCCGTTATCGATTCTTATGATCGAGCAATTAAAAGCCCAAAGGATTTGGGAGTCATATCGGAATTCCAACACAACCCAAAATCCCGACAGACCCTAGAATTAAATGAAATGCATGAAGAAAGCTCCACAACCTAAACAAAGGAGAGATTTTGCTGATATCACTTTCCACTTTCCTTACCGAATTAAGAACTAGAAAGCATCAAAATTCAATTTGGAAGAGATGAAGAGATGAAGAGACAATCAAATTGAAGAAGAATTAGTGGGAACAGAGTGAAAGGTATCTTGACAACAACAGCAATAGGTATGGGAGAGAGAATAACAGAGGAGCACCAATGAATAAGAAATGAAACCCTAGCGATACACAGAAAGAGAGAAGAAAGAGAGAGAGTGAACGAGGGATCGAGGCACCCTTAAATAATAGAAACACTAGCCCCTCGCTTGTTAAAATGGAGAAATTTTCTAAACACAAGGAAGCTTTTGGCTCTAATTCTATCATCTTCTCCGGTGGGGTGGGCATGGTAGGTTGCTGATGATGAGGGGAGTCTGCCTTTTGTCTTAATGGGAGGGCATATAAATAAGTCCCAATCGACCGATGACTGCCTGGAAGTACTCCAACGGCTATATTTTGCCTCAACTACTCTTGGCGGTCGATCGGCTACCGATGGCGATCGATCGACTAACGATGGCGGTCGATCGGTGGTCCCAGAATACGTCCGTTAAAGCCTGATTTCCTGCCTAAAATGCTTCACTAAGTTCACCTATAAATACCCAAACTGCTCTTAATTAAATAATCATTAAGAAAGAGCTTTAAGAGCAGTATTGCAAGTGTTCAAGAGTTATTAAGATTAGTATATTCTACTTGAGTTGTTCGATTACACCAATCCCAACAAAAGGCTCAAGTCTCAATCAAAGTCCTCTACTCTCTCCTGTGTAAGTCAAAGCCATAAGAGAGGACTTTACAAAAGGTGCATCATTGATCTCTCATTCTCATCATTTGCACCACACTTGAGGTATTCCTCCTATTCCACTATTTCCTATTTATTTCTGTTTTTACAATTCTAGACTGTACTTAGGATTGTAAGGATTCTCTTATCCTAAAAAGAGAAAGGTGTCTCTCTACCTCCAAAAGAGATTGTAAAGGCGCCTCTCTGCCTGTAAAGGGGATTTGTAAAGATACTCTTATCCGTGAAAAAGATTATAAAAGTTTTCTTCCCTACCTACCGTACGGGAGAACTAGTGGAATACCTTACAAGAGGATTCTTGTAGGGAGTGGACTAGACTCGGATTGAGTCGAACCACTATAAATCTTGTGTTTTGTAGTTGTACTTGTTTTATTTACTCCGCATTGTTTTAACTTGCAGTCACACTTGTGACCTATTCATCGAAAAGAGTTAAATTCCACTAGTATAACCTATTCACCCCCACTCTAGGTTATTTCAAGCCTGAGCTCCCAACAGAGGTGAGGGCCTTCGGTCAGGTCCTCTCGGCCTTAGCCTGAGCTCCCAACCAAGGTTGTGACCTTCGGTCAGGTCTGCTTGGCCTTGGATTGAGCTCCCAACCGAGGTGAGGGCCTTCGATCAGGTCCACTCGGCCTTACCCTGAGCTCCGAACCGAGGTTGTGACCTTCGGTCAGGTCTGCTCGGCCTTAGCCTGAGCTCCCAACCGAGGTGAGCACCTTCGGTTAGGTCCGCTTGGCCTTAGCTTGAGCTCCCAACTGAGGTTAAGACCTTCGGTCAGGTTTACTCGGCATTGGCCTAAGCTCCCAACCGAGGTAGGGACCTTCGGTCAGGTCCGCTCAGCCTTGGCCTGAGCTCCCAACCGAGGTAGGAACCTTTGGTCAGGTCTGCTCTGGAATAGATCTCAAGGGGCGATAATTGGTGATGTGACAGCGCCATTAATGCTCAGGCAGTCGTACCATTTTTCTTCTATTTATAAAATGTGGGGGTCCATTTATGGGTCACTTTTGTTTTTTCCTCGGAGAGCCTTCCTTCGGTCTAGGTGTTCCCTCTCCTTTAGCGCTTCGTCTTCGCCAAAAGTAAGTACGATGTCTTGCTCGTCTGGGTACAGTCCCTCGTCCTCTGGGAGGACAATGTCTAACCGTAGGTATCGGAGTCTAGGGGGTCCGAGGATGTCTCGACTCTTCCCCGATTCGCCTCCGCCGACTCGCCCGAGGCTGCCGTCTGGGTTCGAGGGTGGCTCAAACGGTGAGAGATTTAGGGAGAGGGTGCTTGAATCTCGAGCCCAGACCCAGAACCCTCTTGACGTGGAGGCTCTCCACATTGTTTCCACCATGGATGTCACACCTGCTCACACTCGAACGGCTGACGGTTAACACCGTTAACCCAAACTCGCCAGATCATCTGACATCGATTCCACCACAGCATACACACCACTAATTAAAACTTATCAGGTCAGCGGAAGACTAAGTTTTACCTGTGAATAATCCCATAAGACTTGATACCTGAATTGTGATACAATAGTTATATACATGTGGGCCCGAAGGCATGATATTTACACAATAAAAATACAATTCACATATCAAGTACATAAAGGAAACCATCAAAATAATCGAGTACACAGCTGCCTCAGATCAAAGGCTAGAGCTCACCAAGATCAAGGGTTGAGCCCACTGCATCACATGGTAGAGCTCACCCCTCAAAAGTGGAGCTCATCGCATCGAATTACGGTCCCAAGAGACAACTCTCGACGAGCCAAGGCTGCGGTCTAACTCCTCGAGGGCCCACCACCTCTTCGGGAACTCGATGGGACCCACCCTGCTTTTCGATGTATGACCTACAAAATCATCTAAAAAGGGTGCACACGGGATGAGCTCACTAGCTCAAGAGGGAAAGATGGACCACATGCAGTCCACACAACATAACACAATCATATGCACTACATGCTATGCATTTCATTTTAAATCACATCCACCTAAGCAACATTACTAAGTCTTTGGTTTAGTGCTACTACAGCCACAAGAAGCGATATTTGGGTACGAGCCTAACTCCATCCCCGACGCCCATAGGGCAGAGGAGAAGGCCCACCATGAGTACTAAAAATAAAATATGCCACCACCACTCTCAAAAAAGTAAATGACTGAAATTTAAAGGTGCGACTCCAAAGAACTTAAAAGCGACGATTGGTCCTCTTGAATATACCACCGAGGTTGTCGACGTCCCAATGACTGCCGGGGATTATGTCAACGCCACAAGGACCGACAACCAATAACGCTTCCCCCAAATGGTAACCCAACACCTTAACCCCTCGTTGGGAAGGGTCGAGCACGGATGGTGAAAATCCTAAACCGCATGCTCCTATATGACAATAGTACGATTGCATAGTGCCATCGCATCCCATACCACGGGCCACCAATGCACTCGTTTCCAAGTAGACTATGGCATCTAGTCTATTAATGCATCATGCACAATGATGTCAACATTCAATCACATAAGCATCTCATCACTTGGCATTTAGAAAGTAACCATAGCACACATGCATAACAATGTGAGGATGACTAATCTACATAGCATATTCATGATGGCATGACTAGACTAGATACAATTAAATGAATCCCAAAAAATGCCTTGAAACAAGGCCAAACGTCTTCCCCACTTACCAGTGTACAAGGATTCCCGTTCGGTACGGGTGAGATCCGGTGCGAGACACGTAGGATTTGGTGAACCTAACATGATTGAGCGGGGTTAGTACTTCACCATTTTGGAATCAAAATTAACACTATCCAATGACACGATCATGTTTAGAATCCTAAAAGGAGGTCACACGTCCGATTTGGGTCCAATCAGACATAAAAATCACCTTCGGGGCCTCACAGGGTCGAACACCCGTTCGGCCCATCGGCCCCCATGTCGGATCTCAGGCAGGTTGGCCCACCGGCCTGCTTCACATTGGGCGGGCCTGTTAAGACCGGCGGTGGTGGCTCGCGTTAGCCCGCCGTCCTGCCCACCGGTTGTGCCCGAGGGCCCCGCCTCCCCAAAGGGTGCTCATAGGCGTCGATGGCTCATCGATTGCCCACTTGCCTTGGAAAACGCTGTTTCTTTCCAACTTCTTCCATTCTTTGGGGATTCAAATGGGGCTTTTCCCAATCCATTCTTCACACTTTCAATGCCTTATAGGATGGTTCTAACCTAGATCTAGGTTAGATTCAAGTGATGGGAAACCATCTTACCTTCTTTGCTCAAGAACACCTTCAAACCCTCAAAATCACTTCAAACCCACAATGCTTCTCCAACCTTGTCAATACCTCTTCAAATCCTTCAAGATCAACACATAAATCATCTATCAAACCTTAGATTCATCATTTCAAAGGATTTATAAGATCTCAAGAAACCCTACTAATCAAGGGTTTTACTTGGGTATGGTGAATGTTTAAAGGGAAACCCCAAATTTGCTTACCTCTAAATGTATATCTAGTGTTGAAGATCACTCTTCCGGCTTTAATGGGAAGATCAAGCTCGCCCGCTGAAATCCTTCTCTTCTTCCTCTTCCTTCTCTTCCTTCTTCTTCCCTTTCTTTTCTCTCTCCCCTTTACTATCCTCACCAACGCAGATGTCATAAATGAAAAGAAAAGAAAATTATAAATGTTATATATATACTTTAAATAACTAAATAGTTCACATGGATGGGTCATCAGTGGTGGGTGCCCCACCGTCACTTCACCACCCACCCATCCGAGGGTAAAACTTAGAATTTCGACAGAGTTCGGCCTCGTGTAAACCCCACCTGGCATAATGATGTAATATACGATACACCTTAATATACGGCCAAATACCGCTTATCCGTAATGGCCTTATGATAGGTGCATGTACACGCTTGGGTACTCCTGCCTTTCGCACTAGCTCGGACTTGTCCGCCAGCCGTGTTTAAGGTCACTTGCCATCATAGTCCATAAGGAGCCCACTTAACTCTCTCCGGTTCGGGTCCCTGATAGTTAAACCGGTCAACTGTAATCGACGGGTTTAAGAAGTAGGGTCTTACATTTACCCCCCCTTCTGAAAAATTTCATCCTCGAAATTGTGAACCTGGCTGATAAAAAAGATGAGGGTACTTGGATTGTATTTCATCCTCTTTCTCCTAAGACGCTTCTTCAAGTGAATGATTAGCCCATCGCACCTTTACAAAGGAAATGGAGCGGTTGCGAAGGGTTTTCACCTTTCGTCCAAAATTTCAGCTTAGCCTGCTCAGAGCAGGTCATGTCACTTCAAGGTATTCTGCCCACGGGTAATACATGAGAGGGATCATGAACATATCGCTCAGCATGGATACATGGAATACATTTTGAACGCCCCGAGTGAAGGTGGCAGAGCAAGCATGTAGGCTACGAGCCAACCCGCTAAGATCTCAAATGGTCCAATGTATCTTGGGCTCAATTCCCTTTTTCGTGAAACCTTGCAACCCTTTAGTAGAGAGATCTTGAGAAATACCTTTCTCCCGATCAAATTCAATGTCTTTTCAAGGGTGTTCGATAGCCTTTTGACGACCGAGCCGCTTTAATCCGTTCTCAATAACGCCGATTTTGTCACAAATCATCTCAGATCATCTCAGGCCTTAACATTCGACGTTCACCTACCTCATCCCAATACAAGGGAGTTCTGCACTTCCTGCCATATAACGCCTCATACGGAGCCATCCCAATTGTAACTTAGTAGCTGTTATTATAGGCAAACTCCATAAGAGGTATGTACTCTTCCCAACTGCCACTCATCTCCATTGTACATGCCCTGAGCATGTCCTCTAATATCTGTATGGTTCACTTCGACTGACCATCCGTCTATGGGTAGAAGGCAGTACTCAAATTCAACTGCGATCCCAAGGCACCGTAAGCTTTTCCAAAACTGAACTCAACCTTGGGTCCCTATCGATACAATGCTCACTGGCACTCCATGTAAGCGCACTATGTTGTCCATGTAAAGTCGTGCTAGTTTGGCCATAGAGAACTTGGTCTTGATGGGAATGAAATGAGCAGCCTTGGTAAGCCGATCAACCATCACCCATATCGCGTCCATTCCCTTAGGTGTACATGGTAGTCTAGTGACGAAGTCCATTGTAATCTTTTCCCACTTCCATTCTGGCACTGGGAGTGGCTGAAGAGTACTATAAGGTCGATGCCTCGTAGCTTTTACTTTTTTGGCATGTGAGACAAGTCGCCACATACAGAGCTATTGTGACTTTCATGCTGGGCCACCAGTAATTTTGTTTGAGGTCTTTGTACATCTTGGTACTTCCTGGGTGAAGTGAGTACTCGGAGCTATGTGCTTCTCGACTATCTTGTCTTGTATATTCAAATCATGGCACACACAATCGCCTCAAAAATCAATGCCCCATCACCGCTAAAAAAAACTGGTCGCTCATTGTTTGATCTTGATCTTGAACCTTAACTCGATCCGTAATTCAGATCCAAAGGTTATTTCGTTATTACCTCTTGCCTAATAGCCGGATGCACCAGAGAGTCATTATGATACAGTCAACCATTCAAGGTTTTCGTTGACGCCCAATTTAAGGTTGCTCCTTCATATAAGAGGGCTTCATCCATTAGCATCGCCTTCTGAGTGGTGGGCTGATCGCTAAGCATGAGAGTGAAAAGTTTGTGCCTTCCGACTCAACGATATGCCACTATATTTGCCTTGCCGGGATGATACGAATGTTGCAACAGAATCCTTCATGAGCTCAAGCCATCTCCTCTGCCTCATGTTCAAATCCTTTTGGGTGAAGAAGTATTTAGACTTTTGTGATCACTATATATCTCACACTTCTCCCATACAAATAATGTCACCAAATCTTAAGGGCAAAATGATCATGTTAGTTCTAAGTCATGAGTGGGGTAGTTCTTCTCATACTCCTTTAGTTGCTCTGGATGCATACGCTATTACTTTACTGCGCTTGCATGAGAACGAAACCCAAACCAACTTTGGAAGCATCAGTAGACGTCATTCCACTGTGCCTTCGTGGATGGTCAACACCGGGCCGACACCAACCTCTTCTTCAATTCCGAAACTCTTCTCACATTCCTCCCCTGAATTTCACACCCTTTTGGTTAATTTAGTCATTGTGTGAGATTCGCAAATTTCGATGAAACGCCAAGAGTATCCAGCCAAACCCAAGAAGCTTCTAATTTCAGGACATTCTGGGGCTTTCCCATTCCACTACGCTTTCACCTTATCAGATCTACTTCGATTCCAGCTTTAGACACTCACGCGTCCCTGGAATCTAACTTGTTCAAGCCGAATTCACACTTGTCGATTTCTGGCAAACAATCGTTGTTCTCTCAACCTCAGAACACCATTCTCAAGTGTTGAGTGTGCCTCTTCGTCTTGGAGTAGATCAAGATGTTGTTAATAAAAACAATTACCCATTTATCGAGCACATCCAAATACTCGATTCATTAGATCCATGAATGCGCTTGGCATTGGTTAACCCGAAAGATAACACTAGGAACTCATAGTGACCATGCCGAGTCCTAAATGCGTCTTGGGTATGTCACGCTTTTATCTTGAGCTGATAATAGCCTCGATCAAGGTCTATCTTTGAAACTACCCCGACTTCAGAATCGGTCAAATAAATCATCAATGCGTGGCAATGGATACCGGTTCTTAATGGTTAGCTTATTTAATTCCGGTAATCGATGCACATACGCAGTGCCATCTTTCTTCTTGACAAACAACACTGGGGCTCCCCAAGGTGAAACACTTGGACGAATAAACCCCTTTTCCAATAGTTCCTACAACTGCATCTGCAACTCCTTCAATTCAGTCGGCCATCCCGTATGGAGCCTTAGATACTGGAGCTGCTCCGTGAGTCAAATCTATGGCAACCCAACTCTCTATCGTGGTAAATGCATCGATCATCCGGGAAAACGCCGGAAACTCTTTAACCACCTTTACCTCTTCTAGAGGTGTAATCCTTGCATCAACATCAAGTACCGATGCTAAGTAACCCGACATCCATTTTCTAGCAATTTTACCGCTTGAAGAGCGAGACAAGGACCTTCCTCGCCGCTTCGCTTTATCTCGCCGTATACTAATTCTCTTCCTTCCATCTGTCACCCTAATCAGCTTCTTAGCACACACCATTAGCTCGATGAGCCGACAACCAATCCATACCCAAAGATAACATCAAAATTCTGCATATTGAACTTAATGAGTTGTGCATCAAAATTCTTTCCACTAATTTCCACGGTACCACCCATATACCTCCTTCAACGGTAACTTTACCGAGGTATACTAACAATCATTCCATGATCTAGGATCCGGTGACATCCCAAGTTTCTCTCGCAAATCTCTTAGATGCGAATGAATGAGTAGCCCTTAATCGAATAAAACATAGGTCGGTATGCCGATATGGGTAGGATACCTAGTGTAACAATGTATATAATTTCAGAGTCATCAATATTTAACATAAGGAAATTTTAATTTAAAATGTACCGCACTACAGATCGGCCTCACCTTCCTCATGATAAAGCATACATCCTTCCTCGGTTGACTTCCCGAGTTAAGGAGGTTTACGAGGGCTCGATGGAGGGTAACGGCCACCACGTTTTTTACATAATGCCCATATAAATGGCGCTTGAAGCAATGAATCGAGATGTTTGAATCGGGGACCCTCTCGCACTTGTCCCTGTAGATGGAGGTCGGGTGGCCTTGAGTGAGATGCCGCACTAGTGTTCGGGCAAAAGATGTGGAGTCTGAACCACCAGGTCTAGGAGGGTAGCCCGATGGCCTATAGGGCTATATATAGGCCTGAATCGCACGATCCAAGGTATGCCTTGGAGGAGTTTCCCATATCCGAAATGGGTTTGTTCTCTTCCAACCCAAGGGTGAGGGACTGCTCTCCCTTGCTTATCCTCCATGGTCTTGGCCTTCTGCATAACCGCCATAGTCCAAATCCAAGACCTCAACAGACCTCAATGGATGCTTTTAGGCCTTTTAGGAATCTCAGAGCCTTCTCTTCAGCTGTCCTCATAAGCCTTGGGGCAAAATGGAACAAGCTCTCAAATTGTTGTTGATACTCAGGATGCCTTACCTCCTTGAGTTAAAGCCATAAACCCGCCTCCTTGCGGTCTCAAGGCTGGATAATGGTTGTCCAAGAACAACTCCTTGAACTGCTCCCTGTGTGGGTTCGGATAGGCGCCAACAATATGGGCTTGGAGGCTTGCCACCAAGAATTTACCTCCTTCTTTAGTTGAACTCAAGACAAATGAGTTTCCAGGCCTCAGGCACTCAAGCACCTCAAATATTTTCTCTAGTTCTTGATCCATTGGTCCGGTTCCGAGGGATCACCCCCACCTTAGAGAATATGGTGGTAAGTTCCTCTTGAATGACTCCACTACCTTTGACGATTATTCGCTGTGGAAAGTTAGGAGCATAAGCCGATAGTAAGAGTATGGAGGAGGCACCCAACCGAGGAATACCGAATGGTGAAATTGGAGGTGTACCCCACTTGTGGTCCTGCTCCACCCTACAGCGGGTCTGTGGAGGAGTACTCGAGGTTGGACTTGATTGAGAAAGGTCCAATTGTTGTTGAATAGCGCCATAAATGCTTGTCGTTGTCAAGCATTTGTTGTGAAAAGCCTATTTTGACCGGAATTATGGTAGCAACATCTCCGGAGTAATAACCGTGGAGGGTCCGGAGTAGTCAAGGTGGGTCCCCATGTGCCCCACCTCACCAAGGGTCTCCAAGGTGGTGGAGGTGAGGATTGCCCCACAGCGGGACCCCGATTCAAAGGGTCGACCGACCGGACGAGGACCAAGCGAGGTACCTCGGCTGCTACGGATCTAGACGCACCATCGTATCCCCGCACGAACATATCACACACCATATTGGTTAAACAATCGAGAATTGATTTCGGCACACAATGATATGCCATCACATAGGGTATTGTAGTGTATGATAGTCTGCAATTAACCGCAACTTAATTCCGAGATACAGGGCCAATGCCCCAACAGGTATGTCAATGGTCCCACTTGACCATAACACATTAACATAGGAATAATAATAATAATAATAATCAATATAATCATATTAGTAATATAAATAAAAAAAATTTCAATTTTTCCCCAGTTTCCACAACCGATGGGCTGCACCGGCGGAGGGGGGCCCATCAGTCTCGCCCGGCGGTCCCAGAACCTCAACCGTCGGATGACACTAGTGGGCAGGGTGGCCCGCCGGTCCTGGCCGAGTAAAAACGCGAATAGGGCCCATCAGTCTGCTCCCCTATTTCCTTCCCATCCTCTTCTCTCTCTCCTCTTCCTTGGGCAATCTTGGAGCTCCGGCACTTCCACCGCGACTCCACCATCAACTCGACGCTTTTGAGAAGATTCACATCTCCCACCCAAGTAAGTCCTCCTTCTTTTCCTGCATTTTCTTAGGGGTAAAATGCATGTAGGCTTTAATCTAGGCTCTCTTTCCGTATTTCCTTTCATAGAATAGTGTTGCCATATGATTGTGATGTTCTTCTTGTGGTCATTCCTAGTTTATTAGGATTTATCTTCCCATTTTGAGAAAAAACCCCAAATCGTGCCCTAGTTTTCTTAAATTTGGGGATTTCTTCAATTCTCGCTCTTTTTCTCCAATTAATGATTCATTTGTGATGCATTACACTTGATTTGTGCTTAACATGCTATAGAATTCATGAAATGTCTCTTATGCTTGGAATCCCCATGTCTTCCCATGAAACCCCCTATTTTGTGTTGGGTTTCCTTGATTTTTCTTTACATACTTGGTATTTGTGAACCTCCATAGTCTATTAGAGTATGTTTTTGCATGTTCATGATCTCTCTACCATAGCATTTCCGTCTTAGACCTATAGTTTCAAGTTTTTTTTTTTTACCCCATTGTGAATGAATTTGCGCATTGAAATTGAATCCTCTCATGTTACATATGCTCCTTGCTATTATTTTGCTGTTTTATCATGACTCCGCTTTGTCACTTACCGTGCATCTTGTCCATAGGCTCCCTATCATTCCTAGCTTGTCGCCTTTTCCATCTTGTAAGAAATTCGAGTTTTGGGCTCCCCTTTACTGCTGTCATTTTCCTTTCCTTACTCACCCTGCTTTCCTCTTTTCTTGCCAGGATGTCATCTTGTGTCGGGGGACCTCATCTTCCCGGGACAAGACTACCGCTTAAGCGAAAAGTGCAGAACCAGCTCTCCGCCCCGCAGGAGACCCGAACCCCCGTCTGACCCTTCGGATTATGATGAGGAGCTCTTCCATAGTGTAGAGGCAAAGAAATAACCGGCCAGCTTTCAAGGGGTCTGATGATGGAGAAGACCGTGGTAGCCCAACTTCCACAAGGCTCGCTTCGAGAGGTTCTCAAAGACGGCGAGTTCATCCTCCACGAGACCGCCTATGCCACAGCAGCTAGTTCCGGTTCTACTGCAACTTGGAGGTTTCTTATCCAGACGGGAGTACACCATAGTCCTTGGTGAAGGGTAGACATCCATTGACCGTGGATACCTTTGCCAAGATTTGGGATACGGCCGGCAGAATTACCTCCTGTGAGGCCTGGGACCATTTATGAGCTTGGAGACTGAACTTCATCTAAGACCATCTCGGCAGCAGACCTGCTCGAGTCCGAGACATCCTTCTACCCCGAGGTTCCTTATTTGCCTGCTTGGTCCGGGGCCAACCTACTCCCGAGGAGGTCATCGTAACCAGGTGGGTTTCATGGCGGCCTTCATCGCTTTCTCATACACGACCGAGAGGGAGGTTCGAGCACTTATGCCCGCCAGACATCATTCTCAAGACGATGGAGCACCATACTTCCCACCTTGAGGATGGAGGATTCCCCTGGCGGATCCTCACTAGGATTCTTCTTCGGTGGACCCGGGGCAGGAGGGAAACTCCGGCTGATAGGCTCGACAGAGGTAACCTCCAAGGATGGGTCTCTATACCTTATGGATACACCTCCAGAGCGAGCTCGAGGAGGGATAGGAGAGCCGCCCTATGAGGATGTCACATGGAGGAGAAGTCCAGCGGGAGGATGAGGACTATGTTCCTCGATGAGGAGGATGATCTGTGGGTGATGACATCCCCGAGGAGGCGCCAGAGTCGAGGGCCCCGATCCCGGTTCCTCCAGGAGCCTCACAAAGATAGAGCCCCACCACCGGGAGTGGTATAAACTTCGAGGGCATGATGTCCACCATGCGGTCCTTGTAGGATGGCCAAGCCCAGAAAGGCCAAGAGAGTGCTCAGGAGGAACGATCCTCGAGAGGGCACTTTGAGAACCCTTTCTCCAACTGGCCAGACTGAACCACGACCAACGCCATGTCAGC
This sequence comes from Macadamia tetraphylla, assembly GCA_022985045.1. Taxonomy (NCBI): domain Eukaryota; kingdom Viridiplantae; phylum Streptophyta; class Magnoliopsida; order Proteales; family Proteaceae; genus Macadamia; species Macadamia tetraphylla. The sequence goes on from CM040971.1 coordinate 28,636,771, forward strand.
AGATTTTGGCCACTATGGAGGGCGGCGGCTAGGAACACGAGGTTTGACTACTATGACCATCGCCCCCAACTCTAGACCTCCGCTAATGTGGGATCATAGATGACGACGACGATGATCAGTGAGGGCTTAGCTCACCCACACCAGCTTTTTATCTATTTCCTTTTTGTGGACCTTGTTGTATATTTCATTTCTTCTCATTCGTTGTATTTGCACTGTAACTGGAATTATTTATGGGACAATGTATTTTGATAGTGGTTTGTGATGCATTTATTTTTTGACTTCTTGTGTAATTTGGTTGTGATGTTTATTGTTACTTTTTGATCGTTGTTATATATGAATATATTGTTTATCAGGTGTTTGTGTGAAATTTTTTTTAGAAATCCCATTTTACGCCATTATGCTACCGAAATTTCGTCAAACTAGTACTTGATAGGTTATAACATCAACTTATTTACCTTTTATCTACTCTCACGCATGCCATGAATGCAACATCTAAATGCAATCCTTTTTACTACTTCTTTCTTTGGCTTGTACTCTTTTAAGCTTTTACATTAACCCAACCCCATTTCCCTATTATAGATTCTATGGGATTCTAATGGTATGTCAGGAGGGCGCACACGCCTGTACCACCGTGTCACACCCGCTCACACCAACCGGCCGATCGGCTAACACCGTTAACCCAAACCCCGTAGATCATCCGACACGTATTCCACCACAACATACACACCACTAATAAAAACTTATCGATCAGGAAGACTAAGTTTTACTTGTGAATATTCTATAATACTTGATACCGAATTGTGAACAATAGTTATATACATTTGGGCCAAGGCATGATATTTAAAAAAAAAGTACAATTCACATATCAAGTGCATAAAGGAAACCATCAAAATAATCAGAGTACCTTTGGCTCGGTATCAAGGCAAGCTCAACGCATCAAGGGTTTAGCCCACTAAGATCACATGGTAGAGCTCACTGCCTCAAAGTGGAGTCAGATCGAATCGCGTCCCAAGACAAATCTTTGGCAAAGCACGTCCAACCCTCGTGGCCCACCAATCCTCCCAACTGGGGACCCATGGTCTTCGATGTATGACCAGAAATCATCTAAAAATGGGTACACGGGATGAGCTCACTAGCTCGAGGGAAAGATGGACCACACAAGAGTCCCACAACATAACACAATTATATGCACTATATGCTATGCATTTCATTTAAATCACATCCACCAAGCAACATTACTAAGTCTTTGGTTTAGTGCTACCTACCCAAGGCGCCAGATATCCGCACGAGCCACTTAACTCCATCTCGCCACGCCCATAGGCTGTCGGAGAAGGCCCACCGTGAGTACTAAAAGAAAAATATGCCACCACCGGCTCAATGTAAAAGTAAATGACAAATTTAAAGGTGCCATTCAGAATTTAAAAGGCATAATTGGCCCCTTGAATATACCACGGGGTTGTCGACGCCTAATGAACCGCCAAGCAAGTCTAACCGCCACAAAGGATCCGAAACCGACCACCTGCTTCCCCGATGGTAACCCAACACCTTAACCCTGTTAAAGAGTCGAGCAGGGATGGTGAAAATCCTAAACCAAGGTTCTATATGATAATAGTTAAGATCGTACACCGCTATTCCCATACCACGGGCCACCAATGCACTCGCTTCAAAATTTATCATTATCTAGTCTATTAATGCATCATACAATGATGTCAACATTCAATTACATAAGATCTCATCACTTGGCATTTAGAAAGTAACCATAGCACACATGCATAATAATGTGAGGATGACTAATCTACATAGCATATTCATGATGACATGACTAGACTAGATACAATTAAATGAATGCCAAACAATGCCTTGAAACAAGGCCAAACGTCCTCTCCCCACTTACCTATAGTGTACAAGGATACCCATTCGGTACGGGTGAGATCCGATGAGAGACGCGTAGGATTTGGTGAACCTAACATGATTGAGCGGGGTTAGTACTTCACCATTTTGGAATCAAAATTAACATGATCCAATGACACAATCATGTTTAGAATCCTAAAAGGAGGTCACACATCCGATTTGGGTCCAATCGGACATAAAAATCACCTTCGGCCCACTGTCCGGACCGACGGCAAGGTTCTACGAACCATTAAGACCGGGGGGGTGGCCACCGTGGCCCTCCGATCTGGCCCATCGGTTATACCCGAGGTCCTCACCCTCAAAGCGGGGCTCCAAAGCGGGGATGGCCCACCGTCTTGTCCACCGGCCTTGAAAACCGCCCCTTTTTTCCCAACTTCCTCCATTCTTTGGGGATTCAAATGGGCTTACCAACCCATTCTTCACACTTTCAATGTCTTATAGGATGGTTCTAACTGATCTAGGTTAGATTCAAGTGATGGGAAACCATCTTACCTTTTTTGCTCAAGAACACCCTTCAAACCCTCAAAATCACTTCAAACCCACAATGCTTCAACCTTGTCAATACTCTTCAAATCCTTCAAGATCAACACATAAATCATCTATTAAACCTTAGATTCATCATTTCAAAGGATTTAAAGATCTCAAGAAACCCTACCTAATCAAGGGTTTTACTTGGTATGGTGAATGTTTGGAACCCAACTTTGCTTATCTCTAAATGTAGATCTAGTGTTGAAGATCACTTTACGGAATGGGAAGATCCTCGCGCCCGCTGAAATCCTTTCTTCTTCCCTTCCTTCTTCCCTTCTTCTTCCCTTTCTTTTCTCTCTCCTCTTTACTATCCTCACCAATGTCGAGGTCATAAATGAAAAGAAAAGAAAATCATAAATGCTATATATATTTTAAATAACTAAATAGTTCACATGGATGGGTCACTGTGGGGTGCGCCCCCGCCCACCACCCATCCGAGGGCCAAAACTTAGAATTTCGACAGAAGTTCGGGCCTCGGCAACCCCACCCTTGGCATAGATGTAATATACGATACACCTTTATACGTTAATACGCTTATCCAGACATGGCCTTAAGGATAGGTGCATGCACGGCTTGGGTAC
>CM040971.1:28639890-28663549 GCA_022985045.1 Macadamia tetraphylla
TGGGGATTCAAATGGGGCTTTTACCAACCCATTCTTCACACTTTCAATGTCTTATAGGATGGTTCTAACCTAGATCTAGGTTAGATTCAAGTGATGGGAAACCATCTTACCTTTTTTGCTCAAGAACACCTTCAAACCCTCAAAATCACTTCAAACCCACAATGCTTCTGCAACCTTGTCAATACCTCTTCAAATCCTTCAAGATCAACACATAAATCATCTATTAAACCTTAGATTCATCATTTCAAAGGGATTTATAAGATCTCAAGAAACCCTACTAATCAAGGGTTTTACTTGGGTATGGTGAATGTTTAAGGAACCCAACTTTGCTTATCTCTAAATGTAGATCTAGTGTTGAAGATCACTCTTCCGCCGGAATGGGAAGATCAAGCCTGCGCCGAAATCCTTCTTCTTCCTCTTCCTTCTCTTCCTTCTTCTTCCCTTTCTTTCTCTCTCCTCTTTACTATCCTCACCAATGTGCGAGTGTCATAAATGAAAAGAAAAGAAAATCATAAATGCTATATATATACTTCTTAAATAACTAAATAGTTCACATGGATGGGTCACTCAGGTGGGTGGGTGCGCCCACCTGTCCGCCCACCAGTCCGCCCATCTGAGGGCCAAAACTTAGAATTTCGACAGAGTTCGGGCCTCGATGCGAACCCCACCCTTGGCATACGATGTAATATACGTATACACCTTAATATACGGCTACAATACCTGCTTTATCCGTACATGGCCTTATGATAGGTGCATGTACACGGCTTGGGTACTCCGCCTCTTCGGCATCGCTCGACTTGTCGGCCACCGGTGTTTAAGGTCACGCTTGCCATCATAGTCCATAAAGAGCCCGCTCTAACTCTTTGCGGTTCGGGTCCTGCATAGTTAAATCGGGTCAACCGTGTAATCAGATCGGGTTTAAGAAGTAGGGTATTACAATGGGCGAGCTGAGCCGAGCGAGCTAACCGTCAATATCTCAGACGCCGAGCCCAAATACTAAAACCGGCAGACGAGCCACCATCGGAACTCAAGAGTCAGGCTTATATAAGGAGGATTTAAGGTCAGCCTTCGCTTCCATCCTTTCTTTTCCGGTGTTTCGACTACGGATTTATCCGACCCACTGATGTCGAACGGATGGCAGATGCTCAGCCCGTCAGTCTTTTCTAGGCACCGAGGCCTCTCTCCATCCCCTCTTTCCAATCGCTTCCTCTTTCAGGCCTGTAAGGGGCTTTTGGGCTGGTACTACTTTAGCCCTCGGAAAGACCTTCAGCTGTTGAACGGTTACCCAACGTCGATCCACGAGTGGAAGGAGAAATTCTTCTTCATGAGGTCGTCCGAGGGGGTGCCCTTTGGCACCGTCTGGGATATCCCCGATCTGAGGATGGTGAAGTCCACCCCTACCCTTCTTAGGACAGATGCGGAGTCGATGGTGATGGCGAAGCGTCAAGACACCTGCCCTCCAGTTGAGTCTGACAGCCTTAAGTCCGATGCCATTTTGTTCAGATTTGGGCTAAGCCAGGGTGAGTTAGGCCAGCCCAAGTTTACTTGCCTCAGGTACTTGTGTTTCATACTAACTCCCTTCGTCTTCATGCAGTGTAAATCTCCAGGGCCGAGGCTAGGGCTACAGCTACTGAGAGGCAAGTCCAAATAAGGGAGGCTAGAGCATGGGATGCGTAGTAGCAGCAGAGGCTGAAGAGGAAAGAGAAGAAGGGGCCCCCCCTCCTCTGAAGCTCCTCCTCCGAAGAAAAGGTCCAGGGCCGAAGGACCCAGTACCGAAGCGATCCAGGCCCTCGTTGCTCTGGGCCATGGCTTGTCTGCCCGAGACTCTTCCCCCGTGGTAGACTTCAGAAGCCCGAGGGCTAGGAATGTTAGGGTCGAGGTTGGCTTCGCCCTTGGTGGTCGGTTAAAGAAGATGACACTCTGTCTATCGGGCGTGTCACTCGTGAGCTGGTACTGAAGGGTAGCCTCCCCTGAGACATCCTCGAAGCACAACGACAAGGGACGACAGCCATGATCACTAGCGCCTGCATCTTCATGGAAGGGGTAAGCTTCAGTCTTTCGAACTTTAATTTATTATCATTGCAACGTACTGACTATCGGTTTTATGCAGGCCTAAAACCAAGTGGGTCAGCTAGCGATCCAGGCCGAAGCGATATCCCGAGACCTCGAGGCTTCCGAATGCAAGAAGTCAGTCCTGGAGAATGAGAGTTCGGTTCTCCTCGAGAAGGTGGAGCACCTAGAAGCGGACCTTCTTCGTACTCGCCAAGAATGCGATCAGAAGCTTACAGAACTAAAGGCGCAGATAACGGCAAGGGTTCAAGAGGCCGAGACCCGAGGGGCCGAGAAGTATAGGGCCTCTGAGGGCTTTCAGGAGGAGGTTAAGCGTGCCATCACCCCTGGGTTCACAATGGGTGCTACTGAGGTCCGAGACTGGGTCCTCGAGCATTATCCAAAGGTCTCTTTCAAGGACAATGGGCTCATCTTCGAAGAGGAGTGTGTTGAGGCAGCCCCAACAGCCACCGAGGTTGCCGACACCGACGACGAAGGCTTTAGCGAGGAAGGTGAGGTTCAGCTACAATGTGAGGTGCCTCTGACTCTGGTCATGATGGCTCCGATGGGGAGACCCTCCATCATGCCGACGACGAGGCTATGAACTCGATAGACGCCCCCTGAAGCCACCCTGCACCTTACCTCAGCTTCGGGCCATTTTTTTTTGTGATGCGAGCCTTCGGGCTATCCTCCCTTTTTTTTTATGGTGTGAGCCTCCGGCTATCCACCTTTTTTTTGTGATGTGAGCCTTCAGGCCTTTTCAAGTAATCTCGACCTTCGGGCCTTTTCAATGAATGAATATTTATGTTTCTTCGGATACCTTTGCCTTTTGCTTTCTCGCATTTTCTTTCTGATAAGGGATCTTTAGGCCGTAGGTGGGTGCAAGAAGGCCGAACCCCTGGGCGGCCCAAGGATTAATACACCTCTACTCTAATACAAGGTTGGTTCTGCTCCATTGGCTTATCCGAGAGGTTTCCCACGTCCGAAGGCCGTGGACTTGAGGGATCCTAAACAAGTAGGATTCGGTCGGTGCCCCCGACCGAGGTAAGGACCTTCGGTCAGGTCCTCTCAGCCTTTGCCTGAGCTCCCGACCGAGGTTGTGACCTTCGATCAGGTCAGCTCGGTCTTAGCCAAAGCCCCCAACCGATGTAAGGACCTTCGATCAGGTTTGCTCGACCTTGGTCTGAGCCCCTAACCGAGGTTGTGACCTTCGGTCAGGTCAGCGCAGCCTTAGCCAGAACCCCCAACCGAGGTAAGGACCTTCGGTCAGGTCTACTCGGTCTTAGCTTGAGCTCCCGACCGAGGTTAAGACCTCGGTCAGGTCCGCTCGGCCTTGGCCTGAGCTCCCAACCCAGGTTGTGACCTTCGGTCAGGTCTGCTTGGCCTTAGCCTGAGCCCCAACCGAGGCATTGGCCTTCGGTCAGATCAGCTCGGCCTTCGCCTGAGCTCCCAACCGAGGTAGGGACCTTCGGCTGTATCTCTTCGTCAAGTTTCCTTCGGCTCTGCCTTGATCAACAACCATGGTGATGACCGAGGTAAGGACCTTCGGCAAAGCTAAAGCCACCAAAAAGGAGAATTCCTATCAGTTGCCGTAAACCAGCTTACATATTTTTCATAAGTAAAATCATCCGGAGAGCTTAGGATGAGGAGTTACAACTAGAAAGTGGTTAGGAGCAAAAAATTACAAAATGTGATTTTTTGCTACTTCTCTACTGATTGCTTGCTACTTCTCTACTGGTAGAATTTTCTTAAGTTCTTCGAGTTCCACGATCGGGGTACCCTCTCTTCCCCCCATAGTCTCCAGGTGATAAGAACCTGATCGTATTACCCTTGAGACTCTGTAAGCTCCTTCCCAATTTGGAGCTAGCTTTCCTTGATGCCTCGGGTCTGATATTTCTGCCCTTCTGAGGATGAGGTCACCTATTCTGTACTCGGTCTTTCAGACTTTGGAGTTATAGTGCCTCGTAACCCTCTGCTGGTAGGCGGCGATCCTTTCTTGTGAGGTGTCCCTGACTTCGGTTAAGAGGTCTAAATTCGCTCGGAGTCCTTTATCGTTTTCTTCTTCATTGTAGTACTGAATCCGATGGGTTATGGCCCCTACCTCCACCGGAAGTATAGCTTCGGTGCCATAAGTTAAAATGAAGGGTGTTTCTCCAGTGGCTGACTTCTTAGTTGTGCGGTAAGCCCAGAGGATATTGTACAACTCATCTGCCCATAACCCTTTGGCATCATCCAGTCTCTTCTTTATTCCTTAGAGCAAGGTATGGTTGGTTATCTCTGTAAGCCCGTTGGTCGATGGATAACCGACAGATGTTTTCCTGTGGTCAATGCGAGGGCATCACAAAACAAGCCGAAAGTCATATTGACGAACTGAGTTCCATTGTCCGTTACCACCACCCGAGGGATTCCAAATCGATAGACTACCGCCCTTTGGAAAAAGTTCCTTACATTCTTTCTACATCGCCGCCAGTTGTTTCGCCTCCCGCCCATTTCGTGAAGTAGCCCGCCACCACTACAAACTTCCTTTATCTCGTGGCTAGGGGGAATGGGCCCAGGATGTCCATTCCCCATATGGCGAATGGTATTGGGCTTGATAGGGATGAGAGTTCAGTAGAGTGCTGCCTAGGGACGGGGGTGAACATCTGGCATTTGACGCACTTCCTGACTAACGATTCCGCGTCCTTCCTCTTTGTTGGCCAGAACAGGCCCTGCCTCAGCACTTTATGTGCCAAGGCCCGGGCTCCCACGTGTTGGCAGCATATCCCTTCATGCACTTCTCGAAGTGCATACTCACCATCGGTGGGGTTCAGGCACTTGAGGTACGGCACGATGAACCCTATTTTGTACAGCGTCTCGTCCTTCAGAAGGAAGCATGCTGACCTCATTCGTACTTTCCTCGCCTCATCCCTATTCTCTGGGAGCTTTCCTTCCTTTAGGTATTCGGTTATGGCATTCATCCAGCTATGGCCTTGTTCGCCTACAGATAATACCTCTTGGGGTCTTTCGGTACTCGACTGTGGTAGCACTTTAAAATACACCGATTGTCCAAGGTCTATGAAGTCAGAGGTGGCCAACTGCGATAGTGCATCTGCACTAGCATTCTCTTCTCGTGGCACCTGCCTTACCTCGAATTCCTTGAAGGCTGTTATTCTTTCTCGCACTGTCTTCAAGTACCCAGCCATCCTTTGTTCTTTGTCTTCATAGTCTCTATTCACTTGTCGTACCATGAGTTATGAATCACTATACACCACCACTCCTGTACCATCAAAGCCTGTGCCAGATTAATTTCAACTATTAACGCTTCGTACTCCGCTTCGTTGTTGGAGGCATCAAAGTTGAACCGTAGGGAGTACTCGATCTTGAAACCTCTGGGGCTGACCAATATGATCCCTGCGCTGCTTCCCGTGCTGTTAGAAGCACCATCCATGTACAATGCCCAAGCCTTTTCTCCTCGGTCCTCGGAAAACTCTTGGTGATCATTAGGGAGCATGGTCTCAGCTATGAAGTCTACGAGGGCCTGTGCTTTTATTGTAGTTCTCGGTTTATACTGGATGTCGAATTCTCCCAACTCTATGGCCCAGTTTACCAGGCGATCGGACATATCCGGCCGCTGCAGTATCTTCTTCAGGGGCTGGTCTATGAACATACATATTGTATGTGATTGAAAATAGGGCCTCAACTTTCTTGCTGCTGTTATCAGGGCGAATGCCACTTTCTCTGCTTTCTATATCTTGTTTCGGCATCTAGTAAGGTTTGGCTGACGTAGTATATCGGCTGTTGTTGCCTTCCTTCTTCCTTCGTCAGTACTGCACTTACAACTACTGCTGATACAGCAAGGTACAATTGCAAGGTATCCCCGGTGTTTGGCTTTGTCAGCAGTAGGGGTGTGGCCAGGTACTCCTTCAGTTGTTCAAAGGACTTTTCATATTCCTCCGTCTATTCAAACTGTTTGGATCCCTTCAAGGCTCTAAAGAAGGGGAGGCATCTGTCAGCCGACCGAGATAGGAATCGCTCTAGGGCGGCGACTTTGCCTGTTAGCTCCTGGACTTGCTTCACATTCTGGGGTGACTTCATATCTCGAATGGCTTGTATTTTCACCGGATTGGCTTCAATTCCCCTCTCTGAGACAATAAAGCCGAGAACTTTCCAGAGGCTACTCCGAATGCACACTTTATCGGGTTCAGCTTCATGCCGTACTGCCTCAGCACCTGGAACGCCTTTTCTAAGTCTTGAATGTGTTGTTCTGCCTTTAGGCTTTTTACAAGCATATCGTCCATGTATACCTCCATGGTTTTGCAGATCATCCCCTTGAAGATTTTATTCACCAACCTTAGATAGGTGGCCCTTACGTTTTTTAGCCCGAAGGGCATGACTTCATAGCAGTACAAGCCCCCTTCGGTTACAAAGGATGTCTTCGGGACATCATCCTCAAGACATCTTAATCTGATTGTACCCTGAGTATGCATCTATAAACCTCAGGGCCTCGTATCCTACCGTGCCATCGATGAAGAGGTCTATTTTCAGCAGGGGGTATCCGTCCTTTGGGTAGGCCTTGTTCAGATCGGTGAAGTCGATGCAGTTCCTCCACTTTCCATTTGCCTTCGGGACCATCACCACATTGGATATCCATTCCGGATATTGGATCTCGCGGATGAACTGGGCCTTCAGCAACTTCTCTACTTCTTCATCTATTTTTTACTACCTTTCGGGGGCAAAGGTCCTCTTCTTCTGTTGCACCGGCTTCTTTGCCGGGTTGACACTCAGATGATGCTCTATTATCTCTCAGTCTATTTCAGGCATGTCTAAGGCCGACCAAGCGAAGACGTCAAAGTTGTTTCGGAGGAACGAGATGAGTTTTTCTCATTTTTACCTTGGCATTGTAGCCCCGACCTGCAATTGGAGAGTGTTATCCCCCTCTTGGCCTCAACTTGTATCAGATCCTCAGTCGGTTCCCCCCTTTGATAATTTGTGTCATCGCACAGATCTTCTATCGGGAGTGCCTCGCCCGCCTTCTCTCTTCCCTATAAGGTAGTGGCATAGCATCTCTGGGATGCCTCTTGATTGCCTTGACATTCACTGACACCATTCTTGGTTGGGAATTTCATCTTGAGATGTGGTGTGGAGACGATAGCCTTTAGTTGGTTTAAACCAACTCTCCCTATTATGGCATTGCATGCCAAAGCAATGCCTACTACCAGGAAGTTGATCATGACTGTTACTTAGCGATCTCCAGTGCCGGCTCTTACCGACAACTCAATCCATCCCTCCACTTTTACTAGGATGCCAGAGAATCCTTGCAACGGGTGTTCGACTTTCTTCAGCTTTCTCTCGTCTAGGCCCATCTTCTAAAAAGCCTCAAGGAATAGGATATCAGCTGAACTGCCGTTATCCACCAAGATTCTCTTCACTCTGCAATCAGCTATAGTCATGGTGACTACCAGGGCGTCATCGTGCGGAGTGTGCACCCCTTCCAAATCATCGTCTGAGAAGGAAATTATCGTCCCCATCCTCGCCTTATTGTTCGACCATTCAGCCACATGTACGTTTCTCACATAGGCTTTTGCTTTTCTAGCCGAGACTGAACTTTCTCCAGTGGCTAGGCCTCCACAGATTGTCGCTATAACCCTAGTTGGGATTTTATTCTCATCCCGGAGGTGATGGTCAGCTTCCTCGGGTGTCCGTCCCTTTGCTGCTTCTAATTGCCTTTGCGAGCTGGCCCCCTTCTTTCATAACGGCCTCTGCCATCTCTACGACGATTGTCCCTACGGTCATTACCGTCTTGGGCATCCTCCTTTTCACGATCCACAAATCGGCCTAGATATCCTCTTTGGATCATTCCTTCTATTTCCCCCTTGAGGTGCCAACAATCTTCGGTGTCGTGGCCGTGGTCCCTGTGGAAGTGGTAATATCTATCCATATTGCATCTCTTGGTGTCATCCGATCTTCCCTGGCCACTTCATGGCTCTGGCATCCGGGGAGTACTTTATCTGCATCAGTACATCCGTTCGTCTCCAGTTCAGGGGCGCGTATTTCTCGAACTTCCTTGGTGGACTGAGTGCTCGACCACGCTCGGGCTTTCGTCTTTTGCTTTCTTTGGAAGGTTTGTCGTCGCCCCTTGAGATCCATTTCCTTCCCGTCTTCCTTTTAGCTTCTTCATCGGCTTGAAGGGTTTCTTTCATATGGATGTACTTATCGCACTGAGCTCTCAACTTGACCCTCGGTGTATGCTTCGCTAAAGACCTTTTCAGCTTCTTATCCTTGACGCCTCCCAGCAGGGCTGTGAACTCTTTTTCGGGTCCAGACCTCTGATCGTGATCTTCTCTTGTTGGAAGCGCTTCATGTAGTTTTGCAGTGATTCTCCTTTATGTTGCTTGACGTTGGTCAACTTCAACGTGGTCTTCTGAAGGGGTTGGCTACTGGAGAATTCCTTCACAAAGAAGTAACTTAGATTTCTGAAGTTGTGGATTGACTTCGTCGGTAAACAGTTGTACCATAGCCTTGCCGCTCCTCTGAACGTCAATGGCAGGGCACGACACATGATGTTTTTTGAGACTCGATGGAACTGCATGGCAACCTTGAAGCCTTCCAGATGATTGACGGGGTCCCCAGACCCATCGTAGGTGTCATACTTTGGCAGGTGAAAGCCGATCGGGAGTGGGTCCCTCGTGACCTCATCAGCTAGAGCCGTATCATTAGTGAGGTCTGGCTTGCGAGCTCCCGTCTGATTTTCTACCACCTTCTTGATCTCATCTTTCAGGTCTAGGATCATCTGCTTCAACCCCGAGTCCTCGTGTCTCTGTTCGTCTCCTTGGCATGGTTCCCCATGTCGGTCCCCGGTGGCACACCGCGCCCTTCCCCTGGGTGCGGGACTTTCCCTCATTGCTCATTTTCAAAGATTATGACCAGACCTTATCAATCCTGTACTACTTCGATCCTCGTCTCGAGCTCTCTCGAGCTGGATATGGGGGCCTCATGGTGCTCTTCTGGTCTTCTGAGAGACAGCTTTAGAGACCTCCTTCATTGCCTCTGCCATTCAGTCATATTTCTTCTGGAGGGCTTTGACCTGCTCCCTTGTCACATATTCCTGCACTCTAGGAGGGGGTGGAGGATTACTATTTTCAAGCACCGAATATCCGATTGAACGCTGGTACCTCGCGAAACCTTCCCAATCATCGTTTCCCCTTGCTCCTCTGATTTTCGTTGAGGGAGGGAGCCCTCCTGAAGGTTCCTCCTCCCCATGTTTATATTCGATGTTGCTCTAGTGTTCCTATGATTGTAGGTTCTCCCCACCATTACTATCGGTTCCCACGGACGGTGCCAATCTGTTGCTGCCAAAAATCTGTATGAGCTGATCCTGCACAAATACAGAAGGCAGATGCCCAGATGTTTATCCGGGGTTAGTCCTCCGACACCCAAGTTAGAGATCGACAACACAGCTTTTCACAAGGGTAATGGTGAGGGTTTTTCTGCATACCTTTTTTCCTCCGCTCGGGCCCTCTCTTATAGTTTTTAGGGTGTCTCTTTTCCTTGGAGGAGTCCTCCTCGGGTCCGCCTCCTTTCCACTTCGAGTCCTACTCGGGTAAGTCTTATCCCCTTCGTGGGGAATATTCTCTTCACGTGGTCGACACGGTCAGACTCCTTGCAGCTTCTAATAGGTGAGCGACATGTCCTCTCCTTAGATACCACGTGTTCTTACCCTACTGGGCAATCAATTTGGCCGTATCAGGTATCATCTTGGCCAATGTCATGTTGAAGTGTATAGACCTCTACATTTCACTGATTATATGGTGGGAGAAAAGAGACATTGACAATTGGGGAAGGCTTGAAGAGGCTAATTCAGAAGGAACATTTAAGCTTGTGGTGCGATGTGACAATCAAGAAGTGACCTCCTATCTGCAGGACCTAACAAAGACCTTAGCTTTATCTGTGGGGCTGTTATTGAAGACATAAGGCATCTTAGTTCTTACATTGATGATTGTAATTTTCAGTACATTTCAAGGGCTGGAAATGTAGTTGCAGATATCTTTTCTAGGAGGGCCCAATCTATTTAGGATAGGATTGTCTGGCCTAATTCTGATCCTTACCTAGTTGCTCCTTTAATTGCAGTTGGCAGGAGTGTAACCCTGATTTCTTAATAGATATCTTTCTCCCTCACCCCCAGCCCCCTAAAAAAAAAAAAAATACACCTTCGGCTGCGCTATCAATAGACCGTGTCCAATGCCTTGTTAGAGTTCCGGTTAACTAAAGATGAGACTGTTTGCTATAACAGCTATAAAAACGACTATTTTGTCAATGACTATTTTCAAGGGAGTCAACCACTCTACTAAATATAGAGCCTTTAGAGACTTTTTTGTCCATTTATTGACCTCTATAAATAGAGGTTTTGGGAGAGTTTCAACAAGACTTTTGGCGCTTCATTGTTATAGCTAGTGTTGGGTCTTATAGCTTAGTGAGAATCATACTTCTACTAGTAATTAACTTGCATATCATACCTTTTTCGATGTAGTTCTTTCATTTGTATATTTGGTCATTGAGCCATTTGTTGTAATTGAGTGGAAACAATCAAAGACTATTTAAAGAGAGTTTTCATTAGAGATTAGAGAATCTTCGATGTTATCAGAGTTGTGAGTAGTAACTTGTAAAACTATATGTGCTTTAGTGAGTGCAAAGAAACACTTGGGTTAATTGTGAGTCCCAGAAAACAATTGTGAGAAAGCTTTGAATGCAGCAGGTGACGGAAGCGATTCGATACAATAATTTCTTTAAAGAAATTTTAGGAACGAGGTTTTCAATGAACACACCACATAATCTAAGAAGGGAATATCTAAGTTACTTCGAACACACTATTGGCGTGCTCCTCCAAAGGAATGCAGTACTCGAACATGATTAGAAAAGTTTGCATCTTCTCCAATGGCCAAATTCCTAAGGTTGAAGATGAAGAAGGCTCCACTTTTTCACTTTAATCTTTTTTTCTCACTTTGTATAATGAGTAGTGCAAATAGGTTTTGGCCAAAGCCCTTTCTTATATAAAAAAATCTTAATTAAGAGATTATAATCCGACGGTGTAAATCATGCCAAGTGGTGTGATCCTCAAAGGTAGCCTTTAAGTTATACTTAACTACACTTTAGGATGAACTACAAAAGTGTAACCTAACAACTTCCAGCGGTAGATATTCTCATTATACTTACTTCCCACAATAACAACGTCTGCAATAAATTGGACTAAAAATTATTTGAAATACTTTTCAAATGTAATTTATTAGAAAAAGGACGCTACTTGGTTGTGTAATTCATATGCCAAAACATTGAGCCCGTAAAATTACTGCCGCCTCTCCCATAAAAATCAAGAATCCCATCTCGATTGATTCTCTAGCATACACTCTCATTCATCTCCTGCCTATAATTTATCTAATAACTAATAATATAATAAAATAAAATAAAAACTTATAAAATTTTCACAAAACATTTACTAAGGCCTTGGATTTCAACTAATCAAAGTCTAAAAACTCTCTTTGATGTTCTCCCTAAATAGGCAGTAGAACCCTATTAAATGTTATACCGATCAGCCAGTGTGTAGTCAGTCCTGTATAAACATTGACCCACAAAAATGCATTAGTAAGTGTCTCTCAGATGCACAAAAAGAGACTATTGAACTTCTTGTTGCTATCAATAACTCGATGGTGACCCATTCAAGAATCTCAGTAGATCAGTGTTGAACACATTAAGTGCTTGAATTTATATTTCTATCCAATCCCTATATATTGGTGGAACATACAGTATGGCAACCTAGAGCAGAGTGCCGAGGTATGTCCATAGTTGAGAACAAGTAACGGTCTAAATGGACAGTTGGACAAAATATAACAATTAAAATAAGCACATAAAAATATAATTAATTAATTTAATTTAATCTATTACCTAGCTTAGGTTAGTTTGGTTTAACTCTTCTATTCCAATGCATTCCAACAGAGTCAATCCCAAAGTATTCTCTATCGGAATTCCACTGAAAGTCTTGACCATTTATTCTATTTTCGCCCCGTTTCAAACGTTTTTTTGGAAAGGTATTCTTAGAGAGTGATGGCCAATCCCTAAAGTTATCCTCCCTTTTGATAGAGAATGGAGGTGGGTTATGAAAATCTTTAACGAAAAATCCTTATTTGATGTTCTAAGAAATATTACTTTCCATGCAGTGATTCATCACATTTGGTGCGACAGAAATAAAAGGAGATGGACAACATTATCTCATTTGAGGCTCAAAATTAAATCCTCCACAATTGTGCAGTTTGCCCTTACTAAAATAGGAATAAGCATCTTGTCCTATCTTGGGATTTGCCTCTTACTATTTCCACCCAAATTTTGATTTAACATCTTTGTCTTCGTTTCTTCCCTCCCCTTTCTTTATTGTATCCCCTGTTGGTGATTGTTTGGCCCCTTATAGACACCCAATTTTGTCACTACCTCGGCAATGACCTAGATATGACCTAAAACCCTAAGTCAGCCTAAAGCCCTAATCCACCCTGAATTAGTCCCGAAACCTTAATCTAACTTGGGACCTCTACATAGCCAAATCATGCATAATCTTGGGGTACCTAATATTAGTATGTTGTATACTGACGAATTGATTCTAATACTCTCTGATGGTGTGGGAATGACATGAACAAGAGGATTGCCGAATACCCTTAGTTTGCAATAGGGCAAGAATCCTTCCTTAAGAGGTTAAATTTTTCTAAGACAAATTGGAGAACAATATCTATTCCATTGGATAAAGACAATTCGTAAATATATGGTCTATGAAAATTGGACCACTGGATCTCTTAGAATCACTCTCGAAAGTCAAAAACCCTAATTAGGGGAAAACTGCCCAGAAAATGACCATTTGCCCCATAGGCTCATGGCTCCATGAGGTTTTGGCAGGCCCATGAGGTCTCAAATGACCATCTTGCACCTGCCCCTTGCCAAAAACCTATAAATAAGGGTGAAAGATTGGCCTTGACAACCTGAATCCACCCTAAGCCAGAATAGAGCTTGGGCTAAGTTTTTTTTTACCCTGAGGGAAGGTTAGGGTTGAAAACCCCAACCCTGGGTCAGGGTTGGGTTGAGCTCAGGTTAATGCCTCAACCCTGCCCAACCCGACCTAACCCAACCTGGCCTGAAATTTAACCCTGAATTTTTATATTAGAATTTAGGTCTCTATTGGTATTTCATTTTCCTATAATTTTTTTAGTGTATAAGATATTAATGGTAAAAACAAGGTCAATCAAGGTTAATCCAACCATTGCAAAAGCCAAGATCAACCCAACCCAGCCCATCCCGATCCAACCCGACCCAACCTGGCCCTGACAGGGTCAATTAGGGCCAGGTTGGGTTGGTATGAACCCAGTAGGGTAGGTTTGGGCCTGGGATTGAATTTTGAGGATCTAGGGTTGGGTTAGGGTTTTAATAACCCGGCCCAACCCGGTTCTGTTTCACCCTTACCTATAAATAAGGCTTTTTGCCCTCTTTTCAAGACACACCAATACACCAAGAGTTGGGGAACTCTAAGATTTTGAGAAAAACATCCTCTCCTGCCTCTCCCTGCCTCCTCTCTCCTCCCTCAACGAAAGATTCCCTTAGATTTGCACTTTCTCCTCACCAAAAACCTATAAATATGGCTTATTTCTCCATTTCAAGACACACTAACAAACCAAGAGTTTGGGAGCTCCAAGATTTTGAGAAAAATCTTCTTTGCCTCTCCCTACCTCCTTCCTCAGTGAAAGATTCCCTTAGATTCCATTGCCTTGATTCACATGCCAAACCCTTGAAAAACCCAAAAAGTTTAAAAATCCCATGGAAAAAAAAAATCCAAAAAGTTTTTAAAACCCTTAGGAGGCCTTAGGACCCCAAATAGCTTCCTAAACCCATATATTCATCATATTCCTAAAGATTCTATTGCCTCGATTCTCATGCCCTAAAATCCCAAAATCTGAAGAAAAAAAACCTAGAAAATTTCTATAGCCTTTATAAAGCTATAGGAAGCATTTCAAAGTTGTTATAAAGCCCTAAAAATATTAAGATTCTCTTAGATTCTCAGAACTCTACCGAAATTCTTAAAACATTCTTGAAAATTCTTAAAAATTCTCCAAAGCTGTGAAAGGTCATAAGAAGGAAAAATACTCCAAAGAAGGAAAGCAGATGGTCAAATACTACTGTCTTAGTCGGGGGACACTCACGAAAGTTTGTGTCCTGTTGCCTCCTCCTCGACCCAAAACAGAGGTTAAGCTCAGATATATTCTCCTAACTCAATAGCCTTGATGTGACTCTTAATTCATATATTGTAGTGTAAATAGTAGCATAGAAATAATCTAGTCAAGCATGCGGTATAAGATTAGGTCAGGGAGAATATTCGTTCTTAAGTGTATAGTAAGAAGACCAGTTCAACCGGGTAAAGTGGGTGCCTAACATCTTCCCAACTCCACAACCGGAAATTGCCCTCATCTTTGGACTAGACCAAGTTTTGATCCCTTTTCTTATGGATTGGACCCACCTATCGGGTCCTAGGCCCTAAGCCTAGGTGGCAACTCCAAATTTTATGTTTTCTAATCTCTGATATTGGACCACTATTAATATTCCTTTTAAAAACCCCTAAGGGAAAGAGGTTGTCACTCCCCGTTCACACAGAACTAGACCAGTGACCGAATTAACACCTGACAACCCAAAACTTGTCAGGATCATTTGACGCAGTAACCACTGCACAACACACACACAACTAAAGAAAACAATTTCCGTATTTCAGCGGAAGTCTTATGTATACATACCTATAAATATCCCCATACTCTTAATACCCAAATTATATTACATAATTCATTTACATGTGGGCCCGTAGGCATGATATATACAAGAAATATAATTTAAATATTCAGAGTACAAAAGGGGTAACATAAAAAATAATAAAAAAGAATCTCGGGTTGGTATTCAATGTTGCTATCCCACAACACAACTCTCGTACGGAAACTCGATCCGTGCCAAAGATCTTCTAGGACCCACCAGTCTTCAACTGAAAACTCCATAGTGGGTCTCAACTCTAGCTCCTTAATCGGGTAACCTATAAGATCATTTAAAAATGGTGTGCACGTGGGATGAACTCACTAGCCCAGTAAGTGAAAAAAAAAGACCAAGCAAGCATACACAATACAAACGAATGTATATGCATGCAAGTTCATTTTATTAGCTTAATCCACCTAGACAACAATTCTAGGTCATGTGCTACTCGCAACTAGAGTGCGCGTATGCTCCGAGTAGGAGCCTCAAACCCCATCCCGCGATACACCTATAAGGGTTACCGGAGAAGGCTAGCTGTGGGTACCGAAAAAGTAAATTACTGTTTCTCAGCGACATTAAAGTAAATTTCTGTTTCTCTATGACTTAAATTAAAATGGGCCTTGTCCTGCATTAAATTAAAAGCAGTACGATTGACCCTCTTGTTATGTCACCAAAGTTACCGGCAGTCCTAATGATCATCCGAGCGTACTTCTAACAGCCATCGTTGGTACATAACCTCGAGCTTCCCCCCAGTGATATACCTAACCCTAAACCTTGTTGGGAAGGATTGTTGTACAGAAAAATATCATTCTGAACTGCATGCTTCTATATGAGATAGTACGACTGCATAGTACCACCGTATCCCATTCTATGGGCCACTAATGCATTCGTTTCTAAGCCTACTACGACTTTTAATCTATCAATGTACAACATGTTAAATATTTAAATCATCCACCTCATAATCCATGACAAGAATTAAGCATTTAATAAATAAAATTACAACATAACAGAGCATGAATGAGTTTCATAATGCATAAGATAATGCATGCAAATGGCATACGTGGATGACTAGTCTACACACAATTAGAATGATGACATGGCTAGTCTACATCAATAATGGAATGATGCAAAAAAACTCCAAAAATTAGTCAATGTCCTCTTCCCACTTACTTAGTTGTGTATAATGATCACCCTTGGTATGAGGAAGATCCAACATACGACAATGTGAATTTTTAGTATAACCTATCATAAAAGAGGTTGAGTTTAGTATATCTCACTTTGGGTTCATAACCAACGAGTATGATGATTCTAAGGCATTTAGAATCACCATAAGAAGTTTCTAATAAATTTGGATCCAATCACAACCCGAAGGGTCGGATTGGTAGGTCAACTGACGGGTGAGGTACCCATCGATCCTTACTCGCCTCTCGACCTAGGGACTCTGCCTGGACCGACGGGCTAGGTGCCCACCTATCCTTGCTCGCGGCTTGACCTAGGGACCCTACCTGGACCTATGGTCTAGGAGCGACAGGCCAGGTGCCCATCGGTCCCGCTTATCAATCGAGCCAGCAACCCATCTAGGACAGTGGGCTCCGGATTGGTGGGTCTGACCATTTCAGGCACCCACCACTTAGAATCGGGATTTTGCTATTCCCTCCCATTCTCCATCATACCTTGGGAAAATACCAAGGGTTGATTCGATCGCATTTTTCATAAATCTAAGGTCCCATATTGTGATCCTAACTTGGATCTAGGAATTATTCAAATTTTCAAGCAAGGATCTTACTTCTTTACTTAAGAACAACTTCAAAAATGTCAAATCTCCTCTCTAGCTCAAGAGATCAACAATGCTTCTCAAATCTTGCAATTTCTTCCTCTAAAACCTTCATAAACAATGTCATTAAACTTAGATTCATATTCTCAAGAGGGATTAACAAGATCTAAAGGATTCCTACCCAAATCATAGGATTTCACTTAGGGTTTCATAAGGGTCTAAGAAATATATTCTACTCACCTACAATCGTAGATCTCGAGATGAGGGTCACTAATCCGATGTCAGATTTAAAGAATCTAACCCCGATGACGTGAAACGATCATCTTCTTCCCCATTTCTTCCTCCTTTTCCCTTCTCTCTCATTCGTTTATCTCTCTTCTTTACTTTTCTCACCCACCTTGTAAAACAATAAATGAGGGAAAAGAAAAGTAATAAATACTATTTATACTTGGGTCAAAATATCTAATGACCGGAGTGAAAGGTCACACAGATGGGTCCGACCCGCCTATGACCACCCACCAATCGGCCAAAACTTAGCCTAATCATTGGGATTCGACGGGGTTCAGCCCTGACACGTATTTCACTCTCGATAATTGATCAAAATACATATTCGACATAAAATACGTCTATGTATCTTTACTGTGTGTACATGGCCTTGTCATACATGCAAGTGCGAAGCTTGAGCATGTGGACTTCACTAGCTACTGACTCCAACTCATCTG
Organism: Macadamia tetraphylla; assembly: GCA_022985045.1. Lineage (NCBI taxonomy): Eukaryota > Viridiplantae > Streptophyta > Magnoliopsida > Proteales > Proteaceae > Macadamia > Macadamia tetraphylla. Next base: position 28,657,231 of record CM040971.1, read on the forward strand.
GCCAACAAGTTTAGAATCACCATTGCCATCATGTTCCGTAAGGTACCTGACTCAGCTCGCTCAGGTTTAGGTCTTGTTAGACCAAACCGAACCAATAGGATAATTAGACCTGGTTTAGAAAGTAGGATATCACATTTACCCCCTTTTAAAAATTTCATCCTCGAAATTGTAGTACCTTGTTGTCTGAGAAGATTAGGATACTTGGCTTGGATGTCATCTTCTTTCTCCTAAGACGCTTCTTCAAGTGAATAATTAGCCCATTGAACCTTCACAAAAGCGATGGAGCGATTGCAAAGAATCTTTATTTTTTATCTAGGATTTTAGTAGGCTGTTCTTCATAGGTCATATCAGCCTCTAAATATTCAGGTTCCACAGGTAGCACATGTGATAGATTATGGATGTACTGCTTCATCATAGACACATGGAACACATTGTGAACATTGCTGAGGGATGATGGAAGAATCAACATATATGCTACAGAGCCAACTTGAGCTAAGATTTCAAATGGGCCAATATACCTAGGACTTAGCTTACCCTTCCTTGGAATCTATGCCACCCTTTGGTAGGAGAGATTTTGAGGAACATCTTCTCCCCCTCTTGGAATTCAATGTCCTTCCTGCGGTTGTCTGCATAGCTCTTTTGGCATGATTGTGCTGCCTTAATCCTTTCCTGAATGTTATCGACCTTGTCACACGTCATCTGTATCATTTCTAGTCTAAGCTTCTGTCGCTCACCTACTTCATCCGAATATAGGGGTGTTCTGCACTTTTTGCCATATAATACCTCATACGGAGCCATCCCAATTGTGGTTTGATAGCTATTATTATAGGAAAACTCCATAAGAGGTAAATATTCTTCCCAAGTGCCACTCATTTCCATTGCATAGGCCTTGAGCATGTCTTCTAGTATTTGTATGGTTTGTTCTGATTGCCCATCGGTCTGTGGATGGAAAGTAGTACTCAGATTCACTTGTGTCCCCAAGGCTTGCTGGAGACTCTTCCAGAATCTAGATGTGAATCTCAGGTCTCTATCTGACACAATGTTTACTGGTACTTATATAAATGGACTATGTTATCTATATAAAGTTGGGCTAACTTGTCCATGGAATAATTGGTCCTGATCGAGATAAAATGAGCAGTCTTGGTAAGCCTGTTGACTACCACCCAAATTGTATCCATTCCCTTGGGTGTATGGGGTAACCCTGTGACAAAGTCCATGGTGATCCTGTCCCATTTTCACTCCAGTACACGAGGAGTGGTTGGAGAGTGCTATATGATCGATGCCATTCCGCCTTAACTTTCTAATACACGAGACATTGAGGCACATACAAGGCAATAGTGGTCTTCATTGCTAGCCACCAATAGCTTTGTTTAAGGTCCTTGAACATCTTCTTATTTTTAAGATGGAAGAGTATTTAGAACTATGTGCCTCCTTCACAATCTTGTCCTGTATCTCCATGTCATCGAGCACACACAACCTATCCCAAAATAATAATACCCCATCATTGGATATTGTGAAGTCAAGGTCATTCATTGTCTGCTGTTGAATTTTTAGCCTGATCCTTTGTAGCTCAGGATCCAAAGATTATTTTATTACCACCTCTTGTCTGATGGATGGGTGTACCTGTAAGGCTATTAGATAATGGTCAATTGCTTAACATTATCTGGTTGATGTTCTAGCTCCAAGGTTGCTCCTTCATATAGAAGGATTTCATCCATTAGTACCGCCTCTTGTATCAATTGTGGACTGACAGCCAAGTACAAAAGCGATACAATCTGAGCCTTCCAACTTAGAGCGTCAGCTACCACATTAGCTTTACCCTGGTGATACTGAATGTCACAATCAAAGTCCTTCACAAGCTCAAGCCATCTTCTCTGTCTCATGATAAAATCTCTTTGGGTGAAGAAGTACTTAAGGCTTTGTGATCATTGTATATCTCGCATTTCTCTGCATACAGATAATGGTGCTAGATCTTCAAGGTAAAAATAACTGCCGCCAATTCTAAATCATGAGTGGGAAAGTTCTTCTCATACTCCTTGAGTTGCCTAGATGCGTATGCTACCACCTTGCCATGTTGCATGACAACACAACCCAACCTTATCTTGGATGCATTAGTATAGACTGTCATCCCACATGTACCATTTGGAATGGTCAATACAGGAGCTGACACTAACTATTTCTTAAACTCTTGGAAACTATTTTCACACTCTTCTGACCATTCAAACTTTACACCTTTCCTGGTCAACTTAGTCATCGACGTCGAATTTTGAGAAATTTTTTGATGAAGCACCAGTAGTAGCCTCCTAAGCCCAAGAAACTTTAATTTCTGTTACATTCTTGGGTGCCTCCCACTCTACTATAGTCTTTACTTTGTCTGGGTCTACTTCGATCCCATTCTCAGACACTATGTGTCCTAAGAATCCAACTTGCTTCAGCCAAAATTCACATTTGTTGAACTTGGCATATAACTACTGTTCTCTTAATCTTTGCAGTACCATCCTTAAGTGTTTTGCATGTTCTTCTTCTGATTTCAAGTAAATCAAGATGTCATTAATGAAAACGATGACCTAATTATCAAGGACATCATGAAATACCCAGTTCATTAAATCTATGAAAGAAGTTGGTTTATTGGTTAATCCAAAAGATAGCACTAGGAATTCATAATGACTATATCGAGTTCTAAAAGCTGTCTTTGGTATGTCACTGCTCCTAATCTTGAGCTGATAATAACCCAACCTGAGATCAATCTTTGAAAACACCTTAGCACCTTGCAATTGATCTAAGAGATTATCGATGCTCGGCAATGGATACAGGTTCTTAATGGTTAACTTGTTTAGTTCCTGATAGTCGATGCACATATGCAAACTACCATCCTTCTTCTTAACAAATAAGACTCGTGTGCCCCAAGGAGACACACTTAGGCGTATAAATCCCTTTTTCAATAAATCTTGCAACTGTGTCTGTAACTCCATTAATTCAACTGGTGCCATTCTGTATGAAGCTTTAGACACTGGGGCAGCTCCAGGAATTAAATCAATGGCAAAATCCAGCTCTCTATCAGGCGATAGCTAGGTTAGATCTTCTGGAAAGACATTAGGGAATTCCTTAACTACCTGCAATTCCTTTAATGGCATAACCTTCGCATCTACATCTAGTACTGATGCTAGGTACCCTTGACACCCTCTCTCCAGTAGTCTTACCACCTACAATGCAAAGATGATAGCATTTCTAGGTCACTTTGACCTTTCAGTTTGGTATACAAGCTCTTCTCCTTCATCATCCAATACTTTAACTTATTCCTCGGCACACATCACATTTGCTCGATGAGCCGATAGCCAATCCATGCCCAGAATGATGTCACAATTCTACATTTTGAATTTGATAAGCTGGGCATCTAGTTTCTTTTCATTAATCTCCACTGAACATGACCCACACACTTCTTTTAATTGTTCCACCGTTCCTGTAGGCGTGCTAACAACTAACTTGAATTCTAAGGTCTTAGATGGTACTTCAAGCTTCCTAGCAAATCTTTTAAACACAAATGAATGCAAAGCTCCAGAGTCCAATAAGACATATGCAGGTATAACTGATACAGATAAGACACCTATCATTGCATTGTATGCAAGTATAACAGGTTACTCAAATTTTATCACAAAATCTTCTAAGTGGAGTGTACCTGTTACTACTTCAGTGCTGGCCTCAGCCTCTTCAGCTGACAAGGCATTCATCCTTCCCTAAGGCTGGTTCCCCTGGGTCAATGTAGGTCTATGGACAGGGGGCTGACTTGATGGTACAACTGATGGGTACCGATAGTCCTTGGCAAAATGCCAGTACGAATGACAATTATAACATCGGCTCGGTGATGTCTAAACAGGAGCAGGAGCTCTCTGTACTGATCCTAGTATAATCGGAGGACGAGGGGGTCTTGGGGCCCTAGGCACCACATTAGTGTTATGGCGGAAAGATGTAGTGCCTGGCCCACTAACTAGTCAGAAAGAATAACCCGATGGCTTGTAGGGCTGTCTATAGGTGGGACCATAGGAGTATAATTCACAGAAGCTCTTGCTCAGGCCACCCAAATTAGCATATGAGTTTTCCCTCTTCCACAGTTCCAGTGTAAGGGATGGCTCTCCCCTCTGTTTGTCTTCCATTGCCTTAGCTTTTTCCACAATCTATGCATAATCGATTAAGTCCAATACCTCCAGCATTGCGCCAATGGATGTTTTCAACCCCTTCAAGAACTTCTGGGATTTTTCTTCAGTTGTCTTCATATGGCGAGGGGAAAAATATAACAAATTCTCAAACTATTGCTGATAATCTAGAACAGTTTTGCTTCTTTGAGTTAGTGCCATAAACTCCACCTCCTTACGGTCTCTAAAGCTTTTAGGATAGTAATTTGATAAGAACAATTCCTTGAATTGCTCCCATGTAGGCTCTGAGTGAGTTGCCATCAATATCGGCTTAGAAGCTTTCCACCAAGAATCAACTTCTTTCTTAAGTTGTAACCCCACGCAGATAAGCTTCTGTGCCTTTATGCACTCTACAATATCAAGCACTTTCTCTAACTCTTAGATCCATTGATCCAGCACCAATGGGTCATTACCCACCTTAGTGAAGATGGGTGGCATATACTTCTTAAAAGACTCCACCACTTTTGCTATAGCGGTAGATGGTGGGTGATAAGGTGGATAAGCTAGATAGTACGGATAAGGTGGAGGCATCATGAATGGAGGAGTGCCATATGGTAGAACTGGTGGGGTACTTCCTAGTTAATCTTGAGGTGTAACCCTAGGCGGTGTTCCTCCTGGTTGTACCCAACACCTGACCCCACGTGAGGGTCCTATGGAGTAACCACCCTAGGTGGCTGGCCCTGTGAAGCAGGGTTCAAGTATTGTTGCATAGCAGCCATAAAAGTTTGTTACTGTTGAAGCAACTACTGCTGAAAGGCCCCTTGCGACTATTGTATAAGTGTTGCAACATCACCAAGAGTGATGACATGTGGGGGACCCAGAATTTCGTTCACGGGTGGGTTACCCTGAAATTCCTCTATATTATGATCAACTTGTGGTGGTGGATGTGATGATTGCCCCACAGGTCGAGGTCCATGGGAAATTGGTGGTCGACCAATAAGGCGGGGACCACGAGAGGTACCACAGGAATGACCACCTGATCTTATGCATACCATAATGACTTATACTTGATTTATACCAACATGTAATGTTTGACATTTTAAAATGTAATCAAACGTATGGATCAGTGTAGCTACGGGTCGAACATAGGGAGAACAACCACTTTATTTTTGTACTTCTTTTAATAATGCGAAAGTGAACCGATTAATGATTGTGATCTAATTCTAATTATCATCCTAAACATATGTATCTAAAATAACGTCCTAACCATTCATCATCTAAGAATTTAAACACGCAAGCCACGCAATTAAAATTAAATAAATAAATAGTTGAAAATAAACACCCCACGCAATTAAAAAGTAATGAAAGAAAAAATACGGAAATAAAAATAAAGTAAAAGAAAGGGGATAAAGCTAGAGAGAGACTCACAAGTAGGTTTCTCTATTTAGCCCAAGGATGCATCATAATATGAGTTTCCATACTTGACTAGAGAGTCACTCTTACAAGGGTTACTCTACTTAGCTTTAGGGAAAGGGAGACAATTAAAATAAAAATAATAAAATGATGGTTTTATGACTAGGAGGGGAAAAGCCAACACATACACTAGCCATGAACCTTGGGGGAAAGGGATAGCAATAATGTAACGACTGAAATTAAAATCCTAAATTAAGAAAGAAAGGGTAGTCAGAAGAGGAATGAGAGGGGGGAGAGAAGACTACTGAAGGAGCCTACTTACTTGAACTTCATCCCTTGAACTGAAAACTTGATCAATTTGAGATACTATCAGTACTAAAAACCAGATCTGGAATAAACCAAATCTGAAATTTCTAGTACTAGAGAAAATAAATCTGAAGAAAAAAATTGAACTTGAAAGACATGTTTCATAGCTTGTTCTTGTCACCTAGAACTAAGCCTAAGCCTAGAACTAGAACTTGAAAATTACAACTTCAATTGTTTAAACAATAAAAATAAAAGACTGAATCAAAAACAAAAGTGCTTGCATTAATTGAATAAAAAGAACTTACGAAAGTGTTTAAAGCATAAACCTAGAACTAGAGCTAGAGAAAGAGAAAACTAGAGAAAGAGATAGAGTAACTAAGAAAAAACTCTAGAAGAAGAATAAAGTGCCTCCTCCCCTTGTGTTAATTCTATTATATAGAGAATGGGGGAAGGAAGCTAATGATTTTAGC
>CM040971.1:28663649-28691938 GCA_022985045.1 Macadamia tetraphylla
TAGAAATGTAATCAACAGCTAGAAGTATATACAAATTCCCAAAGGAATTAGGGAATGATCCCATAAAATCGATGCTCCATACATCAAAGATCCCAACTACCAAAATAGGGTTGAGGGGCATCATGTTCCTCTTATTGATACAAGCCTTGTAAAAATCAAAAGCATCTCTAAAAAGAGTGGGCCAATACAATTTGCATTGGAGAACCTTTGTGGCAGTCTTCTTAGGTCCAAAGTGTCCACCACATGCATAATCATGAAAAAAAGAGAGAATAGAATGTTGCTCATGATTAGGAACACATCATCGAATAATCTAATCTGGATATATCTTAAACAAATAAGGATCATCCCAGAAAAAGTGCTTAACTTGGGAATGAAACATATACTTATCTTGGGTGGACCAGTGATCCGGAGTCACATCTAAAACTAAGAATTTGATAATGTTAGCAAACCATGGTTCACTGGACACTATAAATAACCATTCATCTAGAAAGTTCTCATTGACTGGAGAATCGATGGTCAAGGAATTGGAAAGCCAGGATAAATGGTCTGCAACTAGGTTTTTAACTCCTTTCTTTCCCTAATTTCTAAATCAAACTCTTGTAAAAAGTAAAACCCACCTAATGAGACGGGCTTTGGCATCTTTCTTCTGAACTAGGTATCTAAGAGCAGAATGATCAGTATATACCACCATATGTGAACCAATTAAGTAAGATCGAAACTTTTCTAATGTAAACACAACAACTAAAATTTTTTTTTCAGTGGTTGTATAATGGAGTTGTGCATCATTTAAGGTCCTACTAACATAGTGAATGACAGTGGGTAACTTTTTAATCCTTTGACCCAAAATCTCTCCTATGGTAAAATTCGAAGCATCACACATCAGTTCAAAAGGTTCAGTCAAAACAGGTGATTGAACAATGGGTGCATTGATCAACTCATTTTAAATTGTTTGAAGGATTCTAGGCACTCTTTAGAAAACTCAAAAGTTTGATCTTTGACAAGTAATGAAGTGAGAGGTCAGGCTAACTGACTAAAGTTATTAATAAACCTTCTATAGAAGCCCGCATGCCCTAGAAAAGATCGACTTCCTTAACAGATTGGTGAGGTGGTAAATTATCAATTAAATCCACTTTGGTTCTATCTATCTTAATTCCCTCCTTGGATATTACATGGCCTAAAACAATACCAGATTTAACCATAAAATGGCATTTCTCCCAATTCAAAACCAAATTCTTAGATATGCATCTTTTCAAAACTAGGGAAAGATGATGAAGACATTCAGAATAGGAATTCTCATGAATTGAAAAGTCATCCATAAATACTTCAAGAATTTTTTGACCATGTCAGAAAAGATGCTCATCATGCATCGTTGGAATGTAGCAGGGGCATTACAAAGCCCAAAGGACATACGCCTATAAGCAAATGTTCCATATGGGCATGTAAAAGTGGTCTTATGTTGGTTTTCTAAAGCAATTGGGATCTCGTTATAGCTGGAATATCCATTAAGAAAATAATAGTATTCATGTCCAGCTAACCTCTCTAACATCTGGTCAATGAATGGCAATGGAAAGTGGTCCTTCTAGGTTGCCATATTAAGTTTCATATAGTTTATGCACACTCTCCAACCTGATTGGACATGAGTTGGAATTAGTTCATTAATGGCATTCGGAACTACAGTCACCCCAGACTTCTTAGGTACTACCTGAATTGGGCTTACCCATTGGCTGTCAGATATAGGATAAATTATTCCATGATCTAAGCACTTTAGGGTCTCTTTCTTAATGGTTTCCATCATCACTGGGTTAGCTCTTCTTTGGGGTTTCATGGATGGTTTGGAATCCTCCATAAGATGTATATGATGTTGCACAATAGAAGGGTTTATACCCTTGATATCAGCCATGGTCCAACCTGGGGCTTCTTTATTATCTTTTAACACTTTAAGTAACTCCTCCTCCTGAATAGAAGCTAAATTTGAAGAAATTATTACATGAAGAGTCTGGTCAGGCCATAGGAAAGCATACCTCAAATTAGATGGCAACTCCTTAAGATCTAGCTTAGGGGGCTCAACTATAGAAGGTTTAACAATGAAATTGGAAATGGGTCCTAAGGGCTCCACAGGTGTGTGAAGACTCAAGACTTCAGAAAAGAAATTTTCACTATCATCATCCAACTCATCCATACACTCTTGGAATTCTGAATCAAAATCAATATCAAAGTTGATAATTAAACCATCAGAAAAATCCAGAAAATCCTCAAGCATATTGATCTCTTCTTCCATATGTGGTTGCTTGCCTATCCTAAACATGTTAGACTCAACAGTTTGGTTACCAAAAGATAACCTTAGAAACCATTCCGACAGTTGATTAATGCATTACTGGTAGCTAAGAATGGTCTTCCTAGAATTATTGGTATCTCATCCTTGGTTGAGAAGGGCTTGGTATTTAACACAATGAAATCAACAGGGAAAATAAATTCTCCCACCTTTAATAAGACATCCTCAACCATCCCTTTAGGAATCTTAACAGACCTATCTTCTAACTGAAGAGTAGTTTCAATGGCTTTCAATTCTCTCAATCCTAGTTGCTTATACACATGGTAAGGTAAAATATTCACACTTGCATCAAGGTCAAGTAAGGCATGCTCAATATAGGTGTTGCCTATGACACAAGATATGGTAGGGCTCCCTGGATCCTTATAAGTTGAGTAACTATGGAACTAATGTTACCTACCAAGTATGCTTTTTTGGGTACACTAATGATACGTTTGTGAGTACACAAATCTTTCAGTACCTTTGCATAGGCGGGGATCTTCTTTTTGTTTATCAAGCTATCAGGAAATGGGACAGGAGGAACATAAGGACTGTTAAGGATTTGTCCTTTTTCAGAAAAATCATTTTTGGTTTCCTCAACCAAATCATCTTTAATTTCAAAAGAATCTTTAGGTTCATCAGACGAACCTAGAAGAAGAGGCACACTTGTGTCCTCAACTGAAGGAGAGTTAACAGAAGTAATAGATGGGGAAGATTTAGGAACACTCTATTGGTACTCTCTACCAGTCCTAAGGGCATGAACAATATTACATTGGTTAGAGGACCCTTGTTGGGTCTGACCTTGTATTATATTCAGTGGTGCATTAGTTAATGATTGTGAACTAACAAGCTGATTATGCCTAGGGTTAGGAACTGGTTGACTGGGTAAAGTTCCTTTCTCCCTCTCACGCATAATTGAGATAACTTGAGTGAGTTCTCTCGTAAGATTTTGATAGTTTGTTATGAGGAGGGTCATATTTTTTTCAAATCACTTATTCTACTTACCACTCCAGTGTTGGTAAACCCAGGGGGTTGCTAATAAGATGATAGGAGAGGGGCCCTAGGAAAACTAGCCTGAGGTCCTACATTTGACTTAAGAAAAGTATTTTGGGAAAAAGATTATTGTGCAAAGGGAGGCCTTTGGGGTCCAGTTGACCTTGATTATGAAAATTGGAAGGCTCTGCTTGGTTACCCTGATTCCAAGAGAAATTTGGGTGATTTCTCCATCCTAGATTGTAGGAGTTACTATATGGATTATTCTAGTATAAGGCATTAACACTATTATTAGAAGTGCCCTCAGAGGTGTTAGGGCATTCTTCTATGACATGTTCAGGGGACTGGCACCAAGCACAAATCTTAACCAAATTGACTGATGATGGCTCTCTAGGAACAATAGCCTCAATCCTCTTGATTAGGCTATCCAAATGGACTTCCTTGGCTACTATCTCATCTATAAAATATCCTTTTTCTCCTATGGTTCTTTCATTCACTTGGGTTGATTCCCACTCACGGGTTTTTCAGTTAAGTCAAGTAAGAATTCCCATGTCTTTCCTTCATCTGTAAAGGATGTGAATCCCTCAGGACACATAGACTCTATCATTTGTTTAGTTGGGTAATCAATATCCTCATAAATTATTTGACATAAATGCCATAAGTCTAGGCCATGGTGAGGGAATTCTTGGAGTAGATCCTTGAATCTCTCCATAAGTTTGGAAAAGGACTCACTAGGCTTTTGCCTAAACTGAAGGATATCACTTCAAAGCTTATTGGTCTTGTGAGTTGGGAAAAACTTCTTAAGGAAGACAATTGTGAACTGTTCCTATGAGGTTATGAAATTTGTGGGTAACCCATACAACCACTTCTTAGCTTGGTCTTTTAATACAAAAGTGATAAACCTAAGCTTAACAGCATCATCAGAAAGCTGTTGGATCTTAATTAGAACACATATCTCTTCAAATTCCCTTAGAAATAGGTATGCATCCTAAGAGATCAACCCATGGAAGTGGGGGAACATAGTGATGTATTGAGATTTGAGTTCAAAATTATTGCCCTGGGCTTGTGGTAGAACTATGCAGGAAGGTTGGGCTGTTCTAGCAGGGTAGAACCTATCTTTTAGAGATTTAGGTGAAGGGGTTTTGATGTTAGTCTCCCATATTGAAAGGTTTTAAAGAGAGTAAACGTATATGGTCACTACTTGTTGGATCTCTTCTTTCTAACCGATTCTTAGTATTATGTACCCACCTAACACTCATGCAACAGAAAACTACCCGCAACAAGAGTAAGACAAGCACAAAAGAATGGATAGCAAAACTTTTTTTTTTATGATTTTATGATTTTTTTTGGCTTTTTGGGAGCTTAACGGCAGGGATCGAGGTTGCTTAGGTCAATTCCTGAGGTACTGCTATAGGGCAAAAGCTCTCTTTATCATACTGTGAGGCATGGCGACCTCCACCGATACAACTATTATTGTAAGTTGTTCTTCTCAGGAATTCAATAAAAGAAAAGAAGAACAAAACAAAACAAACAAAGCACTCCGATTTACCAAAAGAAAGTAAAAAATAACATGGAACTGTCTCCCCGGCAACGGCACCAAAAACTTGTTTGAGATTTTAAAATATAACCGCAAGCGTACGGATCAATGTAGCTACGGGTCGAACACAGGGAGAGTAGCCATTTTATTTTTTTGGTTCTTTTAATAATATGAAAGTGAACCCATTAATGATTGTGATCTAATTCTAATTACCGTCCTAAACATATGTATCTAAAATAACGTCCTAACCATTCATCATCTAAGAATTTAAACAAGCAAGCCATACAATTAAAATTAAATAAATAAATAGTTGAAAATAAACACCCCACGCAATTAAAAAGCGATGAAGGAAAAAATACTGAAATAAAAATAAAGTAAAAGAAAGGGGACAAAGCTAGAGAGAGACTCACAAGTAGGTTTCTCTACTTAGCCCGAGGGATGCATCATAATATGAGCTTCCCTACTTGACCAGAGAGTCACTCTTACAAGGGTTACTCTACTTAGCTTTAGGGAAAGGGAGACAATTAAAATAAAAGCAATAAATTGATGGTTCATGGCTAGGAGGGGCAAAGCCAACACATACACTAGCCATGAACCTTAGGGAAAAGGGATAGCAATAATGTAACGACTGAAATTAAAATCCTAAATTAAGAAAGAAATGGTAGTCAAAAGAGGGAATGAGAGGGGGGAGAGAAGACTACTGAAGGAGCTTACTTACTTGAACTTCATCCCTTGAACTGAAAACTTGATCGATTTGAGATACTACCAGAACTAAAAACCAAATCTGGAATAAACCAAATCTGAAATTTCTAGTACTAGAGAAAACAAATCTGAAGAAAAAAATTGAACTTGAAAGACATGCTTTATAGCTTGTTCATGTCACCTAGAACTAAGCCTAGAACTAGAACTTGAAAATTATAACTTCAATTTTTTAAACAATAAAAATAAAATACTGAATAAAAAACAAAAGTGCTTGCATTAATTGAATAAAAAGAACTTACAAAAGTGTTTAAGGCATAAACCTAGAACTAGAGCTAGAGAAAGAAAACTAGAGAAAGAGATAAAGTAACTAAGAAAAAACCATAGAAGAATAATGAAGAGCCTCCTCCCCTTGTGTTAATTCTATTATATAGAGAATGGGGGAGAGAAGCTAACGATTTTAGCTTCTAAAAAAAAAATTTTTTTATCTTGTTGATGAAGTGGAGGAGAGAGAAGAGAGAAAATGTGTGGAGAGAGATCTCCCATGATTTTTCTTACCTTTTTCTTCCTTTTTTTCTCCTTTTTTTATTTTTCTCTCTCTTCTTGCTCGAGAAACCCTCTTTGGCTAATTTTTCTTGCTTGGATTTGGACAATATTCTATTTTAATGGAAAATTCCATCTATGTCCTTGTCTTTTCTTTTCTTTTTTTCTTCTTTCCTATTTTTTCTCTTTATCTTCTCTCTCTTCTTCAAACTTGCATACAACTATTTTGGCCGACCTCCTTTAAGTGATGAGTAGGAGAGAGAAAATCTTCTAAAAAAAATTCAACAAAATGGTAGCTAAGAGGTTCGAACTTGAGACTTCCTAATAAGCAAGAGATTTGGCACGACACAACTCACCAACTACGCTAGGTAGTTGTTGTTACCAAAAATGAATCTTCAATCACTTAAGGATGTGGTCCATCGATCCTTGTTGGCATTTAAAATATTTCTTATACCCTTGGGACAACTGCAGATGGGCTGGTTCTGCATCTCGGTTCAGTTTTGATCTATTATTCTTTTTTTGACCCGAAAAGAATAATCATTTGTACAGTTGACCAAACGAATGTGTACTTTCAATTTAACACTTCCATCTTGCTCAGAATTTTGTCCTCTTCGCAACCATGAAAAGAAATAGGACCTCTGTACGTGTAAAATTGGAGATATAACACCCGATAGTCCTTAAGGCCTTGAAAATATAAAACCTGTAAAAAGAGAGTAAAACCCATGGTAGCTCCATTCTAAATATGTAAAATGCATGTTTTACTACACTAGATTTCACACATAAATGTGCTCATCATGTAACATTGATTAAGTGCCATAGTATATATATATAAGCTCGTAATCAATTGCACTTCACATAATAGATGACATTGATGCACCACACTATATGATCAAACACACCCGCAATTATTTATCAAAGCATAAGTTGGTCACACAACGATACCTAACTACACAGCCATATATTCCTATTGGCACCCAATTGGGGCCCACTAAGAGAGGACTCACAGGATTTTCTAGACTCAAGCCATTATAGGCCTTGACACCCAAACTGGAGAGCAAGACCGGCGAGTAAGGTCAGCTGGGGCCATCGATCACGACCGAGAGACTTAAAAGGGGTTTTAAAACCCATATTTTTCCACTCTTTTCTTTATTCTCTTCATCGAGGGTCTGACCCGCAAGGAAGCCTTCTATTGATCTGACAAAATTTGATGAGAGCTTATTCCACAGCCCTGAAGTGGTTGTGACCGGGTCGATCTTCTTCAAGAGGCCGGTCATGATGGAGAAGACCATGGTGATTGAGGATTTTCAGCTTTTCTGTTGATGGAGAAATTTAAAGCCCTGGGTTGGCAACCCATGCTCCATCCCGATAGTCTGTGCTACAAGGACCTCGTCCGATACTTTTATTGCAATTTGGAGGTCTCCTATGAGAATGGTGAGTACTCCCTCACCAGCTTGGTGAAGGGGGTAAACATTATCTTAACTGTGGACCTGTTGATGGCAATTTTGGGTATCTTTGCTGAGGGTGCCCATTTCTACAATCCCCCAAGGGTAAAGGCTATGGGCTCTGACTTGAGTGTTGAGATGCAAGAAGGCATCTATAAGACTATCTGTGACAGCAAGAAGAGTCTATCATCTGAGACATCCTGTACTATCGATGCCCAAGTGTTTGTATGTCTGGCCCAATTTAACTTGCTCCCCAGAGCTGGTCACAGGAACCAAGTGAGCTTCATGACTGCATACCTTGCCTACTGCTTCTTTGTGGCCTTGGAAGAGGGTGCTTCCTAACTCTACCTCCCTTATGTCATGATGAAGATAATAGAGTACCATATCGCTCATCCCAATGACTCCGGTTTCCCCTATGGTAGGTTGCTTACCAAGGTGTTTGAGTACTTCCAGGTAGACATGTTAGGCGAGGAAGAGAAGTACTTACGGGACAGATTCACCAGAGAAAATCTAAGAAGGATGGGGTTACTAGTGCCAATGGGTGCACCACAGGAGGCAAGGAGCCAAGTGGCAGAGGGTATAGAGGGAGAGGAGGATAGTGAGGAGGATGAGGACTACATCCCTCATCTCGATAAGGTGGAGATTGATGAGGAGGATATCCTGAAGGAGGAGCCCTTAGAGTCTCGAGTTGTAGATCCGCACTTTAGAGCTCCACCACCTTCAGGTGGGGCTTTTGATTTTCAGAGATTGATGGATAGTATTAGTGCCCTGAAAGATGGGCAAGATCGGATTTCTAAGCATGTGGAGGAAAGTGTCGTCCAGGAGTTGGGGAGAATGGAGACTATTTTTCAGACTCTAGTAGAGAACTTGGACAAGGATTCCAAGGGTATCACCATCGATTTCCCACGAATGCAAAGGGAGGTTGTCCTGAAAAATGACCTACTAGACTTTTATGACTATCACTTCCATTGTAAATCATGGCCCAAAAGGGGAAATACATCCACCGCGCCCAATGACGATTGATGAAGTAGCAAATCCTCCCTCTACTATGCCTGTGCCTTGGAGATCCTCTACTTTCCTTCTTTTCTATCTTTTCTGTCTGATGGTGATAATTCTCATACCTTAGTGGTTGTATATTCTGATACATTCTTATGGTTTGGAATTTGGTAGTATTTATGTGGGTGTTTATAACTTTAGGATATGTTTTATTTGCTTTGATTATTCCATTGTGGTTTGGTGGTGACAGTGTCTGTCACCCTTCTTCTCGTTTTTTATATTTGTATACTTGTGCTCTATTAGGTGGAAACTTTGAAAGTTTTTGGTATTTTAATATAGCACCGTTATGTTGTCAAAATTTTCATTAAATTTTACATTCCCTAGTTTATGGAATCGACCAATTAGTCTTTTTTAATCTTTTAAGTTCCACTCTCATGCATGTGATGGGATGCAAGACTTTAGTCTTTTTCATCTTATTACCGGTTTTAGTTCTTTAAAACTTTTATGTTTATCCAACTCCAGGTCCTATTATAAGATTTTATGGGATCTAACTTGTATGCTGTAAGGGGTAGAGCATCACGCTCTGATACCATCGCTGTCACACCCCATTCACACTGAACCGGACCAATGACCGAGTTAACACCTGTTAACCCAAAACCTATCAGGATCATCTGACGCAGTAACCACTACACATCACATACACAACTAAAGAAAACAATTTCTGTATTTCAACGGAAGTCTTACATATACATACCTGTAAATACCACAATACTCTTGATACCCAAATTATAATACATAATACATTTACATATAAGCCTGTAGGCGTGATATATAAACAAGAAATACAATTTAAACATCCAGAGCACAAAAAGGGTATCACAAAATAATCAAAAAGAATCCTCGGTTGGTATTCAATGTTGCTGTCTCGCAACACAACTCTTGCACGGGCACTTAGCCCCTGCCTAAGATCTTCTGGGACCCACCAGTCTTCAACTGAAAACTCCACAGTGGGTCCTGACTCTAGCTCTTCAGCCGGGTAACTGCAAGATCATCTAAAAATGGTATGCACGTGGGATGAACTCACTAGCCTAGTAAGTGAAAAGAAAGATCAAGAAAGCATTCACAAAACAAATAAACGTATATGCATACAAGTCATTTTATTATCCTAATCCACCTAGATAACAATTCTAGGTCATAGGTCATGTCCTACTTGTAACCACAGTGCGCGTATGCTCTGGGTACTAGCCGCGAACCCCATCCCACGATACAACCATCGGGTTACCTGAGAAGGCCAGCCATGGGCACCGAAAAAGTAAATCATTGTTCCTCAATGACATTAAAGTAAAATGGACCTTGCTCTGCATTAAAGTAAAATGGGCCTTGCCTTAAATTAAATTAAAAGCAGTACAATTGACTCCCTTGTTATACCACCAAAGTTACCGATAGTCCTAATGATTAGCTGGGCATACTTCTAACCACCACCGTTGGTACACAATCTCGGACTTCTCCCAGTGATATACCCAATGCCTAAACCCTTGCTGGGAAGGGTCGTAGTATAGAAAAATGTCATTCTTAACCGCATGCTTCTATATGAGATAGTATGACTGCATAGTACTATCGTGTCTCATTCCACAGGCCACCAATGCATTCGTTTCCAAGCTGACTACGGCATCTAATCTATCAATGCACCACATGTCAAATGTTTAAATCATCCACCTCATAATCCATGACAAGAATTAAGCATTTAATAAGTGAAACCATAACATAATAGATCATGAATGAGTTTCATAATGCACAAGACAATGCATGCAAATGGCATACGTGGATGACTAGTCTACGCATAATTAGAATGATTACATGGCTAGTCTACATCAATAATGGAATGATGTAAAAACACTCCAAAAATAAGTCAATGTCCTCTTCCCACTTACCTAGTTGTGTACAATGATCACCCTTAGTACGAGGAAGATCCGCATGCAATGATGTGAATTTTTAGTACAACCTATCATAAAAGAGGTTGAGTTTAGTATATCTCACTTTGGGTTTACAACCAATGGAGTACGATGATTCCAACACGTTTAGAATCACCATAAGAGGTTGCCCAACAAATTTGGGCCCAATCGGAACCTAAAGGGTCGGATTGATAGGTCAACCGACGGGCGAGGTACCCATCGGTCCTTGCCCACTGCTTGACCCAGGGACTCTGCTTGGATCGACGAGCTAAGAGCGACGGGCTAGGTTCCCATCGGTCCTTGCTCGTCGCTCAACCTAGGGACCTTGCCTAGATTGGCGGGCCAGGAGTGATAGGCTAGGTGCCCATCGATCGAGCCAGTAGCCCCTCTAGGACAGGCGGGCTCCAGATTGGTGGGTCCGACCATTTTCAGGCACCCACCACTCAGAATGGGATTTTGCTGTTCACTCCCATTCTCCATCCCACCTTGGGGAAAACACCGAGGATCGATTCAACCTCATTTTTTACAAATCTAAGGTCTCATGTTGTGATCCTAACTTAGATCTAGGACCTATTCAAATTTTCAACATTGGATCTCACCTCTTTGCTCAAGAACAATTTCAAAAATCTCAAATTTGCTCTCTAGCTCAAGAGATCAACAATGCTTCTCAAATGTTGCAATTTCTTCTGCTAAAACCTTCATAAACAACGTGTAGGTCCTTATTAAACCTTAAATTCATATTCTCAAGAGGGATTAATAAGATCTAAAGGATTCCTACCCAAATCATAGGATTTCACTTAGGGTTTCATGAGGGTCTAAGAAATATAGTCTTTACTCACCTCAAATCCTAAATCTTGAGATAAGGGTCACTAATTCGGTGTCGAATTCAAAGGATATAACCCCCGCGATGCGCAATGATCATCTTCTTTCCCATTTCTTCCTTCTTTTTCCCTTCTCTCTCCTTCGTTTCTCTCTCTTCTTTACTTTTCTCACCCACCTTGTAAAACAATAAATGAGGAAAAAAGTAATAAATACTATTTATACTTGGGTCAAAATATCTAATGACCGGAGTGGTAGGTCACACAGGTGGGTCCAACCCACCTATAACCACCCACCAATCGGCCAAAACTTAGCCGAATCATTGGGATTTCGACAGAGCTCAGCCCCCGACATGTATTTCACTCTCAGTAATTGACCAAAATATGTATTTGGCATAAAATACGGCTACGTACCTTTACTGTGTGTACATGGCCTTGTGATACGTGCAAGTGCATGGCTTGGGCACGCGAACTTCACTAGGTACCGACTCCAACTCATCTGGCCAACCAGAGTTTAGAGTCACCTTTGCCATAATGTTCCATAAGGTACCCGACTCTGTTCGCTCAGGTTCAGGTCTTGCAAGACCAAACCGAACCAACTGGGTAATTGACCGGGTTTAGAAACTAGGGTATCACAAAGGCCACTTGCGAAATTAGGCCCCATGTATCATCAAGTAGGGATGTGGTGGTGCGAGGCCCGTGGATGCCTAAAAGAGGGCCCGATCCCAATCGTTACCCTTGCAGCTTACACATCCCCGCTTCCCGCATTTCTTGTGTCCTTTTTTTTTTAGTGTTTTTAGATTTTTGAGTTAGGGTCTTCCCTTGGTTTGCCTGTTTGGCTGTTGTCTATCTTCCTTTTCTCCGTTTTAATAAATTTTCTATTCACAAAAATAAAAGGTGTTTGATGGACACATCAAAATGTCAAAATATCCAAAAAGCTTGATCAGCGCCATTTGAAAACTGATCACATAGTAGAAAATCTAAGATGTGTGTATCACATTCACATGGTAGTCGATGTACGCAAGAGGCCGAACCACTAAAAATCTCTTTCCCCATCTTTCAATTATGTCTTGCATTGCCTTACAACATTGTATATATTCAACTTTATTTGGTTAATAAGGTTTAACTTCATCATATCATCCCACTTTATCTAATTCACCCTCTCTTGTGTCACTTACCGATCCAACAGCAAGTGGTGATGTGTTCTTGCGCTATATATATAGCATAATCGTAGTGCATGCATGGGAAAAGGACATGCAGAGTGTTTCTCATCTTCTTCTTCTATTTTTTTTTTTTTTTTTTTTGGGGTGGGGGGTGGGGTGGGTAGGTGGGGTGGTTGAATAAGTGTTTATAAGTGTTTTTCTCACTCTTATTGCACTTCCACTGAAGATCCCAAGATTGGGGAATTGGCTTTAGATAAACATGGCCCTTGAAGGGGGATCTGGCTAGAGGGGTGCCAAAGTCTAGCAAGTAGCTTGATAAAACAAAAGCCAAATCCCATAAGAGGAAGGGTTGTGTATGAGAAGAAATAATGTCTCCTTGTATTTGGATTATTAGTTCTGAATTGCAGCAAAATGCATTATGGATTAGGGATTACCATTTTTTTTTTTTGGGGCGGGGGTGTGAATAGGGGTTACCACATTAGTAGAGTTTGATGTGGAAAACATTTGCAGAAAATTAGAGGGACAAGTTAAGCTGCCACATTGTTGAAACTAAAGTGATCCAACAGAGAGGCTTTTAATTGGAAGTTGCCCGCTAGCTCAGCTGGGCAAGAACTGTTAAACTAGTTCCAGCACAGACCTAGATCAGATTCCTGCTTCACTCTTTGCAGTATATTATGTGCTTCTCTCCTTCTATCTTGTAACCTCTCCCCCCCACTCCCCTCCACCCTCCCGAAAAAAAATAAAAGGATCTCAAGCTGCCTTTTAATGCATCCAAACCATTGTATCGCATAAAATGAGTTAGAATAAAAGCTGCCAATAAATTCTGAACCAAAACCAATAACCTGTACTAATAATTTCAGTATATAGTATAACTACAAGAGGTGAATCAGTTTATACACCCATGAATATCATTATTAGTAATAGAATAGTTCATCTAAGAGCACTGAAAATTCAGGGTTGCCCCCTCATTTTCATCCAGAAGAGGGGTGGTGCGTCTGCTTGAACGAGAATTCAGTACCTCCAGCAGGGTTGTTGAAGCGGTGAATGATGTAGTGCCCGTCGTTGAAGTGGCGAATGATGTAGAACAATGTCATTGATCTTTGGTACCATTTTGGAATTGTGATGAGGCCTTCCTGCATTTTGTTTGTCTCTATTGCCTGGACATGATTAGGAGTTATGAGAATTAATTGATAAAAAAGAAAATTATCTTTATTTCTCTTGCAAACAACCTGCCGGAGTCTATTATGACTCCATTTGGTTGCAAGAGGAATTAAAGAGAAGGGAAGTGAAATCTTCAAACTTTAAAAACAAACTTTTATAGCCATTAATTATCCCATATGACTCTATCACTAACTTTAAGTCATTTTATATTTGATTATTAAATAAAGTTCACTTTATTTTGCTTCCAAAACCTTTTGCTATAAAATATAACATAAAATATATCATTATAAAATAAGGTAAGAAATTCTAAAAAAAATAATAATAAAGTAAGAAATTTAAATAGTTATACTATCACATGAGGTAATGATTACAAAATTTTATTTTTTAAGTTTGAATATATCTCCCTCTTCCCATTAAAATTCTTTTGCAACCACACATAGACCACTTAATTTATCAATTGATAGTTTTCAATTCCTTTCATGGAGAATGGATCCCGAAATTAGTTCTTTCAATATTGATTTGAATAGGGTTTCCGGTTTGTAGTCAACAAATACCCATTGTACATTTTTTGGGCGAAGGAATACCCTAATACCCATTTTACATGATCCACACAAAAAAAGAAGAAATAAATCATAGGACAAGAAGCAAAAAATGTTTCATTTAAGGTTCAATTTTTTTCATGTAAATAAGGATGTAAAAGATAAAAAGTTGTAGTTATACTGATTTTACCAACAATTATCCCTTTTTTATGGTTTTTAATTGGGAAACAAACTTCCTTTCTTGGAGACTGAAAAATCAAAGAATAGCCTAGCTATATATGTTGAATAGTAAATAATGGGTTTGGTTTAGTAGAGATATCGATCCAAACCTTTCTCTGTGTTGTAAAGTTCATGTAGATAGTCATGAACAGGAGTAAGAATGTGGTGGAACTTCTTGAGTACTTGGATTTCAGTTTCTAAACTGGTGTGTCTGTTGCAATTAATAAAAAAAAAATGAATCAATTCTGTAAAACCAAATTTGGTACAAGTTTAAGTAATTAAAACAGTAGTGTAATCTATCCCTATATTATTAGTTCATAGAAATTAAAAAGAGTTTGTATTGGATTGATCTGAAATTATTTATAATTAGAAGATTAAATGAAGTTTGGTGGGACTTAGTTACTTACTCGGTACCAATCTTAACCAATGCCATGTTAGAAGAGATGCAGGTAACTACACTTACGATAATCAGGTAAGCTGCAATCTGAACAGAAGTTGTAGACACTTCATCTAGATGAATTACTTTGTGTTCTTTTAGCTCAACAATGTAATTGGCCAAATCCAACATTCTCTCTACCAAATTTTGGAGAGATTGGAGACGTGATTGTAGTAGTAGTGGTAGTAGTGACGTTGTTGTTGTTTGTAGTTGCAGACAAGGTGGCTGCTTGAGCATACTAAGTGATTGCAGAAGTGGGTTTCCAGGTAATGGTTGTGCAGTGAGCCAAAACTCTCCATAACTCATGGCAAATGTAGCTAATATGAGTACCACCTTGGCCTCCCATGAGTAATCATGTAACAGATCCAATATGGCTAGTGTTGTTTCATGTGCATCTTTTCTCTGTGACCATTTGCTTGTGATCTGTCAATTTGTAAATCAATTAAAAATTATAAGTAAAAATAAAATAAAATAATATAAAAGGGTCCATATGTATAGTTTCTTACCTAAAAGTTGGAATTGGTAGGTGGAGGGACTTCAGGTGTATAAGGGGTTTGTAGGTTAATTAGAAGCCGGTGATGCCTATAATAGTGGATATGGCGAAAATCCATGCACTTTGATGACATGTAAACTTTCCAATCTAGCTAAAAGTTTGAACTGATGGAAGGTACTCCCAAATGTACAAGAAGGGCTATAAACTAATTAGTAGCTAATGTGGCACTACACTCCTAACAACATATATAACTGTCTACTTGAATAATTTGACCAATAATGTAAATAGTAGGCAAGGAAGAGTTCACTATACGGGAGTGCTACTCCTACACCTGCAGGAGACCCAATCATCGTCTCCTCTTGATTCAAACCATGGGACAGAAATATCATTTTTAGAAAATAGGAGAGAGATGGACACATGGGTGCTGGTGTAGGAGCTGCATTTTTCCTCAGAATATATATCCACTTTTTTTTGTTAGAAATATATATCCACTTAGATTAGAATGGAGTAATATTATTATTTGATGTGATGAGGGTTGTTTGGTAGACATGCTAACCACGTAGCTATCTATATTAAGTGTCAAGTTGAATTAGCCAAAGGCATATATGCCATACATAATTACATATATGTATTAATTAAGCTTTTAAAAAATTGATTAGGACCACATGAGCTAATAAAGTATTTAGCTATCTACCTCCCAAGCTAGCTGGTGAATGGTACAACGAATGTGGGTTTGCAGTTCAAGTTTCTCAATTGTGTTTATTGACCTCTCTGCTTCTTTCTCAATGGTCTCTTCTTTGCTTTTTTCTTGCCCAACCTTAAAATCAAGAAATTAAATTGTTAAAGTTTATTCTTAAAAATTAATTAATTTAATTTTCAAAAAAAAAAAAGGAAACTTGAGGAAAGATATGTATAACTTACAGATCCAGCAGAGAAGAGGGAATGGTGGAAGATGTTCTTCACCACATGCATCAAAGGTTTGAAATTGAACTCTCTACACTTTTTGCCATGCTTGGCCTTGATTTGCTGGATGATGGCTTCATCATGGGAAGATATAGAGGTGGCCAAACCAGACTTGTTTACGCGAGCCATGGCTATTTAGCTTTCTTTCTCTATAGTTCTACATTTCATACAAGAGCTGGCAAGCAAACTCTATAGCATTTATAACAATCTCTCTTTGAATTATTAGGGTTGGGGGGATGGGGAAGGATGGAAGGTTGGCTTGAAGAATGCTTTATATAGGCATGAGAGGAGACGTACCCTGCTGCCATGTTTCAGCTTCCAATTAGTCCTCATGTCCAGCCAGCTATACCTCTCATTTCTTTATATATTTCCTCCCTCCAACGTGCCTTCAATTTATATTCACATTTGACCCTTTTTATTTTCTTTATATTTTTCTTCTTTTCTTGATGGAACGGGCTAGCTTTTGTGGATGCTCCACCTAGCAAAGCTTACATGGTGGTCCATTTTTTCTTTTAAAGTCTAAGGTGGGGATTCGTCAAGGTTGCTCAATCTCCCATCTTTTGTTCTCTACTGTCATGAAGGGCTTATCTAGATGCTTTGAGCTCAAAACTATTCAAAATTTAATCTATCATATGCCAAAACGTAAGGTTATAAAGATCACATCTTGCATTTCTAAGATTTTCAATTAGGTGGGTTAGCATAGTCCAAGATTTGTTTTCAAAATCGGTTTAGTGGTGTTGACTACAGATGGAGTAAGCAGAAAGAATCCAATATTATTGGTAAGTGATCTCTATGGTGATATTGAATTCTATCAGCACACCTTAATGGTATGAAATATTTATTACTATGTGTAGACCTAAGGTATTGTTTTCTTAATGGGAATGAAACCCTAATTTTATTGCAGGGTTGGTCCCTACCCTCACCCCTATAAATAGTTATCACTGGCCCATTAAGTGGATGACTAGAGAAACCTAAAGTCAGAAGGGAAAGAGGGTGGACCAAACCAACATTGATCGTATTGGACAAGGAGTATACGAAAGAGAATTAAGGAGTTATTCTTCAGACATGGATTCAGGTATGCCTAAAACTTGTCTCTGTAGTGTTTATCATGCATGCTAATCGATCTCCATGAATCGTTTCTATATTTATTTTCTATCAATGGTATAAGAGCCTCGTTCATAGAGATTGATAGGTTGTATACATATACACTTTTTTTTGTATTATTCTGAATCTAAAAGCCACGGCTGCTATCCATCTCACTGGAATGTAATTTTGATATGGTTTATTTTAATTTGGCTATTAACGTCATGATTTGGATTTAGCAGTAACTGTTTTTTTTAATCATCTGGATCCGATTAAGGATATCGGGATCGGCTGCCCTGTGCAGCGGTAGTTTCAAGTATCAAAACCCTTTAAGAAAAGCCAAAAGTTAGAAAGTGATTCTGACAGAAAATCAAATAAAAAAAAAAAAGTTATCAACCAACTCTGAAAATTTATAGAAGCACCAAAAGGGTGACAGGGAGAGGGTACTAGGTACCCATTTGCCAACATCTGCAGAATTGATAATAACTATCTTTGAGGCTTTGGTCATAATCGAGTGAATCGATCCATAAATCTCAGTTTACTCTGTGAACGTTTGGTGTGTTTTCTTCTCTTTTAACTGCAATAAATTCTTGATCAAAGCCGGCATCGGCATGGCGTTCCTTTCCTTCGTTATGTATTGGGAAGAGGAAGGAGGAGAGGGAATATTCCCTCTCTAATCCTTTTTCTATTAAAAAAAAAATCAAATGGAATTTTTAAAGTGGGCTCTCTTACGTTTTAAAATCCCATTCTGTTTTAATTTATGGTTCGCACTAAAGCCTTTAAACAGTCGTCACTAAGGTATTGTCTTGATTCGAACCAGTTTTGATCCAGTTCAAAATGAAATGGTTTATTCCATAGGACCCACCCGTGGGGTCCGGTGCTGAAGCACAACCAGGAGGAACCCCACCTGGGGTAACACCACAAGATCAACCACGTGGTACCCCACTAGTTCCACCATTTGGTACTCCTCCATTCATGATGCCTCCACCTTACCCATGCTATCCGACCTATCCACCTTATCACCCACCATCTACCACTATGGCAAAGGTGGTGGAGTCTTTTAAGAAATACATGCCACCCATCTTCACCAAGGTGGGTAATGATCCATTGGAGCCGGATTGCTGGATCCAAGAGCTGTAGAAGATATTTGATATTATAGAATGCACAGAGGCGCAGAAGCTCATCTGTGCGAGGTTGCAACTTAAAATAAAGTTGATTTATGGTGGAAAGCTTCTAAGTCTATTTTGATGGCAACTCACCCCAAACCTATATGGGAGCAATTCAAGGAATTGTTCTTGATAAATTACTACCCTCGAAGCTTCAGAGACCGCACAGAAATGAAATTTATGGCATTGACCCAAGGAAGCAAAACTGTTCTAGATTATCAGCAACAGTTTGAGAGCTCATTTTATTTTGCTCCTCGCCATATGAAAACAGCTATGGAAAAAGCCCAAAAGTTTCTGAAGGGCTTGAAAATATCCATTGGTACAGTGCTAGAGTTATTAGACTTAATTGATTATGCACAGATTGTGCAAAAAGCTAAGGCAATGGAGGACAAACAGAAGGGAGAACCGTCCCTTACACCCGAACTTTGGAAGAGGGCAAACCCATATGCCGATTCGGGTGGCCCAAGCAAGAACTTCCATGGGTCATACAATTATGGCCCCTCTTACAGGCAGCCCTACAGGCCATCGGGTTATCTTTCCCGACCAATTAGTGGGTCGGGCATTACATCTTCCCGCCCAAACAATAGCACGGTGCCTACGGCTTCGAGACCACCTCGTCCTCCAACTGTACTAGGATCAGTGTAGAGAGCTCTCGCTCCTATGCAAGCATCTCAGAATTGATGTTATAATTGTCACTCGTATGGGCATTTCACCTAGGATTGTCAGTACCCATCAGCTGCACCACCAAATTGGCCCCTTGTGTATAGACCTGTATTGACCCAAGGGAACTAGCCTCAGGGAAGGATGTACGCCTTATCAGCTGAGGAGGCTGAGGCCAGCACCGAAGTAGTTGTAGGTACACTTTAATTGAGAAATTTTGTGACAAAGTTTGAGTAACTTGTTATACTTATATGCAATGCGATGCTAGGTGTCTTATCTATATCAGGTATACCAGCATATGTCTTATTTAACTCTGGAGCTTCGCATTCATTTGTATCTAAGAGATTTTCTAGGAAGCTTGATGTTCCATCTAGGACTTTAGAATGCAAGTTAGTTGTTAGCATGCCTACAGGCACAGTGGAACAGTTGAAGGAAGTATGTGGGCTATGTTCAATTGAGATTAGTGGAAGGAAAATGGATGCCTAGCTTATCAAATTCAACATGCAGAATTTTAACATCATTCTGGGCATGGATTGGCTGTCAGCTCATCGAACAAATGTGATGTGTGCCAAGAAACAAGTTAAGGTGATGGATGATAAAGGAGAAGAGCTTGAATATCAAGCTGAAAGGGCAAAGCAACCTAGAAAGACTATTATCTCTGCCTTACAGGCAGTAAAACTACTGGAGAGTGAATATCAGGGCTACCTAGCATCAGTACTAGATGTGGATGCAAAGGTTACAGCGCTAAACGAATTAGAGGTAGTAAAACTATTGGAAAGTGGATGCCAGGGCTACCTAGCATCAGTACTAGATGTGGATGCAAAGGTTACAAAGCAACCTAGAAAGACTATTATCTTTGCCTTACAGGCAGTAAAACTACTGGAGAGTGGATGTCAGGGCTACCTAGCATCAGTACTAAATGTGGATGCAAAGGTTACAAAGCAACCTAGAAAGACTATTATCTCTACCCTACATGCAGTAAAACTACTGGAGAGTGGATGTCAGGGCTACCTAGCATCAGTACTAGATGTGGATGCAAAGGTTACAGCGCTAAAAGAATTGGAGGTAGTCAAAGAATTCCCCAATGTCTTTCCAGATGATCTGACCTAGCTACCTCCTGACAGAGAGCTGGAGTTTGCCATTGATTTAATTCCTAGAGCTACCCCAGTGTCCAAGGCTCTGTATAGAATGGCATCAGCCGAGTTAAAGGAACTATAAACACAATTGCAATATTTTTAAAAAAATGTGTTTATACGCCCAAGTGTCTCTCCTTGGGGTGCACCAGTCCCATTTGTTAAGAAGAAGGAAGGTAGTTTACGTATATGCATTGATTACCAGGAACTAAACAAGTTAACATTAAGAATCGGTATCCGTTGCGGCACACCGATGATCTATTTGATCATCTTCAAGGTGCTAAGATATTTTTGAAGATTGATCTCAAATCGGGTTATTACCAGCTCAAGATTAAGGGCAATGACATACCAAAGATAGCTTTCAAAACCCGATATGGACATTATGAATTCCTAGTGCTATCTTTTGGATTAACCAATGCACCAGCTGCTTTCATGGATTTAATGAACCTGGTATTTCATGATGTCCTTGTTAAGTGGGTCATCGTTTTCATCGATAAGATCTTGATTTACTCGAAGTCTAAAGAAGAGCATGCAAGACACTTGAGAATGGTACTACAAAGAATAAGAGAACATCAATTATATGCCAAGTTTAGCATATGTGAGTTTTGGCTCAAGCAAGTTGGATTCTTAGGACACGTGGTGTCCGAGAATGGGATCGAAGTGGACCCGGATAAAGTAAAGGCTATAGTAGAGTGGGAGACACCCAAGAATGTAATAGAAATTAGAAGCTTCTTGGGCTTAGGAGGCTACTACCAGCGCTTCATCAAAAATTTTTCTTGGATTTTTGTGTCAATGACTAAGTTGACCAGGAAGGGTGTGAAATTTGATTGGTCAGAAGAATGTGAAAACAGCTTCCAAGAATTGACGAAGCGGTTAGTGTCTGCTCCTATGTTGACCATTCCAAATGGTACAAGTGGGATGATAGTTTATACCGATGCTACTAAGATCGGGTTGGTTGTGTTCTCATGCAACGCGGCAAGGTAGTAGTATATGCATCCAGGTAACTTAAGGATTATGAGAAGAACTACCCCACTAATGATTTAGAATTGGCAGTAGTCATCTTTGCCTTGAAGATCTGGTGCCATTATCTGTATGGGGAGAAGTGTGAGATATACAGTGATCACAAGAGTCTTAAATACTTTTTCACCCAAAGAGATTTGAATATGAGGCAGAGAAGGTGGATTGAACTTATGAAGGACTATGATTGTGACATATAGTATCTCCCGGGCAAAGCGAATGTGGTGGCAAACGCTCTAAGTCGGAAGTCTCAGACTGTATCACTTTCGTACTTAGCTGTCAGTCCACAGCTTATACAAGAGGAGGTGTTAATGGATGAAATTCTGTTATATGAGGGAGCAACCTTGGAGCTCGAACATCAGCTAGATCATGTTAAGCAATTAACCATATCCCTAATAGCTCTACAGGTACATCCATCCATCAGGCAGGAGGTGATAAGGAAACAATCTTGGGATCCTAAGCTGCAAAGGATTAGAGTAAAAGTTCAAGAGCAGACAATGAAAGACCCTGACTTCACAATAACCAGTGAGGTAGTGACATAGCATTACTGTTTCGAGACAGGTTGTGTGTGCCTGATGATAGGAAAATACATGACAAGATAGTGAAGGAAGCACACAGTTTCGAATACACAATCCATCCCAGAAGTACAAAGATGTACAAAGATCTTAAACAAAGCTATTGGTGGCCAACAATGAAAACTACTATAGCCTTGTATGTGGCACAATGTCTCATGTGTCAGAAGGTTAAGGCAGAAAGGCATCGACAATATGACACTCTTCACCCACTCCCCGTATCGGAGTAAAAATAGGACAGGATCACTATGTACTTTGTCACAGGGCTACCCCATACACCCAAGGTAATGGATGCAATCTGGGTGGTAGTTGACAGGCTTATCAAGATTACTCATTTCATTCTAATCAGAACCAATTATTTCATAGACAAGCTAGCATAACTTTATATGGATAACATAATCTGTTTGCATGGAGTGCCTGTGAGCATTATGTCAGATTGGGACCCAAGGTTCACATCTAGATTTTAGAAGAGTCTCCAGCAAGCCTTGGGGACACAAGTGAATCTGAGTGCTGCTTTCCATCCATAGACTGATGGGAAATCAGAAAGAACCATACAAATACTAGAAGACATGTTCAGGGCCTGTGCAATGGAAAGAAGTGGCAATTGGGAAGAATACATACCTCTTATGGAGTTTTCTTATAACAATAGCTATCAAGCTACAATTGAGATGGCTCCATATGAGGCACTATATGACAGAAAGTGCAGAACACCCCTATATTGGGATAAAGTAGGTGAGTGTCGGACGCTAGAACTGAAAATGATATAGATGACATGTGACAAGGTTGATGTCATTCGGGAGAGAATTAAAGCAGCCTAATCATGTCAAAAGAGCTATACAGACAGCCGCATGAAGCATATTGAATTCCAAGTGGGGAAGAAAGTATTTCTTAAAATCTCTCCTACCAAAGAGTTTCATAGATTCCACAGAAAGGTTAAGCTAAATCCAAGATATATTGGCTCATTTGAGATCTTGTCACAAGTTGGTTCCGCAACATATATGTTGGCTCTTCCACCTTCCCTCAGCAATATTCACAATGTATTCCACGTTTTCATGCTAAAGCGGTACATTTATGATCCATCCCATATGCTGTCCATGGAACCAAAGTATTTAAAAGTTGATATGACCTATGAAGAGCAGCCTACTGAAATTCTAGACCGAAAGATAAAGACCCTTCGCAATCGTTCCATCGCTTTTGTGAAGGTTCGTTGGACTAACCATTCACTTGAGGAAGCGTCCTGGGAGAAAGAAGATAACATCCAAGCCAAATATCCTCATCTTTTTGGACAATCAGGTACTACAATTTTGGGGTTGAATTTTTCAAAAAGGGGGGATAAATGTGATACCCTACTTTTTAAACCCGATTTATTTACCTGGTTGGTTCGGTTTGATCATACAGGATCTAAACCCGATTGAGTTGAGACGGGTACCCTATAGAATATGATGGCAAGGGTGACCCTGAACTCATGATGGCTAGACGAATATGAGCCGGTGCCTAGTGAAGTCCGCATGCCTAAACCATGCACTTGCACATATCACAAGGCTATGTACACACAATAAATGCACATAGCCGTATTTTATGTCTAGTATGTATTATGAATCATATACCGAGAGTGAGACATATGTTGGGAGCTGATTCCCGTCGAAATCCCAATTATTCGGCTAAGTTATGGCCGACTGGTGGGTGGTCATAGGTGGGTCGGACCCACCAGTGTGACCTACCAGTCTAGTCATTAGATATTTTGACCCTGGTATAAATAGCAATTAATGCCTTTATTTTCCCTCATTTAATGTTTTACACAGTGGGTGACAAACGTAAAGAAGATAGAGAAAAGAAAGAAAGAGAAGGGAAGGAGATGCTCGTTGTGCACCGCTGAGGTTAAATCTTTTGATTTCAATGCCGGAATAGTGATCCTCATCTCGAGATCTACGATTTGAGGTGAGTAAAAGCTATATTTCTTAAACCCTCAAGAAATATTCGGCTAAGTTACGGCCGACTGGTGGGTGGTCATAGGTGGGTCGGACCCACCAGTGTGACCTACCAGTCTAGTCATTAGATATTTTGACCCTGGTATAAATAGCAATTAATGTCTTTATTTTCCCTCATTTAATGTTTTACACAGTGGGTGACAAACGTAAAGAAGATAGAGAAAAGAAAGAAAGAGAAGGGAAGGAGATGCTCGTTGTGCACCGCTGAGGTTAAATCTTTTGATTTCAATGCCGGAATAGTGATCCTCATCTCGAGATCTACGATTTGAGGTGAGTAAAAGCTATATTTCTTAAACCCTCAAGAAACCCTAAGTGAAACCCTATGATTCGGGTAGAAATCATTTAGATCTTATTACTCCCACTTGAGAATGTGAATCTAAGGTTTAATGAAAGACCTACATGTTGTTTTTGAAGGCTTTAGAGGAAGAAATTGTAAGATTTGAAAAGCATTTGGTGATTTCTTGAGTGGAAGAAGGGATTTGGTGTTTTGAAGGTGTTCTTGAATAAAGAAGTAAGATCCATACTTAAGACTTTAAATCAACCCTAGATCTAGGTTAGAATCACAATATGGCACGTTATATGGGTGGAAAATGCGATCGAAACAACCCCTTATGGTTTCCCTAAGGTGGGATGAAGAATGGAAGTGAACAACAAAATCCTGGTTCTGATCGGTGGGTGCCTAGAAGTGGTTGGATCCACCATCCGAGCCTGCTCGTCCTAGTTGGGCTTTTAGCTTGATCAGTGAGCAAGGACTGACGGTGCCTGGTCCACCAGTCTGACCCATCGGGTTCCGATTGGGCCCAAATTTGTTGGGTAACTTTCTATAGTGATTTTAAATGCTTTGAGATTATTATATTTCGTTGTTTATAACACTAAAGTAGAGATATACTAAACTCAATATTTTTATGATAGTTTCTACTAGGGACTCACATCTTCTCGCGATCGATCTCGCTCAGGCCGAATGTGAGCTATTGGACATATCTAGGTAAGTAGGGAGAGGACATTGACTTAATTTTTGGAGTGTTTTGCATCATTCCATTATTATTATAGACTAGCCATGTGATGAGCACATTTATGTGTGAAATATAGGGTATAAAAGCATGTATTTTACATATTTAGAATGGAGCTACTTTGGGTTTTACTCTTTTTTTGTAGGTTTTATATTTTCAAGACCTTATGGACTATCGGGCGTTATATCTCCAATTTTACATATAAAGAGGTCCTATTTATTTTCATGGTTGTAAAGACGATGAAATTCTGCGCAAGATAGACGTATTCAATTAAAAGTACATATTGTTTGGTCACCCGTACAAGTGATTATTCTTTTCAAGCCAGAAAAAGAATAATGGTTCAAAACTGAATCGAAATGCAGAACCAGCCCATCTGCAGTTGTCCCAGGAGTATAAGAAATATTCTAAGATGCCAACAAGGATCGATGGACCCCCCTTGAGTGATTGAAGATTCATTTTTGGTAACAACTACCTAGCATAGTTGGTGAATTGTGGTGTGCAAAATCCCTTGCTCATTAGGAGGTCTCAAGTTCGAACCTCTTGGCTGTCACCTGCGATTCTCTCTCTTCTCTCTCCTCCACCTTATCACACAAATTCAGCCAAGAGATTGTGTACAAAAAAGAAGAAAAAAAATAAAGGAAAAAAAGGCAAGAAATAACAAAAATCCCCTACTTATTTTCTCTCCTCTCTCTTCCTATCCCCCTAATCAAAATCATCCAAGGGGATCCACCCTTAGACATCCTCCTCTCTCCCCTATTCCCTATAAAAGGGAGTCCACCAAACCCTAAATGGTTATCCCTTTTTAGCTCTCTTTTTCTCTAATTTTTAGTTGTGCTCTCCTTCTAATTCTAGTTCTAGTTCTAGTTTTTCTTAGTTTTCATATTTTAAACACTTTTGTAATTAGTTTTATTTAATGAACGTAATGTTTTTTTTTATTTTTATGGTTCATATTATTCAAGTTATTCAAAGGTGTAACAATTTTAATTTCTAGTTCTAGGCTTAGTTCTAGGTGACAAGAATAAGTTGTGGAGCATGTCTTTCAAATTCAGTTTTTCTCTTCAAATTTATCTTCTCTAGTACTAGTAATTTCAGATTTGGTTTATTCCAGATCTAATTTTTAGTACTGATAGTATTTCAAATCTCAATCAAGTTTTCAAGTTCAAGTAAGTAAGTTTCTACAGTAGTCTTCTCACCCCCCTCTCATTCCCTCTTCTTACTACCCTTTCATTCTTAAATTAAGTTTTAAATTTTCAGTTTTACATTATTGCTCGTTCATGGCTAGATTATGCATTGGCTTTGCCCCTCTCTAGCTATGGAACCATCTTTTTATTTTGATTATTTATATTGCATCCCTTCCCCTAAAGCCAAGTAGAAAATCCCTAGTAAGAGTATTCTCTGGTCAAGTAGGGAAGCTCGTATTATTTATGGTGCATCCCTCGAGCTAAGTAGAGACACCTACTTGTGTGCCTCTCTCTAGCTTTTTTCTCTTTTTATTTTATTTATTTACCTTTTCAATGCGTTTTATTTCAGCGCTTTTATTTCAGTTATTTGTTTTTTAATTATGTTGTTTGCAAGGATTAAAGTATCGGTATCGGTCGCCGTATCGGTCGGTCAAAATTAAGATACGTATCGGAGAGTATCGTATCATATCGGAGATACGCTAAGATACGTTAAAGATACGCATAAATGGATAGGAAACACATTTTTATACACTTTTGCATAAAAATAGTTAAAAAAGTTATATATAACATGTTGAATGCATAAATACTTAAGTAGAGGGTATCGTATTGATAGACAAATATATTGAGTTGAAAATGTTCAAAATGATGAGGTTTGAGTTTCTTACGTTTTTCTTTCCTCATTGCCATTGCCATCGTTTGATGAGTGCCGTGAAGAGTGTCGTGGTGGTTCAAATCCTTGGCTAGGACCTTCTTCTTTAATAGGAGCAACTACAATGATATTCCGACTTGTCGAATATAGGCACAATATTTACCCAAATGAAATATTTATGGTAGTGGGTCTCCCATTCATTTTAGAAAAATTAAATTTTTTTTATAAAAGTTGTAGATTAAATGTTTTTAAAAAACATATAAAAAATCAACAATGTGTGGACCAATATATTTGAGTAGATCTGAGAAATAAAAAAAAAATTGAAACCTTCACTTTTTTGGGAAAAAAATGTGGGTTTCATTTGAAATCATGTATTTAGTAATTATAAGTTATGACATTATTTTTAAGAGTTGAATGAACTAAATTTTCCAAAAAAAAAAAATTTTGGGGATTTTTCTTTTTTTTTTTAAATTAATTTTGGAATAAAAAAAATTAAAAATATATATTTTTTTGAGAAAATTAAAAAATTTCCATGGAAGTTGTAGAACACTTGTTTACATAACATATAAAAATCTAGAAAACTATTGGTGAGAGTGTGAAGTGTTTGTTTAAATAACAAAAATTCACATTAAGAAATGATGATGATCATAAAGAAACATTACCGACATAGATGAATACCTTCGACTGCATCTGATACGGTATCAATACGCAACATACTCGAAAATTTTTAGATTTTTAAAAGTTCAGATCGTAGAGTATCGAGATCGTACCGATACGATCGATACATATGATACCGATACACAAAAGAGGCCCAAATTCATCATGCGTATCGGTATGTATCGTCGATGTTTACCAATACAGACGACACGTCACCGATACTTAAAACCATAGTTGTTTGAGTATTTAAATTCTTAGATGTGAATGGTTAGGTCGTTCAATGTTTATTGTAATTTCAATTCCAATTTTCCTAGATGTGTTGGTTAGGATACTTTTAAATGCACTTGTGTTAGGTCGGTAGTTAGAAATAGATCACCATAATTAATCTATGCACTTTCGTACTACTAGAAGAAGCCTAAAATAAAGTAGTTGCTCTCCTTGTGTTCGACCCGTTAGCTACACTGATCCGTACGCTTGCGGTTACTTTTAAAATTCAAATACCATGTCATCACTTTATTATTGTGTGTAGACTAGTCATCCACGAATGCCATTTGCATGCATTGTCTTGTGCATTATGAAATTCATTTATGATTTGTTATGTCGTGAATTAAATTGTTAAATGCTTACTCTTGCTATGAGTTATGAGATGGATAATTTTAAATTATTGAATATGGTATATTGCTAGACTAGATGCTGTAATCGGCTTGGAAACAAATCCATTGGTGGCCAGTGGAATGGGATGCGATGGTACTATGCAGTCGTACTATCTCATATAGAAGTATGCAATTAGGAATGACATTTCTCTGTGCTACGACCCTTCCCAACAGGGGTTTAGGTGTTGGGTATATCACTGGGGGAAAGCCCGAGGTTGTGTACCAACAAGAGTGGTTAAAGTACACCGATCGATCACT
>CM040971.1:28692038-28714888 GCA_022985045.1 Macadamia tetraphylla
GATTTTTGCTCCCCATGGCCAATGTGGTTATTGCTCTAAGAAGATCAGTTGTAATCTCTTCAATTACCTGAATTGTCTTCGAATTTGCAGTAGGCTGAATTAGAGAAGTGGGATCACCCTCCTAGTCTTTCCCTAATGCATTTACTGACCCTGTTGATGAAGTCATCTTTGGGGAATCTGGTAGTGCAAGCATATCCTTCTAATCATACCCATCCGTCTATCCTTCTTTTGGGTTATACACCGAACCTTGAGAATGGGATTGGGATGAGGGTGATGAGGGATATGAAGTGGGATGGTATGAAGATGATGTAATGTGAGAGGTAAGATATGAAGATTGTGGGTGATAGGATGAAGAGGTTCCTCCACTTTGACGGTGGGGGAAAGGTTGATGATATGGTGGAGGTTGATAATATGACAGATGCTGATAATGTGGCAGAGGTTGGTAATGCGGTGTGGTGGATTCTTCTTATGAGGAAGGGGGGCACCCGATCTTCTGACTCTTCCTCTAATGATTCTCTTCTTTTGGGTGTTCTTATGACTCTAACCCTTTGACTCATGATTTTCCTATAAGCATGGGTATTCATATGATTCTTCCGAGCTCTAGGTACAATGAGTTGAGTGGGGTCACTCTTCGTAGTTTCTTCATCCAGATTGTTCACATGACCAGGAAGTAGGTTGGTATTGACATTGGGAGGCTATTTGATCTTGACCTCAATGGTTCCATTGTCTACCAAGTCCTGAATTGCATGCTGTAAACCCAAACATCTTTCAGTATTATGCCCCTTCTGAGTGTGGTAGGCACAATACTCATGATCCCTATACCAAGCTAGAGGAGGGTTGTTGATCACTCTTGGAGCCATTGTCCCTAGCAATCCTTGCTTCTTTAACTTCTCATATATGGCCGTTACTGGCATTCCCAGATCAGAAAACTGCCTTCTTGGGTGAGGAGCCTTCTGGGAAGGTGCATCTGCTTGTATTACGAAGGGCTATGAAGAAGTGGCTGGTGAGATTGATTGTTGAACTGCACTCACCATATTAGTCTTTGGACCCTTTTCTCGTCCGACTCAGGTGTTCTTGCTTGCATCTTGGGAGGATCCTTGATAATGGGTCTCTCTTAGAATTCTATTCTCCACCCATGTGCCGGTGGCAATCAAGGCATCAAAAGTTTACAAATGATGATAGTAAAGAACATCATAATAGGGCTTTAACAAGTTCTCTATTAACATCTCTACCTATTCTGCTTTTGAAGGCCTATCTGCCATCTTGGTGGCCTTGTCTCTAAATCTCATCAAGAAGGCGGTGAATCCTTCCTTAGGCTGTTGTCTCAACGTCTCAAGCTCCCGATGTTTCACATCCACCTCAGTATTGTAGGAGTACTATTTGGTGAAGGCCTTCACTACTGTCGCCTAATTCTAAGTCTGTGATGACTCTAATTGTGTGAGACATCTCAATGCTGGTCTTGATAGGGTTAACATGAAGGCTTACCCCATATGGTTATCTGCAAGTTGCCACGACTTGGCGATGCTGAGGAAGACCTTGAGATGAGCCTTGGGGTCTCTTGACCCATTAAATCTATCAGTCTGCCACTTGAATTTTTTTAAAATTCTTGCTCCAGAGAAGAAACTCATTTCCTCAGAATCCACTACTTGGCATTTTGAGCCTTTTCCTGCTCGAATCATACTCTCCAACTTCTCTAACTGTTCTCTGAGCTTCCTTTCCTTCTCCGTCTCTGGAGGCCTAAAGCGGACTTATGCTGTAAATTCCTCTTCTTCATCTTTGATCACTACCCTAGGAGGAGGGACCTTGGAATAGGCCCCTCATTGACCATTCAGCTGGGTAGGTGAAGATTCTCTCTGACCAGTTGGCCGAATATGCTCTGGTTCCCTTGAGTCAACTCGGGAAGAATTCCCACGATGACTTATAGCTCCATTCTGATCTACATCTCCTGTTGCCAGTGCTGGCTCATTCCTGGGATCAGCTTTGGGAGAGTTCTGAAGTGTATGCAGTATCTGAGCTATCCCTCTTTTGACTTTAGCCATCTCTTTCTGTAAGGTCTCCACGGGACAGACCCAGGCCTGTCCGGGTGTTTCCATGTCAGGTGGATCTATGCTTACTGGGCTATAATTACCTAGTAGTAGACAATGTCGAAGAGATGACGGAGGTGATTCTAGATTTAGGCAGGTCAACCGATTACCCTGACGTGTCCAAAGGGACCGCGATGAATACTTGAGATGTGGAATTGTGCCTGAACCAAAAGTGGTTTATTTTAGGATTCTTGAATTCCCAACCCCTTGTTCACACATTCACTAGATTAACAACCAATGATCCATCCAAAGTTAGTCCGCTTAATGATAGGAGGTGGATAGGGTTTGATGCCCCTAGTCCACCCAATGTCACAAGGGGGAGATTCATACAAATGGCTTGTCAAGAATATTCATAAGAAATTCCATGTAATAAAGTCATCCTTTCTTTGCTCTTTTCCCACTAGGTGTCCTTCCTTCTGATTTTCTTGGGATTTCTTGGGACTTGACGTGACTCTGGTGGGATTGCCCCTGAGTCACGTATCTAGACTTTTTCCTTAAGGACGGACACCTTTTATACGAAACCCACTTTAGGAAAGCAATTCTTTACGATGGGAATATATTGTAGGAACATTCTTTTTCAAGACCGCAAACAAGTTCTACAACTAGCTTGTGGCGCTCCTAACTTCTCCATCTATTTTCTACATGATACGAGCATGCGGTGGATGCAATAGTACCGATAAGGCTTCCTTGATAGGATCTATATACGCAAGGTACATGATCCTTTTGATATACCCATAGGTATGAGATCAAGGGGGTGACTTCCTTGCCCATTACTCGTGACTACACACAAGGTTAAGCAATTGGCCAAGGGTGGTGGAACTGTGAGTGATTATGTGCAAAAGTGTAATGTAGGGTAACTATCATTCGATCTCAGAATGTCGTAAAGTGCTCGGACCTCCCCGAGGGTGCTAGCATAAATACAGACATCCTCGCTGTTTGATGACGCATTCAATCTTAGAATGCTACAAAGTGCACGAACCTCCCCGAGGGTGCTGGCATAAATACAACATCCTCGCCATTTAACGATACCTTTCATTCTTGTATAGGAAGCGGGTATCATTTGCTCTCAGAGTACTCTCCATAACATGCGTTGATCTCCCCGAGGGTACCAGAATGACAGGGTGTCCCTCGCCAAATGATTTCACTTTGAGCATGATGCATAATGCGGTTAGCTAATATAATTACAAACATGTGGTTAGCCAAACATATTTTCAAATAAATGTGGTGGAAAATGTTCTTACATTTAAAGGTAACATCTAGTATTGGAAGCTTGACATTTGTCCCCAGTAGAGTCAGCACTATGAGGGTAGCGGCCGAAGATGGATCCCCACCCTCTCTCCTCTCTCTCCCTTCACCTTCGTGGTGAGGGGGGTGGTGGCTCGAGTTGTGTGTGCTTTACTTGCAGGCCCTGCACCACCGTATCGCTGCTCAAAGATACGTGGAGGCCTATTTCTCAAGTGTGTAAAATTCTTCCTTTGAGATGGGGGTTTTGATGATGGTCCAATTTGGGGATCGGGATCATGCAAATGGGATTTGGAGTCGCCACCTAGGGTATGGGCCTAGGACTTGGGGGGCCCAATTCCTGAGAAAAGGGCTTGAAATTTGGTTTGGTCCAGAGATTTCGAGTAAGTGTCAGGTTACAAAGTTGGGAAGGTGTTAAGCACCCAATCTGCCTGGTTCAACCGATCTTCTTGCTAGATGCTTGAGAACGAATATTTTCCACAATTATTACTATTCCACATGTATGGCTAAGTTATGACACATATGTACATTAATTGAATTCAAACTATTATCTACACTAAAACAAGGCTTATTAGATGTCTACATTATGCTTAAATGAGGAAAGAGATTATACCTGAATTTGACCCCTATTTTGGGTCAAGAGGGGTGGTACCAGCTCGAACTATTTTTTGGATTCTCCTGGCTCAGGGGAAGATGGTCTTGACCTTCAACTTCCTTTCTCGAGAGACGCTGATTGTGATGGCATCTGGATAGAGTTTTGGCTAGGAACAACGATCGCTTTTGGATTTGGATTCGGACAGAGCTTCAGCTAGGGAAAGCTATTTCTGAGCTTGGTATGAGGTGGCACTTCGGCAGAGCTTCCTCTGGGGATAGGCTAAGGGAGGGCTAGGCTAAGGTGGCACTTTGACAGAGCTTTCGCTAGGAATGGCTATTTCTAAAAAGATTCTAGGGACACTCGGACAGTGGTTTGGCTAGGAAAGGCTATTTTCGGGCTTGGGATGAGGTGGCACTCTGACAGAGCTTCCGCTAGGAATGGTTATTTCTAGGCTTGGGATGAGGTGGCACTCCGACAGAGCTTCTGCTGGGGATAGGCTAAGGGAGGGCTAGGCTGAGGTGGCACTTTAGCAGAGCTTCCGCTGGGAATGACCATTCTTGGAAAGAATCCAGGGACACTTGGACAGAGGTTCGGCTAGAAAAGGCTATTTTTAAGAAAGAAACGGGGTGACCTAAAAATGGATTGAAGAACTCCAAAGTCCCAAAGAACACTTTGAAGATCCGAACAAAGTTTCAGATCTTAACAAAGATCTCTTTGTAGACCCAAAGAAACTCAAAAAAAGGGAGGGTTTCTATCTCAAGAACGCTCAAGAACGCTCAAGAACACTCAAGAACACTTAAGGGAGGTGGCTCAAGAACATACTATTTTTGGCTAAAAACTGGATCTAACTAGGAATTTGGATTGAAGAACTCCAAGATCCCAAAGAACACTTCAAAGATCCAAATGAGTTTTTGGATCTTGACAAAGATGGCTCCGAAAATCAAGAGGGGGGTGGGGAGGAAAATTTCACTCTGAAAGGGAATTCAGGTGTTTGTTGGTGTCTTTTTTCTAAGGGAGAGGGGGGTATTTATAGTTTTTTTTTTCAACCAAGTAGGAGAGGGGGAATCCCTTTATCCAGTGGATGAAAGGGGGGCTTTTGCCTAAAGTGAAAAGATAGGATTTTTGTCCAATGGGTAAAATGGGGGTTGAAGGAAAAAATGGGTGGGGAGGGCTTTTGTCCAGTGGGGAAAAGGTGATTTTTAGAAAAGCGGGAGGAGAGAAAGTTTGGAAAAGGTAATTTTTGAAAAAGTAGGAGAGAGAAAGTTTTATCGGTAAAGGCAGTTTTCAAAAAAGCGAGAGGAGAGGGAAAATTTTACTGGAAAAGGTAGTTTTTGAAAAAGCGAGAGGAGAGAAAATTTTACTGAAAAAGGCAATTTTTGGAAAAGCAAGAGGAGAGATAAAATTTTATCGAAAAGGCAGTTTTCGAAAAAGCGAGAGGAGAGAGAAAATTTTGCCAAAAAAGGTAATTTTTGAAATAGCTAGAGAAGAGAGAAAATTTTTCCGAAAAAGGTAATTTTTGAAAAGTGAGAGGAGAGAGAAAAGTTTACTGGAAAAGGCAGCGAGAGGAGAGAATTTTTTTGGGGGTGCAGGTGATGTCACGGGTGCTCGAATGCATGGGTGTGCAGGCAATGTGCACGGTGTGTAGGCCATGTGTGCGTGGTGTGTGGGCCATGTGCATGGTGTGCGGGCCAGGTGTGCATGGTGTGCGGGCCATGTGCACTGTGTGCAGGCCATGTATGCATGGTGTGCGGGCACAGTGTGCATGGTGTGCGGGCCATGTGCACAGTGTGTGGGCCAGGAGTGCATGGTGTGTGGGCATAGTGTGCACAGTGTGCGGCAGGAGCCTGCACACTTTGCGGAAGGGCTGCGCACAGCTTGCGGTAGGGCTACGCACAGTGTGCGGCGGGACCCCATACAGCGTGCTGCAGACCCATGCACAGCGTGCAGTAGGGCAACGCACAGTTTGTGGCAGGCCCGTGCATAGGTGTGCGGCCAGGCTGGGCGTAGTTGGGCTGGCTCGACTGGTTGGTTGGCTTGGCCGCGTCGACATGTGTGTGGAAAAACATGATTTTTTGTGAATGATTGCCAGAGATCCGCGGTCTGATTTTGGCATACCATTTATCATCAAAATCGTATTTTCGAGTACTATCCATCTGTAAGGTCATCTTGACCGGATTCCTTCATATATGAAAAGTCAAAATTGGACCCCTTCCCTCCCGTGTGGGGATTTCTAGGGTTTCAGATCCGGGAGTGTTTCGGGGTTATCTGGGTAGGTAGGGGATGAATTTTAGGGTGTTTGGGTCAGGTGAGGGATTTTTTTAGGTTTCCAGTGGGACTATCCGTGTGCGTGGCATATGCGTGGGAAGGGGCGACATACGTGTGAAAAAATGTGATTTTCTGGGAATGATTGCCAGAGATCCATTGTCCAATTTTGGCATATCATATATCGTCAGAATCGTATTTCTGAGTACTATTCATTTGTATGGTCATCTTGACCAGATTCCTCCATATATGAAAAGTCAAAATTAGACCTTCTTCTCTCCCGCATGGGGATTTCTAGGGTTTTTAATAGGGGAATGTTTCCATTAGCATCTCTGTCGATCGGAAGCCGAAAGTCACATTCAAGATCCATATTTCATCATAGCCAAAGGAGGGTGACAAAATTGGGTGTCTACACTTCCATGCTTCATCCAACCTAGGGGAAACCACAAGGGGTCACTTCGACCGTATTTTCCACCCATCTAATGTCCCATATTGTGATTCTAACCTAGATCTAGGGTAGATTCAAAGTCTTAAGCATGGATCTTACCTCTTTATTCAAGAACACCTTCAAAACCCCAAATCCCTTTTTCCACTCAAAAAATCACCAAATGCTTTTTAAATCTTACGATTTCTTCCTCTAAAGCCTTCAAAAACAACATGTAGGTCTTTCGTTAAACCTTAGCTTCACATTCTCAAGTGGGATTAATAAGATCTAAAGGATTTCTACCCGAATCATAGGGTTTCACTTAGGGTTTCTTGAGGGTTTAAGAAATATAGCCTTTACTAACCTTAAATCGTAGATCTCGAGATAAGGATCACTATTCCGACGCCGAAATCAAAAGATCTAACATTGGCGTCGCACAACTAGCATCTCCTTCCCTTTTTCTTCCTTCTTCTGCCCTTCTCTTTCTTTCTTTTCTCTCTCTTTTTTACTTTTGTCACCCACCGTGTAAAACATTAAATGAGGGAAAAGAAAGGCATTAATTGCTATTTATACTTGGCTCAAAATATCTAATGACCAGACTGGTAGGCCACACTGGTGGGTCCGACCTACCTATGACCACCCGCTAGTCGGCCGTAACTTAGTCGAATAATTGGGATTTCGATGATAATCGGCTCCTGACACATGTCTCACTCCCTGTATATGATTTATAATACGTACTCGACATAAAATATAACTACATACCTTTATTGTGCGTACATGGCCTTGTGATAAGTGTAAGTGCACGGCTAGGGCAAGCAGACTTCACTAGGCACCGACTCAGACTCGTCTAGCCATCCTGAGTTTAGGGTCACCATTGCCATCATGTTCCATAGGGTAACCATCTCAGCTCGATCTGGTTCAGATCTTGTATGACCAAACCGAACCAATTGGGTAAATAAACCAGATTTAGAAAGTAGGGTATCACACTAATGCACTTACAATGGTGGAGAAAACATAAATAGAACTTTTATCACAAAGAGGAATTTATGTTTGACAACAAAAACATGTTCCGTGAGAGTGTTGCCATATGCGTCCTGGTATCACATGGACTTCATTATCACAAAGAAGAACTCATGTTTTAATTTCAAGTTTGAGTTTTCAGTGGAAAGAATTATACAATGAAGGGAGAGGTTGCCCGACATGCCCTTATCACGAAGAGGAACTTATGTTTCCAATTTCTAATTCTATCTTTGCATTAGCATGATAGAGAATGCTTTCTTGTAACTACCTAAAATAAATAGATTCTGAGTGGACTAAATCCCTGAATTTTAATCTAAATATTAATCCAATAAAATTTGAAAATCCAGATAATTAAGAAGGGCATCCATTTGAGACGCGTGGAGAAATTAATATTTGTCATTTTAGCTGTTCGATGTACATATAGGGGCACTATTGATTGGTCAAGTATGATATTTTGTAGGCCAATTCTGCTCTCATGTATTGGAGTTTTGGTCTTCAATTACTAGTTGGGAAACAATTTTTGCATATAGAGATCAAAACCAATATCAAAGAAGATAAGTTGTAAACTATTCGTTGCTATGTGACCCTAATAAACAAAGTTTAAGCAGAGATTACAAAACAATAGAAATTAAAAATAAACCTCATTAACACTGCATAAGATGATGTTTGTACATAATTACAATATATTTTTATTGGATAACATAAAATACATTAAGAATAACGAGAGTACAACACAAAAGCCAAATTAAACATAACATAAAAAGGATGTTACATCAAAAGCCAAGGGAAAAATATCAAACAAAAGATGATACAAAAAGAAACCAAGTGAGGGAAGAAATAAATATCAAAAGGATGATATATGATATATCAAAAGGGGTGGGGTAAATAAGAGGAAGGTCTCAACTAGAGGTGAAATACCTATTTCTTAGTGTGTATAGGCTAACTATACTGATGGGAAGTAGCTTATTTCTGGTCTAAAAATTGATGGCTTTTCAAATCTTGTTGAATAGTATGCATCAAGGAGATTCATCTTCTTTTATTTCTTTCTCGCCAAATATGATAAATTACAACACTAGAAGCAAGTTTTCAATATGATCATATGTATAATTACCACTAAATTAAACTCTTCAAGATCCAACTCCATTCACTCTGGAAGGGAAGAATATCTCTACTATGGGTCCAAAACTTATTCAGAACACCTTTCCAAATAGATTAGAAAAAGAGCAAAAAAATAAAAGGTGTTCCACACTCTCATGGGAGTTCCAACAAAAATAACAATTAAGAATAATAATATTTTTCTTTTGAAGGAAATCCTGGGTAAGGAGAGAAAGAGCCAAAACATACCATAGAGTGAAACTATGTCTAGGAATTTGTTCCACTTTTTTTAACATTTAGATCTAATAAAGCTTGAAGCAGAGGCATGTAAGATTATTGGAAGAATTTAGAAGCCATAAAACTAAATCACCTCTGCCCCTAGGTCTCAAAAGGGTAGAGGAGAGACGAGACTAGACCTCAATTAGATTGCTAGAAGTATTAGAACCATGATACCAAGTACCATCTTAGAAAATAGAGGAGACATTGGCTATTCTATCAAATTTAACATCATATATGATCTCCATATCTAGAAATGGCCGCACAACTGAGATGCCAATTAATATTGGGCCAAAAATATGTGTTATATACATCATCAATACTAGAACTAATTAAACCATTGACAAGATGTCTATATTTTAAGATTTTTTGCTACACACAATAAGCATTACAAGAGCAAGTTTTCCAAATAGAGTTTGAGTTTAGATATCTTGAATAAACTTAGTCAATCCAACTATAAGCTTGTTGGGTATTTCTTGCATTATATGGGTTTACATGATAATTATAGCAGAATTCTAATTCATTGTGTAAAGATCAGGGCTTTTGGCTTTCCTATATATTTTTATATCCCAAGCATAAGCAAAGGGTTGATCACTTTGTGATATTGAGAGCGATGTAGAGAGTTTTTAATGGATTAGTTAAAAATATGCGGTTCTCTAAAAGATTTATAGGCACTCGTGCTGAACCATATTAAATTTCTTGTGTTGTGTAATTGCTTATTGTGGTTGTAAATTCATCCTTAACAAGTGGTATCATAGTTAGGTTCGATAGATCATTGTAGGGTGCACACAGAATCTAAGGAAAGACAATACAGAAGAAGAGTGAAAGGATGTA
The DNA here is from genome assembly GCA_022985045.1 of Macadamia tetraphylla. Taxonomy (NCBI): domain Eukaryota; kingdom Viridiplantae; phylum Streptophyta; class Magnoliopsida; order Proteales; family Proteaceae; genus Macadamia; species Macadamia tetraphylla. The sequence continues at coordinate 28,701,871 of CM040971.1, forward strand.
CAATTATTAAATATAGTTATAAATTTGATTCTATATAAAAGAGTAGAAAATATTACGAAAACAAAGGATTGAGAGATTTTTTTTCTTGAAATATGGGAGATAGTGTTCAAAGATTTAACGAACAAAAGAGTTTTTTTTTTTTGTTGATTCTATATGAGTTTGGATTTTGTATGGAAAATCTGCTTTCATATAAAGGGTGCAATAAAAAGGTTAGGTTTTATTAAGGTGTTTCGGTGTTCCAAAGATAGTGGAAGTGACAGGTTGGCAGATTCCATTCTGCTGGTATAGATCATGGTGGTTCATCTAGGATCTATGGTAATTAGGCACTTTGAGGTTGATGGTGGGTATAGAAGGAACAAAATAGGTATATCGGAAAGTGGTGAAGGGTTCAAACTTCTTCATAGAAGACTACAACAAACATAATGAATCTACCTTGTGGAAACAATCGGTGAAGAATAGTTTTCCTAACTAATAGGATGAAGAAAATTAGGGATATCCTGAACTTCCCAAAGGAAAGAAGATATGACGGATTTAGTCTTTGAAATGGTGGAGGCAAGTAGCCTAAAAGCACCAGTCCAATAGATATATGAGTGTTGCATAATTAATCTAATGAGTTCAAGGTGACTAGCAAAAGAGAGAATCTTACTTTTCCATAACTTCCAAAGCTTATCCAAAGTAGGGAAGAATGATGAGCATAAAACTTCGGAAAGATTGGAGGTAGTCCTAGGTAAATACTAAGGAAATGTCAATCTGAAACACCAAAGATGTCTTTAGGTTGAACCTTCAACCTTCAAAGTCACTAGGAAAGAAGGCCAAGGATTTGAGAGGAATATTAATGCCATGATTAGACATATTCGAGAAGGTATTCAGAACTTCCTTGATTGAGAAGACTGAGGAAGGGGAAGCTTTCGAAAAAAACATGAGGTCACAAGTAAATTGATAGAAAATAAATATAGAAACGATTCATAGAGATCGATTGGCATGCATGATAAACACTATAAAGACAAGCTGTAGGCATACCTGAATCCATGGCTGAAGAATAACAACTCCTCAATTCTCTTTCGTGTGCTCCTTATACAACACGATCAATGTTGGTCTGGTCTACCCTCTTTCCCTTCTCACTTTAGGTTTCTCTAGTCATTTACTTAATGGGCCAGTGATAACTATTTATAGGGGTGAGGGTAGGGACCAACCCAGGAATGAAATTAGGATTTCCTTCCCATTAAGGAAACAATACCTTAGGTCCACACATAGTAATAAATATTTCATACCATTAATGTATACTAATAGAATCCAATATCACCATAGAGATCACTTACCAATAATATTAGATTCTTTCTGCTTACTCCATCTGCAGTCCACTAAACCGATTTTGGGAACAAATCTTGGACTATGCTAGCCCACCTAATTGAAAATCTTACAATCTCTTACTTGGGCAGCATATGTCACAAGTTTTAGATTTTAAAATTTATTTAAAACGACTCTCCGGTTTAGATAAACTGAATGTGACCTCAAACAAAACAGTGTTGAATGAAGTGCACCTTAAACCAAATGCCTTGGTCCGAATGATAATTACAAACACCCAACCATATTGATCGTCACATCTAAAACGACATGAAACCAAACACGTCAAAGTGCTCATAACCTCACCGACTTGGGCTAAACAGTATGAAAGTGTGGTATGGAAATAACATGCAATAGTGATCATCATGCCTATTTCCAAATTGGTCCAGGCTCGAAAACCAAATGAGCCTTATGAGACAGATACTGAAAGTCTCATTAACTACAAGGATCTCCCAAACGCTTAAGCTTCAATCAAATAAGCTAATTAGGACTGGGTTCGGATGTCCCAAAACACTAGGACTAGACCTCAATCAAACGAGGCTTTGCTAGCGACTAGATGCATGTGTATTGACTGGAACCTCAGATACCGAATGAGGTAAATACACCATATATAACCTCAATTTTCTGTAGGAGGTAAATAAATAAGTGTATACACATAAACAAATTGCCATAATAAAGATGCATATATATTCTTGAAAACAATAATAATGCATCACAAATACAAAAATAAATTGAAACACAAATGCTCCTGAATGTATGAGTAAAGCTCCACTAATAAAATACATCAAAAGAACTAATAAGTCTCTTATCAGTGACATGCTCTTGGAAAACTTTTGGAATCAAACTCTTAACTATTTGATAAGTAATTATTTTATCTGTAATAATGTAGTTCTACGGAAATTTATGATTCATGAGCTTACTCCCACTGATCTTTAGATAGACCTATTCGATTCCTCCCATTTTCATAAAGAACCTTAACTTGAATATAATTAACAACCACTGGCTTAAGAGGCTCATCAATTCAAGATTAAAATCTATTATCATAATAGCCAGAGAAATATTAAAGGATTATTTCCATTCCTTAAAATTGGAACCATTCAAAATTTTAACAGAAATAGTTGGGAAGTCAAAGTTGGCAAATATAATCATACATATTTACCAAAATATACAATATGCAAGAACATAAGGCATATTAAACTTTTCAACAATATAATTAAACCTGACTAATTGGGCTATTAACCAGATTTATCCTAGTATTGTTTTCAATAGTTGTAGGAAAACATAACTAGGGAAAGATCCAACGTAATTAGGGTCACACCTGTGGTGGCAAGATTGCCCAACACATAGTGAAATCTTTCACATGCAAGGCGAGATGCTTGAAACAATATCACTCTGAAGATTCTGTCACCTGTGGTGGCAAGACAAGAACCTCAAAAGCTATGAAGCCCAAAATATCACTCTCACATTATCAAGCGAAACCGACCAAACAAAGGCTCACCTATAGTGGCAAGAGCACATCATTCGTCATATGGTCTCCTTGACTGCAATCCATCCTGTATGGTCAATAGTAACTTCATAATCTCAGTAATTAACCCACTAAGTGGAAGCGTAATCACTGAAATTATAAAAACCTATAGACTTGGATTGCTACCAAATGCCCGTGGGTTTAGATTTGGGTGCAAATAACAAGATAAGCTATTTCGCAACCCATTGTAAACCCTTATAATCAATATGGTAACACCATAATTTAGCAGTTATCAAAGTGAGTACATTCTTAGTATGAGAATTTTGTACTTCTAGCCATTACCACAAATAAATAGAAAATCTAAATATGGTGATTTCCTATAATGATAACATGCTAAATATGAAAGTTCATATTATTTATTCATGATAGCAAAAAAACACATGAAATATGTTACCTTATCCATAATGCATTAGATATAAGAAATTGTATACAAGTATGATCTTTAGGCTCAAATGACTTTAATATCTAATATAGATATTTGCCTATAAACTTTAAAGTCAATCATAATAAAGCCCCATAATTTCTTTAAGTCAAAAAATTAATTAGCTAATAGGGCACATGAACCGAATAACTTATAGGCCAAAATAACAATAAGCCTTTAACAAATAAATGTAATGTTGGCTTAGATCCATAGTAAGTATAAACAACTTCATAGGCTTTATACTAATAAGCCACCAAAACTTCAATGAGTTTATTTAAATCATTCAAATATAATATGTCTGTTTTATCTCGATGAATTTTAATAAAATTGAACTTTATCACAAGTTCACATAGGGCATATAAATTCAAAAAAGTATTACTTAACCAATGCACTTGTGATATTTTCAATCATAATGGGGTTTCAAAACTTATAATTATGTGTCGTGAAAAAACTTGATATCATGGACGATAAATATAACATCAAAGAAAACATCGAAATACCCCAGATTGACTTAAAATTCATGAAACGATAAGTATAGTGTACATAATAAAACATGTATAATGCATCTATCACCCTTAATGATATAATAATTTATTCCCCCACTAATATAAGAGAGTAGGACTAGATGACCTAATAAAAGTATCATTTATAGGAGTCAATTTCAGTTCATATTGGAACTAAATCTAACTGTTGGCTTGAATAAACAGGGCAAAAATAGTTAACAGTATAAACAAATTTTAGAAGTCATTTCAATAAATCAAAATCAAACGATTTCTGATTCCATTTGCATAAACTGTTTATGATCTATACAATTATTAGACTCCAAAACTGGATTTCATTGAAACTATGAGGAAAAAGTTGATAAACCATCAACATGTACAAGCAACATAGGATAATCTTGTTTCATAACATCTCAAATGTGAGTATAGGTATCATCATTAATATTAATCTTTAAGATGTCAACTCTACCCTCAAAGAATTTTCACTAAAGCCCATTTAAATAGACCACACCAATAGAAAAGTTCAACTTAGTGAGATTTTCATGCATTCATTGTAATGACTATATCACTCAAGATTTATAACTGAAACTATATTCTTATCCTTTGGGATAGAAATTCACTGGTCCTCTCATTTTCTTATATTAACCATGAAAAGAACAATAATTTTTGAGATCTCCTCACCTTTAGGATAAAAAACCTTAGGTTACTGTTTTTTTTTTTTTTTTAAACTTTGGTGACATCATCTTTAGGCAAATGTCACCTACTATGCTGTCCTAGGGAAAACCATGAAATAATAAGATACGTCACTTTGATGAAATCCACCTCACTCTTTCATGGTTCTCTAGAAATGCGTTATGCAGCTAATCATGTGCGGAAGCTTACACCCAGTTTAATTTCAATATATTTATTCATCATAGAGTATTTCAAATATGACATGCAAGCATAAAATACCATTAATTTGCTACCTTTGTCATTCATAAATAAATTTTCACTATCATGGTAATGATAAACTAATGTAGAAATATTCATAAATAGAAATACAATTTTGAAGTCGTTCTGGAACAAAGACAGAACATTACAAATGTTTCAAAATAGTTCTGAATTTATCATTCCACAAGTCAAACCATATAAACAGTACAAAGTACATGTGACAAACCAATCAATTTCTATTTAATAAAATAAAGCAAATAAACCACATGCCTACGGTCTATAGACCATTTCGATTTAACTTTAAATAAGTAAGATAATAACCACATAATGCATTAATAATGTATGCCATTTTTACAATTGCATATTATCAATACAGTGAGATGTAGGTGCATGTTAGCATCACATCTATTGATATATGGTTTCCAAAACTATATTGCCATGATAACAACCAAAACTCAAAACCAATGGCAACTATCATAATAAGGTTTAAAAATAATAATAATAATTCCAATAATTAAACCAAAACCAGATGATTCCAGACTGCACTTTTATAAACAGTTTAAGTCTTATCCATTTGTATGGTTTCACAATTGGGTTTCATTAAAATTGTAAAAGAAGTGGTTAATTCACCCCCAATTTATAAGCCCAAGCTCAAAACAATTAAAATCAACTTTAAAACTTATTAGTTTGGTTTTCAATAAAATCCATTAAATACTATTTTAATATAAGCCCATTACACACTAAATTCAAACCTTCTAATCTAAATCTAAGTCCAAGCCAAAGTTTATCGTCATAACCAAAAACCCAAATGTGTCAAAAATAGGGTCACTGGATCGGTTTGAAACCTGACCCAATCGGTTTGATTCGATTCTAAACCAGTTCAATCATGTGTGGCCTCCATCTGGTTTGATCATGGTTCTGTTTGGTTTGGTCTATACTTTAAGTGAACCCCATTATTCTTTTAAATAAATGAAATCTCCAATGGCTCATGACTTAATAGTTTTTTTTTTTTTTTTTGATAGACTTAAATATGAAAAAACCTCATTGGACATTATTTGAAGTATGTCCTTACCAAAAAAATCATTTATTTCAGTGCATTTCTATCAAAGTTGCCTTTATCATAAATAGACTATAGATAGTGTCTCATGACAAGACCAGATGTCACAAACTATATAGCATTGAAGAACACATCAAAATAACCCGGGTTGGTTCAAGAAAATCACAAAACAAGTGTATGCCATATAAACAAATCAATATATAAAAAATATTAGATTTATCTATCAACTACAGTAGGACAAAATTTTATCCTACAAAATATAATGGGATGATAGAATTTATAATCTCCGGTGTGACAGTATTCCGTCCTCTCAAGTGGCACAATAAATACCCATCATAAGAGTCAATAACCATTTTGATGAGGCAAAATATGTCACATTCCTCAGCACGGCTGAAGTATGTACGCAAACCTGAGAAGGACTGAGTCGCCACCTCGGCCTCCATCAGATTGTGCTCCACCTCGGCCTCCATCAGGCCGTGCTACTGCCTCGGCCTCAATCATACCGTGCTACTTCCTCAGCATCAATCATGCCGTGCTACTGCCTAGGCATCCACCAGGCCGTGCTGTCACCTCGGTCCCCATCAGGCCGTGCTGTCACCTCGGTCTCAATCAGGAAGTGCGGCCACCTCGGCCTCCATCAGTTCGTGCTCCACCTCAGCCTCCATTAGGCCGTGCTACTGCCTCAGCCTCAATCATACCGTGCTACTGCCTCGACATCAATCATGTCGTGCTACTACCTCGGCATCCATCAGGCCGTGCTATCACCTCAGCCCCCATCATGCCAGTACTCCCCCGGCATCCATCCCCGGGCTTGTCACCTCGGTCTCCATCAGCCGTCTTTGCCACTCGGCCTCCATCGAGCCGCGTACACCTCGGCCTCCATCTGGCCGTGCTACTGCCTCGGCATCAATCATGCCGTGCTACTACCTCAGCATCCATCAGGCCGTGTTGTCACCTCGGTCTCCATCATGCCGTGCTCCTGCCTCGGCATCAATCAGGCCGTGCTATTACCTTGGCCTCCATCTAGCCAAGCTGCCACCTCGGCTCGACGTCAACAGTAAGGATTCCAGAAACGTGTTTTCGTCCACCCCTACATTCAAGGAACGTAGTCCCTATTCTGGAGGACGGGACTCTATCCACTACATGTCATCATGATGTCACACGGTTGATCTTTCCTAGTTAAGAGGGGAATATTCTAGGAATATTCCCGAATCCTAAACCACTCCCTTGAGGACTCCACGCCCTAGCGGACTCTTCACAATCGCTCCCACTTGCCCAAATCAACGACCTATAAATACCAAGGTAAGCCTCCATCACAAGGGATGGATTACTCACTTCTCATACTGTAAAAGCTCTCTTGAGCATCTGTTGTGGAAAGGTCTAACTTAGGCATCGGAGAGTCCCCCGCCGGGTCAGCCCGGCTCTTCCCTATCATCTCTTCTGTGCAGGTCGGCCAAGGCACCAGGAACAGCAGGGAAGATCGTCCGGGGGAAACTGTTATAAAGAGTCACCTTGGAACAATGCAATTAAGGAGTGAGAAGGTCGTTTCAACGACAACGCGTGCAAGATCCACTCGGGAAGTACCACTTGGACGTTCCCATCCACCACCAATGGCGAGGCGGAAACGCCCCAGAGCCCCTCTAGAAGGACCCCAAAACCAGGCCCGATCCACGGGTTGCCCGAGGGGGGATCGCAAGCGGAACCCTGGGCCCTATCCTGCCATGTCCCATCGTCCCGGATAACTCATCCGAACATGGAAGAACAGATGCAGAGCTTGCAACTACAGGTATTAGCCATGAACGCACTGGTGAGGGATTTCATACGACAGTTCAGCTCCACACTTCCAGTACCATGCACTAGTTCAGCTTAGCCATCAAGGCTTGCTCCGAGCATAAATCCCAATGACGAATCTCCTGACAACAGCATCACCCCCCAATCAACAGTAAGAAAGGGGTCCGGCAGGACTTCACGCACTGTTCATTCTATACCACCGTGATCTCTTACTGAGGGGCGCAGGTGAGGTCCCATCCTTGCTCAGATCGGGAGAGCAGGTCATTCTGAACATCATCGGAGCCCTGAGACACATGATACTCATAGATCCCCACACCATGCAGGAGGACGCCAATCGTCACCTCAAAGACACACTAGAGGCACTCGTCCACACAGAGAAGAACATGAGAACTACCAGAGGCAAGCTCGACGAGATCGACCCCATCTTGGTCGAGCTTGCCCATGGCCACCAGAGGTGCACCACAGCAGGTCACCAGGCGAGGAAGAAGCCCCGAGAGAAGGGTCACGCGATCACGATGGCCAAGCCGAGGAGAGAGGCTGACCTTGAGGCCGACCCAATGACTCACTGCGAATAGAGGAATGCAGGCGGAGCCCCCGGGCCGACATGACAGAATCCCGCCCATAATGCTCTTCCGACATTTGATTGACGCCGACCTACCCTCAAATTTTGTGATACCTGTCTTCAACGGATATGACGGCACCACAGATCCAGATGATCATCTTCGACTTAGCTGGGCCATGGCAACATGGTAGGTCGAAGCCGTTCTCGTCGGCTTCGTAGCCTCATTAAAAGGAGTCGCGCTGGTCTGGATGTCAAACTTACAGCCACGGTCCATCCGCAGCTATGAAGAACGGACGAGAGCGTTCTCACACGTTTCCAAGCAAGTATGAAGCGAACAAACTCCCAAAACGTGATGAACATAAAGCAAGGGGGAAACACAATAAGAAAATTTCCCTTTCCCCCGATTCACGAAGGTGACATTGGAGGTAAAAACTTACGGAAGGAGTGGCGATCCCCGGGCAATGGGGTAATACCCCAATCTTCATCCCCGGCCCTCGACTTACCGAACGATGCCCACGTTGAGAGTGCAATCAATATGCCAACATGGAGGAAGTTGCAGCAGGAATAGCGACGGGTTGATCGTAGAGAAGGAGAGGAAAAGGGCTCGAGACATAAGGATGACTCTCGTGAGCAAGAAAAAAAAGATCGGCCTCGGACACCTGAACAAGCGATATGAACTTGATCATTCTCAACAAACCCGCCTTGGAGATCCAAAATCAAAAGTATTTTCTGGCCGGGCCAATGGGGTGTAAACCGAAGAGAGGAACCTCAACGGTATTGCCGATACCCCCGAGACCATGGACATGACTAAGATAAGTCTCAAAAGGGAAATTGATGAGCTCATAAAGGGCCCGGATACCTAAACCCCGATGCGGCGAATATGGTGGAACGCCCGGCCGAGGAGAGTCGATGCCGAGCCGACAACGGATCCAGCCACGAACCGAGCTATCACATACGATAACCAGCCCATGGGTCCGGCCATCCTAACAATCATGGGCGGACCTACTGTGGAATCAATCAGAAAATCCAAAGCACATGCGGGTTGTATGCATCACGGAACAACTGTTAAGGCCTTCAAACAGATCCACCCATTACTTTCTCGCAGAGTTTGGGGAAGAGTTGAACGGCCTCACAATGCGTTTATCGTGATCCAATTAGTGGTGGCTAACCACCTTTCCAGGGTCCTAGTGGCCCGGAGCCTCGTGACCTCATGTCATCGAAGCCTACATAAAACTGGGCCCTTTGGGCACCGAACCTTAAAACCAGCCCCGGGACCTTTGTATGGATTCTCGGCATGCCAGAGCTAGAGGGAGTTGTTGACCTACCTATAACCATGGGACAAGGAGCTGGGACAGCCACAACCATGGTCTCTTTCATGGTGCCAAGATCGCCTCACCCTATAATGCAATCCTTGGCCGACATGGTCTCAATGGTCTTGAGGCGATTGTGTCCACTAGGCACATGAAGGTCAAATTCCCAACCACAATGGAGTCGAGAATGCAAGTCCACGGAAGGAATCCGGGAATGCTATGCCAACTTCATAAAATCTCAAAAAACCGTGCTCGGGCCTAGTTTTAATGGTATAAGTTGTTGGTTCGAGATGAAAGCCCCCTGCCCAGTGAACCAGTTTAAAATGCCTATAGTCCGAATCACCGGGGCCCGAGAGCAATCCATCGAGAGAGTTTTATCGATTGCCTTGAAATCCCATCGATTGGGTGTTAGTCTTGAATATTTTATACTATCAGCACCTTAGCAGTTATTCAATTTCAATCACATAGCATATTAGATTCTATTTTGAAGCAATGTATTTGTCCCAAGTGCATACAACACATCAATATACTATGAAGCTTCTCACAAATATCTAACTTTTCTAACATTGTGTGCAGCTCGGCAGCATCTAAAATCGAGCTCACGACTTCAAGCCGGCCCTAGTCGGCGACTCAAAGACCTTAACCAATGAGGCACCAAGACCGGCCTCCGGGAAAATAAGACCGAGCTCCGCTTGGAACTTAAGACGCCCTAGTCGCGACTCAAAGACCTTAACCAATGAGGCAAAAAGAGGGACCTAGTCGCGACTCAAAGACCTTAACTAATGAGGCACAAAGACCGGGCTTCTCGGCACCAAGACGACCCTAGTCGCGACTCAAAGACCTTAACCAATGAGGCAAAAAGACCGGGCTCTAGCTCGGCACCACAAGACGCCCCTTTAGTCCAGCGACTCAAAGACCTTAACCAAAGAGGAAAAAGACCGAGCTCTAGCTGGGCACCATGGACTGACCTAGCCCGTGACTCAAAGACCTTAACCATTGAGGCAAAAAGGGCATACTCTAGCTCGGCAGCAATAGACCAAAGCTCGGGGCTAATCAACGACCCCTAAAATACATCACTACAGAGGAACATCTACAAAAAAGGGATCTATATATATGAGGCTAATTAGGGGGTTGATCCACGAGCCTAGCCCCAACAAAAAATCCTTGAGTGATCACTTCTTCACCAACATCGATCGAGCCAGGGCTGTACTAGAGTAGCATGGGAACCAACGCCATAGTAGCCGGTTGTGCAGAGCATCTTATCTGGGAATAAGATGACCTCGCGCTTAAACGAAGAAATGTTACGCATCCAACAACTCTGGTTGGGCTAAGGATCACCACCTTAGGCCATTTCTTGGGACCCGAGCGCTTTGCTTCCATTGCCATCGAACACGATAGCCACACCCTAAAAGCTGAGAAAGCTTTTCGTGAGAAAGTGAAGCGGCATCTCGAATCGGATTAAATGCTCTAGCGGTCGTTCGACTGCTAAGCGGGGTGGTGATGAGGCAAAATATGTCACATTCCTCAGACGGTGAGCTTTAAAAACCGGAGAAGGACTGAGTCACCACCTCGGCCTCCATCGTTGTGCTCCACCTCGCCTCCATCGGCCGGCCCCTCGGCCTCAATCATGCCGTGCCACTTCCTCGGCATCAATCATGCCGTACTCGCCTCGGCATCCATTAGGCCGTCGTCCCCCGGTCCCATCGGGCCGCCACCTGTCTCAATCGAAGTGCCACCTCGGCCTCCATCAGCCACTCGCCTCGGCCTCAAACATGCCGTGCCACCTCGGCCTCCATCATTCGTGCTCCCCCCGGCCTCCATTAGGCCGCTATCCGGCCTCAATCATGCCGTGCTACTACCTCGGATCAATCATGCGTGCTACTACCTCGCATCCATCGGGCTGTCGTCACCTCGGCCCCCATTATGCGGCTATTCCCCGGGCATCCATCGGCCGGTCCCCACCGGTCTCCATGGGCCGTCGTCACCTCGGCCTCCATCGGCCGTCGACACCTGGGCCTCCATCCACCATGCTACTGCCGGCATCAATCATGCCGTGCTACTACCTCGGATCCATCGAGCCGTCGTCACCTCGGTCTCCATCATGCCGTTACTACGCCGGCATCAATGGGCCCCGGTCTTCCCTTGGCCCTCCATCCCCGAGCCGCCACCTCGGCCCGCGTCAACAAAGAAGGATTCCGAAACGGTTTTCGCCCACCCTACATTCAAGGAACATAGTCCCTATTCGGAGGCGGGACTCTATCCACTCCCGCCATCATGACATCCACGATTGATCTTTCCTAGTTAAGAGGGAATATTCGGAATTTTCCCCGAATCCAAAAACCACTCCCTTGAGGACTCCACGCCAAGGGACTCTTCACAATCGTCTCCCACTTGCCCTCCATCAAGACCTATAAATCCCAAGGTAAGCCTCCATCACAAGGGATGGATTACTCACTTCTCATCGAAAAGCTCTCTTGAGCATCTGTGGAAAGGTCTAACTTAGGCATCGGAGAGTCCCCTGGGTCACCCGGGCCCTCTTCCCATCATCTCTTCTATCATGGCCAAGGCACCGGAACAAGGGGGAAGATCGTCCGATCAAATTTTTCCGCATCACATTTCATTTTGAACTGGATAAAAAATGGTTCGAATCAAGACAATACCTTAGTAATGACTGTTTAAAGGCTTTAGTATGAACCATAAATTGAAACGGAATAGGATTTTAAAACATAAGAGAGAGAGCCCACTTTACAAATTCCATTTGATTTTTTAGAAAAAGGATTAGAGAGGGAATATTCCCTCTCCTCCTTCCTCTTCCCAAAACATAACGAAGGAAATGAACGCCATGCCGATGCCGGCTTTGATAAGGAATTTATTGTAGTTAAAAGAGAAGAAAACACACCAAACGTTCACAGAGTAAGATGAGATTTATGGATCGATTCACTCGATTACGACCAAAGCCTCAAAGATAGTTATTATCAATTCTGTAGATGTTGGCAAATGGGTACCTAGTACCCTCTCCCTGTCACTCTTTTGGTGCTTCTATAAATCTACAGAGTTGATTGATAACTTTTTTTTTATTTGATTTTCTATCAGAACCACTTCTAACTTTTGGCTTTTCTTAAAGGGTTCTGATCCTTGAAACTACCGCTGCATAGGGCAGCCGATCCGGATACCCTTAATCGGATCCAAATGATTAAAAAAAAAAAAAAACAGTTACTGCTAAATCCAAATCATGACGTTAATAGCCAAATTAAAATAAACCACATCAAAATTACATTCCAGTGAGATGGATAGCAGCCATGGCTTTTATATTCAGAATAATACAAAAAAAAGTGTATACGTATACAGCCTATCGATCTCTATGAACGAGGCTCTGATACCATTGATAGAAAATAAATATAGAAACGATTCATGGAGATCGATTAGCATGCATGATAAATACAACAAAGATAAGTTTTAGGCATACCTAAATCCATGGCTGAAGAATAACAACTCCTCAATTCTCTTTCGTATGCTCCTTGTACAACAAAATCAATGTTGGTCTGGTCTACCCTCTTTCCCTTCTCACTTTAGGTTTC
>CM040971.1:28714988-28729903 GCA_022985045.1 Macadamia tetraphylla
AGTGATGATGTGGAGGAGAGAAGATTCCTTTTGCTTTGTGTGATTTGGACAATCTTCTAGTGATGATGGGAGAGAGAAGATTTGGACAGAATCTGAGATTCAAGCTTGAGACCTCCTAGTGAGCAAAGGGAAATTTTTTCACCATAGCTCACCAACTATACTAGGTAGTTGTTGTTGGAGAGATATGATGTCCCATAATGCTTTAAAACCTTTAAAATACAAAACCCCTAAAAGAGTAAAACCCAAGATAGCTCCAGTCTAAATATGTAAAATGCCTTTTTTACTACCCTAGATTTCACACATAAATGTGTTCATCAGAATTCCCCCACATTTAGACTTTGCTAGTCCTCGAGCAAAATAAAAAGAAAAAGAATAAAAATAAAAAACCTAACTCACTTTTGTAGGAATCACGATTGTACTTAGCTTGTGCAATAAGTCTTTAAACCCCTGGGTCAGCCCTAGTGGACGAGTTGTGTCTTGTGGGTGTTTGCAGTGAATATACATCCAAAATTCAGAATAAACAAATCCCAACCTTGGCTAAAGGTAAGGGCCATACCGATCCGGAGCAAAGATAATTTCTCTTATAAGGGACCCCCACAGTTGAACTTTTATTACCCTTTATAAATTCCAGGCACTAGTATATTTCTTAATTTAGAACTCACCTCATCTCTTCCAAAACATCCTTATCTTAAGGTAAAATCACTTGCGAAAAAATAGGGAACCAATGACTAAGGCATTGGAGTGTTTTTTACCAAACATGTTACCAAGCATTAATGATATTTGCACATTTTTTTCTCCTTTTTTCACTTAATGAACTCTATTCTACTCCACTGCTTTTGGCTTGATTGACATGGTGGAGCAAATACCAAACACCCAAGTTACTATGTAGCTTTGCTTTTTGTATGTGTCCACAAAGACAGTGATGCTAGAGTTCTTTCAGAAGTTTCCTCCCCAGAAATTTCGATCAAGACACCATGCTTCCTAAGGCGTAATGCCCTGTCTAGTTCCAAGGGAATCAACTCTTATTCTTCTTTATACTACATTTCACACTTTATTTAAAATTGTGCATTTGTCAACTCATGCAAGGTCTCAACTACAAATCAAAAGTACAAGGAACCTACAGACTTGCATATGATCCAACACCATAAAACAGGGGTCTCTTATTTTTTAAAAGAAAGTCCCATCTCAAGACACATGCTTGTTTCTTTCTTCTCAACAGGGTTTTTATACATTCAAAATGGGTACCTTAATCAAAACTTTAATTTTTATACATCAAGCAAGCGAATGGTATGATCATTAACCAAAAGCCAAAAAAGCCAAAGTAGGACTTCATCCTTATCAAGCTCAAAAACAAAAAGAAAAACAAACAAAACAAAGTGAAAAAAGCAAAAAACTGGTTTCCCTCCCCCACACTTAAGTCATGCAATATCCTTAATGCATGGAAAGAATTAAAAGCGAAGACAATGCAAGGGGGTCATACCGGATTAAAAGTTAGTCATCAGTGTAAAGAGGTTCATGGAGATCTATGATCTCTTCACTTCCAGCAGTAGGAAACTCGAGGAACGGTTTTAAACGTTGACCATTAACCTTCGAAATTACCCCTGTTCCTAGATTCAGAATCTCCACAGCCCCATGGGGATATACATTATAGACAATAAACAGGCCATCCCATCGAGATATAAGCTTACCAAGGAAAAGATGCAATCGAGAGTTGTACAATAAGACCTTATCACCAATTGTAAAAGATTTACACAGAATATGCTTATCATGGAAGGCTTTTGTCTTTTCCTTGTAAATCCTAGAACTTTCATCGACATCATTCCTAAGTTCCTCCAACCCAGATAGTTAGAGCCTAAGATGAATTTCTGCACCAGAAAAATCAAAGTTGAGCTTCTTAATGGTCCAAAAGACTTTATACTCAAACTCAACTGGTAAGTGACAGGCTTTCCCATACACCAAACGGTAGGGAGACTGATCAAGGTCGATCTTGAATGCAGTCCGATGGGCCCATAAGGCATCAATGAGCCTAAGGAACCAATACTTACGGTTGGGATTAACAGTTTTTTCCAAGATTTATTTAATCTACCTATTAGACACCTCCACTTGGCCACTAGTTTGTGGGTGATAAGGGGTAGATAACTTATGGATGATCCGATACTTTTTTATTAAGGCCTTGAAAGGTCGATTACAAAAATGAGTACCCCTATCACTAATTATTGCACGTGGTGCACCAAAGCGGGAAAAATATTCTCTTTGAGAAGCTGGACCACCACTTTGTGGTCATTAAATTTACAAAGTATGGCCTCTATCCATTTAGAAACATAATCAACGACTAAAAGTATGTACAAATTCTCAAAGGAATTAGGGAATGGTCCCATAAAATCAATGCCCCATACATCAACGATCTCAGATACCAAAATAGGGTTGAGGGGCATCATGTTTCTCTTATTGATATGACCAAAAGACTGACAGGCGGGATAAGCTTTGCAAAAATCAAAAGCATCTCTAAAAAGAGTGGGCCAATAAAATTCACATTGGAGAACCTTTGCGGCTGTGTTCTTAAGTCCAAGGTGTCCACCACATGCATGATCATGGTAAAAAGAGAGAATGGAATGTTGCTCATGATCAGGAACACATCGTTGGATAATCTGATCCAGACATATCTTAAATAAATAAAGATCATCCTAGAAAAAGTACTTAACTTGGGAATGAAACCTATACTTATCTTTGGTGGACCAGTGATCCGGAGTCACACTTAAAACTAATAAGTTGACAATGTCAACAAACCATGGTTCACTGGACACTGCAAATAACTGTTCATCTGAAAAGTTCTCGTTAACTGGAGAATCGACAGTCAAGGAATTGGGAAGCCAGGATAAATGGTTTGCAACTAGGTTTTGAACTCCTTTCTTATCCTTAATTTCTAAATCAAATTCTTACAAAAGTAAAACCCACCTAATGAGACGGACTTTGGCATCTTTCTTATGAACTAGGTATCTAAGAGCAGAATGATCAGTATACACCACTACATATGAACCAACTAAGTAAGACAAAAACTTTTCTAATGCAAACACAACAATTAAAAATTCTTTTTCAGTGGTTGTATAATTGAGTTGTGCATCATTTAAGGTTTCACTAGCATAGTAAATGACAATGGGTAACTTATTAATCTTTTGACCCAAAACCACTCCTATGGCAAAATCTAAAACATCACACATCAGTTTAAAAGGTTCAGTCCAAACAGATAGTTGAACAATGGGTGCACTGGCCAACTCCTTCTTAAGTTGCTTGAAGGATTCTAGGAACTCTTTAGAACTCAAAAGTTTGATCTTTGGCAAGTAAGTGAGAGGTCAGGCTAACTAACTAAGGTTCTTAATAAACCTTCTGTAGAAGCCCGCATATCCTAGAAAAGACCGGATGTCCTTAATAGATTGAAGAGGTGATAAATTATCAATTAAATCTACTTTGGCTCTATCTACTTTAATTCCCTCCTTAGATATTACATGGCCTAAACCAATACCAGATTTAACCATAAAATGACATTTCTCCCAATTCAAAACCAAATTCTTAGATATGCACATTTTCAAAACTAAAGAAAGATGATGAAGACATTCAGAATAGGAATTCCCATGAATTGAAAAGTTATCTATAAATACTTCTAAGAATTTTTTGACCATGTCAAAAAAGATGTTCATTATACATCGTTGGAACGTAGCAGGTGCATTGCAAAGCCCAAAGGGCATACGCCTATAAGTAAATGTTCTATATAGGCATGTAAAAGTGGTCTTATGTTGGTCCTCTAAAACAATTGAGATCTGGTTATAGCCGGAATATCCATCAAGAAAACAATAGTATTCATGTCCAGCTAATCTCTCTAACATCTGGTCAATGAATGGCAATGGGAAGTGATCCTTCCAGGGTGCCACATTAAGTTTCTGTAGTCTATGCACACTCTCCACCCTGATTAGACATGGGATGGAATTAGTTCATTATTGGCATTGGGAACTATAGTCACACTAGACTTCTTAGGCACTACGTGAACTGGGCTTACCCATTGGCTGTCAGAAATAGGATAAATTATTCCATGATCCAAGCACTTTAGGATCTCATTCTTAATGGTTTCAATCATCACTGGGTTAGCTCTTCTTTGGGGTTCCGTGGATGGTCTGAAATTCTCCATAAGATGTATATGACGTTACACAATAGAAGGACTTATACCCTTGATATCAGTCATGGTCCAACCTAGGGCTTTCTTATTATCTTTTAATACTTTAAGTAACTCTTCTTCTTAGCTAGAAGTCAAATTTGAAGAAATTATTACAGGAAGAGTCTGGTTAGGCCCTAGGAAAGCATATCTCAAATTAAATGGCAACTCCTCAAGATCTAGCTTAGGGGGCTCAACTTTGGAAGGTCTGGGAATAGAATTGGAAAGGGACCCTAAGGTCTCCACATGTATGTGAAGACTCAAGACTTCAGAAAAGAAATTTTTACTATCATCATCCAACTCATCCATACACTCTTGGAATTCTGAATCAAAATCAATATCAAAGTTGGCAATTAAATCATCTGAAAAAATTTAGAAAATCCTTAAGTATATTGATCTCTTCTTCCATATGTGGTTGTTTGACTATCCTAAACATGTTAAACTTAACAGTTTGGTTACCAAAAGATAACCTTAGGAAACTATTCTGAAAATTGATTAATGCATTACTGGTAGCCAAGAATGGTCTTCCTAGAATTATTGGGATCTCATCCTTGGTTGAGAAAGGCTTGGTATGTAACACAATGAAATCAACAGGGAAAATAAATTCTCCCACCTTTAGTAAGAAATCTTCAATCATCCCTTTAGGAATCTTAATAGGTCTATCTATCAACTGAAGAATAGTTCCAGTGGTTTTCAATTCTCCCAATCCTAATTACTTGTACACATGGTAAGGTAAAAGATTCACACTTGCACCAAGGTCAAATAAGGCATGCTCAATGTAGGTGTTGCCTATGACACAAGCTAAGGTAGGGCTCCTTGGATCCTTATACTTGGCTGCTGTTGGCTGAGTAATTACGGAACTAATGTTACTTGTCAAGAACGCCTTTTTGGGTCCACTAGTGATACGTTTGTGAGTACACAAATCTTTCAGTACCTTTGTATAGGTGGGGATCTGGGATATGACATCCAAAAGAGGGATGCTCACTTCTACCTTTTTTAAGACTTCTAAAATTTTATCCATGGAAGCAGTCTTCTTTTTATTTACTAAGCAATTAGGAAATGAGACAGGAGGAACATAAGGACTGTTAGGGATTTGTCCTTTTTTAGAAGAATCATCTTTTATTTCCTCAACCAAATTATCTTTAGTTTCAGGAGAATCTTTCGGTTCATCAGACGAACCTGGAACAAGAGGCACACTTGTGTCCTCAACTGAAGGAGAATTAACAGGAGTAAATGATGGGAAAGAGTTAGGAACACTCTGTTGGTACTCTCTACTACTCCTAAGGGTATAAAACAACATTATATTGGTTAGAGAGCCCTTGTTGGGTCTCACCTTGTACTACATTCAGTGGTGCATTAGTTGGTGCTTGTGAGCTAACAAGCTGATGATGCCTGGGGTTAGGCTCTAGTTGACTGGGTAAAGTTTCCTTCTCCCTCTCACGCATAATTGAGACAACTTGGGTAAGTTCTCTAGTAAGATTTTGATGACTTGTCATTAGGAGGGCAATATTTTTTTTCAAGTCACTTATTCTACTTACCTCTCCAGTGTTGGTAAACCCAAGGGGTTGCTGATAAGATGATAGGAGAGGGGCCCTAGGAAAACTAGCCTGAGGTTCTACATTTGATTTAGAAAAATGATTATTGTGCAAAGGGAGGCCTTTGGGGTCCAGATTGACCTTGATTATGAAAATTGGAAGGCCCTACTTGGTTGCCCTGATTCCAAGAGAAATTTTGGTGATTTCTCCATCCTGGATTGTAGGTGTTATTTTATGGATTATTCTGGTATAAGGCATTAACACTATCATTAGAAGTGCCCCTGGAGGTGTTGGGGCATTCTTCTATGACATGTCCAGGGGACTAGCATTAAGCACAAATCTTAACCAAATTGACTGATGATGACTCTCTATGAACAATAGCCTCAATCCTCTTTATTAGACTATTCAAATGGGCTTCCTTGGCTACTATCCCATCCACAAAATATCTTTTCCCTCCTATGGTTCTTTCACTCTCTTGGGTTGATTTCCACTCACGGGTTTTATCAGCTAAGTCAAGTAAGAATTCCCATGCCTTTCCTTCATCTATAAAGGATGTGAATCCTTCAGGGAACATAGACTCTATCATTTGTTTAGTTGGGTAATCAATACTTTTATAAATTATTTGACTTAAATGTCATAAGTCTAGGCCATAATGAGGGCATTCTTAGAGTAGATCCTTGAATCTCTTCATAAGTTTGGAAAATGACCCACTAAGCTTTTACCTAAACTGAAGGATATCACTTCTAAGCTTGTTGGTCTTGTGAGTTGGGAAAAACTTCTTAAGGAAGACAACTGTGAACTGTTCCCATGAGGTTATGAAATTTGTGGGTAACCCATACAACCACTTCTTAGCTTGATCTTTCAATACAAAAGTGATAAATAGCATCATCAGAAAGGTGTTGGATCTTAATTAGAACACATACCTCTTCAAATTCCCTTAGAAATAGGTATGCATCCTCATAGGCCAACCTATGGAAGTGGGGCAACATAGTGATGTATTGAGATTTGAGTTCAAAATTATTACCCTGGGCTTGTGGTAGAACTATACAGGAAGGTTGGACTGTTCTAGCAGGGTAGAACATATCTTTCAGAGATTTAGGTAAAGGGTTTTGATGTTGGTCTCCCATATTGAAAGATTTTAAAGAGAGCAAATATATAGGGACACTACTTGTTGGATCTCTTCTTTCTAACTGATTCTTAGTATTAAATACTCACCTAACACAAAAGTTAAGCACAAAAGAATAATAGAAAAAAAAATTTAATAATTTTTTTTTTAATTTTTTTTTTTTTTTTGCTTTTTTGGGAGCTTACCGGCATGGTTCCGGGGTTGCTCAGGTCAATTCCTAAGGTACTGCTACAGGGTGAAACCTGTCTTTATCATATTGTGAGGCATGACGACCTCCACTGATACAACTATTATTGTAAGTTGTTCTTCTCAGGAATTCAATAGAAGAAAAAGAAAAACAAAACAAAGTAACCAAAGCACTCCGATTTACCAAAAGAAAGTGAAAAATAACATGGAACTGTCTTCCCGGCAACGGCATCAAAAACTTGTTAGAATTTAAAATGTAACCGCAAGCGTACGGATCAATGTAGCCATGGCTCAAACACATGGAGAGCAGCCACTTTATTTTTGACTTCTTTTAATAATGTGAAAGTGAACCGATTAATGGTTGTGATCTAATTCTAACTACCGTCCTAAACATATATATATCTAAAATAACATTCTAACCATTCGTCATCTAAGAATTAAAATGCGCAAGTCACACAATTAAAATTAAATGAATAAATAACAGAAAATAAACAATCCACGTAATTAAAAAACAATAAAGAAAAAAATGTTGAAATAAAAATAAAGTAAAAAAAAGGGGATAAAGCTAGAGAGAGGCTCACAAGTAGGTTTCTCTACTTAGCCTGAGTGATGCATCATAATATGAACTTCCTTACTTGACCAAAAAGTCACTCTTACAAGGGTTACTCTACTTGGCTTTAAGGAAAGGGAGACAATTAAAACAAAAACAATAAAATGATGGTTCTAAGGTTAGGAGGGGCAAAGCCAACACATACACTAGCCATGAACCTTGGGGAAAGGAAAAACAATAATATAATGACTGAAATTAAAATCTTAAATTAAGAAAGAAAGGGTAGTCAGAAGAGGGAATGAGAGGGGGTGAGAAGACTACTGAAGGAGCCTACTTACTTGAATTTCAACCCTTGAACTGAAAACTTGATCGATTTAAGATACTACCAGTACTAAAAACTAGATCTGAAATAAACCAAATCTGAAATTTCTAGTACTAGAGAAAACAAATCTGAAGAAAAAAATTGAACTTGAAAGACATGCTCCATAGCTTATTCTTGTCACCTAGAACTAAGCCTATAACTAGAACTTAAAAATTACAACTTCAATTGTTTAAACAATAAAAATAAAAGACTGAATCAAAAACAAAAATGCTTGCATTAATTGATTAGAAAAACTTACAAAAGTGTTTAAGCATAAACCTAGAACTAAAGGTAAAGAAAGAGAAAACTAGAGAAAGAGATAGAGCAACTAAAAAAAAACCCTAGAAGGAGAATTAAGTGTCTCCCCTCCTCTTACATGAGT
Source organism: Macadamia tetraphylla (assembly GCA_022985045.1). Taxonomy (NCBI): domain Eukaryota; kingdom Viridiplantae; phylum Streptophyta; class Magnoliopsida; order Proteales; family Proteaceae; genus Macadamia; species Macadamia tetraphylla. The sequence continues at coordinate 28,723,333 of CM040971.1, forward strand.
TGTATTTATAGGGAATGGGGAGGTAGGGTAACAAATTTCTCTTTCCTAAAAGGAAAAATAAAACACAATTGGTAAGTGAGATCTTTTGAGACCAAAAGTGTTAAGGTGGTGGAGAGAGAAGAGAGAAATAAACTTGGAGAAATTTTCTATAATATTTTTGCTTATTTTCTTTCTTTCTTTATTTATTTTTCACTTATTTTTTTCCTCTCTTCAAATCTTGCGCATAACCCTTGTTAGCCAATTTTTTTCTTTCTCTTGGATGATTTTCCTTCTGCTTTGTGTGATTTGGACAATCTTCTGGTGATAATGTGGAGGAGAGAGAAGATTTGAACAAGATTTATTTCTCCATTTTTTTCTTTCCTTTTTTTTTTCTTATCTTGCATAAGAAACCCCTCCCACTATTTTCCTTTGAGATTCGAACTTGAGACCTCCTGGTGAGCAAGGAAATTTTGCACACCATAGCTCCCCAACTACACTAGGTAGTTGTTGATGGAGAGATATGACATCCGATAATGTTTAAAGCCTTTAAAATACAAAACCTGTAAAAAGATAATAAAACCCAAGGTAGCTCCATTCTAAATATGTAAAATGCATGTTTGACTACCCTAGATTTCACATATAAATATGCTCATCACTAATGCACCGGCAGCTTTCATGGATTTGATGAATCGAGTATTTCACGATGTTCTTGACAAGTGCGTCATTATTTTCATTGATGATATCTTGATCTACTCAAAGTCAGAAGAAGACCATGTAAAACACTTGTGGATGGTACTACGGAGACTGAGAGATCAATAGTTGTATGCGAAATTCAGCAAGTGTGAATTTTGGCTCAAACAGGTCATATTCCTAGGACACGATGTGTCTGAAAATGGAATCAAAGTGGATCTAGATATGGTGAAAGTCGTAGTAGAATGGGAGGTACCCAAGAGTGTAACAGAAATTTGAAGTTTCTTGGGTTTGGCAAGTTACTATAGACGCTTCATCAAGAACTTTTCTCGGATTTTAGCACCAATGACCAGGTGACTAGGAAGGGTATAAAGTTTGATTGGTCAAAGAAGTGTGAAGAAAGTTTTCAAGAGTTGAAGAAGCGACTAGTGTCAGCATCAGTGTTAACTATTCCTGAAGGCACAAGTGGAATGACAGTGTATACCGATGCTTCCAAAGTCGGTTGGGTTTGTACTTATGCAACACGGCAAGGTGATAGTATATGCATCCAGACATTGAAGGACTATGAAAAGAACTACCCTACCCATGACTTGGAGCTAGTAATGATCATTTTTGCCTTAAAGATTTGGCGTCACTACTTGTACGAGGAAAAGTGTAAAATATATAGTGACCACAAAAGTCTTAAGTACTTTTTCACCCAAAAAGACTTGAATATGAGACAAAGGAGATGGTTTGAGCTTATGAAGGATTATGATTGTGATATTCAGTATCACCCAAGGAAGGCCAATATAGTGGCAGATGCATTAAGCCGGAAGGCACAAATTGTGTCATTTTCCTCTCTAGCTATCAACCCAGAGCTCATACAAGAAACGATGTTAATGGACAAAATCCTCCTGTATGAGGGTGCGACCTTGGAACTAGAGCACCAGGCAGATGATGTTCAAAAATTGACTATGTCCTTGGCGGCTCTACAGGTACACTCATCCATCATAGAGGAAATCATAATGAAACAACCTTTAGATCCTGAGTTGCAGTGGATCAGAGAGAAGATTTAAGAGCAAACAATGAATGACCCTAGCTTTACATTAGCCGGTGATGGGGCACTGTTGTTTCGGGGTAGATTATGTGTACTCTGCAATGAAGTAAAGGAAGCACACAGTTCTGAGTACTCTCTTCACCCTGGAAGTACCAAAATGTACAAAGACCTAAAGCAATACTAATGGTGACTAGCAACGAAGTCCATAATAGCCTTGTATGTGTCGACTTGTCTTGCATGTCAAAAAGTCAAAGCTAAATGGCACCAACCTTTTGGCACTTTTCAACCTCTCCCAGTACCTGAATGGAAGTAGGATAACATTTCAATGGACTTCGTCACTGGACTACCACGTACACCCAAGGGAATAGATGCAATTTGGGTAGTGGTTGACAGGTTTACTAAGACAGCTCACTTTGTTCTGATCAGGACCACTTACACCATGGATAAGCTGGCATAGCTTTATATAGGTAATGTTGTACGCTTACATGGTGTACTAGTGAGCATTGTGTCAAACAGAGACCCGAGGTTCATCTTCAGATTCTAGAAAAGCTTCCAGCAAGCCTTGGGATCATAATTGAATCTGAGTACGGCCTTCCATCTATAGACAAACGGATAGTCCGAGCGGATGATACAGATATTAGAAGATATGCTTCGAGCCTGTGCTATAGAAATGAGTGACATTTCGGAGGAATATATATCTCTTATGGAGTTTGCTTATAATAACAGCTACCAAACTACAATTGAGATGGCTCCATATGAAGCATTATATGATAGAAAGTGCAAAACTCCTCTATACTAGGACGAAGTAGGTGAACGCGAATGCTTGGATCAGAAATGATTCAGATGATATCTGATAAAGTTGATGTCATTAGAAAAAGAATTAAAGAAGTCCAATCATGTCAAAAGAGCTATGCAGATAGCCATAGGACGGAAATGGAATTCCAAGAGGGAGAGAAAGTGTTCCTCAAAATATCTCCTACCAAATTCCTATGCAGATTTCACAAGAAAGGCAAGTTGATCCGAGATATATTGGGCCATTTGAGATTTTGAAGCAAGTTGGAGCAGTATCATGCATGTTAGCATTACCACCTTCCCTCAGCAGTGTTCACAATGTCTTCCATGTAACCATGTTGAAGCAGTACGTTCATGATCCATCCCACATACTACCTGTGGAACCGGAATACTTACAAGCTGATATGACATATGAAGAACATCCAACTGAGATCTTAAAAATCCTCTATAACCGCTCTATGCTTTTGTGAAGATTTGGTGGGCCAACCACCCGATCAAAGAGGCATCTTGGGAAAAAGAGGATGATATTCAAACCTTGTATTCTCATCTTTTTGGACAATCAGGTACTACAATTTTAGAGATGAAATTTTCAAAAAAGGGGGTAATGTCATACTCTACTTTCTAAACCCGATCTGATTAACCGCATTGACTTTGTTTGATCATATAGGGGTTAAACCGGAGAGAACCGACATAGGTATCATATGGAATATGGTAGCAAGGGTGACCTTGAACTCGGGTTAGCCTGACACGACTGAGTGGGTACCAAGTGTAATTTGTGCACCCAAGCCTTGTAGTTACACACACCACGAGGCCATGTATAAAAAGTAAAGGTACGTACTTGTATTTGTGGGTGCCAACGTAATCTAATATTATGTGGGAGTTTATTCCCATTAAAGCCCACCTGAGATTTAGCCCATCTGAGATATAGCCCACCTAAGATAGTCCACCTGAGATTTAGCCCACCTGAGATGGCCCACCTGAGATTTAGCCGACCTGAGATAGTCCACCTGAGATTTAGCCCACCTGAGATGGCCCACCTGAGATTTAGCCCACCTGAGATATACCCACCTGAGATATACCCCACCTGAGATTTAGCCCACCTGAGATAGCCCACCTGAGATTTAGCCCACTTGAGATTTATCCCACCTGAGTTAGTCCACCTGAGATTTAACCCACCTGAGATTTAGAAGATATTTTGGGGGCCCAGGTATTAAAAAGGGGGGAGACATTAATTGTATTTTCCCTCATTAATGTTAGTTGGTCGGTGGGAGAGTAAAGAAGAGAGAGAAAGAAGAAGAAAGGAAAAGAGGAAGAAGAAGAAAGAAGAAGAGGGGAAAGTTGACCATAGAGCTTTACCGGAGCTAGGTCTTGGTATTTCAAGCCTGGATTTATGATCAGCTCACCGAGGTCTTCGATTTGAGGTAGGTATTGCACACATACCAAGGATTCTTAGGAAAACCCCATCCTTAAACCCTCTTTTTGATTTTTGGGAAAGAACTCACTTGGATCTGCTAATTCTACTTGGATAATCAAATCTAAGGTCTAATGGAAGGTGTGAAAAATGATTTTGAAGGATTTGAAAGGAGTGTTGGTGAAGATCTAGAGTATTTGGAGGTTCTTGGGCAAAAGAAGTGAAATTTGGGGTTTCATTGGTGTTATTGAAAAAGAGGTAAAAATCTTCTTTTTCTTTTAATTTGATCTTAGATCTAGGTTGAGGGTAGGTGATTGGACCATAAATAAGTGATTTGAGTTGCCGGATCGTCCCCAAACAAGTTCCCTAAGCTGGAGAAAAGTTGGGAATGATGTTGGAAAAATTTCGTTTAAAGAATGGAGGGTTTTTTTACCCCACCTGTCTTCTGGTTTTAGCCCACCTGAGTTCCCAGAACTCAGTTTTTAGACTCTGAAGTAATTGACAGGATGAAATCGACAGGCAACATAACCCATCGGTCTTCTGGTTTTAGCCCACTAGAGTTTCTAGAACTCAATTTTTAGGTTCTGGAGTAATCGACGGGCTGAAACCAGCGGGTTACATAGCCCACCGGCCTTTGGCTCTAGCCCACCGATCTTTCCAAAATTCCCAGAATTGGACCAAATTTGATGGGTAACCCTCATTTATGATTCTAAACCAGATTCTATCATCCAAACATGATGATTTTGACCCCAAATTAGTGAAATAATAAACCATTATATTTATGATAGGTGACACTCAATATACGCATACCCATACATCAGATCTTTTCATACCAGGTACAAATACCGTGTACATATACAGGTAAGTGGGGAGTGGACTCTGATTTAATTTCAGAGTGTTATGCATCATTTAACATAGGTTAGTCTAGCCATGTCATCATGTCACTTGTGTGTATACTAGACATCACATATGCCATATCACACATTTGAATGTGCATTTACATGATATACTATGCTTTATATTGTGATGGAATATCCATTATGACTTGATGTATGTGATGGAGGAATTTCATTTGAACATGATATACATGCTAGATTCTAGATGTCGTAGACGGCTTGGAAACGAGTGCATGGTGGCACATGGTATGGGACGCGGTGCCATTGTATAATCGTACTATGCTCATGTAGAGGCATGTGGCTAAGATGTGATTTACCCTTGTACTACGACCCTTCCCAACAGGAGTTTACGTGTTGGGGGATCATTGGGGGAAGTATTGGGTTGTAGTTATCGAACTCCTACAGCGGTTAGAAGTATGCACGGCAGATTGCTAGGACAGTCGGTAACCCCGGTGATATATTCAAAGGGCCAATCGTACTGCTTTCATTTTGGATGGAGTCACCCATTTACTTTCTGTCATTTAAATTTATAGGGAGTCGGCTTGCATTTTAAATTTCAATACCAATGGTGGGCCTTCTCCAATAACCCTATGGGTGTATCGTGGGATGGGGTTCACGGCTCATACCTGGGGCATACGCGCACTGTGGTTGTGAGTAGCACAAAAACCTGTGACCTAGTAATGTTGTTAGGTTAATAGATTTAAAATGAATTGCATATAGGGCATTTGTGTGGTGACTGTTTGTGTGACTTTTCTTGTGTGGTCTTCCTTTCCACTTTCTGGGCTAGTGAGCTCATCCCACATGCACAACTCTTTTTAGTTATTTTGTAAGTTACCCGCCTGGTGATCGGGAGCCGGGCTCCACTGTGGAGTTTCCATTTGAAGATTGGTGGGTCCCTAACGAGTTTGAGTATGGTGCCAATTGCACATGCGAGGATTGTGTTGCATGGAAACTGTGACTCTTGAGTGATTCTTTTGATTCTTTTTTTTTTTATGTACTCATTTTTGTTACTTGATGCTTAAATTGTTATATTTTTGTATATATATCATACCTTCGGGCCTAAAAGTACTTATATTTATAACTCAATTTGGGTATCAAGTATTTGGGAAACAATTACAGGTATTATTATGAATAGGTCTTCCACTGAAAATACAGGTCTTATCTTAGTTTAGTAGATGTATGTTGTATTGAAGTCACTGCATTGTTGATCCTGGCAGGTTTGTGAGTTAATCGGTGTTAACTCGGTCACCGGCTTGGCTTTGTACGAGCGGGGTGTGACAACATAAAATTCTTATTTTGCCTTTGCTAGTAAGAAACTAATTAAGTTTTCTTACCCTTTGCTTTGTAATAGGATTTGATTGAATTAAGTTTTATTTCAGAAATTGTAATGATCATAATCTCTTTTTTTTTTTTTTTTTGTTCTTTTCTTTTTTGTAAAAACAACCATAATTCCATATTCTCTTCTTTATTAAAGATTTGCGTCACATATTTATGGGCCTTCAACCCACTTAAGAAAAGAATTTTACGGTAGCCACGTTTAAAGCTCGTTTAGAGTCTGTTTAAACTTAAATAGGTTCGTAGCCCAGTTAAGGTCCGTTTAAGGTAGCATGACACCGATCGGCCTGATTATAAACCATACCATGCTCCCCAAAGCTAGGCCCATTTACTTAAACAGGAATTCACGATGCAAGGCTTCTAATGGTCAAGCCCGGCTAGGCCTGACCAGTTGATACCCCTAGTGAGAGTGATGTACATCCTTTTTCCAAT
>CM040971.1:28730003-28745776 GCA_022985045.1 Macadamia tetraphylla
TTTTTTTTAGAGTAGATCAAGATGTCATCAATAAAAATAATTACCAATTTATCAAGGACATCGTGAAATACTCGATTCATTAAATCCATGAATGCTATCGGTGCATTGGTTAACCCAAAAGATAACACTAGGAACTCATAGTGACCATACCGAGTCCTGAAAACTATCTTGGGTATGTCGTCGCTCTTTATCTTTAGCTGATAATAGCCTGATCTAGGGTTTATCTTTGAAAATACCTTACAACTTGTAGTTGGTCAAACAAATCATCAATGTGTGGTAATGGATACCGGTTCTTAATGGTTAGCTTATTCAATTCCTGGTAATCGATACACATACGCAAAATGCCATCCTTCTTCTTGACAAACAATACTGGGGTACCCCAAGGTGAAACACTTGGGCGAATAAACCCCTTCTCCAATAATTCTTGTAATTGCGTGTAACTCCCTCAATTCGGCTGGTGCCATCTTGTATGGAGCTTTAGACACTGGAGCTGCTCCATGAATCAAGTCTATGGCAAATTCCAACTCTCTATCAGGCGGTAGCTGCATCAGATCATCTGGAAAGACGTCGAGAAATTCTTTAACCACCTCAACCTCTTCTAGAGGTGTAACCTTTGCATCAATATCAAGTACCGATGCTAAGTAACCCAGACATCCACTTTCCAATAACTTTACCGCTTAAAGACCGGAGATGAGGACCTTTCTAGCCCGTTTTATTTTATCTGCTTGGTATACCAGTTCTTTCCCTTTATCACTTGTCACCTTAATTAGTTTCTCGGCACACATCACATTTGCTCAATGGACTGACAACCAATCCATACCCAATATAACATCAAAATTCTGCATATTGAATTTGATGAGTTGTGCATCCAATTTCTTTCCACTGATTTCAACTGGGCATAGCCCATACACCTCCTTCAACTGTGTAACTTTGCCTATAGGTATACTAACAATCATCTTATGATCTAGTGTTCTGGGTGACATACCAAGTTTCTCAGCAAATCTCTTAGATATGAATGAGTGTGTAGCTCCTGAATCAAACAAGACATAGGTTGGTATACCCGATATAGGTAGAACACCTAGTGCAATCAATGCATATAAGTATAGCAGGTCATCAAAATTCAGCATAAGGAAAATCTTAAATTAAAATGTACCTGCTACCACTTTTGTGCTGGCCTCAGCTTCCTCAGTTGATAAGACATACATTTTCCTTCGGTTGATTCCCCGAGTTAAGGGAGGTCCAGACATAGAGAGCTGACCGGACGGATGGTAAGGCCAATCGATTAGTCTTTGGTAAAATGCCCATAAGAGTGGCAAATAAACACCGGATCTGTGATTAAATCAGGGGGGACCCTTTGTACCGACCTGATGTAGATGGGGGACGGGTGGCCTTGTGACTTTTTGTGGGGGCCTTGTGACTATAGGCACCCATTTTGTGTTCGTAAAAGATGTAGAGCCGACCACCACTGGTCGAGGAAGGTAGCCAGATGGCTTATAGGAGTGCCTATATGCAGGCCCAGAACTATACAACCCACGGTATACCTTGGATGAGTTGCCCATGTCCGGAAATGGATTAGTCCTCTTCCACAATCCAGGTGTGAGGGATTTTTCTCCCTTCTGCTTATCTTCCATGGTTTTAGCCTTTTGCACAATCTGGCCGTAATCTGTCAAATCCAAGACCTCGAGCACTGACCCAATAAATGCCTTTAATCCCTTCAAAAACCTTACAGCCTTTTCCTCCGCTGACCTCATATGCCTAGGGGTAAAATGGAACAAACTTTCAAACTGTTGTTGATACTCAAGGATAGTCTTACTCCCTTGAGTCAAGGCCATGAATTCCGTCTCTTTACGGTCTCTAAAGCTACGAGGGTAATGGTTTGCCAAAAACAACTCCTTGAACTGCTCCTATGTGGGTTCCAGATGTGCGGCCAACAATATAGGCTTAAAGGCTTGCCACCAAAAGTTGGCTTCATTCTTGAGTTGCAGCCCTGCACAAATAAGCTTCTATGCCTCAGTGCACTCAATTACCTCAAATATCTTTTTCAGCTCTTGGATCCACTGGTCTGGCTCTAGAGGATCACTCCCCACCTTAGAGAATACAGGTGGCAAGTTCCTCTTGAAAGATTCCACTACCCTTGACGTATTATTCGTCGACGGGTAATTGGGTGCATAAGCCAGATAGTAAGGGTACGGAGGGGGCACCATATATGGAGGAGTGCTGAGTGGCAGAATTAGAGGTGTACCTCCGGCTTGCTCATGTGGTGTCGTGCCAAGTGGTGCTCCTCCAGTTGGTGGACCCATACCAAACCCCACAGGTGGGTCTTGTGGAGTAATTATCCGGGGATGTTGACCAGTTTGAGGAAGGTCTAACTGTTGCTGTATAGCAGCCATAAATGCCTACTACTGCTGGAGCATTTGTTGCTGGAAGGCTTGCTGTGACTGCTGAACTATAGTCACAACATCACTCAGGGTGATGACAAGTGGAGGATCCAGAAGTGTGGTCAAAGGTGGGTCCCTTTGTGCCACACCCTGGTCAATGGTTTCTTGAGGTTGTGGAAGTGGGGTTTGCCCCACAGAACGAGACCTTCAAGGATTTGGTGGTCGACCGATAGGACGAGGACCACGTGAGGTACCTCGTGCATTGCTACCGGATCTAGTGAGTACCGTGTCCTTGCACCTAGAATCGTACCGTACACAAAACATTGATTAAGTACCTTAGAATTTACATAAAGCACATAATCATTTCCCATTCTATGACATAGCCCACGAAACCAATTTCACTCTATGGTTCACACACTCTTAGATTGACCTTAAACTTTCAACCTAGCCACATATTCATATGCCAAAACATGGGGTATTGTAGTGTATGATGTCTTGCATCTAGCCACAGCTTAGCCCCGAAAATACTATGCTAGCGCTTCGACAAGTAGGACGATGGTCCCGCTCGATTTTTTTTTCATTATTATATATATATTATTATTATTACTTTTTTTTCTCCCAATAAGTGGGCAACCACCGACGGGCAGCTCGGGTCGGGCCCGTCGGTCCAACCCAAGGCGGAAAGGTAAAGGGGCTTTTAAGACTTTCCCCCTCATTTCTCCCATCTTCTCCCTTGGCTCAACTTAGGGAGATTTTTTTGGAGGGTTTCTTTGCACATCCACTCGTGATTTCACTCAACGATTCCACGGATTTTAGAAGATCCAAGTGCCTTTCACTCTCAAGTAAGTCTCTTTTCCATTGCTCTTCTTGGAACATATGTTTGGGTGTTGAATCCATTTATACTTCCCAAAACTTGATTTTTCCATGTTTCTTTCCATATAATAATCATTCCATGAGAACATGATGCTTCCTTTGTGACTCATTCATAGTTTTGGGCTTTACCACCCAATCTATGAGAGAAAATCCCAAACCGTGCCCTAATTTCTCCAAATTTTGGGTTTTCTTCTATCTCTACCCTTTTCTCCCCAACTAACAACTCAAATGAGATTTCTTATCCTTGATTTGCACTTATAATGTTGAAAAGATCATGGAAACTTGTATATGCTTGCAATCCCATCTCTTTTCTATGAAAATCCATCTCTTTCCCATGAAAATCCATCTCTTTTGTGTTAGGTTTCTTGAAAAAATTTTTTTGGGGTTTCTATGATTCTCTTCACTTCATTTCATACTTGTGAACAACTTTGAATCACTTACCATTAATTGTTGGTGCAATGATGTTTGTCTTACACTTTGAATCCATACTTGTGAACAACTTTGAATCTCTCTCATTCCTTGCACCTCAATGTCATAATAGAAAATTTCTTTGCATATTCTTGATTGTGTAATGATAGGCATTACTATCATTGACATGTTAGCTTCAAGTTCTACACTATTATGGGATTTTTTTTTCATTCTCCTGGATTGGACTTGCACATTGAATTTGGGGCTTTCCATCACTTCTCACTTGCCATGCTTTATACTCCTTTATTACTTTTCTATTTTGCAACATGCCATTGGATGTCCTATTTTGGGGGTTTCCTCCTATTCATTTCTCTATGGCTTAACCACCCCTCTTTTTATAATGATCCACATTATGTATTTAGGTGCATTTACATGTGCTGCTCACCCACCTATTTGCTTCCTTTGTTATGCAACATCCTTACTTATCATTATTTCTTCTCTTTTCTTACTAGGATGTCTTCTCGCAAGGGCAAGGAACCCGCATCTTCTTCCAATAGACGTAGGGTCACAACTCAAGGAGGCAGGGACAGGGGGAATGTCCACAGGGAGGATGTCCACATGGAGGAGGAGGAAAATAGTGAGGAGGATGAGGATTATGTTCCTCAATTCGAGGAGGAGGATTTTCTGGATGAGGATATCCTCGAGGAGGAGCCTCTTGATTCGAGAGATGTTGATCCTGACTTTGCTAGGGCTGCAGACCCGCAACATAGAGCCCCACCACCTGAGAGTGGTTTATTTGACTTTGAGAGCATGATGACCACCATGAGGGCCTTAAAAGATGGGCAAGATCAGCTTTTGAGGAGACTAGATGAGAGTGCTACCAGAGAGAAAAATATCTTGGAAAGGCAGGCTACATTAGAGAATTCCTTCCTAAGATTGAGCGAGGATTTGGACACAACGGCCAACGCTCTTTCAGCGGATTTTACCTGACTCCAGAGGGATGTGCAACTAGTGAATTCAAGGTTTACTTACTACGACCGTCAGCTCGATGTTAGATCGAGGCCTAGGAGGGATGGAGTAGTAGAGCTAGACGATGACGAGGGTCTCTGAGGACTTAGCTTGCCTATCCTAATTAACTTTTTACTTGTCTCTATATTGTTTATGTGTTTATGGTGGACTGTATTTTTTTTTTTATACTTTTCTCTGTAATTGGACTTGCTAGTATGGTGTTATGATGTTGTTGGTGACTTGTGGCTAGTTTCGTCTGCTTGATAAACTTATTGTAATTTGGTTGTAACAACGTTAGTTAGCCTTTATCAATTATGCTTATACGTATATATATATGTTGTCTATCAGGTGCTTATGTTCGAAAAATTTAGGAAATCTTGTTTTAGCGTTGTTATGCTACCAAAATTTCGTTAAATCCGTACTCGATGGGTTATGAAATCAAATAGCTAATCTTTTATTTATCCCAAGTAAATTTTCTCTCATGCATACCATGAAATGCAATAAATAAATGCAATCATTTTTTTTCTTTGGCTTTTAATTCTTACAAATGTTTTACATTTACCCACCCCACTGCCTATTATAGACTCTACGGGGTCTAAATGGTATGTTGTAAGTGGATAGAGCATCACGCTCTGATACCACCGTTGTCACACCTCGTTCACACAGAACCAGACCGGTGACCGGGTTAACTCTGGTTAACCCAAACCTGTTAGGATCATCTGATATAGTACCCCACCACAGCATACCCACATCTAAGATAAGTGTTCAAAAGTTCAGCAGAAGACTTAAATTACCTGTAAATATCCCCAATATACTTGATACCCAAATTATAGTATATATCCAAGTATATATGGGCCCGCAGACATGATATTTACACAAAAGAATAGCAATTTACGTATCAAGTGCACAAAAAAAAGGGGGTCATCAAAAGAATCAAAAAGCAAAATCCTATATGGTGTCATTACTGTGGTCCCGCAGCACAACCCTCGCACATGCAATCAGCACCGTGCTCATACTCCTCGAGGACCCACCAATCCTCAACGAAAAACTTGATAGTGGGGCCCGACTCTTGATCTTCAAGCGGGTGACCTTCAAAATCATCTAAAAGAGATGCGCACGTGGGATGAGCTCACTAGCTCAGTAAGTCAAAAGAAAGACCACACAACAATCACATTCATATGCACTATATGCTATGCAATTCATTTTAAATCTTATCCACCTAAACAACATTACTAAGTCTTTGGTTATGTGCTACTTACAACCACAGTGCATGTATGCCTTGGGTTCGAGCCTCGAACTCCATCCCGAGATACGCCCATAGGGTTGTCGGAGAAGGCCCACCGTGAGTACTCGAAAAAGTTAAGCATGCCGACTACCGGCTCTCAACATAAAAGTAAATAACAGAAAAGTAAAGGTGCTGACCCCAACAATTTAAAAGTAGTACGATTAGTCCTCTTGAATATATCACTGAGGTTGTCGACTATCCTAATGACCAGCCAGGCGTATGTCTAACCACCATAGTGACCCGACAACCGCTACCACTGGTTCCCCTCAAGTGATAACCCAACACCTCAACCCCTATTGGGAAGGGTTGTAGCACGGGGAAATGATAATCCTAAACCGCATGCTCCTATATGACAGTACAATTACATAGTGCCATCACGTCCCATACCACGGGCCACCAATGCACTCGTTTCCAAGCCGACTGCGACGTCTAGTCTAATAATGCATCATGCACCATAATCCAATCACTCATCACATAAGCACATTAATCATTTAACATTAAGAATGTAAGGCACAACACACATATCATAAATCGTTAACTTAGAATGCACAAGCAAATGCACACGAATGGCATACGAGGATGACTAATCTACACATAATTTACATGATGACATAGCTAGTCTAAATACAATTTAATGGTGCAAAACAAGCCTTAAAATAAGTCAAATGTCCTCTCCCTACTTACCTGTTGGGTACAAAAGCTCACGTTCGGTACCTGTGAGATCCGGCGTGAGAAACGTAAATTCTAGTGGAACCTATCATAAGCGAATGGGGTTAGCATTTCACTACCTTTGGGTCAAAACTAATGATGTTTGATGTTTAAATCATGTTTAAAATCATAAAAGAGGGTTACCCGTCCATTTTGGGCCCATTCGGGCTCAAAAATCCGACTGGGGGGCCAACAGGTGGGCCAGACAGCCCACCTATCATCGCTCACCAGGCTTCACAGGTGGGCTGGATAGCCCGCCAGTTGAACCGGTGGGCCCCCTCATGCGGGCGGCTTTGCTCGCCCGTCGGTCCCCGCCCGTCGGTGGGGACCGAGGGGCTGCCCCCTCAGGCGGGCGGCTTCGCCCGCCGGTCTTCACCCACCTGTGGGGGCAAAAATTTGTTTTCTTCCTTGAAACGTTCCTCAACCTTGGAAAAACCAAATGGGGCTGCTCCAATCACATTTTCCACACATCTAAGGTCTTATAAGATGATTCTAACCTATATCTAAGTTAGATTTAAGGATTGAAAAACCATCTTACCTTCTTTGGTCAAGAACTCTTCCAAAACCTCAAAATCACTTCTTAACTCAAGAAAATCACCAATGCTTCTCAAATCTTGTAAACACTTCTTTAAACCTTCAAAATCAACACATAGACCATCTATTGAACCTTAGATTCATCATTTCAAGTGGGATTTACAAGATCTCAAGGAACTCTACCCAACTCAAGGGTTTCACTTAGGGTTTGGTGAAAATTTAAAAAGTATAGCTATTGCTCACCTCAAATCGTAGATCTCGTGTTGGGGATCACTTTTTGGATGTCGGAATGAGAAGATCAAACCTCGGCATCGCTTAAAATCATTTCTTCCTCCTCTCTCTTTCCCTTTCTTCTTCTTCGTTCTCTTTTCTTCCTTTCTTTTCTCTCTCCTCTTTACTCTTCTCACCAACTCTTTAATGCATTAAATGAGAAAAGGAGAAACACAATAAGTACTATTTATACTTAGAGAATATCTAGTAACCCCATGGGTGGATCACTCAGGTGGGCGGATCCGCCCCTGATCAAAACTTAGCCAACAATTGAGATTTCGATGGAATTGACTCTCGGCATGTATCTCACTCTCAGCACAAGATATATTATGCGCATACACTTTAGGGTACGGCTACATACCAGCATTACCCGTACAATGCCTTATGATACGTGCATGTACACGACTTGGGTACACCTGCCTCCTCCGCATCGACTGACTTGTCGCCAACTTCGGTTCAAAGTCACCCTTGCCATCATGGTCCATAAGGAACCCCTTAACCCTCTCTGTTCGGGTCCCGCATGGTTAAACGGTCAACCGTAATTAAACCAGGTTTTAAAAGTACGGTATCACATGGGGACCTTTGGAATGAGACAAATAAACGTTCGATTTAGATCCTTTGAAAGATGACCAGAAGAAAAAAAAATTCAGATATAAAGTTGTATATATCTTCTTTGCTAGTGATCCAAAAGTGTTGGAAAAATAATGGAGGGAACCCGTCAGGCCCTAGAGATTTCAAGGGACCCATTTATGAGATTGCTTTATGAACTTCCTCCATTGTCGGACATATGCATAATTGATCATTAAATTTTTAATCAATAACTAGCTGAACTGTAGCAAGAGCTTGTTGCATCGCCTCCAAATTGGTTCCTTGAGAAGCAACAGTTTCATTGAAATGGTGTAAGAGCTCAACATAGGCATCCTCCTCAGTTTTTGTCCATTCACCATTTTGTAATTTTAGTTTTAAGATCTATTCCATTGTCTTCGCTGAATTGTAGTAGCATGAAAAAAGGCGGAATTCTTGTCCCCACTCTGAATTCAATCCATCCTGGCTTTTTGATGCCACATTACTCTTTCGAAACAAAAGGGTGATTTTTTTTTTTTGATAGAATAATAAAATAAAAATCAGTTTTGATTGGATAATCTGAACTTTTCCTTGGCACATTGTTTCTGAAGAAAGTATTTTAGGCCTTTGAAAAAAAAATTCAGGCCTCGTTTGTTTGAAGGATAAAGGGGTGGAAAACTTATGAGAGTGAGTCTCACATGTTGTGGATTTAATTGATAAGAAAAAGAAAAGGAAATGAAATATGGAATATATAATTTGGGCAATCTGTACTGTCTAAGAGCGACCCCGCATCCGACCGGGGCATTGACCCCTAGAGGGCACAAAGGATCGTTGTGTTTACCCTTTGTTTGTGGGGTAGGGCTGCTCTCAAGAAAACTTTATCATATGTAATTTTAGTGAGATGAGATTCTATCGGAAAAATAAAATAAAATAAAAAAAAAGAAAGGGTGGAATTCTATGGAAAGAGAGGAAATAGAAGAGAGAGACACACCAAACAACATTACCATGAAGTTCTACCAAAATTGGTAGGACTTTGGAAATGAGTGGAGGGAAAAGTTAAGTGCCTCATCAATAGACAGTAATCATTGTGTTAAATGACCTTGTCTAGTAAGTTTCTCACCCTACTTATTCAAACACTCATATTTATGATAATTTGTGGGAAACAAATACAACTTCCCCACTCTCTTTTACCTTTCCAAGTTTTCTCCGTTAAACAAATAGGACATTAGTGTGGGAGCAAAAAGACGATATGATGAACAAGAAGAGTGAAGGTAGAAGATCATAAAATTGAATGAGTGATAGCAAACAATTATTTTGTTTAGTTAATTGTAATATATAGTTGGTTTATAAATGTTAATCTTTTTACATATGAATTTGGAAAACACTACAAACCCTCCTCTTCTCTATTTGTTTGTCAAATTTTGTGCCATATATATATATATATATACTAGTAAAAACATACGTGTAAATGCACGTGTTGTGAAAAATGTAAGTGTAGGTGTTTGTTACGACATGAAAGAATTGGTGAAAATCAAACCGAACGGTCTAAACCAAGCTCATACATTAAATAAAGCAAAGAAATAAATAAACAAAATTGGAAATGATTGCCAAAGAAAAATAGGCCCCATACCCTATTTAGGAGTAGAAAATAGATTATACTTGAATGCCCAGTTGGAAGTGGTATATGGTTCCTGAATATTCAAAAGAAATTGATAAATTGCATATGTACCATACAATATGAAATATAGAAGGAGTAAGTGAATTTTCATTTATAACATAAATGATCACACTTATGCCCAATTCTGGCATGTTGGTATTGCAAAACTATATTGGTCTTTTTATTCCAAACTCTGTCTGATGAATATGTTGTAGGGTTATAGGGCTCCAGAAGCAAACTCATACATTGTCCAGATTGCAAAAGAAATCACAAAACATGAAAAGAGAAAGAAAAAAAAAATGAGAAAAAGCCTTGATATCACCATCATTTTTAGTTTAGGGGTTAAAGCTTTGATATCACCATCCTTTGTAGTTTACGGATTAAAGCCTTGATATCACTATCCTTTTTAGTTTAGGGATTAACTTTCTATAATGAGAAACAAAAGGATTAGCAATTGGAAACATCATATGAAGATCTCTATCTAGGTTGGAACAAATAAATCTACAAAAGAATAAGAAATTGAAATAGCCAAACTATCGTCATCATGAAGATTGTATTAAGGAAGGTAATGAAGGATATTTCAAGTTAAATTCAACTTGAAAGAAACCAATAACCAAATCAACTATTTGCTAATATCATAGTGAAATGCTAAAGTCCTATAATTTCTTCATATCTTACCATAATAGAATGGTATCAACTCACCATAAGTCAAGCCAAGCAACATATGAGCAAGTTGTACTAATGAGCATTAGTATGATAATCTTTCATATGTACAAAAATATTTGGGTTGATCTTTCATGGGTCGACAAATCTCAACTGGAATGCCGTGATAATTGTGTTCTATTGGATTAATTTAGAACAATTTTTTACTTTTGATATCAACTCATAAGATACATTGGCCATGAGTATCAGTTAAGATTGAAGAGTTATATGAAAAATTGTAGAATATTTCTTCCTTCAAATACATCATTATGAGAAGCTATATTGTTGGTATGTTCTATTATATGCAACAATGAATTGGTTACCTTGATTGGTTGTCATCAAGTCAATATTCCCATATCAAAAAACAGTCCATTCGTGTTAGCCATCACTAAATTCAGGATTAAGAATCAAACCTCCTCATCCGTGGTTTATGGACTTCATCAAACACGAAAATCAATACAAAATAATATATAAATTAAAGTTCTTATCCATTCCTCAATAGGTTGTAATACATTTCCTGTCAAGTTTCCTAGCCTTAGTTTGAGCTCCTATTCTATGAACTATTGTTTGCAATACATTTGTTATCCAAGTTTGTATGTCTAGATGACTTCACATATCAATAGAGCCAGTCAATTGATGCTTTGCGTTAGAAACCTTTGGGGTGATATATTTGCAACATAAACTACAAGATTTCCACTATGGGAAGTTTTTTTTTTTTTTTTGAGTAGAACCATTGTCGGAAGTTGTAGAAAAATTAAATCGACATACTAATTATTATCAAAAAAAGAAAATTTTTTCTGACACTCATTAGGGGATTAACCCAAGATCAGATATGATAAAACCATAAACGAATAAATAAAAAATCCAAACATTTCTTGAATCATAAAAGAGGAAACAAATTCTATTACTCATTAGATGACAAAATAAAGAATCATTTAAACTGAATCTTGACAATTTAATTTCAGAAAAAGTATGGATAAAATTCTAGATAACCTAAATAAAAACCAAATTAAAATATAAGTAAGAAAATGCAATTTTTCAATCTTTTTGCATTTTATCGACACATATTTCACATCTTTTCGGTAAGCCCATCAAATGCATTTTTGTCAATGTAATACAACATATGATATAACAAGGTTCAATTTTCTCATGTGTCTTGGACTTTCTTAGTCTAGGTGAATTGTGGCCATACATTGGCCGGGTTTTCCGGTCTACCCAAACTGTGGCCAAGTTTCCTCCTTAGTCCAAAAATAAAAAATAAGATAAAATAAATAAGTAAAAGTTAGGGATAATTTACAGTCCCATAGGCCAGAAGAATGCTTAAAGATATGTTTCCAACTTTGTAGGAAGATAGAAAGATACACAACATGAGAGCAAAGAATAAATCCAATTTAGCCAAAAAAAAAAAAATTGTCTTTATAGGTATGTGTTCTTCAACAAGGAGGCATAAAAAAGAAATAAAAAAAGAAGAAGAAGAAAGAAGAAGAAGAAGAAGAAGAAAGAAGAAGAAGAAGAAGAAGAAGAAGAAGAAGAAGACTAAGAATCCATTTACATCTGAAAATAAATTTAAGATCCATAGATAAAATCTTTTAAAACTAAAATCACAAATTAATAAATGAAAAAAACAATCGTAAAATAAACAATTGAGTTTAGGTGTAAGATCTCAATACCCAATGCCTTGTTTCGTATGCCTTCTCGTCAAATGAATGTCATCCTAACTGATATTTGTATAAGGAATGGGACACATGTAGCCTCTCGAACTCCATATACATTGCTTAGATAAAAATTATATTATCTTCCTCTACTTCCACGACATGCTTTTGTAGAAAGTCCATGTCAAACCTTGGATTTAATTGGGAAGAAATTAAAGAAAGAACATTATTATTACTAAGTAGGCATTCATGTTTCTGAAAACCCATTTATTAATGTTTGTAAGATAGAAAAGTACTTACCCAGCAAATGAGCTTTGTCAAAGACCCATTTAAATGCATTGTAATAATTAGCAGAAACTATATCAACATTTGGGTATTCATCCCTCAATTTTTGCAAAGCTTATTGGAGCTGATAATTGTGAAACATTGCAAAGTTATTTAATATTGGCAAAGTAAGAAATAATAATTTATTTGCAATAATAATATGATTCATAATATGTAGCAATGGTGAGGAAACTTACCATAGCATTTGTTTTGATGGATTGAATAATATGAGGCACTAAACTATATTGTAGGTTGTTCATGGTTTTGCCTTGGAAGAAGGGATAATTATAATCATTACCACCGATCTCCCCACGAAGAAAATTGATCTTTTAAGCTTTTCCTCACAATCTCAAGAATGTTGATTTGAGGTGGGTCTTGAGCCAAAGGTTAGTGATTTACGAGTAAAAGAGAAGATAATTTGGGAATATATAAAAGAAAATTACATACCAATATAGTCAATCATAAGAAGACCATTGGAGCATCGTCCCGTAGGCTGATTTCTAAAGAAAGAAATACCATAGGGAAGGTTGGCAAACACAGAATCCACTAGAGATGTAGTTTCTTGGATGAGATTGTCAGTATCAAATATTGAATTACCCACATTATAAATGTCATTGGGAGAGCATAAATTGATCATGTTAGCAGAAGAAGAAAGTGGACGAAGAAAGAGAGTTAAAAGAAAGAAAATAAATAAACAAATTGTAGAAGATAAGAAGTGCATTATAGGATCAAGGATTCAAGACGTATACCTTATATTAAATCATCGGACAGGGAAAGAAAATGTCACACCCCGTTCACACTGAACCGGGCCAGTGACCGGGTTAACACCGGTTAACCCAAGCCTGCCAGGATCATCTGATACTGCATTCCACCACAGCATACACACAACTAATATAAGCTCATCAGATCAGCGGAAAACTAGGTATACCTGTGAATGTTCCCATAATACTTGATACCCAAATTGTGATACAATAGTTATATACATGTGGGCTCGAAGGCATGATATTTACACAATAAAAGTACAATTCACCTATCAAGTACATAAGGGAAATCATCAAAATCGAGTACACAAATGGCTCAGATCAAAGCTAGAGCTCAAGCCAAGGGTTGAGCCCACTGGTATCACTTGATAGAGCTCACCACTCAAAAGTGGAGCTCACCGATCGTAATCATGGTCCAAGAGACAACTCCTCAGACGAGCAACACATGCTCTAACTCCTCAGGCCCCACCACCCCCCTTGAACTGATGTGGGACCCACCCGGCTCCTCGATGTATGACCTCAAAATCATCTAAAAGGGGTCACACGGGGGTGAGCTCACTAGCTCAAGAAATGGTAAGATGGACCACAGAACCCACACAAGAAACACAATCATATGCACTACATGCTATGCAATACATTTTAAATCACATCCACCTAAGCAACATTACTAAGTCTTTGGTTTAGTGCTACTACAGCCAAGCAGATAATTCCGACGAGCCTGAACTCCATCCGTGATAATAGGGTCAGAGAGGCCACCATGAGTACTGAAAAGTAAAAACATGCCACCATGCTCTCAAAGAAAAGTAAATGACTGAAATTAAAGATGTCGACTCCAACAATTTAAAAACAAGACGATTGGCCCTCTTCAATACCAACGGGGTTGCCGACCGTCCTAATGACCCGTCGGGCTTATGTCTAACGCCACAAGGACCACAACGCGATCACCGCTTCCCCCCAAATGGTAACCCAACACCTTAACCTTGGGAAGGGTCGAGCACGGATGGTGAAAATCCTAAACCGATGTCTCTATATGACAATAGTACGATTACATAGTGCCATCGCGCCTCATACCACGGGCTACCAATTCACTGCTTCCGCCGATCACGGCATCTAGTCTATCAATGCGCCATGCACAATGATGTCAATATTCAATCACATAAGCATCTCATCACTTGGCATTTAGAAAGTAAACATAGCACATGCATAACAATGTGAGGATGACTAATCTACATAGCATATTCATGATGGCATGACTAAACTAGATACAAGTAAATGAATGCCAAACAATGCCTTGAAACAAAGCCAAACGCCCCTCCCCACTTACCAGAAGGCATAAGGATTCCTGCTCGATACGGGTGAGATCCGGCGAGAAGCGAGGATTTGGTGAACCTAACATGATTGAGCGGGTTAGTACTTCACCATTTTGGAATCAAAATTAACACGATCCAATGACACGATCATGGTTAGAATCCTAATAGGAGGTCACACGTCCATTTGGGTCCAATCGGACGAAGAATCACATTCGGCCTCCTGTGGGCCGACACCACCTGCCGCCCACCTGTCTGACCCACGTTTGGACCGACGGCAGGGTTTGGCCCCCCGGTTGGTCCATTGTCGGCCCATCGATTGGGCTGGCAATGACCGACAGTAGGTGGCCGTCGGTTAGCCCACCGGTGCCCGGTTGCTGTGCCAAGGCCCCGCCTCTCAAGCTGGTGCTCACAAAGGGTCGATGGCCCACCGTCTTGGCGGAAAACGCTGTTTCTTCTCAACTTCCTCCATTCTTTGGGGATTCAACTGGGGCTTTTCCCAACCCATTCTTCACACTTTCAATGTCTTATAGGATGGTTCTAACCTAGATCTAGGTTAGATTCAAGTGATGGGAAACCATCTTACCTTCTTTGCTCAAGGACACCTTCAAACCCTCAAAATCACCTTAAACCCACAATGCTTCTCCAACCTTGTCAATACCTCTTCAAATCCTTCAAGATCAACACATAAATCATCTATTAACCTTAGATTCATTATTTCAAAGGGGATTTACAAGATCTCAAGAAACCCTACTCAAATCAAGGGTTTTTACTTGGGTATGGTGAATGTTTAAGGAACCCAACTTTGCTTACCTCTAAATGTATGATCTAGTGTTGAAGATCACTCTTCCGGCCGGGAAAGGGAAGATCAAGCTCGACCGCTGAAATCCTTCTTCTTCCTCTTCCTTCTCTTTTTTCTTCTTCTTTTCCCTTTTCCCTTTTTCTCTCCTCTTTACTATCCTCACCAATGTATGAAAGTGTCATAAATGAAAAGAAAAGAAAATCATAAATGCTATATATATACTTCCTAAATAACTAAATAGTTCACATGGATGGGTCACTCAGGTAGGTGGGTGCGCCCACCTGTTAGCCCACCTGTCCGCCCACCTGAGGGCCAAAACTTGGGATTTTGATGAGTTCGGCCTCTGCCGAACCCCACCCCGCATACGATATAATATACGAAAACACCTTAATATACTGCTATAATACCTATTTTATCCGACATGGCCTTATGATAGGTGTATGTACACGGCTTGGGTACTCCTGCCTCTTCGGCAAACGGCTCGGGCTTGTCGGGTCACCGACGTTAAGGTCACCGCCATCATAGTCCATAAGGAGCCCC
>CM040971.1:28745876-29301843 GCA_022985045.1 Macadamia tetraphylla
AAATTTTTTGGTCTCTCTCTCTTTTTCCTCTCTTTTCCTCCTCACCTCTGGTCTGCCTCGTAGGGGGTGAATGGATTGAATGGTCTCCAGAACATAGTCTGGCAACTATTGGGGGGATGGGAAAAGCATGATTTTTAGAGTCACCATCTAGGATTCAAGACCTAGAACCATATGGTGGAGCCTAATTTCGATCGAGAGATCGAGGTCGAATAGGGGGTTGGATTCCCGTGAAAGGAAGGAACCCCTGAATTTGACTTCATATTTTGGTTTGTTCCAGAGATAGGGGTCCATGTCAGGCTACAAGTGTGGGAAGGTGCTAGGCACCCACCTCGCCCAAAATTTTCAGTCTTTCTACTAGACGCTTGGATTTTGAATATTTTCCCCTGAGAATTTTAATAGCTTAAGCTAGCATGGAAGTCCTATTACGTGAAATAGTGCAATCATATATACATAAACTTGCATGAAATAATTGTAGAAAATTATTGAAATATCATATAAAATATAGATCCATATTAAAACCACATTAAATAATAAAATCTACATAAAATAGTAGAAAATGCAATTATCCTATCTAATATTATGTACAATGCTCCATGAAATGACAATTAGGATCGTTATTTCATGTGAGAAACACATGTGATAACACATAAAATGATGAAACAAGT
The DNA here is from genome assembly GCA_022985045.1 of Macadamia tetraphylla. Taxonomy (NCBI): domain Eukaryota; kingdom Viridiplantae; phylum Streptophyta; class Magnoliopsida; order Proteales; family Proteaceae; genus Macadamia; species Macadamia tetraphylla. The sequence continues at coordinate 28,746,542 of CM040971.1, forward strand.
TACCTTTAATGTACAGATGCTGAAATAAATACATGAAATGACAATGATAGATCATTATTTTATGTAATAGACATATAAAATAACACATACGGAAATAAGGTATGTATTATACATGAAAATGGAATTACGATGTAATATTTACATGATAACGACAGATAAAAATGGTGAAATTTTTGATAATTTTCCTCGACTCAAGGGCAATGATTTAATTTTCTCCTCTCTTTTTTGGAGAAATTAAAAACTTCCAGCACTTAGGTAAAAAAGTTGATAGGGTCTCTTTGCCAAGGTAGGTTCTGGTTTCTAGGAATTTGAGCAGGGCTTCCACACTACATTATTGAGGTAGAAATTAACTATGGAGATTTGGGTAGGATTTCTGCGCCATATTCCTAGGGTCAAAACCAGCTCTGGAAATTTGGACAGGGCTTTTGTGCCGTATTCCTAGGGTTGGAATCAGCTTTAAAAATTTGGGCAGGGCTTCTGAGGGTTGGAATCAGCTCTAGATATTTGGACAGGACTTCTGCACCGTATTCCTAAGGTCAAAATTAGCTTTGGAAATTTAGACAGGGCTTTTGTGCCATATTCCTAGGGTCGGAATCAGCTCTAGAAATTTAGACAGGGCTTCCGCGTCGTAATAAAGATATCAAAATTAAATACAAATAAACTTAAATAGAAGTTTCGTACTAACCTGATATGGATGACATGGACTCCATGACTCTGTCAACTTCAATAAGCTCGGCTCGGTCTATTATTTTTCTTTCCTCTTTCTGTCTCCCTTTTTTCTCTCTCTATCTCTCCCTCTTTTTTGTAAAGCCTCTGGAACAATTTTTTTTCTTCAGGGGTTCTTCTCTATTTTTTTCTGGGGTTTTACAGTGACCCGAGGTCACTATATATAGAGGGGAGGAGGGGTAGTCATGTAAAAAGGCCCAAAAGAGAGCCAAATCTGTGTAAGCCCCTCTAAAATCCGTGTAAGGGCTTACACTGTTGTGGTAAGTCCTTACAAATCTGTGTAAGGCCTTACACGGATGTGTAGGTCCTTAAGTCCTTACACAATTTGTGTAAGGTCTCATACGGACCCCCCTTGTGTCATCCCGTTGTGCAGTAAAAAAGATATGTGTCACCCCGTTAAGCATTGAAAAAGTACATGGCACCCCGTGAGGCTTTGAAATATCCTGTGGCACGCTCTTACACCTCTAGATACTTGATCCCCTAGACTGGGCGGCTACTCCCTAGCCTGGGCGACAATAGCCTTTGGTGGAAACCTTATCACTTAGGTTGGTCGACAAGATAGGGTTCGGTAAGATAGGGTTGGGTTTAGGGTGGTTTGGTTTGGTTCAGGTTCAAATTTAGGTTTAGGTTGGGTTTAGGATTTGATTTAAGGTTCAATTTAAGTTAGGGGTTTTGGTTCGGGTTTAGGGTTTATTTTAGGCTTTAATTTAAGTTAAGCTTTTGGTTTAGATTTAGGATTTGATTTAGGGTTTAATTTGGGTTAAGGCTTTTGGTTCGGGTTTAGGATTTGGTTTAAGGGTATGGTCTGGTTTGCTTCAGGGTTTGGTTTGGTCTTGTTTAGGGTTTGGTTTGGTTTGGTTTAGGGTTTGGTCTGGTTTGGTTCAGGGCTTGGTCTGGTTTAGGGCTTGGTCTGGTTTTAGGTTTGGTCTAGTTCAGGGTTTGATCTGGTCTGGTTCAGGGTTTGGTCTGGTCTGGTCTGGTTCAGGGTATGGTCTGGTTTGGTTCAGGGTTTAGTCTGGTTTGGTTTAGGGTTTGGTCTGGTTTAGGGTTTGGTTTGGTTTAAGGTTTGGTCTGGTTTAGGGTTCGATTAGGTTTAGGGTATAGTTTGGTTCAGGGTTTGGTTTGGTTTGGTTTAAGGTTTGGTCTGGTTCAGGTTTGGTTTGGTTTCTTTCAGGGTTTGGTCTAGTTTGGTTTAGGATTTTGGTCTGATTTAGGGTTTGGTCTAGTTCAGAGTTTGGTCTGGTTCAGAGTTTGATTTGGTTTAGGGTTTGGTTTGGTTCAGGGTTTGGTTTAGTTTAGGGTGTGGTTTGGTTTAGGTTTTGGTTTATTCTAGTTTAACTGGTTCAAAGTTTAGGTAGGCATTACGGAACACCTGGGTATCCATTTTTTTCATACAAGATATCAATGAGACCATATTTTCAAATACTTTCCAATGATACAGGAATCAAGCACCTGCTAGGCTCGATTGTCTTATTCTAAAAAATGGATTAATGACCACTTTTGGTCACCCTCTCCGCATCATTAAAAATATAGGGTTTGACCGATCACAAGTTCTGGGATAATCTGGACTTGTGCCGAAAATTCAACTTCTTTCTGAAAGAGAAAATATATGTCTCCTCATTATCTGTAATTCATCATTACTGAGTGGGGACAAAATTTGGTGTCTACAGAATGCCCCTCTTTGGCCGAGATTGTGCAACAACCGAAGGGCAAAGAAAAGAACAACAAAATTTTGTCACCCTAGAGCATGTATTGCTGATATCCTGCTCAAGAATAACGGAGGTGCAATGCAAAAGGCAAGCAATTAGACTCTGATGGTAAAATTCGATGAAAACAAGAAATTAATATGACAGTATATCCAATTGACTAGTATCAATATATCATACCACTAGAACTAGATCATAGATGAAATGTCCTGGACTTGGCCAAGAATGCAAGTAGAGGGAATTATCTTAAAGTGCAATCATTTTCTAATAAGGAAGAGAAAACATACCTAAGAGACAACTCACTGGAGAAATTGTAAGGATATCGTTCTTATAACGTACCTTAGCCCTTCTAATCAGATTGACCTCTTTGTAACATTTCTTAATACTTATGATTTGAAGATTGACACTAAGATTAATATTTTCTAATATTGTTATAGAAAATGAGGCTGAAATTGGCACTTTCTAGCGCTGTTATGGAGATGATATTCTTATTATATCATCCCAGAAATGCAATCGGCACTTTCTGGCACTATTGTAGAAATGACGCTCTTTTCGCGGTACTTTCACACTAAAGGTATACTTATGGCATTGTCGAGGAAATTTCATTCTTATAATGGCATCATGACATTGAATTGGCATTTTCTGACGCTGTTATGGAGATGACATTCTTATTATATCATCCTTACAATGCAATCGGCACTTTCTGGCACTGTTTATAGAAATGATGCTCTTTTCGCGTCACTTAAACACTGAAGTTGCACTTATGGCACTGTCGGGGAAATGTCTTTATCGTAATGATATTTTGGTATTGGAGTCGACACTTTCTAGAGCTATTGTAGAAATTTCATTTTTGTAATAGCATCTCGACATTGAAATCGGCACTTTCTGGCACTGTTGCAAAAATGTAATTCTTGTAATGGCATCTTGGCATTGGAACTAAAACTTTCTGGTGCTGTTGTGGAAATGATATTCTTATAATGACATCTCAACCTTCACTAAGAATTTATAGGAAAACAGTTTCTCCATAATTCTTCTCTTGTGAACATAACAATTTGTTGTGGGATTGCAAGTACAAAGCTGAGGCACATGCATCCCGAAGTTTAAATGATCGTGAGATTAATGATTGCATCGGCACATGAGAAATTAAGAGTTTGGAGTGATCGGGAGTACAAGAGTATAATGATGATCATGAGATTGAGATGATTAAGAGTACATGAATACAACGATGACCACAAGATCGAGATAATTGAAAGTACATGGCACAATGATGATTGCGAAAACAGAATGATTGAAAGTACATGGGTACAATAGATTGAAAGTACATGGATACGATGGTGATCACGAGATCAGAATTATTGAAAGTATATGGGTACGATGGTGATCACGAGATTAGAATTATTGAAAGTACACGGGTACGATGGTGAATATGAGATCAGAATTATTGAAAGTATATGGATACGATTGTGATCACGAGATCATAATGATTAGAAGTACTCGGGTACAATGGTGATCACGAGATCAAAATTATTGAAAGTCATGGATAGGATTGTGATCATGAGATCAGAATTTTTGAAAGTATATAGGTACGATCGTGATCACGAGATTAGAATTATTGAAAGTACACGGGTACGACGGTGATTATGAGATTGGGATGAAATCAAATGCTTAGGTAAATATAATCCTATGCACATGAGAGGGTTGAATGAAATCTTATGTAAAATTTAAAATTTTTCTCAGAGATTCTCCATTTTCCTGCTTCTGCACTTGTACAACGCATAATCTTATAAAATGGTTAGCACACTATTGAATATCTATGCATGATAACATCAAATGTGATGTTGTTGCCATCAATCTTTGGTGAAGAAAGGATGATTATAACTTTATGATCAATTGTCCTTCAAGGTCAGGAAATGAATGCTTATGCAATTTTGAAATTTTTATTTGAAAATTTGTGATTATTCACATTTTAACTTTACAAGGCACAATTCCGCATTATCCATATCTCCGTCATCTATGTGGGCTTGAAAAGTATTTCTGGTGAACCAAAACTGAATGGGTATAAGTGGTATTGGATGATGTGGGCTAATGACTAAGCCTGGTTTTGAACAAAAGGGATGAACGGTCATTCTTCTGAAGAAAACACTTGTAAGGCAATAACATGACATTTTCTCCCAGCTATATTGGCCTTTTCACTTTACAATAATTGCTCCATTTCTCAGGTTAGGACCTTCCAATGTTAAGAAGTCAATCATCACAAATCATGTGCCCCTAAATCAGCAAATTGCCCCACTGACAACAAATCTTCCTCCCTCATTTTTCAAAATAGAAATGCCCCTGGTAAAAGACTTTTTTTTTTTTTGATATCCACAGAAGTGAGTAGTTAGCACGATTACACTGTCGCGAGCAATAAATTTCTTTGATCATGAACTTCTTTCCGTTATTTCTTGCATCATCGGTTCTTCGGAGAGACCACTGTAGAGAGAGATATTGACAAAGAAATATATAATGGATATAATTTGAAAAACTATGACAGTGAAAGGACCGAACTTGATTATTATTTCATCAAGATGCCTATGTACCCCAAAGTAGGGGTTAGGTCAAATGTAGTTCAGGATTCAAACAAAGTTGTGAATATTGAATGTTAGGTAATGGATGGTCATACTTTAGCATTTTTGTGGCTAAGTTTCCTACGTACCTCAAATGAGGATCAGGCCTATCATAGTTTGGACTAATGACTTGGTGCCAAAGCCTGATAAGTTCCATCATATCCATATGAGATCGGAGATGTCGATAAGAATCTTTATCAACAGTCAGTCCAGGAGGACTTCAGTAGGTTGTAATGGGGTTTAGGACCAGGTTCCAAAGGATGGAGAAAGCTCAAAATGCTTCCAAGGCCTAACCTGATCTTTGATGAATTTTTTCATATGTCAAGTAGGTAAATGACAATTTTACTTGCAGCTTCTAAGTTTTCTTACATCACTGGATTTTGATTCCTAAAATCATTTTTTTTTTGTCTCAATTTGGAAAGGCCCCAACTTTGGGCTATCATACATTCTCCCTTTTTTTTTTTAACTCTTACTTTGGAGATGGCCCAAATTTGGGCATTATTCCAACTTGGAATTCCAGATTTCCTTTTCTTTTTCTGGCAAACTGTTCTGTGGTGCCCCAGTGACAAGATATTTCATGATCAGGCTCTAGAAGATAAGGGACATGTACGAAACAGAAGAGTTTCAGGATGATGAGTTATAGGTGGGTTGAGATAGGCTTTCCAAAGAAAAGGCTAAGGCTCAACAGGGAGACTAATGGAGTATATTGTTTTGGTTTTTTTTTTTCTTTTTGGATAACTGGTGGCCAAAGATGGCCTCCCTTGGTAGACTTATCAAGATAAGGATTCCCTCTAGGCTCCGTGCTCGTTGGAAAGGGATCAGATATATGGGAAAGATCAAAACCTTTATCATGAAGACTTTGACACTTTGATCATGATAAAAGAGTGAAAGAGGACAGAAATGAAGTTGAAATGAAAATGGAACTTTATTGATATAAAAAAAATTCCTACATTGGAAAGAAAGAAGGGAAGAAAAATCTCTCTCGACAACAGTCTCTCTCTAAACCTAGCATTTTTGTATTCATGTTTCTGATGTGCTTCTTATCTCTTCTCCTTTTTTCAACTATTCAAACATCATTACCACATCTAGTCATTGCTCAATTGTTCAGTTCAAGCCTTCCATCTTCCAAAAGATCCTGTATCGCATGCCCGAGTGTGATGCACTGATCAGTTGGATGCCCTTCTTGGGTGTGATAGTCACCGAATTGATTTTGATCATACCACTCTGGCAATGGACTTTTGAATGGTCGGGGATGAACTGTGCCCAAAATTCCTTCCTTCTTCAATTCAGCATATACTAGAGATCTAGCTATATCCAAATCGGTGAACTGTCGTGGAGGCTTCGAAGCCTATCCTGATGACGAGCCGGACTATATCATAGTTGGAGGAGATGTTGTGACTTGAGATATGCCAGGTTGGTGATTCTGGCCCACCAAATTTAGTCCTTGACCTTCGTATTGGTCTGGCCTTGGGATTTTTCCTTGTTCATGATGACTTTGAGAAGTTCCACAATGTTGTGATTTTCTGAATATATGGTTTTCAACCCTCTTTCCAGTTGCTAGCAACACTAAGAATGTCTCAATGTGTTGACTATATAACACATCATAGTATGGATTTTTCAAGTTATCTAGGATCATTTCAACTTATTCTTTTTCAGTTGGTCAAGATGTCATTATGCCTACCTTATCTCGAAACCTTAGGAGAAACTTAGTGAAACCCTCACCTGGAGCTTATCGAATTGTTTCTAACTCTCATTGAGTTATATCCAGTTCAGTGTTATAAGAATACTGCTTAGTGAATGCTATCATGATCGTTAACCAATTCTGAGTCTGGGAAGGGTCTAACTGAGTTAACCAATGAAGAGCTGGGCCTGAAAGAGTAAGCAAAAATGCTTGCCCCCTTTGTTCTTCAGTAAATCCCCATGATCTAGAAATATTAATGAAGATCTTCAAGCGTGCTCTTGAGTCAACTTTACCATCAAACTTATCAGTGTTCCATTTAAATTTCTCTAAAATTCAAGCTCCGGGAGAAAGAACCATCTCATCAGTTTCTGTGGCTTGAGTGTCTACGGCCTTCCCCTTCTGTAGCAATTTTTCAAGTCTTTCTAATTGTTCCCTCATCTTTCTTTCCCTTTTAGTTTTAGGGGGTTCAATTGGAAAATCTGGTCGGATTTCTTCTTCATCATCTTCGACCACAAGCCTCGGGATGGTATGAGGTGTATTGGACCCCATCTTGGTCCACTCCTATTCTTCTGGGGTTAAAATAGGTTCAGTTTGTTGCTGAGGCTGCTTGGCACTGGTAAATTGGTTGAACAAATAATGTAACTCTTCCAACTCTTACTGCATCATACCCATTCTCCTTTTCTCTTGGGCATCTGGTTGACTCCCACTAGTAGGATCCATACTCGTCAATCGTTCAGATGATGCTGAGCGAGGTGACCTTGGTGGAGTGAGTTGAACAATAAGTTCCACCATTGGTAAGGACTTCTCAAGGCTGACTCAGACTAAACGATTATCTTGACAGGTCCACACAAACAGCGGGGAATTTTTTTGATGTGGAATCGTGACTGACCTAAACAAAGAAATTTAATTTTTAGATTTTTTTTTATGATGCACCCACAAAATTACTGCCCCTCAATAATAAGTGTCTAATTTTGGCCCAACCTTCATTTGATATTCACACTTTTTTTAGGGCCCAATTTAGACACAAATTATAGTGCGGGAAAACAAAACAAGTTGGTCTATGCAAGAACAACCTCGCAGTTGATTTCACATAGGTATTTTGTTTCTCCCCGTAACATGGAAATACCTAATTATTCCTGACTCTTGGATTGGTTGTGTGGAACATTATCAGTTTGGAACACATGCTAATATAATGTGGTGAAGCGGGAATCACCCCACAGGCACGGTTGCGTGAACTAAAACCGTTATACTTGCATCTTCCAATTCCCAATTGTCAAAGAACACATTAGGTTTAAACATGTACAAGAAAAATCTCACCCTAGATGAAACAAGCTAGAAGGGTTCTAACTTGAATCGCAAACAATTATTGAGTCAATTGTGGCATACCCTAGTTGTTTAATGGTCTACTTCCTCTATGATGTGATGCAATGGTTAAGGTTGTAGGACAGAACAAGGCTACCCTTGACAGAACTGATATACCTATCACTGTAAGTGAATCATGGGTACGTGGTTCCTTTGATATACCAGATGGTACTGTATCAAGGGGTATGACTTCGCCGGTGATTGTCTATGACATTACATGAGTTCAATCGGCTAACCACAGGGATAGGTGTATTTGTGAGTGAGTGTGTGCGCAAGTGTAGTGCAGAAAGTGGCCATTAGTTAATCTCAGAATGGCCCGATATGTTCTATCACCCTGAGGATTTCGAACTATCGACGACCATCCTCGTCAACCAATTTCACTTCGAGCATTCTTATGTAGGAAGTGGATATCATTTGATCTCAGAGTACTTAGTATATCATGCACTGACCTCTCTGAGGGTGTGAGCACAACAGAGAGTACCCTCGTCAATTGATTTCACTTTAAACACGATGCATGATGTAGTTAGCAAGCAATATACAGATATGTTCACACACAATAATGATGAGGGGGAAAAATTCTAACGTTCATTGTAAGCTTCTAGAATAAAGAGTTTGACAGTCCCCAGTGGAGTCGCCACTATAAGGGAAAATACCTTTTTGGTCTCTCTCTTTTTCTGTTCTTTTCCTCCTTCTCACCTCTGGTCTGCCTCGCTGGGGGTGAATGGATTGCATGCTCTCCAAAACATAGTCTAGCGACTATTGGGGGGATGGGGAAAGCATGATTTTTGGAGTCACCATCTAGTATTCAGGGCCTAGAACCCTATGGTGGAGCCCAATTTCAATCGAGAGATCGAGCTCGAATAGGGGGTTGGATTCCCATGAAAGGAAGGAACCCCCGAATTTGACTTCATATTTTGGTCTGTTCCAGAGATGGGAGTCTATGTCAAGTTACGAGTGTGGGAAGGTGTTAGGCACCCATCTCTCCCAGAATTTTTTATCTTTCTACCAGAAGCTTGGATTTCGAATATTCTCCCCCAATAATTTTAACAGCTTAAGCTAGCATAGAAGTCCTATTACGTGAAATAACACAATCATATATACATAAACTTGCATGAAAGAATTGTAGTAAATTATTGAAATATCATATAAAATATATATCTATATTAAAACCACATGAAACAATAAAATCTACATAAAATAGTAGAAAATGCAATTATCATGTCTACATATATGCACAATGCTCCATGACATGACAATTAGGATCATTATTTCATGGAAGAAACATATGCAATAACACATAAAACGATGAAACAGGTTACGTTTAATGTACAGATGCTGAAATAAATACATGAAATGACAACGATAGATCATTATTTTATGCAATAGACACATAAAATAACACATACGAAAATGAGGTATGTATTATACATGAAAATGGAATTACGATGTAATATTTACATGATAACGACCAATGAATATGGTAAGATTTTTGATAATTTTCCTCGACTCAGGGGCAACGATTTAATTTTCTCTCTTTCTTGGAGAAATTAAAAACTTTCGGTACTTAGGTAAAAAAGTTGACAGGGTTTCTTTGCCAGGGTATGAACATGGGTTCTGGTTTTTGGGAATTTGAGCAAGGCTTCCACACTACATTCTTGAAGTAGGAATTGACTGTGGAGATTTGGGCAAGGCTTCTGCACCATATTCCTAGGGTCAGAACTAGCTCTGAAATTTTGGACAGGGCTTCCGCATCGTATTCTTAGGGTTGGCATTAGCTCTGAAAATTTGGGCAGGGCTTCTGCACCGTATTCCTAGGGTTGGAATCATCTCTAAAAATTTGGACAGGGCTTCCACGTTGTATTCCTAGGGTTGGAATTAGCTCTGGAAAATTAAACAGGGCTTCCACGTCGTATTCTTAGGGTTGAATCCTAGGGTCGGAATCAGCTCTAGAAATTTGGATAGGGCTTTCGCACTATATTCCTAGTGTCAAAATTAGCTCTGGAAATTTAGACAAGGCTTCCACATCGTAATAAAGATATCAAAATTAAATACAAATGAACTTAAACAGAAGTTCCGTACTAACCTGATATGGATGACGTGGACTCTGTGACTCTATCAACTTCAATAAGCTCGGCTCGATCTACCCTCTCTTCTCTCTCTCTCTCTCTCTCTCTCTCTCTCTCTCTCTCTCTCTCTCTCTCTCTTTATAAAGCCTCTGGAACAATTTTTTTTCTTCAAGGGTTCTTCTCTCTTTTTTTGGGGTTTTACAGTGACCTGGGGTCACTATATATGGAGGGGAGGTGGGGTAGTGGTGTAAAAAAGCCTAAAAGAGGGACAAATCCGTGTAAGCCCTTCTCAAGTCCGTGAAAGGGCTTACATGGATTTGGCAAGCCTTTATAAACCTATGTAAGGCCTTACACGGATGTGTAGGTCCTTACACAGATTCCCCCTTGTGTCATCCCATTGTGTAGTGAAAAAGATACATGTCACCCCGTTACACATTGAAAAAGTACGTGGCACCCTGTGAGGCTTTAAAATACCCTATGGCACCCTCTTACACCTCCAGATACTCAATCACCTAGACTGAGCGACTACTCCCTAGCCTAGGCAACAGTAGCCTTTGGTGAAGATCTTATCACATAAATTGGTCGGCAAGATAAGGCTTAGAAAGATAGGGTTTGGTTTAGGGTGGTTTGGTTTGGTTCAGGTTTAGGTTTAGGTTGGGTTTAGGATTTGATTTAGGGTTCAATTTAAGTTAAGGGTTTTGGTTCGGGCTTAGGGTTAAGTTTAGGGTTTAATTTAGGTTATGGTTTTGGTTTGGATTTAGGATTTGATTTAGGGTTTAATTTGGGTTAAGGGTTTTGGTTCGGGTTTAGGATTTGGTTTAGGGGTTTGGTCTGGTTTGGTTTAGGGTTTGGTTTGGTCTGGTTTAGGGTTTGGTCTAGTTTGGTTCAGGGTTTGGTCTGGTTTAGGGTTTAATCTGGTTTGGTCAGGGTTTGGTCTAGTTTGGTTCAGGGTTTGATCTGGTCTGGTTCAGGGTTTGGTCTGGTTTAGTTTGGGGTTTGGTTTGGTTTAAGGTTTGGTTTGGTTTAGGGTTTGGTCTAGTTTAGGGTTCTGTTTGGTTCAGGGTTTGATTTGGTTCAGGGTATGGTTTGGTTCAGGGTTTGGTCTGGTTTGGTTCAAAGTTTGGTCTGGTTTGGTTTAGGGTTTTGGTCTAGTTTAAGGTTTGGTCTAGTTCAGGGTTTAGTCTGGTTCAAGGTTTGGATTGGTTTAGGGTTTAGTTTGGTTTAGGGTTTGGTTTGGTTTAGGGTGTGGTTTGGTTTAGATTTTGGTTTATTCTGGTTTAACTGGTTCAAAGTTTAGGTAGGCATTACGGCACACCTGGGTATCCATTTTTTTCATACAAGATATCAATGAGGCCATATTTTTGAATACTTTCCAATGATACAAAAATCGGGCACCTACTAGGCTCCATTGTCGTATTCTAGCAAAAGGTATTAATGGCCACTTTCGGTCACCCCCTCCGCATCATTAAAAATATCTGGTTTGATCAATCACAAGTTCTGGGATAATCTGGACTTGTGTCAAAACTTCAACTTCTTTTTGAAAGAGAAAATATATGTCTCCTCATTACCCGTAATTCGTCATTGCCGAGGGGGGACAAAATTTGGTGTCGACAGCCATGTCATCACTTTATTGCTGTGTGTAGACTAGTCATCCACGAATGCCATTTGCATGCATTGTCTTGTGCATCATGAAATTTATTTATGATTTTTTATATCATGACTTAAATTGTTAAATGCTTATTCTTGCTATGAATTATGAGATGGATGATTTTAAATTATTGAATATGATGCATTACTAGACTCGATGTCGTAGTCAGCTTGGAATCGAATGCATTGGTGGCCTATGGAATGGGACGCAGTGGTACTATGCGGTCATACTATCTCATCTAGAAGCATGCGATTAGAAATGACATTTTCCTGTGCTACAACCCTTCCCAAGTTTAGGTGTTGGGTATATCACTGGGGAGAAGCCCAAGGTTATGTACCAACCATGGCGGTTAGAAGTACACCCAGCTAATCACTAGGACAGTTCTTTGGTGATATAATTAGAGGGCCAATCGTATTGCTTTTACTTTAATGCAAGCAAGACCAATTTTACTTTAATACAGGGCAAAACCCATTTTACTTTAATGTCGCTGAGGAACAACAATTTACTTTTTCGGTACCCATTGCTGGCCTTCTCTAACAACCCTATGAATGTATCGTGGGATGGAATTTGTGACTCATACCTGGGGTATATGTGCACTGTGGTTGTGAGTAGCACATAACCTATGATTTAGAAATGTTACTTAGGTGATCTAGGTTATTAAAAATGGACTTGCATACATATAGGCTCATTTGTATTGTGAATGATTGCTTGGTCTTCCTTTTCACTTACTGAGCTAGTGAGCTCATCCCATGTGCACATCATTTTTAGATGATCTTACAGGTTATCCTGCCGAAAAGCTAGAGCAGGGACCCACGGTAGAGTTTTCAGTTGAGGACTGGTGGGTCCCTGAAGATCTTAGGTATGGTACCGAGTGCCCGTGTGAAATTTGTGTTGCGGGACAACAACATTGATGTCATCCCGGGATTCTTTTTTACTATTTTGTTATGTCACCTCTTTTATGCTCTGGATATTTAAATTATATTTCTTGTGTATATATCACGCCTACGAGTCCACTTGTAATTGTATTATGTAATACAATTTGGGTATCAAGAGTATTGGGGTATTTACAGGTAAATACATGTAAGATTTCTATTGAAACACATACTTTACTTTCTTTAGTTGTGTGTATGTTGTGTAGTGGTTACTGCGTCAAATGATCCTAGCAAGTTTTGGGTTAACAGGAGTTAACTTGATCACTGTTCCGGTTCTATGTGAACGGGGTGTGACAACAGTGGTAAGTGTGATGCTCTATCCACTCACAGCATACAAAATAGATCCCTATAGAATCTTATAATAGGACCCGAGGTTGGGTAAATATAAAAGCTTTAAAAAAGTAAAACCTATAATAAGATGAAAAATTTTAAATTCTTGCATTCCATTGCATGCACAAGAGCAGAACCTAATCAGATTAACAAAAGATCAATTGGTCGATTCCATAAACCAATGATCTCTAATTCTAAAAAAATTTTGGCAGCATAACAGTGTAATACTTAGAACACCAAAATCTTACGAAGTTACCACCTGATAAACCATACATATAAACATAGTAAATAGAATGTGGTGATAGACACTGTCACCACTAAACCACAACAAGTTCATCAGAATAAATGAGACTATCCAAAAAATAATAAACATCGTTCTAAACACATGACCAATCTCAACCATAAGAAAGCATTAGAATACACAAACCACCATAGTATCATCACCACCAAATAGAGAGAGAAATGAGTAAAAGATAAGGTCAGAAATGAGAGAAAAACAGAAGAATGCTTCAAGACAAGACAAGATAGGAAGGTTCCACCACTCCATCAATCATCACCGTCGATAGTGAATATCTCCCCATCTCTAGGCCATGAATTGATGTGGAGGCGATGATCATAATAGTCAAGCCTATCATTGGTCAAAGTCACCTCCTTTTTCACACAGTGGAAGTCAACGGTAATTCCTTTGGAGACTTTATCCAAGTCCTCCGTTAAGGCTTGGAAAGTAGCCTCCATCCTTCCCAATCGATGCTGCATCACTAACTCACGTGCCATGCTCTCCTCCACCCTCTCTAGAATCTCGACCTGCCTGTCCTAGAGTGGCTTCTCCCTAGTGGTACTCTTGTCCAAATGGCTTAAAATCTGAGCTTGCCCATCTTTCATGGCATTCACACTGTCCATCAGCCTCTGAAAGTCAAATGCCCCACCTGATGATGATGGGGTTCTGAACTGTGGATCTGCACCCCTAGTCTCTAGAGGTTCCTCCTTGAGGATCTCCTCGTCAAAATGAGGAATATATTCCTCATCATGTATGTCCTCCTCATCTGGATGAGGGATGTAGTCCTCATTCTCCTCACTATCGCTTCCTCCTTCCATATCCTCTGCTCCTTGCCCTCTTGCCCCCTAAGGTGCACCCATATGGTTCTGTAGGCCCATCCTATGTAAGTTCTCCCTGGTAAACCTATCAGCGGGAGACTTCCCTTCCTCATCTCTCAAGTCCACCTGAAAGTACTCAAAGACTTTGGTGAGTGACCTACCATAGGGTAATCCTGAGTTATTGGGATGCGTTGTATGGTACTCTATGGTCTTCAACATAATGTATGAGATGCACAGACACAAGGCACGCTCCTCCAAAGCCATTAAGATACAATAAGCTAAGTAGGCTGCCATAAAGTTGACTTGGTTCCTGTGACCCACTCTGAGGGGAGGTTGAACTGAGCCAAGCATACAAACACACGGGCATCTGCATTGTAGGCAGTCTCAGACAAGGGACATACCTTGCTCCCACTAATGGCCTCATAAATGCCTTCCTGCATCTCTGGACTCAAGGCTGGGCTCAAGGCCTTTATCCTTGGGGCACTGTAGTAATGGGTACTGTAATACCCTACTTCTTAAACCTGGTCTGATTTCACGGTTGACCCGATTTAACCATACAGGACCCGAACCGGAGAGAGCTAAGGCAGGTTCCTTATGGACCATGATGGCAAGGGTGACCTTAAACACCGGCTAGCCCGACAAGTCCGAGCCAGTGCCAGAAGAGACAGGGGTACCCAAGCCGTGTACATGCACCTATCATAAGGCCATGTACGGATAAAGTAGGTATGTAGCCGTATCTTAAGGTGCATACGTATATTACATCTTATGCCAAGAGTGAGATTCGTGCCGAGGGCCGAATTCTGTCAAAATCCCACTTGTTGGCCAAGTTTTGGCCCTCAGGTGGGCGGACAGGTGGGCACATCCACCCACCTGAGTGACCCACCCATGTGATTACTTAGTTATTTTAGGAAGTATAAATAGCATTTATGTTTTCCTTTTTGTTTTCTCATTTATGACACTCGGACGTTGGTGAGAAGAGTAAAAAGGAGAGAGAAAAGAAGGAGAAGGAAGAGGAAGAAGAAATAGATTTCAGCGGCGCCGAGGCTTGATCTTCCCATTCCGATGCCGAAAGAGTGATCTCCAACACTAGATCTACGTTTAGAGGTGAGCAAAGGCTGGGTTCCTTAAACTTTCACCATATCCAAGTAAAACCCTTGATTTGGGGACGGTTTCTTGAGGTCTTGTAAATCCCCTTTGAGATGATGAATCTAAGGTTTAATAGATGACCTATGTGTTGATTTTGAAGGATTTGAAGAAGTGTTTACAAGGTTGGAGAAGCATTGTTGATTTGAAGTGATTTTGGAGTTTTGAAGGAGTTCTTGAGCAAAGAAGGTAAGATGGATTTCCATTCCTTAAATCTAACCTAGATCTAGGTTAGAACCACCTTATGAGACCTTGAATGTGTGGAGAATGGGTTTGAAGAGCTCCCATTTGATTCCCCAAAGGTTGGGGAAGGTTTCAGTGAAATGGCTTTTTCGCCAAGACCGGTGGGCTAAGACCGTGGGTATTTGGCCCGCTCGTAGGCACCCACCGAGAGGGCAGGACCCTTGGGCCCAACGATGGGCCGATCAGGGCCACCCTACCCACCGCCTTAGCAGACCTCGCCCAACGGTGGGCCACACCTGGCCGATCGATGTGCCGACCTACCCGACGGTCAAGACCGGTGGGTCTGACTGGTGGGTCTGACTGGTGGGTCTGACAGGTGGGCTGTCTGACCCACCCGAGAGGCTCCAAACATGATTTTTACTTCCGATTGGACCCAAAAAGGACGTGTGACCTTCTTTTAGGATTCTAAACATGATCTTGTCATTGGATCATGTTAATCTTGATCCCAAAGTGGTGAAATACTAACCCCGCTCACTGATGATAGGTTCACCAAATCTCACGCTTCTCGTACCGGATCTCACCCGTACCGAGCGTGAGTCCTTGTACACTACAAGTAAGTGGGGAGAGGACATTTGGCCTTGTTTCAAGGCATTGTTTGGCATTCATTTAATTGTATCTATACTAGCCATGTCATCATGAAAATTCTATGTAGATTAGTCATCCTCACATTGTTATGCCATGGGTGCTGTGTTTATTTTCTAAATGCCAAGTGATGATATGCTTATGTGATGAATGTTGGCATCATTGTGCATGATGCATTAATAGACTAGATGTCCTAGTTGGCTTGGAAACGAGTGCATTGGTGGCCCGTGATATGGGACGCGATGGCACTATGTAATCGTACTATTGTCATATAGGAGCATGTGGTTTAGGATTATCATCTTCCCGTGCTATGACCCTTCCCAACAGGGATTAAGGTGTTGGGTTACCATTTGGGGGGAAGCAGTGGTCATGGTTGTTGGGTCACTGTGGCGGTTAGACATTACACCCTATTTGGGCATTAGGACAATGGTAACCTGTGGTATATTCAAGAGGGCCAATCGTACTGCTTTTAAATTGCTAAAGTCAGCACCTTTAATTTCAGTCATTTACTTTATGTTGAGAGCCGGTGGTCGACATGTTTTATTTTTTCGAGTACTCACGGTGGGCCTTCTCCGACAGCCCTATGGGTGTATCGCGGGATAGAGTTCATGGCTCGTACCCGGAGTATACGCACACTATGGTTGTAGTAGTACTAAACCAAAGACTTAGTAATGTTACTTAGGTGGATGTGATTAAAAAATGTATTGCATAGCATATAGTACATATTGTTGTGATTTGTTGTGTGGACTACTGTGTGGTCCATCTTTCCACTTCATCGAGCTAGTGAGCTCATCCCACGTGTGCACCCCTTTTAGATGATTTTGCAGGTCATCCATCTGAAGAGCACGGGTCAGGTCCCATAGTTGAGTTCCCTGAAGAGGATTGGTGGGCCCCTGAGAAGTTAGAGCACGGCACTGATTACTTATGCGAGAGTTGTGCTGCGGGACCGCAGTTTTGATGCCGAGCTGAGCTCTACCTCCTGATACCGAGCTGAGCTCTACCTCCTGATACCAAGCTGAGCCTTGTTCTGATACCGAGCTGAGCTCTACCTTCTGATACCGGGCTGATCTCTACCTTTTGATACCGAGCTGAGCCCTACTTATATTACCAAGCTGAGCTGACTCTCTGATTTTTTATGATTCCTTTTGTGTACTTGATATGTGAATTGTACTCTTATTGTGTAAATATCATGCCTTCGGGCCCACATGTACTTAACTATTGTATTACAATTCAGGTATCAAGTATTATGGGAATATTCACAGTAAACCAAGTCTTCCGCCGAACGATGAGCAGCTTTTGTTGTGTGTATGATGGTAGAATATCAGACGATGATCTCGCAGTTTGGGTTAACCGTGTTAACCCGATCACCGCCCAGCCGTGTGAATGGGTGTGACAACAGGGTATCAGAGCGTGATGCTCGCTCCACTCACAAAGATACCGCTTAGACCTCAGAGAATCTATAATAGGAAATGGGATTGGTTTAATGTAAAAACTTTAAAGAGTTAAAAGCCAAAGAAAAAGAGGAATAAAAATGGTTGCATTTAGATATTGCATTCATGGCATGCGTGAGAGAAAATAAAAGGTTAATTTAATTGGTGTCATAACCCATCGAGTACAAGTTTGATGAAATTTCGGTAGCATAACGGCGCAAAATGAGATTTCCAAAAATTTTCACATGGACACCTGATAAATAACATATCCATATATATAACAATGATCAAAATTAACAAAGACACCACAACTAAACTACACAAGTTATCAAACATACAAATTCATCACAAACCACTATCAAAACACATCATCCCACAAATAAGTCCAGTTACAGAGAAAGTACAAAGAATGAGAAAAGAAAGAAAAAAATTACAATAGGATCAACAATAGGAAACAGGTGAGAAGCTGGTGTGGACGAGCTAAGTCCTCAATGATCATCGTCGTCGTCATCGTCCAATACTACTATGTTCACCTAAGGTCTAGAGTTGACGTTGAGGCAATGGTCGTAGTAGTCAAACCTCGAGTTCACTAGCCATACCTCCCTCCGAAGTCGGCCAAAATCTAATGAGATGGCATTGGCCGTGGTATCCAAGTCCTGGCCCAGTCTGAGGAAGGAGTTCTCCAAGGTAGCTCGCCTTCCGGATGCGCTCCCGAAGCACTCTCGTCTAATCTTCTTAGCGCTGATCTTGGCCATCCTTCAAAGCCCTCATAGTGGACATCATGCCCTCAAATCATATGCACCACTCTCAGGTGGTGGGGCTCTATGTCAGGCCTACAACTCGTGAAGCCAGATCAGCACTCTCGACTCTCGAGGCACCTCCTCAAGGATATCCTCATCCACCAAATCATCCTCCTCATCCTGAGGAACATAATCCTCATCCTCCTCACTAGACTCCTCCTCCATAGGAACATCCTCCATAGGGGCAGCCCTCCTATCCCTACCTCTCCGAGCCCCGCCTCCGAGGTATATCCATAAGGGTGTGGAGACCCATCCTCAAGAGATTTCGCGAACTTGTCCGTCGGAGTCTTCCTCCTCACCACTCGGTCCACTCCAAGAACTCAAAGATCCTAGTGAGGATCCCGCCATATGGGAATCCTCCATCCTGGGTGAGAAGTGTGGTGCTCCATGGTCTTGAGGATGACGAGGGTAAGCACAAGTGCTCGCCACCTCCTCTAAAGCCTTATAGATGCGTATACAAAGGTGCCATGAAGCCCACCGTTCCGGTGACCTCCTCCGGGGAGCAAGTTGAACGACCAATTGGGAAAATACACGAACCTCCGGAAAAATGATGTCTCGACTCACGGCATCGCTGCCACAGATGGTCTCATAGATGTAGTCCGTGTCTCCAAACTCATGAACGAGCCCAGGGCTTACTCTCGAGGACTGTAGTAACGGTGCCAGCTTGAGGAGATACCCAAAATGCTAGCCGTGGTGTCCACGGCCACCAATGTCCACCCCTTCACCATACCGATTATAGCATACTCCCTGTGCGTAGGAAACCTCCAGTTACAAGAGAATCTATGGACCAACTACTCGTAGCACGACTAGCCTATTGGAGGATAGACCCAGCCTCAAAGGCTATGAACCTCTCTCAAGCTGAATCTTATGGAAGTCGCCAACTACTATAGTCTTCTCCATCATTACTGCACTCTTCAAGAAGGCTCGCCATTGGCTACTACCGAACAAATGGAAGAGTTCCTCGTCGTAGTCAGAATGATCGATGGGGGCAGGTCTGGGTCGCCCTGTGCGAGGGGCTGGAGAACTAGTCCCCGCACTCTTCCGCTTAGAAGTGGTGGTCTTACGCTGAGTGCCAGAGGATGCCAGCTCTTTGCCTTTGCAAGATGACATCCTGACAAGAAAAAAAAAGGAAAGAAGGGTAAGTGACAAAACAGAAATCATGGAAAGAAATAGAATGTGACAAAATGTTACAAGTGAGAAATGATAAAAAGTCTATGAATGAAATGCCTGGCTAGTGACAAGACAGAGATTATGGCAAAACAGCAATGTGACAAAAAGGGGCAAGTAAAGCATGGCAAGTAGAGAATGATAGAAAAGAAAAAACCCCAATTCTCATTGTACAAGTTCAATTTAATGAAGAAAAAAAAATGGAAAGACTCACAATAGAGTGAAGCATGAAGCTTACATGCTCATGAATGAAATGCCGTCATTCTACAATTTAGAATATGCAAAAACATCTACTATTATGCTATTGAAGTCCACAAATACGAAAGGATGTAAAGAAAATCAAAGAAAACCCAACACAAAAGATGGATTTTCATGGGAAGATGGAATTTCAAACATAAGGGACTTTCTATGATCTCTACAGCATGGTAAGTACAAATCAAACAAAATGCATTGCATTTGAGTCATCAATTGGGGAAAAAGAGCAAGAATTGAAGAAATCCCCAAATTTGAGAAAACTAGGGCACGGTTGGGGTTTCTCTCAAAAATGGAGAAGTAAATCCTAGAACTAGAAATAAATCACAAGAGAAACATCACATTCACATGGAAACACTATTCTATGGAAGGAAACATGGGAAAAGAACCTAGATTAAAGTCTACACATGAGTTCTACCCCCCAAGTACAAGTTCTGAGAAGAAAAGGAGGAAGAAACTTACTTGTGAGTAGAGGAGTTGAATCTTCCCAAAAGTGCCGGATCGTTGAGTGAGATCGCGAGTGGAAGCGCCAAAAAGCTCTCCAAAATCTCCTGGAAGAGAGAGAGAGAGAGAGAGAGAGAGAGAGAGGAAAATGAAAGAAATAAGGAAGAACAGGGCTTAAGTGCCCTGTTCGAGATTTTTGCTCGGGTAGGACTGGCAGGCCGATCGGCGGGCCATCCTGCCTGTCGGTGTCAGCCCGTCGGTTGAAAATTTTGACCAACGCCGACCGGTGGACCAACCTGCCCGTCGGTGTCACCCGTCGGTTGAGAGAAAACTTGAAAAAAATGGGATTTTTATTATTATTATTATTAATATATTTATTATGATTATTGTTATTATTCTTATAATAATATGTTATGGCCAAGTGGGACCATTGACATACTTGTTGAAGCACTAACCCTGTATTTTTGGAATCAAGTTGCGGTTAGCTACAAACTATCATACACTACAATACCCTGTGTGCTTGCATATAATTATGTGTCGATATAAATTCTATGGTGTTTAACCAATGTGATGTATGATATGTTCCAGGTACAGGGATACGATGGTACGTACTAGATCCGGTAGCAATGCACGAGGTACCCCGCGTGGTCCTCATCCGCTCGGTCGACCACCGAATCCTAGGAGGTCCCGCTATGTGGGGCAAACCTCACTTCCACCACCTCCAGAGACTTTTGGTCAGGGTGGGGCACATGGGGACCCACCTATGACTACACTTCCGGACCCTCCACCGGTTATTACCCCGAGGGATGTTGCTACCATAATTCAGAATACAATAAGCTTTCCAAGAATAAATGCTTCAAAGAAAGAAGCATTTATGATCGCTATTTTGGCAACAATTGACCTTTCTCAATCAGTCAACCTCCCTGATACTTACTCCACAGGGCCTCCGAGGGTCTGAACGGGCCACAAGTGGGAGGTACACTCCAATTCCGCCATTTAGTATTCCTCTGTATGGGGTGCCCCTCCATACTCTTACTATCCGCTTATGCTCCTAATTACCCGCACAATAATACGCCAAAGGTAGTGGAGTCATTCAAGAGGAACTTGCCACCAGTATTCTCTAAGGTGGGGAGGATCCTTGGAGCCGGACCAAGGATCCAGGAGCTAGAGAAAATATTTGAGGTGATTGAGTGCACAGATGTACAGAAACTCATTTGTGCGGGGTTACAACTCAAGAAGGAGGCCAACTCTTGGTGGCAAGCCTCTAAGCTCATATTGTTGGCCGCCCATCCGGAACCCACCTGGGAACAGTTTAAGGAGTTATTCTTGGACAATCATTACCCATGCAGCTTCAGAGACCGCAAGGAGACTGAATTTATGGCCTTAACTCAAGGAGGTAAGACTATCCTTGAGTACCAACAGTAGTTTGAGAGCTTGTTCCATTTCGCCCCTAGGCATATGAGGACAGCTGAAGAGAAGGCTGTGAGATTTCTAAAGGGCCTAAAGGCATCCATTGGGTCTGTACTTGAGGTCTTAGATTTGACCGACTATGGCCAGATTGTGTAGAAGGCCAAGACCATGGAGGACAAGCAGAAGGGGGAACAGTCCCTCACCCCTGGACTGTGGAAGAGAACAAATCCATTTCCGGATATGGGTAACTCCTCCAAGGCATACCGCAGGTCGTACAGTTTTAGACCTACTTATAGGCAGCCTTATAGGCCATCTGGCTACCCTCCTAGACCGGCTGGTGGTTTAGGCTCTACATCCTTCCGCCCAAACACTAGTGCGGCACCTACAGTTCCAAGGCCGCCCCGACCTCCATCTTCAACGGGTCAAGTGCAGAGGGGCCCCACCCCAGTTCCGACATCTCAGATCCGTTGCTTTAACTGCCATTCCTATGGGCACTATACAAAAGACTATCGGGTTAGACCAGCCTTGCCCTCCAGTCAACCTTCGGTGTATCGACCTCCCTTAACTCGGGGAAGTCAACCGTAAGGAAGGATGTATGCCCTATCAGCTGAGGAAGCTGAGGCCAGCACAGAAGTGGTAGCAGGTACATTTTAAATTTAAGAATTTCCTTATGTTAAATATTGATGACCTACTGAAATTATATGCATTGTTACACTAGGTGTCCTATCTATATCGGGCATACCAGCCTAAATTTTATTCGATTCAGGAGCTACACATTCATTCGTATCTAAGAGATTCGTTGAGAAACTTGGTATGTCACCCAGGACCCTAGAGCATGGGATGATTGTTAGTATGCCTACTAGTAAATTTACACAGTTGAAGGAGGTGTATGGGCCGTGCCCAGTGGAAATTAGTGGGAAGAACTTTGATGCACAACTCATTAAGTTCAATATGCAAAATTTTAATGTTATACTGGGCATGGATTGGTTATTGGCTCATCGAGCTAATGTGATGTAAATAAAAGCTGATTAGGTGACGATGACGAAGGGAAAGAATTGGTATACCGAGCGATAAAAAGAAATGGGTGAGAAAGGTCTTGTCTCCGCCTTCAAGCTGTAAAGTTGTTGGAGAATGGATGTCGGGCTACTTAGCATCGGTACTTGATGTTGATGCAAGGATTACACCTCTAGAAGAGGTAAAGGTGGTTAAAGAGTTTCGACGCCTTCCCTGATGATCCGATGCATTTACCACCGATAGAGAGTTGAGTTTGCCATAGATTTGACTCCGAGCAGCCCAGATTCAAGGCTCGACAAGATGGCACCATAAATCAAGGAGTTGCGATGCGCTCGTGAATTATTGAAAAGGGTTTATTCACCAAGTGTTTTACCTTGGGTGCCCCAAAGATTGTTTATCAAGAAGAAAGATGGCAACTTACGGTGTGCATTGATTACGGAATTGAATAAGCTAACCATTAAGAACCGTATCCATTGCCATGCATTGATGATTTATTTGACCAGTGGTGCCAAGGTATTTTCAAAGATAGACCTTCGATCGAAGCTATTATCACCAAGATAAAGAGCGACATACCCAAGACAGATTCAGACTCCCGGGATGGTCACTATGAGTTCCTAGTGTTATCTTTTTGGGGTAACCAATGCATCGGCAAGATTCATGGATTTAATGAATCGAGTATTTCACGATGTCCTCGATAAATGGGTAATTATTTTATTGATGACATCTTAATCTACTCCAAGACGAAGAGGAGCACACTCAACATTTGAGAATGGTGTTACAGAGGTTGAGAGAACAACAATTGTTTGCTAAATACAGAAATGTGAATTTTGGTTTCAAGAAGTTGGATTCCGGGGCACGAGTGTCTAAGGCCGAATCGAGGTGGATACCGATAAGGTGAAAGCAAGAGTAGAATGGGAAAGCCCTAAGAATGTCACCAAATTAGAAGCTTCTGGGTTTACTGGATACTACCGGCGCTTCATTGAGAATTTTACCCAATCTCATCCAATGACTAAATTAACCAAAAGGGTGTGAAATTGACTAGGTAGAGGAATGTGAGAAGAGTTTCCAAGAATTGAAGAAGAGGTTGGTGTCACTTGTTGACCATCCCCAAGGCATGTGGAATGACAAATACACGATGCTTCTAAAGTTGGGTTGTTATGTTCTCATGCAACACGGAAAGGTGATAGCGTATGCTTCCGACAACTAAAGGAGTATGAGAAGAACTACCCCACTCATGACTTGGAACTAGCCATACTATTTTTGCCTTTAAGATTTGGCGACATTATTTGTATGGGGAGAAGTGTGAGATATACAAAGGATCACAAAAGCCTTAAGTACTTTTTCACCCGTATGATTTGAACATGAGGCGAGGAGATGGCTTGAGCTCATGAAGGATTATGATCATGACATTCAAGATCATCCCGCAAGGTGAATGTAGGCGATGCGTTGAGTCGGAAGGCACAGATCGTGTCACTCTCGATTTAGCAACACCCATCACTTGTACAAGAGGCGACGCTAATGGATGAAGTCTCTTATATGAAGGAGCAACCTTAGAGTTTGAACGTCAACAAGAAAACCTTAAATGGTTGACTATATCCTGACAATTCAGTGCATCCACTATTAGGCAAGAGGTAATAATGAAACAACCTTTTGGGTCCCTAATTACAATGGATCGAGTTAAGATTCAAGATCAAACAATGAACGACCGATTTTGTTTTAGCCATGATGGGGCACCGATCTTTCGAGGCGCATTGTGTGTACCAATGATTTGATATACAAGATAAGATAGTCGAGAAGCACATAGCTCCGAGTACTCACTCCACCTGGAAGTACAAAGATGTACAAAGACCTCAAATAAAATTATTGGTGGACAAGCATGAAAGTCATAATAGCTTTGTATGTGGCACTTGTCTTACATGCCAAAAGTAAAAGCTGCAGGCATCGACCTTATGGTACTCTTCAGCCACTCTACTCAGATGGAAGTGGATAGATTACAATGGACTTCGCCACGCACTACCATGTACACCTAAGGGATGGACGTGATATGGGTGATCGCTGATCGGCTTACTAAGACTACTCATTTCATTCTCATCAAGACCAAGTTCTCTATGGCCAAATTAGCACAACTTTACATGGATAACATAGTGCGCTTGTATGGAGTGCCGGAGCATTGTATCGATAGGGACCCAAGGTTCACTTCAGATTTTGGAAAAGCTTCCAGCGCCTTAGGATCACATGAATTTGAGTACCGCTTCCCCCCACTGCATCGATGGTCAAGCTTAACCATACAGATATTAGAAGACATGCTCGGACATGTACAATGGAAATGTGTGGTAGTTGGGAAGAATATATACCCTTATGGAGTTTGCCTATAACAACAGCTACTAAGCTACAATTGGGGTGGTCTATGAGGCTATATGTGAAGTGGTAACTCCTTTGTATTGGGATGAGGTAGGTGAACGTCAATGTTGGGACTCGAAATGAATTGTATGACTTGTAACAAGGTTGATGTTATTTGAGAACGGATTAAAGCATCATCCGCTAAAAGAGCTATGCAACACCCGTAAAAGACATTGAATTTCAGCCAGAGAAAAGGTATTCCTCAAGATCTCTCCTACTAAAGGGTTGCAAAGGTTTCACAGAAGGGAAGTTGAGCCCAAGATACATTGGACCATTTGAGATCTTAGCCCGGTTGGCTCAGTAGCCTACATGCTTGCTCTGCCACCTTCACTTGGGGATGTTCATAACGTATTTCATGTATCCATGCCAGCGATACGCTCATGATCCCTCTCATGTATTACCCATGGAACCGAATATCTAGTGACATGACCTATACAGAGCAAGCCGCTGAAATTTTGGACCGAAGGTGAAGACCCTTCGCAACCGCTCTATTTCCTACGTAAAGGTGCAATGGGCTAATCATTCACTTGAAGAAGCATCTTGGGAGAAAGAGGAGGAAATCCAAGCCTAGTACCCTCATCTTTTTGGATAACCAGGTACGCCAATTTCGAGGACAAAATTTTCAGAAAAGGGGGGGTAAATGTAATACCCTACTTAAACCCGGTCCGATTTCACTGTTGACCAGCTTAACCATGCAGACCCGAACCGAGAGAGCTAAGGGGTTCCTTATGGACCATGATGGCAAGGGTGACTTAACACCGCTGGCCCGACAAGTCCGAGCCAGGCGAAGAGACAGGGTACCAAGCCGGTACATGCACCTATCATAAGGCCATATATGGATAAAGGTATGTAGCCGTATCTTAAGGCGCATACGTATATTACATCTTATGCCAAGAGTGAGATTCGTGCCAAGGGCCGAATTCTATCAAAATCCCACTTGTTGGCCAAGTTTTGGCCCTTAGGTGGGCGGACAGGTGGGCGCATCCACCCACCTGAGTGACCCACCCATGTGATTACTTAGTTATTTTAGGAAGTATAAATAGCATTTATGTTTTCCTTTTTCTTTTCTCATTTATGACACTCGGATGTTGGTGAGAAGAGTAAAGAGGAGAGAGAAAAGAAGGAGAAGGAAGAGGAAGAAGAGATGGATTTCAGCGGCGCCGAGGCTTGATCTTCCCATTCCGGCGCCGAAAGAGTGATCTCCAACACTAGATCTACGTTTAGAGGTGAGCAAAGGCTGGGTTCCTTAAACTTTCACCATACCCAAGTAAAACCCTTGATTTGGGTAGGGTTTCTTGAGGTCTTGTAAACCCCCTTTGAGATGATGAATCTAAGGTTTAATAGATGATCTATGTGTTGATTTTGAAGGATTTGAAGAAGTGTTTACAAGGTTGGAGAAGCATTGTTGATTTGAAGTGATTTTGGGGTTTTGAAGGAGTTCTTGAGCAAAGAAGGTAAGATGGCTTTCCATTCCTTAAATCTAACCTAGATCTAGGTTAGAACCACCTTATGAGACCTTGAATGTGTGGAGAATGGGTTTGGAAGAGCCCTATTTGATTCCCCAAAGGTTGGGGGAAGTTTCAGGTGAAAATGGATTTTCCCGCCAAGACCGGTGGGCCATTTGGCCCGCTGTGGCACTCACCGAGAGGGCAGGACCTCGGCCCAACCGATGGGCGACGGTGTTAACCGGCCACGCTGCTCTGTGAACGGGTGTGACAGGTACCCTCAGTGGATATACCCAAATTTTCCACCAAAAAATCCACGGTCAAGATGATGTTTACTCCCTTTACCATGCTAGTGAGGGAGTACTCTCCGTTCTCAAAGGAGACCTCTAAGTTGCAGTAGAAGTACCGAACTAGGTCCTCATAACAAGGTCGGTCGGGGTCAAGCATAGACTACGAACCCAAGGCTATGAACTTATCCAACATCTGGAAACCCTCAAAATCTTTCATCACTACTGTCTTCTCCATCATAACCGATTTCCTAGAAAAGACCGGCCAAGCCATAGCCACCTCAAGGCTATGGAATAACCTCTCATCAAAATCTGTAGGGTCGACGGAAGCTTCCCTCGCAGGTTGGCCCCGTGAAGAAGAGGAACCTAGGGCTGAGTTTCTTCCCCAAGAAGTGGTGGTCTTCCTCCTCTCAGATGAAGAAGCTGCCTCTTTACTTTTTCACGAAGACATCCTAAAAGCAACAAGGAGATGTGTAAGTGTAAATAAACAAAAGTATGAGATGAAGGTAATAAGGAATAGTATAAAAAGGGGGGTGGATGGAGCACTAAGAGAAGTGACATGAACGATAAAACACAAAAGTGCAATTGCTAATATCAAAATGCAATGGTGTTAAGTGGTAAATTTTGAAGGAAATAAGGAACATATAGTAATGATAAATGAGTCAAGGATACCTAACAAATAAATGGAGATAGAAGTAGATGAGTATGAGGACCTCCTCAATGCCCAAGTGCAGTTGAATAGGTAGCAATGAGCAAATCATAACAAATAATTTCATTAATTTGGAGAAAAATGGATGGATACCCCAAAACGGTTACTTGGGGAAAATGGGGGTTTTACATGGGTGAAGTTGATTCAATCATAGTGGAAAATTGGTGTATGCCTGCAACAAGAATTATTTTAAAACCATTTTACTACTACTTGATAGGGGATGGACATGGTTGTATTCTTCATTCATAAAGAAAAGGAAAGAAATGAGGAAAACCCCCAAATTTTCAAAGAATTTTGATCCATAAAAGAGTAATCTCATATCAAAAGAGGGGAAACCTATGCACACATAAATGGAAATGACTTTCTTACTGATGTTTGCTTGCATTGAGAGTGAAGAGTATAATTTGAACCATCAATTTGTAAGAAAGAAGAGAAATAAAATTTGAGATCCTCTCTCTAAAAATCGGCCAAGCAAGGCCAACAAGCAATGAAAATCACAAATAAATCATCACATTGTCAACGAACAAACATTCCACAGAAGAAATAAAGTATATGTTGAGATTCTAAGGTTTCTATAGCAAAAGAACCCCGAAAACATAGTTCTCAAAGAGAAAATGGGGAAAGAGAACTTACTTGTGGTTAGGAGGACAAATGATCTTCTTAAACCATGAATCTTTGAGTAGAGTCATGAGTTCAAGCATTGGGTAGGTCTCTCAAATCACCCTTGCTCTGAGTTTGGAGAGAAGAAATGAGTAAAGAAATTGGGTTTTAAAACCCTTTTTAAAGTTGCCTCGGTTGCGATCGGCGGGCCCCAGCCTGACCTTGCCCGCAGGTTTAGCCCACCAGTTTGGGTTCCAAGGCCCAGATCACCCTTTGTTTGGGATTTTTCCCATTTCATGCATAGTGGGCCCCAATTGGGTGCCAATAGGAGTGTTTTGCCATGTAGTTAGACATCGTTGTGTGACAATCTATATATTGGTAATTAAATATGGGTGTGTTTGGTCATGTGGTGTGGTGCAACAATGTAACCTATGATGTAAAGTGAAATTGGTTATGAGCTTATATATGAATGTTTTGGCACTTAATCAATGCTTACTTTTATAAAATTCAGGTACAGAACACTAGGGTATGCACCAGATCCGGTGGCAATGCTCGAGGTACCACTCATGATCCCTGACCCGTTGGTCGACCACCAAATCCCCATGGACCTCGATCTGTGGGGCAATCCTCACATCCACCACCACAAGTGAACCTTGGACCAGAAGGGGTTCAAGGTAACCCACTTGTGAATGAGATTTCTGGTCCCCCACCTATCATCACTTCAGGTGACATTGCGACACTCATTCAACAGTCGCAAGAGGCATTTCAGCAATAGTTGCTCTAATAGCAACAAATTTTTATGGTTGTTATGGAATAGTATCTAAACCCTACTCAATCAAGTCAACATCCTATAGTGGTTATTCCATAGGACCCATCCGTGGGGTCCGGTGCTGAAGCACAACCAGGAGGAACCCCACCTAGGGTAACACCATAAGATCAACTAA
Organism: Macadamia tetraphylla; assembly: GCA_022985045.1. Taxonomy (NCBI): domain Eukaryota; kingdom Viridiplantae; phylum Streptophyta; class Magnoliopsida; order Proteales; family Proteaceae; genus Macadamia; species Macadamia tetraphylla. Next base: position 28,775,564 of record CM040971.1, read on the forward strand.
GTGGTACCCCACCGGTTCCACCACTTGGTACTCCTCCATTCACGATGCCTCCACCTTACCCATGCTATCTGGCCTATCCACCTTATCACTCACCATTTACCACTATGAAAAAGGTGGTGGAGTCTTTTAAGAAATACATACCACCCATCTTCACCAAGGTGGGTAATGATCCATTGAGCCGGATCGATGGATCCAAGAGCTGTAGAAGATATTTGATGTTGTAGAGTGCACAGAGGCACAGAAGCTCATCTGTGCGGGGTTGCAACTTAAAATAAATTTGATTTATGGTGGAAAGCTTCTAAGTCTATTTTGATGGCAACTCACCCCAAACCTACATGGGAGCAATTCAAGGAATTGTTCTTGACAAATTACTACCCTCGAAGCTTCAAAGACCGCACGGAAGTGAAATTTATGGCATTGACCCAAGGAAGCAAAACTGTTCTAGATTATCAACAACAGTTTGAGAGCTTGTTTTATTTTGCTCCTCGCTATATGAAAACAGCCGTAAAAAAATCCCAGAAGTTTCTGAGGGGTTTGAAAATATCCATTGGTACAGTGCTAGAGTTATTGGACTTAACTAATTATGCACAGATTGTGCAAAAAGTCAAGGCAATGGAAGACAAACAGAAGGGAGAACCATCCCTTACACCCGGACTTTGGAAGAGGGCAAACCCATATGCCAATTCGGGTGGCCCGAGCAAGAATTTTCGTGGGTCATACAATTATGGCCCCTCTTACAGGCAGCCCTACAGGCCATCAGGTTATCTTTCCTGACCAATTAGTGGGTCGGGCACTACATCTTTCTGTTCGAACAATAACACGGTGCCCACAGCTTCGAGACCACCTCATCCTCCAACTGTACTAGGATCAGTGTAGAGAGCCCCCGCTCCTATTTAGGCATCTCAGGATCGATGTTATAACTGTCACTCGTACGGGCATTTCACCTAGGATTGTTAGTACTCATCAACTACACCACCAAATTGGCCCCCGTATAGACTCAGATTGACCCAAGGAACCAAAATTGTGGAAGGATGTACGCTTATCACCGATAGAGGCCGAGCATCAAGAAGTTGCGTACACTTTAATTGAGAAATTTTGTGACAAAGTTTGAGTAACTTGTTATACTTATATGCAATGCGATGCTAGGTGTCTTATCTATATCAGGTATACCAGTATATTTCTTATTTAATTCTGGAGCTTCGCATTCATTTGTGTCTAAGAGATTTGCTAGGAAGCTTGATGTGCCATCTAGGACTTTAGAATGCAAGTTAGTTGTTAGCATGCCTACAAGCACGGTGGAATAGTTGAAGGAAGTATGTGGGCCATGTTCAATTGAGATTAGTGGAAGGAAAATGGATGCCCAGCTTATCAAATTCAACATGCAGAATTTTAACATCATTCTGGGCATGGATTGGCTGTCAGCTCATCGAACAAATGTGATGTGTGCCAAGAAACAAGTTAAGGTGATGGATGATAAAGGAGAAGAGCTTGTATATCAAGCTAAAAGGGCAAAGCAACCTAGAAAGACTATTATCTCTGCCTTACAGGCAGTAAAACTATTGGAGAGTGGATGTCAGGGCTACCTAGCATCAGTACTAGACGTGGATGCAAAGGTTACACCGCTAAAAGAATTGGAGGTAGTCAAAGAATTCCCTGATGTCTTTCCAGTTGATCTGACCTAGCTACCTCCTGACAGAGAGCTGGAGTTTGCCATTGATTTAATTCCTGGAGCTACCCCAGTGTCCAAGGCTCTGTATAGAATGGCACCAGCTGAGTTAAAGAAACTGTAGACACAATTGTAAGATTTTTTTAAAAATGGGTTTGTACGCCCAAGTTTCTCTCCTTGGGGTGCACCAGTCCTATTTGTTAAGAAGAATGATGGTAGTTTACGTATGTGCATCGACTACCAGGAACTGAACAAGTTAACCATTAAGAATCGGTATCCATTGCGGCACATTAATGATCTATTTGATCATCTGCAAGGTGCTAAGGTGTTTTTGAAGATTGATCTCATATCGAGTTATTACCAGCTCAAGATTAAGGGCAATGACATACCAAAGATAGCTTTTAGAACCCGGTATGGACATTATGAATTCCTAGTGCTATCTTTTGGATTAACCAATGCACCAGCTGCTTTCGTGGATTTAATGAACTTTATATTTCATGATGTCCTTGATAAGTGGGTCATCGTTTTCATCGATGACATCTTGATTTACTCGAAGTCTGAAGAAGAGCATGCAAGACACTTGAGAATGGTACTACAAAGAATAAGTGAACAATAATTATATGCCAAGTTTAGCAAATGTGAGTTTTGGCTCAAGCAAGTTGGATTCTTAGGACACGTGGTGTCCGAGAATGGGATCGAAGTGGACCCAAATAAAGTAAAGGTTGTAGTAGAGTGGGAGACACCCAAGAATGTAATAGAAATTAGAAGCTTCTTGGGCTTAGTAGGCTACTACCAGCGCTTCATCAAAAATTTTTCATGGATTTTTGTGTCGATGACTAAGTTGACCAGGAAAGGCCTGAAGTTTGATTGGTCAGAAGAATGTGAAAACAGCTTCCAAGAATTGATGAAGCGATTAGTGTCTGCTCCTATGTTGACCATTCCAAATGGTACAAGTGGGATGACAGTTTATACCAATGTTACTAAGATCGGGTTGGTTGTGTTCTCATGCAACGTGACAAGGTAGTAGTATATGCATCCAAGTAACTTAAAGATTATGAGAAGAACTACCCCACTAATGATTTAGAATTGGCAGCAGTCATCTTTGCCTTGAAGATCTGGTGCCATTATCTGTATAGGGAGAAGTGTGAGATATACAGTGATCACAAGAGTCTTAAATACTTCTTCACCCAAAGAGATTTGAATATGACGCAGAGAAGGTGGATTGAACTTATGAAGGACTATGATTGTGACATATAGTATCACCCGGGCAAAGCGAATGTGGTGGCAGACGCTCTAAGTCAGAAGTCTCAGACTGTATCACTTTCGTACTTAGCTGTCAGTCCACAGCTTATACAAGAGACGGTACTAATGGATGAAATTCTTTTATATGAGGGAGCAACCTTGGAGCTCGAACATCAGCTAGATCATGTTAAGCAGTTAACCATATCCCTAATAGCTCTACAGGTACATCCGTCCATTAGGCAGGAGCTATAAAGGATTAGAGTAAAAGTTCAAGAGCAGACAATGAAAGACCCTGACTTCACAATAGCCAATGATGGGGTATTACTGTTTCGAGATAGGTTGTGTGTGCCTGATCATAGAAAAATACAAGACAAGATAGTGAAGGAAGCACACAATTTCGAATACTCACTCCATCCCGGGAGCACAAAGATGTACAAAGATCTTAAATAAAGCTATTGGTGGCCAACAATGAAAACTACTATAGCCTTGTATGTGGCACAATGTCTTGTGTGTCAGAAGGTTAAGGCAGAGAGGCATCGACCATGTGGCACTCTTCACCCACTACCCGTATCGGAGTGCAAATGGGACAGGATCACTATGGAATTTGTCACAGGGCTACCCCGTACACACAAGGTAATGGATGCAATCTGGGTGGTAGTTGAAAGGCTTACCAAGATTACTCATTTCATTCCAATCAGAACCAATTATTCCATAGACAAGCTAGCATAACTTTATATAGATAACATAATCTGTTTGCATGGAGTGCATGTGAGCATTATGTCAGATTGGGACCCAAGGTTCACATCTAGATTTTGAAAGAGTCTCCAATAAGCCTTTGGGACACAAGTGAATCTGAGTGCTGCTTTCCATCCACAAGCTGATGGACAATCAGAAAGAACCATGCAAATACTAGAAGACATGCTCAGGGCCTGTGCAATGGAAATAAGTGGCAATTGGGAAGAATACATACCTCTTATGGAGTTTGCTTATAACAATAGCTATCGAGCTACAATTGGGATGGCTCCATATGAGGCACCATATGACAGAAAGTGCAGAACACCCCTATATTGGGATAAAGTAGGTGAGTGTCGGACACTAGAACCAAAAATGATATAGATGACACGTGACAAGGTTGATGTCATTCGGGAGAGAATTAAAGCAGCCCAATCATGCCAAAAGAGCTATACAGACAACCGCATGAAGGACATTGAATTCCAAGTGGGGAAGAAAGTATTTCTTAAAATCTCTCCTACCAAAGAGTTTCATAGATTCCACAGAAAGGTTAAGCTAAATCCGAGATATATTGGCTCATTTGAGATCTTGGCACAAGTTGGTTCCATAGCGTATATGTTGGCTCTTCCACCTTCCCTCAGCAATATTCACAATGTATTCCACGTTTTCATGCTAAAGCGGTACATTCATGATCCATCCCATATGTTGTTCATGGAACCGAAGTATTTAAAAGCTGATATGACTTATAAAGAGCAGCCTACTGAAATTCTAGACCGATAAAGACCCTTCACAAAATTCCATCGCTTTTGTGAAGGTTCGTTGGACTAACCATTCACTTGAAGAAGTGTCCTGGGAGAATGTGATACAATTTTGGGGTTGAATTTTTCAAAAAGGGGGGATAAATGTGATACCCTACTTTTTAAACCCAATTTATTTACCTGGTTGGTTCGATTTGATCGTACAGGATCTGAACCTGATCGAGCTGAGACGGGTACCCTATAGAACATGATGGCAAGGGTGACCCTAAACTCAGTATGGCTAGACGAGTATGAGCCGGTGCCTAGTGAAGTCCACGTGCCCAAGCCATGCACTTGCACATATCACAAGACTATGTATGAACAATAAAGGCACATAGCCGTATTTTATGTCTAGTAAGTATTATGAATCATATACCGGGAGTGAGACATATGTTGGGAGCCAATTCCCGTCGAAATCCCAATTATTCGGCTAAGTTACGATCGACTGGTGAGTGGTCATAGGTGGGTCGGACCCACCAGTGTGACCTACCAGTCTAGTCATTAGATATTTTGACCCAGGTATAAATAGCAATTAATGCCTTTCTTTTCCCTCATTTAATGTTTTACACGGTGGGTGACAAACGTAAAGAAGATAGAGAAAAGAAAGAAAGAGAAGGGAAGGAGATGCTTGTTGTGCAACGCCGAGGTTAAATCTTTTGATTTCAGTGCCGGAATAGTGATCCTCATCTCGAGATCTACAATTTAAGGTGAGTAAAAGCTATATTTCTTAAAGCCTCAAGAAACCCTAAGTGAAACCCTATGATTCGGATAGAAATCATTTAGATCTTATTAATCCCACTTGAGAATGTGAATCTAAAGTTTAATAAAAGACCTACATGTTGTTTTTGAAGGTTTTAGAGGAAGAAATCGTAAGATTTGAAAAGCATTTGGTGATTTCTTGAGTGGAAGAAGGGATTTGGTGTTTTGAAGGTGTTCTTGAATAAAGAGGTAAGATCTATACTTAAGACTTTAAATCAACCCTAGATCTAGGTTAGAATCACAATATGGGACGTTAGATGGGTGGAAAATGCGATCGAAACAACCCCTTATGGTTTCCCCAAGGTGGGATGAAGAATAGAAGTGAACAACAAAATCTTGGTTCTGATTGGTGGGTGCCCTAGAAGTGGTTGGATCCACTAGTCCGGAGCCTGTCTGCCTGTCCTAGTAGGGCTTTTAGCTCGATCGGTGAGCAAGGACTGGAGGGTGCCTGGTCCACCAGTTGACCTACCAGTCTGACCCATTGGGTTCCGATTGGGCCCAAATTTGTTGGGCAACTTTCTATAGTGATTTTAAATGTTTTGAGATTATTATATTTCGTTGGTTATAACACTAAAGTAGAGATATACTAAACTCAACATTTTTATGATAGTTTCTACTAGGGACTCACATCTTCTCGCATCGGATCTCGCTCATGCCGATTATGAGCTATTAGACATATCTAGGTAAGTAGGGAGAGGACGTTGACTCGATTTTTTGAGTGTTTTGCATCATTCCATTATTATTGTAGACTAGCCATGTGATGAGCACATTTATATGTGAAATCTAAGGTATAAAAGTATGCATTTTACATATTTAGAATGGAGCTACTTTGGGTTTGACTCTCTTTTTGTAGGTTTTATATTTTTAAGGCCTTATGGACTATCGGACGCTATATCTCCAATTTTACACGTAAAGAGGTCCTATTTGTTTTCATGGTTGTAAAGAGAATGAAATTCTGAGCAAGTTGGACATATTCAATTAAAAGTACACATCGTTTGGTCACTCGTATAAGTGATTATTCTTTTCAAGCCAGAAAAAGAATAATGGATCAGAACTGAATCAAGATGCAGAACCAACCCATCTGCAGTTGTCCCAGGGGTATAAGAAATATTTTAAGATGCCAACAAGGATCGATGGACCCCCCTTGAGTGATTGAAGATTCATTTTTGGTAACAACTACCTAGCATAGTTGGTGAATTGTGGTGTGCAAAATCCCTTTCTCATTAGGAGGTCTCAAGTTTGAACCTCTTGGTTGTCACCTGCGATTCTCTCTTTTCTCTCTCCTCACCTTATCACACAAATTCAGCCAAGAGATTGCGTACAAAAAAGAAGAAAAAAAAATATAGGAAAAAAAGACAAGAAATAACAAAAATCCCCTACTTCTTATTTTCTCTCCTCTCTCTTCCTATCCCCCTAATCAAAATCATCCAAGGGGATCCACCCTTAGACATCCTCCTATCTCCCCTATTCCCTATAAAAGGGAGTCCACCAAACCCTAAATGGTTATCCCTCTTTAGCTCTCTTTTTCTCTAATTTTTAGTTGTGCTCTCCTTCTAGTTCTAGTTCTAGTTCTAGTTCTTCTTGGTTTTCCATATTTTAAACACTTTTGTAATTGGTTTTTATTTAATGAACAAAATGTTTTATTTTTTTTATTTTTATGGTTCATGTTATTCAAAGGTGTAGTAATTTTAATTTCTAATTCTAGGCTTAGTTCTAGGTGACAAGAACAAGTTGTGGAACATGTCTTTCAAGTTCAGTTTTTCTCTTCAAATTTGTCTTCTCTAGTACTAGCAATGTCAGGTTTGGTTTATTCCAGATCTAATTTTTAGTACTGGTAGTATTTCAAATCTCAATCAAGTTTTTAAGTTTAAGTAAGTTTCTACAGTAGTCTTCTCACCCTCCCTCTCATTCCCTCTTCTTACTACCCTTTCATTCTTAAATTAAGTTTTAAATTTTCAATTTTACATTATTGCTCTCTCTTTCCCCCAAGGTTTATGGCTAGATTATGCGTTGGCTTTGCCCCTCTCTAGCTATGGAACCATCTTTTTATTTTGATTATTTATATTGCATCTCTTCCCCTAAAGCCAAGTAGAAAAGCCCTAGTAAGAGTACTCTCTGGTCAAGTAGGGAAGCTCGTATTATTTATAGTGCATCCCTTGAGCTAAGTAGAGACACCTACTTATGTGCCTCTCTCTCGTTTTTTCTCTTTTTATTCTATTTATTTACCTTTTCAATACATTTTATTTCAGCTCTTTTATTTCAGTTATTTGTTTTTTAATTGCGTTGTTTGAGTATTTAAATTCCTAGATGTGAATGGTTAGGTCGTTCAATTTTTATTACAATTTCAATTCTAATTTTCCTAGATGTGTTGGTTAGGATACTTTTAGATGCATTTGTGTTAGGTCGGTAGTTAGAAATAAATCATCATAATTAATTTATGCACTTTCGTACTACTAGAAGAAGCCTAAAATAAAATGGTTGCTCTCCTTGCGTTCAACCCGTTAGCTACATTGATCCGTACGCTTGCAGTTACTTTTAAAATTCAAATACCATGTCATCACTTTATTATTGTGCGTAGACTAGTCATCCACGAATGCCATTTGCATGCATTATCTTATGCATTATGAAATTCATTTATGATTTGTCATGTCATGACTTAAATTGTTAAATGCTTACTCTTGCTATGAGTTATGAGATGAATAATTTTAAATTACTGAATATGATACATTGCTAGACTAGATGCTGTAATCGGCTTGAAAACAAATCCATTGGTGGCCAATGGAATGGGACGCAGTGGCACTATACAGTCGTACTATCTCATATAGAAGCATGTGATTAGAAATGACATTTCTCTGTGCTACGACCCTTCCCAATAGGGGTTTAGGTGTTGGGTATATCACTGGGGGAAAGCCTGAGGTTGTGTACCAATAGTAGCGGTTAGAAGTACACCCGACTGATCACTAGGATCATTAGCAACTTTAGTGATATAATTAGAAGGCTAATTATACTGCTTTTACTTTAATACAGGGCAAGACCCATTTTACTTTAATGTCGCTGAAGAGCAGTAATTTACTTTTCAGTACCCACAGCTGGCCTTCTCCGACACTCCTATGGGCATATCGCATGAAGGATTTCACCTAGCTACCTCCCGACGAGAGCTGGAGTTTGCCATTGATTTAATTCCGAGCTACCCCAAGGTCCAAGGCTCGATAGAATGGCACAGCCGAGTTAAAAACTAAAACACAATTGCAATATTTTTAAAAAATGTGTTTATCGCCCAAGTTCTCTCCTTGGGGTGCACCAGTCCCATTTGTTAAGAAGAAGGAAGGTAGTTTACGTATGCATTGATTACCGTGCTAAACAAGTTAACATTAAGAATCGGTATCCTGCACAATGATGATCTATTTGATCATCTTCAAGGTGCTAAGATATTTTTGAAGATTGATCTCAAATCGGGTTATTACCACTCAAGATTAAGGGCAATGACATACCAAAGATAGCTTTCAAAACCCGATATGGACATTATGAATTCCTAGTGCTATCTTTTGGATTAACCAATGCACCAATTGCTTTGGATTTAATGAACCCGTATTTCATGATGTCCTTGTTAAGTGGGTCATCGTTTTCATCGATAAGATCTTGATTTACTCAAGTCAAAGAAGAGCATGCAAGACACTTGAGAATGGTACTACAAAGAATAAGAGAACATCAATTATATGCCAAGTTTAGCATATGTGAGTTTTGGCTCAAGCAAGTTGGATTCTTAGGACACGTGGTGTCCGAGAATGGGATCGAAGTGGACCCGGATAAAGTAAAGGCTATAGTAGAGTGGGAGACACCCAAGAATGTAATAGAAATTAGAAGCTTCTTGGGCTTAGGAGGCTACTACCAGCGCTTCATCAAAAATTTTTCTTGGATTTTTGTGTCAATGACTAAGTTGACCAGGAAGGGTGTGAAATTTGATTGGTCGAAGAATGTGAAAACAGCTTCCAAGAATTGACGAAGCGTTAGTGTTCTTCCTATGTTGACCATTCCAAATGGTACAAGTGGGATGATAGTTTATACCGATGCTACTAAGATCGGGTTGGTTGTGTTCTCATGCAAGCGGCAAGGGTAGTATATGCATCCGTAACTTAAGGATTATGAGAAGAACTACCCCACTAATGATTTAGAATTGGCAAGAGTCATCTTTGCCTTGAAGATCTGGTGCCATTATCCGTATGGGGAGAAGTGTGAGATATACAGGATCACAAGAGTCTTAAATACTTTTTCACCCAAAGAGATTTGAATATGAGGCGAGAAGGTGGATTGAACTTATGAAGGACTATGATTGTGACATATAGTATCTCCCGCAAAGCTAATGTGGTGGCAAACGCCTAAGTCGGAAGTCTCAGATCAGATCACTTCGTATTAGTCAGTCCCCTTATACAAGAGGAGGTGTTAATGGATGAAATTTGTTATATGAGGGAGCAACCTTGAGCTCAACATCAGCTAGATCATGTTAAGCAATTAACCATATCCCTAATAGCTCTACAGTACATCCATCCATCAAGTGAGTGATAAGGAAACAATCTGGGATCCTAAGTGCAAAGGATTAGAGTAAAAGTTCAAGAGCGATAATGAAAGACCCGACTTCACAATAACCAAAGAGGTAGTGACATAGCATTACAGTTTGAGACAAGTTGTGTGTGCGATGATAGGAAAATACATGACAAGATAGTGAAGGAAGCACACAGTTTCGAATACACAATCCATCCCAGAAGTACAAAGATGTACAAAGATCTTAAACAAAGCTATTGGTGGCCAACAATGAAAACTACTATAGCCTTGTATGTGGCACAATGTCTCATGTGTCAGAAGGTTAAGGCAGAAAGGCATCGACAATATGACACTCTTCACCCACTCCCCGGATCGGAGTAAAAATAGGACAGGATCACTATGTACTTTGTCATGGCTACCCCATACACCCAAGGTAATGGATGCAACTGGTGGTAGTTGAATGTGCTTATCAAGATTACTCATTTCATTCTAATCGTAACCAATTATTTCATAGACAAGCTAGCATAACTTTATATGGATAACATAACTGCTTGCATGGAGTGCCTGGAGCATTATGTCGATTGGGACCCAAGGTTCACATCTAGATTTTAGAAGAGTCTCCAGAAGCCTTGGGACACAAGTGAATGAGTCTGCTTTCCATCCATAGACCGATGGGAAATCGAAAGAACCATACAAATACTAGAAGACATGTCTGAGCTGCAATGGAAAGAAGTGGCAATTGGGAAGAATACATACCTCTTATGGAGTTTTCTTATAACAATAGCTATCAAGCTACAATTGAGATGGCTCCATATGAGGCACTATATGACAGAAAGTGCAGAACACCCCTATATTGGGATAAAGTAGGTGAGTGTCGGACGCTAGAACTGAAAATGATATAGATGACATGTGACAAGGTTGATGTCATTCGGGAGAGAATTAAAGCAGCCTAATCATGTCAAAAGAGCTATACAGACAGCCGCATGAAGCATATTGAATTCCAAGTGGGAAGAAAGTATTTCTTAAAATCTCTCCTACCAAAGAGTTTCATAGATTCCATGAAAGGTTAAGCTAAATCCAAGATATATTGGCTCATTTGAGATCTTGTCACAAGTTGGTTCCAACATATATGTTGGCTCTTCCACCTTCCCTCAGCAATATTCACAATGTATTCCACGTTTTCATGCTAAAGCGGTACATTTATGATCCATCCCATATGTTGTCCATGGAACCAAAGTATTTAAAAGTTGATATGACCTATGAAGAGCACCATCGAAATTCTAGACCGAAAGATAAAGACCCTTCAGAATCGTTCCATCGCTTTTGTGAAGGTTCGTTGGACTAACCATTCACTTGAGGAAGCGCCCCGGGAGAAAGAAGATAACATCCAAGCCAAATATCCTCATCTTTTGGACAATCAGTACTACAATTTTGGGGTTGAATTTTTCAAAAGGGGGATAAATGTGATACCCTACTTTTAAACCCGATTTATTTATCGTTGGTTCGGTTTGATCATACAGATCTAAACCCGATTGAGTTGAGACGGGTACCCTATAGAATATGATGGCAAGGGTGACCCGAACTCATGATGGCTAGACGAATATGAGCCGGTGCCTAGTGAAGTCCGCATGCCTAAACCATGCACTTGCACATATCACAAGGCTATGTCACACAATAAATGCACATAGCCGTATTTTATGTCTAGTATGTATTATGAATCATATACCGAGAGTGAGACATATGTTGGGAGCTGATTCCGTAAATCCCAATTATTCGTAAGTTATGGCGATCGGTGGGTGGTCATAGGTGGGTCGGACCCACCAGTGTGACCTACCAGTCTAGTCATTAGATATTTTGACCCTGGTATAAATAGCAATTAATGTCTTTATTTTCCCTCATTTAATGTTTTACACAGTGGGTGACAAACGTAAAGAAGATAGAGAAAAGAAAGAAAGAGAAGGGAAGGAGATGCTCGTTGTGCACCGCTGAGGTTAAATCTTTTGATTTCAATGCCGGAATAGTGATCCTCATCTCGAGATCTACGATTTGAGGTGAGTAAAAGCTATATTTCTTAAACCCTCAAGAAATATTCGGCTAAGTTACGGCCGACTGGTGGGTGGTCATAGGTGGGTCGGACCCACCAAAGGTGACCTACCGTCTAGTCATTAGATATTTTGACCCTGGTATAAATAGCAATTAATGTCTTTATTTTCCCTCATTTAATGTTTTACACAGTGGGTGACAAACGTAAAGAAGATAGAGAAAAGAAAGAAAGAGAAGGGAAGGAGATGCTCGTTGTGCACCGCTGAGGTTAAATCTTTTGATTTCAATGCCGGAATAGTGATCCTCATCTCGAGATCTACGATTTGAGGTGAGTAAAGCTATATTCTTAAACCCTCAAGAAACCCTAAGTGAAACCCTATGATTCGGGTAGAAATCATTTAGATCTTATTACTCCCACTTGAGAATGTGAATCTAAGGTTTAATGAAAGACCTACATGTTGTTTTTGAAGGCTTTAGAGGAAGAAATTGTAAGATTTGAAAAGCATTTGGTGATTTCTTGAGTGGAAGAAGGGATTTGGTGTTTTGAAGGTGTTCTTGAATAAAGAAGTAAGATCCATACTTAAGACTTTAAATCAACCCTAGATCTAGGTTAGAATCACAATATGGCACGTTATATGGGTGGAAAATGCGATCGAAACAACCCCTTATGGTTTCCCTAAGGTGGGATGAAGAATGGAAGTGAACAACAAAATCCTGGTTCTGATCGGTGGGTGCCTAGAAGTGGTTGGATCCACCAGTCCGGAGCCTGTCTGTCCTAGTTGGGCTTTTAGCTTGATCAGTGAGCAAGGACTGACGGGTGCCTGGTCCACCAGTCTGACCCATCGGGTTCCGATTGGGCCCAAATTTGTTGGGTAACTTTCTATAGTGATTTTAAATGCTTTGAGATTATTATATTTCGTTGTTTATAACACTAAAGTAGAGATATACTAAACTCAATATTTTTATGATAGTTTCTACTAGGGACTCACATCTTCTCGCATCAGATCTCGCTCGTGCCGAATGTGAGCTATTGGACATATCTAGGTAAGTAGGGAGAGGACATTGACTTAATTTTTGGAGTGTTTTGCATCATTCCATTATTATTATAGACTAGCCATGTGATGAGCACATTTATGTGTGAAATATAGGGTATAAAAGCATGTATTTTACATATTTAGAATGGAGCTACTTTGGGTTTTACTCTTTTTTTGTAGGTTTTATATTTTCAAGACCTTATGGACTATCGGTGCTATATCTCCAATTTTACATATAAAGAGGTCCTATTTATTTTCATGGTTGTAAAGACGATGAAATTTGCAAGATAGACGTATTCAATTAAAAGTACATATTGTTTGGTCACCAGACAAGTGATTATTCTTTTCAAGCGTAAAAGAATAATGGTTCAAAACTGAATCAAATGCAGAACCACCCATCTGCAGTTGTCCCGGAGTATAAGAAATATTCTAAGATGCCAACAAGGATCGATGGACCCCCTTGAGTGATTGAAGATTCATTTTGGTAACAACTACCTAGCATAGTTGGTGAATTGTGGTGTGCAAAATCCCTTGCTCATTAGGAGGTCTCAAGTTCGAACCTCTTGGCTGTCACCTGCGATTCTCTCTCTTCTCTCTCCTCCACCTTATCACACAAATTCAGCCAAGAGATTGTGTACAAAAAAGAAGAAAAAAAATAAAGGAAAAAAAGGCAAGAAATAACAAAAATCCCCTACTTATTTTCTCTCCTCTCTCTTCCTATCCCCCTAATCAAAATCATCCAAGGGGATCCACCCTTAGACATCCTCCTCTCTCCCCTATTCCCTATAAAAGGGAGTCCACCAAACCCTAAATGGTTATCCCTTTTTAGCTCTCTTTTTCTCTAATTTTTAGTTGTGCTCTCCTTCTAATTCTAGTTCTAGTTCTAGTTTTTCTTAGTTTTTCATATTTTAAACACTTTTGTAATTAGTTTTTATTTAATGAACGTAATGTTTTTTTTTATTTTTATGGTTCATATTATTCAAGTTATTCAAAGGTGTAACAATTTTAATTTCTAGTTCTAGGCTTAGTTCTAGGTGACAAGAATAAGTTGTGGAGCATGTCTTTCAAATTCAGTTTTTCTCTTCAAATTTATCTTCTCTAGTACTAGTAATTTCAGATTTGGTTTATTCCAGATCTAATTTTTAGTACTGATAGTATTTCAAATCTCAATCAAGTTTTCAAGTTCAAGTAAGTAAGTTTCTACAGTAGTCTTCTCACCCCCCTCTCATTCCCTCTTCTTACTACCCTTTCATTCTTAAATTAAGTTTTAAATTTTCAGTTTTACATTATTGCTCGTTCATGGCTAGATTATGCATTGGCTTTGCCCCTCTCTAGCTATGGAACCATCTTTTTATTTTGATTATTTATATTGCATCCCTTCCCCTAAAGCCAAGTAGAAAATCCCTAGTAAGAGTATTCTCTGGTCAAGTAGGGAAGCTCGTATTATTTATGGTGCATCCCTCGAGCTAAGTAGAGACACCTACTTGTGTGCCTCTCTCTAGCTTTTTTCTCTTTTTATTTTATTTATTTACCTTTTCAATGCTTTTATTTCAGCCTTTTATTTCAGTTATTTGTTTTTAATTATGTTGTTTGCAAGGATTAAAGTATCTGATCGTCCAATCGGTGGTCAAATAAGTACGATCGAAGTATCGTATCATTCAGATTCGCTAAGATACGTAAGATATGATAAATGGATAGGACACATTTTATACACTTTGCATAAAAATAGTTAAAAAAGTTATATATAACATGTTGAATGCATAAATACTTAGTGAGTATCGTATTGATAGCAAATATATTGAGTTAAAAGTTCAAAATGATGAGGTTTGAGTCTTCAGCTTTTTCTTTCTCATTCCATTGCTACTTGATGAGTGCCGTGAAGAGTGTCGTGTGGTTCAAATCCATGTCTAGGACTCTTTTTAATTTGGGCAACTACAATGATATTCCACTTGTGAATATAGGCACAATATTTACCTTATGAAATATTTATGGTAGTGGGTTCCCATTCATTTTAGAAAATTAAATTTTTTTATAAAGTTTAGATTAAATGTTTTAAAAACATATAAAAATCAACAATGTGTGACTATATTTGAGTAGATCAGAATTAAAAAAATTGAAACCTTCACTTTTTGGGAAAAAATGGGTTTCATTTGAAATCATGTATTTAGTAATTATAAGTTATGACATTATTTTAAGAGTTGAATGAACTAAATTTTCCAAAAAAAAATTTTGGGGATTTTGTTTTGGTAAATTAATTTTGGAATAAAAAATTAACAATATATTTTTTGAGAAATAAAAATTTCCATGGAAGTTGTAGAACACTTGTTTATAACATATAAAAATCTAGAAAACTATTGGTAGAGTTGAAGTGTTTGTTTAAATAACAAAAATTCACTTTAGATCTCGATGAGAAGACCGCATTGATATACCTTCGATACGATGACGTATCATACGACCGATACTCAAAATTTTAGATTTTAAAAGTAGATTCTAGAGTATCCATGACGGCTATCGACACGATAGATACATATATACTGATACACAAAAGAGGCCCAAATTCACGTATGCGTTGATGGTTGTGAGTACCAATACTAACCTGATACTTAAACCATAGTTGTTTGAGTATTTAAATTCTTAGATGTGAATGGTTAGGTCGTTCAATGTTTATTGTAATTTCAATTCCAATTTTCCTAGATGTGTTGGTTAGATACTTTTAAATGCACTTGTGTTAGGTCGGTAGTTAGAAATAGATCACCATAATTAATCTATCACTTTTACTAGAAAGCCCAAAATAAAGTAGGTTTCCTTGTGTTCAAGTTAGCTACACCGATCCATGGTATGATTACTTTTAAAATTCAAATACCATGTCATCACTTTATTATTGTGTGTAGACTAGTCATCCACGAATGCCATTTGCATGCATTGTCTTGCATTATGAAATTCATTTATGATTTGTTATGTCGTGAATTAAATTGTTAAATGTTACTCTGCTATGAGTTATGAGATGGATAATTTTAAATTATTGAATATGGTATATTCTAGACTAGTAATTTACTTTTCAGTACCCACGACTGGCCTTCTCAGACAACCCTATGGGCATATCGCAGGAAGGAGTTCATGACTTGTACCGGGGCATACATGCATTGTGGTTGTGAGTAGCATATAACCTATGGCTTAGAAATGTTGCTTAAGTGATCTAGGTTATTAAAAATGAATTTACATACATATAGGCTCATTTGTATTACAAATGACTACTTGGTCTTCCTTTTCACTTACTAGGCTAGTGAGTTCATCCCACGTGTACACCATTTTTAGATGATCTTGTAGGTTATTCGCCAAGAGCTACAACCGGGACCCACGGTAGAATTTCCAATTGATGACTGGTGGGTCCCTGAAGATCTTGGGCACGGTGCTGAGTGCCCGCGTAAAAGTTGTGTTACAGGACAACAACATTGATACCATCCCGGGATTCTTTTTGATTATTTTGTTATGTTATCCCTTTTATGCTCAGGATATTTAAATTGTCTTTTTTGTGTATATATCATGCCTACGGCTCCACATGTAAATATATTATGTAATACAATTTGGGTATCAAGAGTGTTGGGGTATTTACAGGTAAATACATGTAAGACTTCCGCTGAAATACATACTTTACTTTCTTTAGTTGTGTGTATGTTGTGCAGTGGTTACTACATCAGATGATCCTAGTAGGTTTTGGGTTAACAGGAGTTAACTTGATCATCGGTCCAGTTCAATGAAAAAGGGGTGTGACAATTAGGATGGGTAATGACACCCTATTGTTGGGGGTATAATGTCTTGAATTCCATCTGTGGGTATTTTTGTAAATTTTCTATCTAGACTTTCGCTATATATTTTGTAGCGATGTTTTTTTCTCTGTATGCAATATTAGAGAGATGTGAGGATGATCATTGTAACTCTATTCTCTACTGATAGTGAAGCAAGATCTCATCGGCAATCTTGCCGAACCTCGTAAATCTATATGCATTGTTTGTTCTTGTTTTCTAATTCTTTTCTGCATCTTTTAGGGTTGCTTTCAACACCTACATGTTTAGGACTATTAATTTTTTATTCCTTTTGGAAGTTCCGATTCTTTTTTATTTGCAACACGAATGACCTTTTGATAATAGTATTGTCGCACAACCCTTAATACCAATGCATCGAGGCTTCTATACGGCAATACGTAGTGTGTTCTATGGTTTCTTCATGAATTCAAGAGAACCAATCCATCATTGGGATGACCGAAATTCAACCATTCAAACAATAACATGGAGATTATACGAGCATGCATATTAATATAGAGATGTGTGTTTAATATGTTTGAAACGCAATCCTATGTGTTGGTCGTTGGTCATGTCTATCATTTTCTTTCTTCTCAACTCTAAGGTTTCTCAATCATGTATCTAATGGGTCAATGCTAACAATATATAGAGTAAGGTAGAGACAAACCCTCCAAAGGAAACAAAGACCTCCTTTCCCATTTAAGAATATTAGATTTAGCTATACACATATGGATAAATAATCATTTTGTGTTGCAGATAGGATTGACCAGAAATCTAGAACCAATCTAGAATTGGTTCGACCAAGCTATTTTTATAAAGAAAACGAGTAAGAATCGACTGATCAAACCGGAAGACCGATTTGTTCTGATCCGACAAACCCTGTATCAAAATGGGTAGAATCAAGATCAATGATCATCGATTTTGATCTAGATGTCGATTCCCGATTCTTGGAACCATGGGGATCAAAGACCTAAACTAGGTTAGGAAGATGGAGGATGGACTTTACCAGATTCCACTCCAGATCACTCGAATTTACTCGATATAGCACCACCCTTTTTTCTTTTTTTTCTTTTTTTTTGGGTTGGGGGGTGAGGTTAGAAAGATAGCACCACTTACAATAGGGTAATCTCTATTCCAAAGAGAAAACCATTTTGGTAACCAAGAAAAGAAAAAAAAAATAGTACAAAAGACATAATAACCCTGGGGTAGTGCAGTTAGTGAGCAACAAACTTGGTACGAGCCGTAAACTCAGACGTTCTATGTTCGACTCCCACTAGGGCTTTCAATGAAAGTTGAATGGTCCTCATTCAACCCCGGTATGATCCGATCCATGCGGTTGTGGGGTCAATATGGGCCTGCGGGACTAGTCAGGCCGAAGGCCTGGATACCCTTCATTAGCAAAAAATAAAAAAATGACTACACAATGATTTTTTATGTGTCCACCTCTTTCCTCAAATTCAAAATTTTTTGAATTTTTTTTCTTCTTTTCTTCTTTTTTTTGAATTTATGTGTCCTCTCTCTCTCTCTCTCTCTCTCTCTCTCTCTCTAGATCAGAGATGTTATACAGGGGACCAAGGGAGGAGAATGGATCCTCTGCACGTACATCCAGGTAAACTTACGTGCAGAATCTATTCTCAACAAGGAAGGCCCTCCCACCTCATTCCCAGCTTCGGTGTCAGCTATTTCTTAATTCATTCCTTCCTGAACGTGCTCACCATTTGCAGAGAGGGAGTGAGAGAGAGATGCCCTCAGAATTGATTCCCAGTTGACTTCATAAAAGGGTATATGAAATGAAAGAACTTACCAACCAGTGCTTCCTAATTCTTTAGCGTGTCAGTAGTCTTAGGAACACAGTAGGAACACTATCTTACTCTTAATGATTTATCAACAATGTGCCCATTTGGAGTTCAACTTGTTGATAAGAAAATTTTCTTATTTGGGTTCTTTAGAACTTTTGAATAAAATATCTTTGAGACATTTTGGCATCAAGTTTGTGAAGTGCTGTAAATAACAAGTAGAAGAGCCAACATGATCAGGGGAGCCTACTTCTTAATTGAAATTAGAACTATGCCCCGGGTGATTGTTACTGTAATCCAAATTGCGACGTGCCTTGTCAGAATGGAAACTTCAATTTAATTGAAACTAGAGAAAGATGTAATATTTGAGTATGCTATCATAAAAGCTTAAAAAGCTTGCAACAACAGAATAATGCAGTTCTTCTCTACTAAATTAAATTTGAATGATTCCTATCTCCATTTTATTTTAACTTCTATTGAAATATATGAAGTCTTTCTGTCATTATCATCATAAATCAATGCAGTCATTAAAATAAGCATATCCTGTATATCAAACTGATCCAAGCTCCAAGATTGTAACCCATAAATTGGCTTTTAATTTGATTTTGTAACCTTTTTTTACAGGGGTTCATGCTCAGGTAACCTGTTCATGGCTCGGCTCTTCATAGTTAGAATTCAGGCAAGAACTAACTGTAGGATTGGATAGCCATGATGGGACCTGATCTGTCTTGGAAGTGCAATTCTCTATGCTAGTTCAGTAGGATTTACTTATAGACAGCAAAATATTCTCTTATTAATTTTGTCTGCAATTCTTATTCCTCTTTTCTTTTCTCTATCAATTGATTGTAAGTGTATTCTCCAGTGTTGCAGCTACATGAAAGAACAAATGATTTCACTCAATGCACAATCAACAATTACAACAGTAAACAGTGTAAAGAATCCAACCTGTCTTCCTTGAAGAGCCACTGCATTCTTCTAAGTAAATTCTCAGACACAAAAGTGGTACTCAACCCCACCCTATCTGGTTGGAATCCTTCTAAGGCGTTTACAGTAATCTCAACGTTGACAGGCAATAAAATGCATAAAGCATATGTCAGATGCAAAGCTGACAGCGAGTGTATCCTTCCAATTCAATTATCATAAAGAAACCTACTATTAACCCCAGCCCTATGTAGTTGCAAACCTTGTGTGGCAGTTACACTAATCTCAGTATCAGCAGGGACGAAAAGCACAGCACCTTCTGATATAGTTTCTCCAAATGAATCTGTTTGCATTATCCCCTCTCCAGCTGTGACGAGGAATATGGATGGTCCTGGGATTGTTGGAAAGATTGTGGACTTTCCTTGAGGAAGAATGCAGCGATCAACCTCAAATTCATCAAAAGGTGGGATGTATCTTTTCGTATATGGATTCAAGGGGACCCCCCGCAGAATTTCAAGGGAACCCTGCAGCCAACACTAAGATCAGATGCCTAGCCATTACAGGATTAGCCCAATAACAAATAGCTCCAGTTTTAGTATCACAAAATAAGGATACAGAAACACATAACAGTGACCACAAATCAACCTAAGAAATCCAAGAGTAATGTTGCCTCAGTTGAAGTTTGCTACTTTGGAACTCAAATGTAGGGACCTTCTCAATGGCCTGGATAAATCTAGTTTAAATGTAACTTTAAAATTCGGAATAACCAAAAAATAAGGTCCTTTACCTGTTTGTACGTAAGCATAGAGCAAAGATTTTGGACATCTCGGTACTTGGAGGTGAGGCCAGCACGCACAACATTATCTGAGGTTGCCATGCATTCAACGCAATCACCAGATATATATGCATGAGCTTCATTTGGTCCAAGGTACAATGCTTCACCAGGTTTAAGATTCATATAATTTAAGAAGAATGCGATCATAATACCAATATCAGCCGGATATTGCTTCTCTATACGTAATACCAGTTGTTCCTTGTCTGTCAGCTGTCTCACCTAATGCAAATATAAGGGAACACATGGAGATTGAGGAGCAAAAAGAATATAACAGCAAGAACAAAGAGGTTTGCATAATGATTAAAAAGTTTTAAAATGCAACAGAACAAATTAAATAACATAAAAATAATAAAAAAGGGCCTAGAAAATATATATCACACATGATGCCACCAGTGTTCTTAACACGGCTGGTTCCGAACCTAGACAAGGGAGGAGGGTTTCAGTGTTAGGTTGCCAACCATGGAATGAAAGAACGTAAGCATAACTAAATCCCAAATGGCTGGGATTAGGGCCATTAGGTTTTCTTGAGTTGAGAAATGATATCATAACCATGCTTAAGGAAATATCATCCTGCAGCAAATGAAATGATTTTAAGGATCCATTGATACATACAGAATTATATATGTTAACATAAAAGATCACTACAACAATATTTAAAACAATTTTCAGATGGACCTCAGCAAATTCATGACCCTTTGGCTTGAATAAGGTTGCAACTCGACCAGGCCCAAGGAAATCTGGCTTACATTTAAACTACGTTTGGCTGGGACTTTTCCCTATTCAAAGTTCATTAATTGCTCAACCCAGCCTAGCCCAAGTTGCATCCTATATATGAATTTATGAATGTTACAATAATTGTGGTCTTGCATTTCCTCCCAAAAAATATTACAAAATAATTTCATTTTGAGAAAAAAAAAAAAAAAGGAAAAAGGTACTAAAAAAAAGAGAGAATGAAGGAGAAAAAGTATAGAGAAACATTGCTCATGATCATTTCATCAGATAAAATGAAGATAGAAGTTATTCCTAAAGACTTAAGCTAGCCTAGTCCCTTCATTTATAAGACATCCCATTGATTCCTGGCTTGGCCAACTCATTGAGTTAGAAAACTGCACCACCCAGCAGAGCCTCTCTAGGAAAAAAAATCTATTTGCTATTTTATAGCTCCGGAAAGCCATCCAATCCCCATACTTGAATCGTCTTCTACCACAATATCTTTTGAAAGTGTTAGGATTTGGCCCTAAAAATAGAGCTGACCGGCCTAAATGACATGAGAATGAAGTAACACCGGTACTCTTCCTAATTTTCCCTCTCTTTCCCTGTTGGATCAGGATTACCAGGGAACATCCATCAATGTTTACTTAATGGAGATTCCCATAACAGTTGAAAAAATCACACTGTCTGCTACAGGGGTGGTGGCAGTGGAACATTCAAGAGAACAAAAATATGATAACATGTTGAAGTAATGAAGAGGGCCCTATTATTCCATGAAGGAAAAAATAAAAAGAAGATTGTGATGTGGCAAAATATTGCTATATTTGGGAAAAATTCAGTTTTTACAGGATAAGTCAAGTACTTGCAGTATAAGATCATCCCATTGGGCAAGAGATGACAGTTCCACAATCATAAACAATGTGAAAAAAAATTCTAATTACCTTCTTTTGCATGTTCAGGCGCCTTTTCATTTTGTATACTGTTTCTGAGATTGAACTTTCACTTGCTGACATAAGTTGGGTGACGAGAGACTGCAAAACAGCTTTTACTTTCTTCTCCCCAGACAACTCACTAACACGTAAAACTTGATCTGCTTCATCATCACCAACCAGTTCTATGATCTCGGGAACAGTATGAAGAACATTTTTAATCTCCTGCAAAAACGTTAAATTTCCTATAATTAAGTCATGCTGAAATTAAATCTAAAATCACAAAAGAACACCATCCTCCCTCCCCCTTCTTGACGAAGGTAAACGTAGGGGATGCTAATAGCATGCACTGGTAATGTAATATTTGGACGGATCCCACCCATAAAGTGGCACCCATAGTTGTCACAGTGTCTAGGAGACCCAAGGCAATGGAGGGGGGCTGCAAATTGTTTGAATTAGAAAGAACGGGCCCAGCAATCAAACTACTGCAGTACCCCCACAAGCAAGAAAACGGATGCGTGCTAAGCTGCAGTGCCCTTCCAGCAAAGGACATCGGGACACCTAGGCACCTTGACAACTATGGTGGCACAAAACGCTGGATGGGATTGTTCCCACTGTACAGGCATATCCACAACCATGCACACACAATATGCACAAGGTGCCAGCACTCACACTTTCTTTACATGAACTTAAAAAGGATTTAGGAAATCTAATTGCAGCATTTCCTTTTCCCTCAACCCCTTCTATTCAAACGAAATATTGGAATTGTCATAAATGGTTTGAATGTTTCACTAGCTCTGCAATGCAGTGTTGTCTTTATATATATATATATATATATATATATTAAAGAATGATGGGCAAGAATCCTATCAAGGGGGAAAACACCCAAAAAGTATAAAGATGATGGTCCACCATCAAATCAAAAGTAGGAACCACCAGATAGCACTTTCCTTGTTCCAGGTAAAAATCTTGCAATAATTAGTGTTAGAAGCCCAAAAGTATAACCAGTTGCTCCATCATAGACATAAAACCTTCAATATTCCTGCAAGACAGCCTTTTGTGCACCTTCCATTTAAAGGGATAGATAAACAAAAAGGAAAACTAGATGGTATTCTTAGGAGCCAATTTTTTCAATATCGCAGCTCATACCAAGAAAGATGCTAAAAATTCAATACTCAATAAACAAGTATCGTCATGATCATAGTTGTCAAGGCGAAAAGGTGACCCAAGGCTTGAAGGGGTGCCTAGGCCACAAGATGCCCGCCTGTTGCCAAGGTGCCCTAGGTGTGCTATATAGTGATTATATGTAATATAGCAATGGCAACTGAATATAATTATGTTTATATGCAACATAGAAGCCATATCTATGCAATATGATATAATTATGCTAGTAATGACCTAGACACCTAGTTTGGAAAAATGAACATACAAGAAACAAAGTATAGGATCTAATATAAGCATATCCATTGAAAAAAGCAATAAAATAAATCAGCATAAACTCATGTCGAGAAGGCATGGTGATGCAGATTTATCACCAAAATGGGCTTGTTTTCTTAGGAATAAGTCTATGGTTGGGTTGTATGCATGTTGGGCCTTTGGTCCAAGGGTTTTTTAATGTAATAGGCTACTTTAATAGTTTAATGAGCCTAAACCATGGTAATAGGTCTAGTAGTGGTTTGGTTCATTAGTTGAACCAGTCATGGGGTCAATAAGTGTTTAGAAGGTACTTTTACTTTTACTTTTACCTTTTTACTTTTCTAGAAAGGGAGGGAATCAACTCACTTTTGTAAGTAATGGTGGGTGAAGACTTTCCCATACCAACTTTAAGAGGTGATGATTTTCCACCTTTGGTAGTTGGGGATGAAGACTTTTCCACCTTTGGTAGGTGGGGATGAAGATTTTCCACCTTTGGTAGGTGGGGATGAAGACTTTTCCACCTTTGGTAGTTGGGGATGACTTTTCCACCTTTGGTAGGTGGGGATGAAGATTTTCCACCTTTGGTAGGTGGGGATGAAGACTTTTCCACCTTTGGTAGTTGGGGGATGACTTTTCCATTGTAACTTTAAGAGGTGAGGATTTTTCTACTTTTGGTAGTTGGTAGGTGAAGACTTTTCCAACATTAGTAGTTGGAAGGTGAAGACTTTCCTACCTCAACTTTAATAAGTGAAGACTTTCTACTATTGTTAGTTGGAAGTTGGGCATGTAATGTTTTGTTGAGTTGGTCCTATAAATAGGGATCAATTGTAAGCATTCAAAAAAAAAGAACTCAGAATTTGAAATCAAAGTTTGCTTATGCAACTCTCTTCTTGTGTTTGATCAAGAATCTCTTGTGTTTGATCAAGAAATCCCTTGTGTTTGATCAAGGTAGGTTGGTGTTTGATCCAGTCGATCCACCTTGCGGTGTGAAGCCCGGGTGTTATATTATTGTTTATTGTTCCATCTTTTTCATCTTTCAACAAGTTTTAGAAATATCCTATTCTCCATATCTAGAATTCCCTATTCTCTGAGAAAAGATCCTACCCTGGTACTGTTTTGAGCTTTCTCAATTTCAGTATTACATCACATGGTGTCGCCTTGGACCCAAGAAATGCCTAAGCGGTGCCTAGGCAACTCCTTAACAACTATGGTCATGATAAGCAAGACTTAGTAGCTAATTAAGCATAGAATAAAATGGGCACTGGCTCCTAAGTGTGTCGAGTATTTTGTTGGATTTTACATCCTATGCATATCTTATCTTTCCCATCCCTCCCTCCCCTCCCCTCCCTCCCTCCCCTCTCCTCTTAATGTTCCCTTGTAGCCTTGAAAACCATGGAGGGGACAGCCCTGTTCTTTTAAAATATACATGCTCTCAAAGCATCGACTATGATTCCTTAGTGCCATTTGATTTCCATTTACTTCTACTATTGGCTATCTACCACATGTGGACTCTACTACTTCTAATCTTGTGTCCAACAGGTTGGGACAGACCTTTGATTTCAAAGTTGCAATGCATAGCATCATCCTACGAACTATTTTCGTTCCTATAAAACTTTTTATCCCTTTCATTCACTTCTTGATTATGCTATTCCCAGTTTTACGTGTGGAAAGCCAACGAGTGTAAATATTTTTGGATGTCATTAAGTGGAAGAAAAGAAGTGTAAAACATTTATACCTTCTAGGTTTGGCATTTAATACATACCTTAGGGAATGAGATTATAAAATGATATTTTCAGGTAGAGTCACATATTCTCTTGCAATCATTATTTCTACTTCAAGTGCTTTGCCTTTAAACATATCTAATCTTCGGGCTGATTGTGTGAATCAGTAGAAGAGAATGGACACAGCCACGCAGGACCACAAGGATGGGTCTGAGGCGCCATGACCTGCTATGAGCTCATGTTCGACAACCATAACCAAGCATTTGACACGTCTCACCAAAGAATACCAAGAGAACATTCAAGTATCCACTACCTCACCATTCTTTTGCTGAGACCAAGGGTGGTAAAGAAATATGGTTCACATTGATTACTAAACAGAATGACCACTTGTTGGAAGTAGATTCAGGCATTCAGGAAATGCTGTAAGCTGGACAAAGAATTCAGCCAAAGAGATATGGAGATATTCTCAACTCATCACAATTATTTTTTGCTGCATTTCAGAAGAATTAATCATACTTTGAAAGGATGGCTGAAGACTTGGGAAGGCAGGGACATAATATCTCCAGGATCTGTTAATACAGTTCAAGGTTCTGAAGGAATCTAAAAACAAGAAATACAAGCAAGATCTATATAGAAGTCGATAGAGTCAGTTTATGGACAGTATTGACTATCAATTAATCTAGAAATCTTGAAAATCAGATATCTAAGGAACAGATCTGGGATCTATCTGATAAATTGCAGAACTTCAAATTTTAAGAATGAATTTAGTTTCAGCAGATATGTATAGCCAGAACTAGAAATCGATAATTAGAGGGAGAATAGAATTAGATGTGACAGAAGAAGATTTCAGGGAATAAGAAGAAAAAAGAAAAAGAGGGATGAAAGATCACACCTGAACAAGGACAAGGATTGAAGAAGAAAAATATAAGATCACATATGGGTACCTATCCCATATACAAAGCTCAACAGCTCGAAAACTCTTGAAAAAACAAAGAAAACTACTGATGCATGCTTAATTGATAGGGGTGTATTACATACATAAAGACCTTTTGAAATTCCTAAACTGACTCATAAAAGGACTTCTTATCACTCCAATGTAAATTAAGAAAATAGACTAAAAAAAAATATATATATATATATATTTTGGCTGAAGAAGGGTATCCAGGCCTTTGGCTTGACTAGTCCCGGGGGTCCATACTGACCCCACAACCACATGGACCGGGTCATACTAGGGTTGAATGAGAATCATTCAACTTTTACCGAAACAGTGAAGTGCAATAAACACCCCCCTGTGGTGGCCCCAAGGAGGAAAGAGGAGGCAAATTCAGAACCACAAGCTTCCTGAGGCAAAGGTCCCTTGCCAACTCCGCTACCCCTTGGGGGTAAAATAGACTCGAAACAAAACTCTACATTTGCTAACTAAGTATCATAATCTAACTCAAACACTATTTAGGCTTGTTACAAGATTAACCCCTTAAACAAGTGACCTAGGCCCATTGAACCCATCCATGGGCAGTTTAACTGCATCATCTATTGTCTAATAGGGTGCCCATTGTAAAATATATATGGTCTCATGGATTGGTTTTTCCATTGCAGTGTTTTACGGGAACATTATTGGCCGCGCATTTTCCGTCGCTAAAAATTGTGCTTCAGTTCACAGTTGACAATGACTGAGCTAAGGCCCAGAACTGTACTTCATTTTTATTTCTCTCCTTATTTAATAGACTTTATCTCCAAAGAAAAAGCACACGGGTCACATTGGAACATCCACTTCAATAATCCGCACTATTTCCTAATCAAAGAAGAACAATGATTATAGCATAACAATGCATCAAAAAGAAGCTCAAAGATTCCAAAAACCTGAACCAACTATTATATATAAAAGAACATATCGATGTGGATCTGAGACTCTAGAACAAGTTCATTCAACAAGAAAATCAAAAGTAATACTAAACCTAGCAAACCAATCTCCTAGAAGTAATTTTAGAAGTATAGAAGCTGTTTGTGTAGGAGGAGAAATCCATGTAGAACTAGAAATGCCGGAGCTGAGTTAGGTTAACTAAGGGTATGGTTTTAATTAGTTAATAGCCATGCAAGTGATGAGTATGGATATTGAAGAAATAGGGCATTGGTGGAATTGAATAAGGGAATGTTGGGACAGGAATATGTTCTGTTACAGGGTAAGATAAAATCGTAAGTACGTGTAAAAACAGTCCCATACAACTAGGGCTTATGTGGGTAGATATGGCATGGGTTTAGTTGGATATGTGATGGAGGTGTATTGATGTAAGTAATGGTGAAAACAGTGAAGAAAATGAAATGATCGTGTACAATGTAAATGTATTGCAGAAATTTTAAACATTTAAAAGTAATATAAGAGAGAAAAAAATAAGTACCTAGGCATCCACCAAAGGGTGAGGTGAAGAATCCACCCACAAAGAGCATGTGAATCCATAAAGCAGCACAGCTCAAGTCCTTGGAACAGTTAACTTCATTCATTGCTCGAAATGTGGGATGATATGTGATGGAGATTAATTACCAAAATAGGCTTGTTTTATTAGGAATAAGCCTAGGGTTGGGTTCTATACACGTTAGGCCTTTGATCCCATGTGTTTTGAGTGTAATAGACCACTTTTATGGGTCTAAAATGAGGGCTCTAAGATTGAGTACGGGATTACTAGTTAGTTTCCATTTTCATTAGTTTCCTTTTTAGTTGGGCTTGATTTGAGTTATATTTGTTTCCTTAGGAGTCAAGTTATTAATTGAGTCAAGTCATTAGTAGTTAGCTTCCTTTTTCAGCTAGTTTCTAATTTTAGTTTTTAGTAACTATTGTATAAGGAGAATATTTGGTTTCCTTTGTGAGGAACCTTCTATTTTGTAATTCCCTCCCCCATTAACATTTTACATAAAGAAGAGGAGGCTCCTAAAAGCCTAGAATGATTTTGATAAAAAAATAATGGTTGTTGCTATTGTCTTCTTCATGAAGAGTTGTCTTGTGTTTGATCAAGGCTGAAGGAATTGGTGTTTGATCCAATTGACTCTTTGCGGCGTGAAGTCCAATAGGTCTCTTCAACTATTATTTCTTTCTTTTCAAAGTTAATTGCAAGGTTCTTCAAATCAGGTAAGAGATCTGAAACTGTGATTGAATTCTGGTTCTGGAAATCTCCAGATTTCTTCCTACTGCCCCTACTCTGTTCTGGAAGATCCAACTAGCCGATGGACCTCCCCTTTTGATCGATTGTTGGGTTTATTAAGAGGGAGGCTCGACCTTGATTTGGAACCAACCAGACCAGGGGATTTTGAGTTATGAAGTTTCTCTCAATTCTGGCAGAATGCTAAGTCTGTCCAGATCTAAATTCTGTTTCTGTTTTGCCTTGCTGAAATCTGTTGTCTATTTAATATCCCAGTTCTGCTACTATTTAGTCCTACAACTGGTGACAACTGATTTCTGCAATTCTGAGTTCTGAGTTCACTGTGTTGCTGTTTTGTGGAATCGATTCTGGTTTTACCTAATCTGTGATGAAGTTAGTTGCTGCCCTTGTTCCTGAATGGACTGATTCTCCTAATAGTAATTTGAATTATCATATGCTATTTAATATTCTACTGTTGAGGTTTTCTTGAAGCTGTTGGGATCGACTGCAAAGTTTTAGAACCTGTTGTCCAGATTTGTTAGTATACTGTTGTTGGCTTACTTGGTGGATTTTGGTTGTTCTTGGTTTAAAAGTTCCTGTAGTATTGGGTCTAGTTTGGTTTGTCAAATCTAGTTTTACATTAGTATGGGCATCCAACAATATAAAAATCTCAACTCAACCCCATTACAAAAAAAAAAAAAAAAAAAAGAAAAACTAGGACTTGTTAAATCTAACAAGTCATAAAAAAATCATAAAAGAAAGGAAATCGTAGAATAAAAAATACCCTACAGCTTATTCAGAGTGACCCCTTATCCAGATAATGACAAGACTGCCCCGCCTACATAAAAAGTAATTATGACTGTCCATGACTCCGGAACCACACAACCTATAAAAGAACTGTTTTCTACTGTATACATAACTTATCAAATCCAAAGGACACAAATTCCAACCATGAAACTCTAATAGTCTATGGCATAGTCTATGGCATACTCTCTTTACAGTCCCAGAAAATCTGTTGTAATATCTGGAAACTATGACACGCCTCAGCAGTTTCTTTTCTTTTATTTTTTAGCTTTTGGTTTCTTGGCACATTTGGATAGTTTCCATGTTGCAACCAACTTAACGACAATAAAATCCAATGTACTTGTTTTAAGACCCAAAATAGGATTATTTGCTTCCATAGCTTAAGGCCGGGTTCCAGTTAACGGTCAACTCTATTCAATACAAAAAAGTTAACCAAGTAACTCCAAGGATGAATACCATAATACCATAGCTTCTTCGTCTCAGTCAACATAACACTTGGATGATGATGACGATGAACAACAACAACAACAACAACAACAACAACAACAACAACAATAATAATAATAATAATAATAATAATAATAACGACAAAAAATAATTACATGCTTGTGAAACACTCTTTGAAGAGAAACGTAGAACCCCACTCCAAGAAAAAAGCGACAGAAAGAAATGCAGCTATTCAATTATTTAACAAACTGAATATTAGTTTTGCTCCATTCAAGATTCATAACACGCTGTATTTTATAGTAATCAACTATAAGAGTGCAGAATTTAGAGGGAAAAAGAAGAAGAAAAGAACATTCTTCAAAAGGAAGACAGGTCCATTACCTCAAGGCTCACAAATCCACACAAGGCCTCAAATTCTGTTAGTGCCAAAACCATCTCAGGTTTGTGATTACTGTCTTTGTAAAGAGTTGGTTGCAGTTTATGCAAAGTCCTAGCTTGTTCCTTGTCTGGATGAGCCTGTATCGATAATGCTTTTGCTACTGAAAGTACCTGTAGCACCAGAGAATTTAAAATTACAAATTTACAATTGAAGAAATATTAATTGTTTTTAAGAAATTCTGGAAATTTCAAGAAAAGTGGTACACAATAATACCAACATAATCCTTAAACCAACTATGAAGACTAAAATTGAGAAATTTAAAAGAAAATAAATAAATAACTAATACCTTGAATAAGAAAGGAAGGTCTGTGCCCCATTTCTTCACAATCTTATTGCCAAGAACGCTAGGGTTTTCCAAAATCCATGACTTTAGACTCTTGAAATCGGAGTCAGAATCTCTGACTTTGCTGTCGTTAATGACAAATGATGGCCCAGACTCATGAGTTCCCATCCAAAACTCTGCATATTGTTCATCCTGTTGGATATCCAGCCCAGAATTCAGAAAGAACAACCTTGCAGCCTTCGAATCTTCACCAGTTCTCCCCCAATCATAGTTCTGAACTGAACACCTCAACCTTTGTGGCTCATTCTTCTTCCTCTTCTCTGCCCCCTCTTTCATCTCTGTTGCACTCTCACACAGAACTGCAAAGCAACAAAATATGTAGGGAAAAAAGAAGATGATACGGATCTCGTCAAAGCATTTGAACGAAAGTAATAGGGGGAAAGTTAGAGAGGCAGAGAGATGGAGAGACTGACAGGAAATTAAAGTAAGATTTTGGGCATGGAACTGCATTTTTCTGTGGATGAATATAAAAGTACAAAATTTCAGTTTCTCTTTATCTGATTTTTGTTCAAACATACTGAAGGGTTGACCATTGAAAACAACTTGATTCTCTCAGCTACAATTATCAGTTTTCCATCATCTTCACAAGCAAAGTTTTGATGGATACATTGTTTTATCATATACAGCACCACATTTGAAGACCTTAATATTTTTACATTGAGAATTAACATTTTATTCCATGCCAAACTGATCAAGAACAAAGGCTCATCAAATTAAGATCTTTATTTTAGTTCTAAAGGCTACTACAATTTAGCACTATATGTCTATATCAATTAAAAGATAAAGAGGCTAATGGAGTGGTGCAGTGGGAGTATGAGAATATAATGGTAAAGAGCTTGATGTGTCATTTATTCAAGGTTTTGCATTGGCTAGTAACAAACCAACATCATATCACCCAAAAATATGATAGAAATGAGAAATCATGGAAAGTACAAAAGAGATAGATCTATATTTAATTAGATAATCCATAGAAAATAACATATCTTACATTAGCTAGTAACAAACCAACACTCAATCTTCCAGACATCACTTCCTATGTAACAGAAGAATAAATGATCTAAGAAAAAGGGGGGGGGTGGACTTCAGACCTCTTAACTCATGTTCACACAACATAAAAATAAATAATAAAAACCCTAACATGTTATGTTTGTGCCTCAATCAAAAAATGCAGAAATATCAGAAAGCACTATCTTGAAACCTGTTTGTGAAAGTACATACCATAAATGATATCATCATATCACCCAAAAACGGGGGAAAATTTTCCTAGCACCTCTGGGGCACATATTGCATAGGGTTCCAACACTTCATTCCACTTTGCTTCTTACCTCACTTAATTTTGAGAGGAGTGAGGGAGAGAGGGGGGCAAGGGTTCAGCTGAATAGGGTTCAATGCAGATCGAACTAATACTCTACATGAACTCCAAAGGGATTGAATTTTGTCACTAGTACATTCTAAACGATAGCAGAAACCTTCCCTGGGGCAAGACTGCCACAAAATAAGATCTATTGGAAAGCAGATGAAAGGTCAATTTGAAAAGGTAGGCCAAGGAAATTACTGCATTATCTCTGCTTTGTACACACCCAAAGAAGAAGAAAAAATAATGTAGCTCATACGAGCTCTGTTTCGTCCATATGCTCTGTGTTCATTGATGGAAGAGAACAATTAAGGAAAACGTACAATTGAGCAATGTGGAATATATAGGATAATTAATTGAACTATTGTTTGACTTTTATAGGTTGCGGTGAAACAAACCAGATTCAGTGCTAAAGCAACGGAGATACAGAGAAACCCTTTAGCTCAAAATCAAATTCCACAGAAGCCCATTTTTCAGAATTAGTTGCAATGAATAGAAAATCAATTCATTTGCTAAAACATCTTCAGATCAGTCCCAAATCTATATCAAAAAATGAAAACCAAGATAGCTCCTTCAAATGACACCTGCAACATACCCCTTTGGCCCTCAACCCCAAATCTCAACCACCATTGTACTGCAATTGAAGAATTTCGTCATAGAGAAGGACTAAACTTACCAGAGGTGAACAGAGGAGGAAGAAAGATGAAGTGCGGAGATCTGAGCGCCTTGAGACACAACTATGAGGGATCTGTGACACATTTAGACAAATGGGAGACTAAAGAAACTCACAGTCGATCTATCACCTCGATCAACGCCGGAGAGTCTGGGGTCATGGTAAGAAAGATTTACAAGCTACGAAGGACGGTTTGTTTTAAGGGGATTCTGTTTCTCCTGGTTTTCGAAGCTATGTGAATGTAACGAACCGTTTCTCATCCAAATAAGCTATATGGTATTTATGCCACGTAACAGTATGACGTGGCAAGCTACGTGGACAGCATAAATACTGTATATACCTATGCCCTTGTTAACGGTCAACTACTCAACTCACTAAAATTTTACACCCCCCAATAAAAAAATAAATTACAAAAAAAAAAAAAAAGAACAACTACGTCCCCTAAAAATATTTCCATCCTTCTATTTGCATTCCTCCAATTCTCCCATGATTTGGATTGATATCGGCCTTGTCTAATCCTGATCCTTGGCCCAATTCTTTATCGATATCATATGATAATTGGTGGAAAGTAAATGAACGGAATATTCATTAAGCCACATTGAAGGGAAATCCCTTGACCACCATGGCTTTAGGAAGGGCAAGAGAGGTTACCGTGGAATGAAGGGTATATTGGATCATTCGTAAATGAAGGGGGATGTTATAGCACCCCATGAAGATAGTTAACCTTCATGCGCATGAGGAAAACTTTCTCACAAAAGAAATTATGACATTAACTTTTATGTGTTTTCAATTCAACACATTTTTTTTATTATTATTTTATATGTATATTTGGAAGAAGAAAAAAAAGTGCAAAACAATGCCAATTCTTAAAAATGGCATGATAATGAATCGCTTTCAAACTATTTTTTACAGCTTTTGAAAATAAGAAACGACCGCAACTCACGAATTTCGTTTGGAGCTTTCCACTCCTGAATGGCACAAGAAAAAGTTTAATTGTAATCTTGACCTAGCAATCGAAACAGCTGAGCCCCTTAAGGAGGAGGGAGTAGAACTATTGGAGCTAAAGTCCCTTCCTTTATGCTTTATGGATAGTTGTTGGTTTAGGTGTTGGTCCTTCCAAATCGTCCATTCTTGTTTGGTGCCACAGGGGCTAGTTTAACAGGGTTAAATATAATCCATGAGGCAAAGAAAAGAAGGTAAGGCTGGGTATAGTTGTCCTTCCCAGACCCTCTAGTGGGAGCTCTTGCATTGGGTTATTCTTATGCATTTTTGGTTACAATAGATGTACCTTTAAAATAAAATGCTAAAAGAAATATAGAGTGGATTCTCTAAGCAAGCAAGATATTCTACACCAACCCACATTTTCATATGAGAAAGTGCAACATATGTCTTAGACTCATAAAGCCTTTTCCCAATGAAATAATAAGGAACCTAGACTGACAATGTTGAGAGCATTCCTAAACCTCAAAAATAATGTGTTGGGAGTTTAGCCTCACATTGACTACTAATTAGCAATCCCTTTATACACCTAGGAGTCCATCTTCCTACTAGTTCAAACTTTTGGGTCAACACATGGAATTAGAGCCCAGGTCTATTGTTGTCCTCTCTAAGTTATCTGTCCACTTGTAGAGCTAGTTATGCTAAAGCTACACATGAGAGAGAGTGTTGAGATGTCAGGAATTATAGAGGTATAATAGAGGGTTTTTTGAACAAGTGGCATAGAAGAGTGCATTAATGAGATGTAACAAAATGGTATCTTACACTTTGTGGCAACGAGGTCATTTCATGTGACAAGGAGAGAGATAGACATGAAGATGCTAGTGTATCCTCCCCCAGTGACTCAAAGAACCTTTTCCTAAAATTATTCTTCAAAAAAAAAAAATGCTACCATGTTGGCATAGGCACAGGACAACTGGGGGCCAATGGGAGGGAAAGCGGGAGCATCTTCAGCACATGGTGGGGTGGCAGTAGGATTGTCTTTCGCACCCTGTTGTGTTTGGGCATGGGAAACACAAGTGGATAATGTTCTTGCTCCCAAAAATAATAAAAATAATGATTGTATCCTTGTCGCTCTATCTCTAGGGTAGCAACAAATATGACATTATCCAGTCAGGTATTAGTCTTTCCTAAGTGCCCAATGTTTACAAAAGGAAAAAGCAAGAAGCCTAAAAATTGAATATATAATAAATTAAGAAATCTCTAAAAAAAAAAAAAAAAGTAAGAAATCAATTCAGACCATCTTTATTTCTATAACGGATATACATATGAAAAGGGGGGGGGGGGAGAGCCACAACACAAACACAGACAAATTGAAATAAGAACCAAATAACCACAAAATTAGATAGTGGAGCCTTTTTGTACTCAATAGAAATACTAATAGCTGAGATTTTTATGCATTAGAGAGATTGTCTTAGTATTTATAGATTTTTTTTGTGCTGTTATGGAAATTGAAGACATATAGAAGGTGAAGTATTCATATTTCCAAGTCCTATGATTAAATTTATTTTTGAACAACAATAGTCTAGTGTAGTTAGTGAGCTGTGGTGCGCAAATAGTTCATGTTCACTAAGAGGTCTTGAGTTTGTGTTAGAATATATCTAATGTGAGCTTATTAATTGAGTTTTTATGCTTTGATAAAACTGTGCTAATTATTTGGTCTAATTAAGTGAGACATACAGACTTTAATAATTCTATATGGGTTGGTTGATGTGGGATCAATTAACCATTGGACTTGGGATGAGTGGATCCATTAGAAAACTCTATAAATAGAGAGTTATGTCCCTCCTCTAACCATTCACAACTTGCATTTTGGAGAGTTATGGAGAAGTGAGAAAGATATAAGGTTTCTTGTGGCTTCCTCCCTTGTACGTTCAGGTTCCTCATCTAGAGTGATTAGTAAAACAATATATACTTTTATTGATTAAGTTTCTATCTCTCATTCTTGGTGTTAATTTATCTATGGTGATCTATTGAGTTTATAGATTATATCTTGTTAGAGATTTAGATCCTACAGTTCTTGCTTCTTGGTAGTGATCTACTTCCCTCCTACTTAAAAAAAAAAAAAAAAAAAAAACAATCTTTTTGGATGTACCACATAGATTAAAAAGTAGTTAAAAGAAAAAAATTAAGTATAGAAAAGCTTATATAGACATCGGTGATGGTTATAAGCAAAGTGATGGGAATATTTGTGTGTAAATTTCCATGTCATAAACCTTATTGTTCTAAAGATTCATTAGATAGACAAAATCTGTTGGCCTAGTGAAGTTGCTTTTCCTTTCCCATGCTTGAGAGAACTAGTTAATTCCATACCTAAGTTGGCATCATTGTTATCCTTGATAACCATACCAGAGAAGGATAGGGTATTTGGTCACAAATAATAGAAATTTGATCTATTCAAGGATTTAGGGGACAATATCGGTATCGGTAATACCAATCCAGATCTGATCAGATCTGTAGGTATCGATCGGTTTTACCCCTACTTTTTTTAAAAAGTATTAATTTTTTACTATTTTACCCCTTAAATGATACGGATCATCGATCCAGATCGATCAGGGATTGGGGATCGGTCTTAGCCGATACCAATCGAATCTGCCGATACGAGACCCATACTTGCAACCATGGGATCTATTAGGGATGTTGTTGTTTGTATTTTTCCATTCCCCCCCACCCTCCTCCCTCCCCCCTCCCCCCTCCCCCCTCCCTCCCTCCGTCTCTTAATATATGTCATCAATCCTTAAGGATATTGTTGGAGGATTAATCCAAAACCTCAAGGCATTAGGTAGAAATATCTCCTCAAGTATATGAAGGCACCAAGGACCGAAGTTAACCAATGTAGAACCATACCTCTATAACTCCCAACATCTCAACATGCATGATTTTCTATAGTAAATCCCATTGTATTCATAATTCTTACATGAATCAATTTGTTGATTTTGAGTTTACTCAATTTTGTCATTTTGAGTATTAAGCTCTTAGGATACTAGTATAAAAAGACTAGGCAGATTATTTTTTGAACTATTTTTACTGAATTTAGAAAAAATAAAATAAACAAATAAAATTAAATACATACTTAGTCACACGATTGAAGTAGGGCATGGAACTTTCATTTTGGCATTACATTGGAAGAATCAGCCCTTCTAATTCTATTACCGAAAATTTCCCTTTCCAAAAAATTCTTCTCACACAATTGATGTTTTAGGGCATGAAACTAGACATGTTGCCAATGTTGCCAATTTAGTGGCAGAATCAGCCCTTCTATCTATCTATTTACACTGCCCTACAAAAAATTGTAGTCATTTTTGTTTTCCCATGGATTCTAAAACCAGTGTGGACTGTGGAGCATGAAGATGTGGAAGGATCAAACAAGACAGGGGATGGAGCTTCAGGGAGGAGAGATTATAGTATTTGTCAATATTCTTCCACCAGCTTCTAACAGTTTGGACCTTTTAAAGAAGCAAAACAGCGAGCAACTAGATGAAATCGCGCGTAGATAATGCAGCAGTGAGATAAGATTTACAGAGACTTTGCTAGAGAGAAGAGAGCATTATGGTATTGGAATTTCACTGAGTACTGGTGTAACCAACTTATCAACTCTCCCCGCAGTGGCAAAGGAGAAATGAAGCAGGCTAACGAATAGGAGGAATTATAAGATCAAGTGAGAAAGAAGAGATGCCATTATGAATTATCACAGAACAATTTGAGAACCCAAGTGAGTAGAGGAGAGAAACAGAGGTTGGAATGGTTTTGGGGGTAGGAGAGGAAGAGGGGATGTAGATTAGGTTTAATAAAAGAACCATGGCCATTTCGAAGAACAACAGCATAGCCTCCCTTCTGAATACCTGCAAGCTACACACCATCAGTAAAAGAGAAAACATAATTAGGTGCGAAAACATGCAGGAAAGTCCTGGCTGAATGACCGGATAGA
The DNA here is from genome assembly GCA_022985045.1 of Macadamia tetraphylla. Lineage (NCBI taxonomy): Eukaryota > Viridiplantae > Streptophyta > Magnoliopsida > Proteales > Proteaceae > Macadamia > Macadamia tetraphylla. The sequence goes on from CM040971.1 coordinate 28,812,620, forward strand.
GGAGCCGGGGGTAAGGGAAGGTCCATCTAATAGTCACTGACAAATAAATGGAAAGAAGATGAAGCAACAGTACAATTTCAAGGGTAAAAGTTGAAAAAAAACACACTATTATGAGTTTTCAAATCTTCCAAAGCAGAGAGAACCACTGAATATTTAAATCAGATTGGTTAGGCATTCCTTTATACAAATTAACCAAATATGATAACCAATCTCTCAAATTGGAGCCCTGAAAACCCTGGGGGTCAACGCATAGGAGATGCACACCAATATGCAAGGACAAAGAACCAGAGGATGCAGAATGGATTCGACCTGCTTAGCTTTGGTTTACTGCTCAAGAATCGGAACAACAGCGCCAAAGAAACAATTTAATTTTAAGAAGCAGGTTAAGCTTCCAAAGCCAAGTCCAAAAAGAGTCGAAGTAGGACGAAGCAATTGAATTTAGATCGTTGAACGCAATATGGTAGGGGGACTTGACAGAAAACTGACGCATAAATCTGCAGATACAATTGCTAATTGTTGAGGCTGACTCTCAGATTACTAATGTGAGGAGATATAGGAGACAGGTCTTGGTCCCTGGCATTTTCAACATTTAATTAGATGTTCCGATTCCATTTGCTTCCATGATGAGTATCACAATCAGCTGGATTCATAAGTCGGGCAATCAGATAGCCACCAATGGATTCACAGAAGCTGGGCTAGGAAAAAAAGCATGGAGAGAGAGAGAGAGAGTAATAGAAACCAAATTATCTGCTATTCCATGTATAATTCAATGGCAAAGGATAGAAACCGAATCATCTGTTATTCCACGTTTAATTCAATGGCAAAGGATTAAAAGAATAATAATGAATTAATGAATTAATGAATTAATGAATTAATGAATCAAAGAATCTCCTAATCGTCATATCTTCTACATCTACAACAACAACTATATACATTAGTGACGTCTCTCCTTAATCTTAGACCAATGTAGAGCACGAAGATATGGAAGGATCAAACAGAGCCGGAAGAAGGTACTTTCTCCCATTAGCACCATTGGCATTGTAGCTAGCACCACTGGTTGAATCCACCAACAGATCCCCTGCATAACCAGGGTAAGCTCCCTTGCCATAAATACCAGTGCAAGCTGAAGCTGCCTCCAATGGTGCCCCTGCCGGGCCTTGATAAAAGCCATTCCCAAAAGGATTGGTAGCAGTTGCAGCCAAGAGACTAGCCAGATTGATAACCATTCCATCCATGCCAACATCATTGTTTGGGGCAATCAATGGTGGGCTCTGAGGTCCATAGATGGGTTGATAGAAAGGCCAAGCACATTGGCCTGGGCACTGAGTCTCTGAGTTTCCAACCCAAATGTAAGCAAACTTCGATTTCTTTCCATGGGAACCATGGCTTCCGCAGGTGTCCATGCAGAAGCCCTTCACATTTACATCCGCGGCGGTCAGAACTACATTGCATTACTTTGATCGCCTCTTGCCGCAAGTTCCTCAATTTGTGTACTGGTAAGCGATTTGCCCAATGAGTAGTTTTCGTCAAGGATCTGCTTACCAATCTCGAGAGACAGGGTAGAGGTGGGCTTCTTGTACTTGGAGCTGAGACGGTAGTACTTGTCTGTGGTTCTCCACCAGGATGAAACAGAGGGTTGGGACTGGGACTTCAATGAAGCTGACTCAGAAATGGAAGAGATGAAATCAGAGATAATGGCACGTTGGGTAGGCTTGAAATTGCCATACCAGATGAGATTAACAGAGATTTTTCCAGAGAGAAGGGGGCCATTGTGGTATTGAAACAGCATAGTGTGCGGCTCTTCCACTAAACCAGTGAGTCTTCTCCCAGCATTGGTGAGACAGAAGATGGAAACCAACAAGAGGGCTTGCAAGAGCAATTTAGAAACCAAAGAGGCCATTTCCCAAACACCTTGAGAGCACGAATAAGGTGGTAAGAAAGAAGTAAAGATTCTGTGGAAGAAAGGATGAGAAGGTGAGATGGGTTCTCGAGTTCTTGTTTGCTGAGGCAGAGGATCATATGGGAATTATATAGTTGGAAGGTAAAGGACTAAATTGATTGTTTAAGCTTTACAACGTGGGATGGGGTACTGGGGTTAGAGACAGTTGGACTTGAGATCGAAGCAACGAAGAAAGACAGTGCCCACTGTACTGTCCACTATTCAACTCTCAACGCTCCCAACGCTGCAGAGAAGCAAAGACGCGTTGGGCGGTGAAGGCTCAATCTCAGATTTTTTGTTGGTTTATCTGAATCCAGCTACTAGGGAAGGTAGGGAAGAACATGAATTTAAAAAAAATAAATAAAAAAAAAATAAAAATAAAAAGAAAAAGATACAGCATTTACAGCTTAAGATTAGTCGTGCTTCCTTTCATGGACCTACAAGTTGACCAATGTAGCCGCGTTGCCGTCCTGGATCCCAACGGCGAACTACCCAAGCTTCCTAAGACAGTTAATCAACCGCCTAAACAGTGGTTTTTATAATAGCTTTTAACATTTTTTAAACAGATTAATAGGTTGATCCATGGAAAAATGTGGATCTGCACTGGGAGAGAAACAATGGGAGTGGAATAGTGGATTCCGATTTCCGATACGGATCGATACCAATAAGCCTGTAGAATTTGGGCCAGGTATCGGTATCAGGAGCGTATTCCTCATTTAGCCGATCTGATACCAATTCCTAAAACAATGTTCTTTAATGCTTTATATTTTTCTATTTTAACTAAAGATGTGAATTTAAAATTGAAATCCTTTATCGAAACTAAATCAAGCCATTTATATTGAAATTGTGAAACCATTTAATGAATGATTCAGTTCTGATTTTAAATTTTAAATTGTTGATAAATCGTTTAAATAAACTGATTAACATATACATACTACATAGTAAGTTTAAGTTATTCAATGTCAAGTTTACATACATTTCAATAAAAAAACAAAATTTTACATTAAATTACTATTAAAAAAAGCATATAACAACAAACAATTAAATTCAATTTTAAAATTTACATCAATTTCACTTAAAATTCTAAAGGTAAAGAATTTCTTTAGATTACAAATTAGAAAACATAAGAAAACCTTTTAAAATCGTTTATAAATAATTTCAATTTTAATATATAAAACTGTTTATTAAATGTTTCAATTTTAGTTTTAACTAAAAACTCTTGCATCAAATCGAATCAAATCATCTACATTAGAACCGAGCTAATTAACACCTTTTAATTTTAACCCCAAAAATAAACAATTTCTGACTCTCATGATGATGTTTGCAGGTTTGTCGATAATTTCTCTACTGGTTTCTTTTTATTTATTGGTGTTTAACAACACTATATTGATCATAGGGCTCCGAGTCCCTCTTATCTTCCTCGTAGCTATGCAAGGCTCTTGCTTTACCTAGAAAAAACAAGCAAGAGCTATCCATTTTTCTTCTCTTTTTTGAGTGGGAAAGCTCCGGTAAAAGAGCGTATAGTTTAGTTCATTTCGTTCCTCCCGGAGGAGAGTCGATATAAGGGCACTCGATTCCTTCGGACCTGGAGAACGTGTGATGCTGGGTCAGGGTTTGGTGATCCTATGTTCCTTTTTCATTGCCTAGATTACATTGTGCTTAGCACGACCTAGGTATTAATTGCCACCTCTAATTGCAACGTCCACATGACCTAGGAAAGAATATGTTGCTAAACTGGGATATCAGGTGAATGGTCTTCCAACACCTGCTGGAGTTGTAGGCTATGTTTGGTATGTATTCTGGGAATATATTTTGAATATAGAATAAAATACATTCTTAAGTGAGGAAATAGAAAAGAATCAAGTCTTAAAATGCATTATAGACATATATGGATCAGGTTCTTGTATGGGTTGATCCACACAAATGGAATCCACCAAAGAATTGGTTGTCGGGTGGATTCTATCTGTGCGGATCAGCCCATACAAAAATGAATCTCGTACAAAGACTTGATCCGCTTCTTATAGACCTAAATCTATTACCAAATACATATTAATCACCAAATGCAGCTTTAAATGACTTCAGCACCGAAAAGGGTCAGTTGCTTGGTTACTTCCTACTTAGTATCAGACACTTCCTTCTCTGATCTGTCACTCTAGAGCTGGAGCTTGGCTGTAACAATAAATAAAGCAAGGGAAATTGGGGGAAAAGCTCTTTCTTTTTCCTATAAATTCAAACAACACGTTTTGCTTTTTATTTATTTATTTTTTGGTAAACACGTTTTGCTTTTTATAATATCAACAGTCAAATAGTGAGGCATCCCCACCCATCATTACTACACCACACACTTAAACAAACAACACAGGCCCCTCATTCTCCGTCGCTTCTGCAACCCATTTGGCCAAAGATATCAAAACTATATATAGAACACTTACCACTACCTCTCCTCCACGACATCCAAACAACAATCTCAGCCTCTCTCTCTCTCTCTCTCTCTCTCTCTAGTGAACTCTTTCTATAAATCTCAAAAGCTCCCTTTCTTTACTTCTCAAGTTCCCTAATATGGCCTCTTCTGTTTCTACATTGCTCTTCCAAGTTCTCCTGGTGGTTTCCCTCTTACATCTCTCCAATGCTGGGAGGAGACTCACTGGATCGGTGGAGGAGCAGTCTATGCTCTTCCAATACCACAATGGTCCCCTTCTCTCAGGCAAAATCTCTGTTAATCTCATCTGGTACGGCAATTTCAAACCTGCCCAACGCGCCATTATCTCAGATTTCATCTCGTCCCTCTCTTCAACCTCACAAGCTTCATTGAAGACCCAACCCCAACCCTCTGTTCTCACTTGGTGGAAGATTACAGAGAAGTACTACCACCTCAGCTCCAAGAACAAGAAGCCCTCTTCCCTTTCTCTCCAAATGGGTAATCAGATCCTTGATGAGAATTACTCATTGGGCAAGTCCCTCACCAGGAACCAAATCCTGCAGCTCGCAGCTGGAGGTGTTCATAGAAACACCGTTAATGTAGTTCTGACCGCAGCAGATGTCACCGTCGAGAGCTTCTGTATGGACACATGCGGAAGCCATGGTTCCCAAGGCAAGAAATCGAAGTTCGCTTACATCTGGGTTGGTAACTCAGAGACTCAGTGCCCGGGTCAATGTGCTTGGCCCTTCCACCAGCCCACTTATGGCCCTCAGAACCCACCATTGGTCTCCCCAAACAATGATGTGGGCATGGATGGAATGGTGATCAATCTGGCTGGTCTCTTGGCTGGAACTGCTACCAACCCTTTTGGGAATGGTTTCTATCAAGGCCCGGCTGAGGCACCATTGGAGGCAGCTTCAGCTTGCCCTGGTATCTATGGAAAGGGGGCTAACCCTGGTTATCCAGGGGATCTGTTGGTGGATCCAACTACTGGTGCTAGCTACAATGCCAACGGTGCAAATGGAAGGAAGTACCTACTTCCAGCTCTGTTTGATCCTTCCACATCCTCATGCTCTACACTTGTCTAAGAATTAGGGAGAAGAACCAGAAAGTCGTATATAGATATCATACAGAGAAGTATAGTTATAGTTTTTAGATGTAAGATTCATTATATTTATGTAATTTAATTCATTGATTCATTAATTTATTCATTCTATCATTCTCTGGATAAAAGTATTTGCTGATGACATGTGAGTAATAAGTATGATAGCATTTATCACTTTACTCTCTTTTTTTTTGGTAAGGGGAAATTTTATTACAAAAGAGGGCAGGAGGAGCTCAAGGCATCCTGATTACAAAGATGTAGAAGCTAAGGATGGAAAGTGGCCAATCTGTCTTACATGCTACAGACAGAGCCTATCGGGAAATGAGAAACATCGTTTGTTTCCCTAGAGATAAAGGAGAAATTACATTCTCTACATTTGGAGGCAAGGATTTTGATATTAGAGACAATACCAAAAACATCAATGGGGGGAGGAGGGGATTTCCCATTAATTGCATCTATAAGAGAGGTATTATCCGACTCCACAAAAATGTAAGGGAATCCTCCATCGACGGCACTCTGTAGGCCACATCTAAGAGCATAAGCTTCTCCCGCAAGAACATCTACAAAGGAAAATGTATCTGAGATTGCGTGAATAAGAGCTCCCAAATAATTTCGAATGATAACCCCAAGACCACCGCAAGAGGCACCAAGGGAAGGCGGCATCGGTATTGACCTTAATAAAACCAGGGGGAGGTTTAATCCATGATTGGCCAGCATTTAAAGATGGTGGAGGAGGAACCTCACGTTGAAGACCATAAACCTTGGGGCAAGACCAAACTCATTGAAGGCTTCTTGGGCTTTGGTGAAAACTTCCATTGGAGTCCAATCTTTGCGATAAAAAATCAAGTCATTCCTCGCGATCATGGTTTAAAGTATCTCCGATACCAATGCGATACCCTTCGATATGTTTCTTAAATTTAGCCGATCGATACGATACACACCGATACGATACATGAAATTTTTAAAATCCTTTCGTATCTATATATATCCTATGATACATACCGATATGCACTAATACACTATTGATACGTATTGATACTCTATGAAAAATATAAAATCGAGGTGAAATATATGTTTCGGTATGTATCGGTAAGTATCGGTGAGTATTTGTATGTATCGATCGGTACATATCGATGAGTATCAATACGTATCGGTGAGTATTGGTATGTATCGATCAGTACACATAGGTGAGTATCGGTATGTACCGATACAGTGTGCTACGGTCATATAATGGCCAAGATGGGTATTTTTTCAGAAAACACGGTTTTTTGAGCGATTTTTGTTCCAAAGTTGCTGCTAGCCATATTTCTCTCTAACTAAAGTGGAAATCAAGGTTGAGAACAAGGATTTTACATTTATGGGACAACTACAAACTTTGAATTCTTAGTGCGACACTCTCAATTTAGTGTTTATGCATAATACATGTTATCAATAGCTTTTTTTAACAAATTTTTTATGCAAAAGTGTTTAAAAATGTGTTTCATATCCATTTATGTGTGTATCTTAGTGTATCTCCGATACCATACGATACCCTTCGATATGTATCTTAATTTTGGTTGACCGATACAGCGATCGATACCAATACTTTAATCCTTGCTCGATCCAAAGATACTAGCACACAAAGGAGCACAAACTCAACACTTCCTCACTTCGACCTTTGTTCGGAAATTGAATATGAACCCAATTCTCCAATCATCTTGCAAGTTTTAAGGGACTCTCATTAGGAATAGAGAAGGATAAGTTATTGCCAAACCAAGTGGCCTTCGCAAACGGACACTCTAATAAAAAATGGTCACTTGATTCAACTGAACAACCACATCTTTTGCAAGTTGGATCTTTTGGAATATGTAGGAAAGAAGGTTCTCCCCAGATGCAATGCCTTGAGCACACACCCTCCACAAGAAGGATTTGATTTTTGGGAGGGATTTACAATTCCATATCCTTTTCCAAACACTGGTTGGGATATCTTCCCAATCATGACGACGAGATGATGAAGCTTGGGTGGTCATTTGCTGATGTCGTTGATTAGAAAGAAGATGATACACTGATTTAATAGAGAAAGTTCCATTCCGAGTTGCCCCCTAAATAAGCCGATCTTCTCTTGGGAATAAACTCAGCCAAATCTTTAAGATTTCTCGCTTATCCTCCAGTTGGAAAAGGTGATCTAATAGGTCTTCTTTCCACTTCCTATTTTCATGATCTATCAAATCTGCCACTTTGTTAACATCACAATTCCAATGACATGGAGATTGAATTCTAAAATTGGGGGATGAGGGAATCCAATTACTATTCCATATGTCTACATTGAATCCATTTCCCAAGTCCCAAAGTAGACCACTAGTAAGAACCTTCCGTCCAGTGAGAACACTTCGCCATGCCCAAGATGGTTTATTGCCCGTGACAACATTGAGAAAGTCCGTCTTAGGAAAATAAATTGCCTTGATGAACCTAGCCCAAAGGGAGTTTGGATTCTCCCAAAGTCTCCAAGCCACCTTAGAAAGTAAAGCACGGTTTTGAAGCATTGGGTCACGGAATCCAAGCCCACCTTTCTCCTTTGAATAGCAAAGATGGATCCAAGAAATCCAATGAACCTTCCTCTCACCCTCACGTTGACCACAAAAGAAATCTGAAATACTTCACCGGATACAGTCATGAATGGATGCTGGAAGGGAAAAATGGGAAGCAGCAAAATTAGATATCAAACAAGCAACTGACTTGATTAACACCTCACGGCCCGCATGAGAAAGCAATTGATTTTTCCATCCTTGCACCCTTTTCCTGGTTTTTTCAGCATATTCCTTGAAAACATCCATTTTAGATACTCCAATTTCCGTGGGGAAGCCCAGATATTTCGAAGGACCGTCTCCGTAGGGGACCTTTAAAATACGAGAGAACCATCGCTTGAATCTAGTAGGAGTATTAGGACTGAATGTGAGACCAGATTTTTTCAAGTTTATTTCTTGACCACTGGCCTTGCAATAAAGCTCTAGACATGCTTTCAGGTTGATGATATGATGCAAATTGACTTCAGAAAAGAGGAGGCAGTCATCGGCGAACAGGAGATGGGAGATTGTAGGAGCATGATTTCTAACTTTAATGCCTCTGATTAAGCTTGCATTTTCCGCCTCACTAACAATAGAAGTGAACATCTGGGAGCACAAAATAAATATAAAAGGTGAAAGGTGATCACCTAGGTGAATACCCCTTGAAGGAGAGAAAAGCCTCTCTCCGAGCCATTAACAAGCAAGGTATATGAAACTGATGAAATACATTCCATAATATATCCCACCCATTTGTTACAGAATCCCAACCTTGAAAGAGTTTCCTCAATAAATTTTCACTCTAGCCTATCATATGCTTTTTTCATATCAAGTTTAAGGGTTAGAAAATTCTTTTTACCTCTAGAGTGATGTTTAAGATAATGAAACAATTTATGAGCTATAAAAATATTGTCTGAAATCAAACGATCAGGAACAAAAGCAGACTGATTGGGAGAAATTATACCTTGCAATGCACCTTTAAGCCTATCTGCCATTATTTTGGAGATAATCTTCACTGCTACGCCGCAAAGACTAATAGGGCGAAATTAATCGGCGAACTCCGGGTTGGGGTGTCACACCTCGTTCACACAGAACTGGACCGGTGACCGGGTTAACTCCGGTTAACCCAAACCTGCCAAGATCATCTGATACAGTATCCCACCACAACATACCCACATCTAAGATAAGTGTTCAAAAGTTCAGCGGAATACTTAAATTACCTGTAAATATCCCTAATATACTTGATACCCAAATTGTAGTATATAGCTAAGTACATATGGGCCCGCAGACATGATATTTACACAAAAGAATAACAATTTATGTATCAAGTACACAAAAAAAGGGGGTCATCAAAAGAATAAAAAAGTAAAATCCTGTACGGTGTCATTACTGCAGTCCCACAGCATAGCCCTTGCACATGCAATCAACACCGTGCTCATACTCCTCGGGGACCCACCAATCCTCAACGAAAAACTTGACAGTGGGGCCCGACTTCTAATCTTCAAGTGGGTGACCTGCAAAATCATCTAAAAGAGGTGCGCACGTGGGATGAGCTCACTAGCTCAGTGAGTGAAAAGAAAGAACACACAACAATCACATCCACATGCACTATGTGCTATGTAATTCATTTTAAATCTTATCCACCTGAACAACATTACTAAGTCTTTGGTTATGTTCTACTTATAACCACAGTGCGTATATGCCTCGGGTACGAGCCGCAAACTCCATCTCGTGATACGACCATAGGGTTATTGGAGAAGGCCCACCGTGAGTACTCAGAAAAGTAAAGCATACCGACTATCTACTCTCAACATAAAAGTAAATAACAGAAAAGTAAAGGTGCTAACCCCAGTAATTTAAAAGCAGTACAATTGGCCCTCTTGAATATACCACTAGGGTTGTCGACTGTCCTAATGACTAGTCGGACATATGTCTAACTGCCACAGTGACCCAACAATCGAGACCACTGCTTCCCCCAAAGTGATAACCCAACACCTCAACCCCTATTGGGAAGGGTCGTAGCATGGAAAATAATAATCCTAAACCGTATGCTCCTATATGACAAAGTACGATTGTATAGTGCCACCGCGTTTCATACCACAGACCACCAATGCACTCGTTTCTAAGCCGACTGCGGCGTCTAGTCTAATAATGCATCATGCACCGTAATCCAATCACTCATCACATAAGCACATCAATCATTTAACATTGAGAATGTAAGGCACAACACACATATCATAAATCGTTAATTTAGAATGCACTAGCAAATGCACACGAATGGCATACGAGGATGACTAATCTACACATAATTTGCATGATGACATGGCTAGTTAGATACAATTTAATGATGCAAAAAAGCCTTAAAATAAGGTCAAATGTCCTCTCCCCACTTACATGTTGGGTACAAAAGCTCACGTTCGGTACTGGTGAGATCCGGAGTGAGAAACGTAAATTCTAGTGGAACCTATCATAAGCAAATGGGGTTAGCATTTCACCACCTTGGGGTCAAAACTAACGATATTTGATGTTTAAATCATGTTTAAAATCATAAAAGAGGGTTGCCAGTCTGTTTTGGGCCCATTCGGCTCAAAATCCATGGGGGCCAACAGTGGGCAGACACCACTGTCATCGCCCACCGGTCTTCACAGGTGGGCTGGATAGCCCACCGGTTGAACCGGTGGGCCCCCTCAGGCGGGCGGCTTTGCCCGTCGGTTCCCGCCCACCGGTGGGGACCAAGGGGCTACCCCTCCTTAGGCGGGCGACTTCGCCCTCCGGTGGGGACCGAGGCTGCCCTCGGTGGCTGGCAGCGCCGGTCTTCGCCACATGAGGCGGAAATTTATTTTCTTTCTCGAAATGTTCCTCAACCTTGGGGAAACCAAATGGGGCTGCTCCAATCACATTTTCCACATATCTAAGATGATTTTAACTTAGATCTAAGTTAGATTTAAGGATTGAAAAGCCATCTTACCTTCTTTGCTAAAAAACTCTTCCAAAACCTCAAAATCACCTCTTAACTCAAGAAATCACCAATGCTTCTCAAATCTTGTAAACACTTCTTTAAACCTTCAAAATCAACACATAGACCATCTATTAAACCTTAGATTCATCATTTCAAGTGGGATTTACAAGATCTCAAGGAACTTACCCAACCCAAGGGTTTCACTTAGGGTTTGGTGAAAATTTAAGAAGTATAGCTATTGCTCACCTCAAATTGTAGATCTTGTGTTGGGGATCACTTTTCTGGTGTCGGAATGAGAAGATCAAACCTCGGCATCGTTTAAAATCATTTCTTCCTCCTCTCTCTTTCCCTTTCTTCTTCTTTGTTCTCTTTTCTTCCTTTCTTTTCTCTCTCCTCTTTACTCTTCTCACCAACTCTTTAATGCATTAAATGAGAAAAGGAGAAACACAATAAGTAATATTTATACTTAGAGAATATCTAGTAACCCCATAGGTGGGTCACTCAGGTGGATGGATTCGCCCGCTTGTGACCGCCCACCTGTTGGTCGAAACTTAGCCAACAATTGAGATTTCAATGGAATTCGACTCTCGGCATGTATCTCAATCTCGGCACAAGATATATTATGCGCATTCACTTTAGGGTACGACTACATACCAGCATTACCCGTACATTGCCTTATGGTACGTGTATGTACTTGGCTTGGGTACACCCGTCTCCTCTGGCATTGACTCGGACTTGTCTGGCCAACCTGTGTTCAAAGTCACCTTTGCCATCATGGTCCATAAGGAACCCGCCTTAACCCTCTCTGGTTCAGGTCCTGCATGGTTAAATCGGGTCAACCGTGTAATTAAACTAGGTTTTAAAGTAGTAGGGTATCACATTTACCCCCCCTCCTTTTTGAAAATTTCATCCTCAAAATTGGCGTACCTGGTTGTTCGAAAAGATGAGGGTACTTGGCTTGGATTTCAACCTCTTTCTCCCAAGATGCTTCTTCAAGTGAATGATTAGCCCATCACACCTTTATGAAGGAAATGGAGTGGTTGCAAAGGGTTTTCACTTTTCGATCTAAGATTTCAGTTGGCTGTTCTCTATAGGTCATATCAGCTTCTAGATATTCTGGTTCCACGGGTAATACAAGCGATGGATCGTGAACGTATTGCTTCAGCATGGATACATGGAATATATTATGAACATTTATGAGCGAAGGTGGAAGAGCAAGCATGTAGGCTATTGAGCCAACCCAAGTCAAAATCTCAAATGGGCCAATGTATCTCGGGCTCAACTTACCCTTTCTATGGAATCTATGAAACCATTTAGTAGGAGAAATCTTGAGAAACACATTTTCTCCTACTTGACACTCAATGTCTTTCCTGCGGGTGTCTGGATAATTCTTTTGACGTGACTGAGCTGCCTTAATCCTTTCTCGAATAACATCGACATTGTCACATGTCATCTGTATCATTTCGGGTCCTAACATTCGGCGTTAGCCTACCTCATTCCAATACAGAGGAGTTCTGCACTCCCTACCATATAATGCCTCATATGGAGCCATCCTAATTGTAGCTTGATAACTGTTGTTATAGGCAAACTCCATAAGGGGTATATATTCTTCCCAACTACCACACATGCCCTGAGCATGTCTTCTAATATCTGTATGGTTCGCTCTGACTGACCATCAGTCTGTGGGTGAAAAATAGTACTCAAGTTCAATTGTGATCCCAAAGCATGCTGGAAACTTTTTCAAAATCTAGAAGTGAACCTTGGGTCCCTATCTGACACAATGCTTACTGGCACTCCATGTAAGCACACTATGTTATCCATATAAAGTTGTGCTAACTTGGCGATAGAGAATTTGGTCTTGATGGGAAGGAAATGAGCAGTCTTAGTAAGCCGATCAACTATCACCCAAATCGCGTCCATCCCCTAAGGTGTGCGGGGTAGTCTAGTAACAAAATCCATCGTAATCCTATCCCACTTCCAGTCTGGTATTGGGAGTGGCTGAAGAGTACCATAAGGTCGATGCCTCTCAGCTTTTACTTTTTGGCATATAAGACAAGTCACCACATATAGGGCTATTGTGATTCTCATGCTTGGCCACTAGTAGTTTTGTTTAAGGTCCTGATACATCTTTGTACTTCATGGGTGGAGTGAATACTCGGAGCTATGTGTGTAATACCCTACTTCTTAAACCCGGTCTGATTACACGGTTGATCCGGTTTAACTATGCATGACCTGAATCGGAGAGAGTTAGAGCGGGCTCCTTATGGACTATGATGGCAAGGGTGACCTTAAACACCGGCTGGCCCGATAAGTCTGAGCCAGTGCCAGAAGAGACGGGAGTACCCAAGCTGTATACATGTACCTATCATAAGGCCATGTACGGATAAAGTAGGTATTGTAGCCGTATATTAAGGTATATATGTATACTACATCGTATGCCAGGGGTGGGGTTGCGCGAGGCCGAACTCTGTCAAAATCCCAAGTTTTGGCCCTCGGTGGGCGAGACGGTGGCGCACCCACCCACCTGAGTGACCCATCCATGTGAACTATTTAGTTATTTAAGAAGTATATATATAGCATTTATGATTTTCTTTTATTTTCATTTATGACACTCAGATCGTTGGTGAGGATAGTAAAGAGGAGAGAGAAAAGAAAGGGGAGAAGAAGGGAAGAGAAGGTAGAGGAAGAAGAGAAGGATTTCAGCAGCGCCGAAGTTTGATCTTCCTATTCCAGCGCTGGAAGAGTGATCTTCAACTCTAGATCTACATTTAGAGGTAAGCAAAGATGGGTTCCTTGAACATTCACCATACCCAAGCATAAACCCTTGATTCGAGTAGGGTTTCTTGAGATCTTGTAAATTCCCTTTGAAATGATGAATCTAAGGTTTAATAGATGATTTATGTGTTGATCTTGAAGGATTTGAAGAGGTATTGATAAGGTTGGAGAAGCATTGTGGGTTTGAAGTGATTTTGAGGGTTTGAAGGTGTTCTTGAGCAAAGAAGGTAAGATGGTTTCCCATCACTTGAATCTAACCTAGATCTAGGTTAGAACCATCCTATAAGACATTGAAAGTGTGAAGAATAGGTTGGGAAAAGCCCCATTTGAGTCCCCAAAGAATGGAGAAAGTTGGGAAACAATAGCAGTTTTCCCACCAAGACCGGTGGGTAGGACCGGTGGGCCATCCTGGGGCACACTTTGAGGAAGCGAGGCCTTGGGCCAACGGGCAGGCGACCGAGGACTAACGACGGGCCACCACCCCCGGTCTTAGCGGGCCCCTAGCCAACAGGGGGCTAGATCAGGCCAACGGTGGGCCAACGTGCGCGGTCCAAACCGGTGGGCGAGGGCAGGTGGGTTGTCGACCCACGAGAGGCCGAATGTGATTCTTCGTCCGATTGGACCCAAATCGGACGTCGACCTTCTTTAACGTTCTAAACATGATTTTATCATCGGATCTCGTTAATTTTGATTCCAAAATGGTGAAGTACTAATCCGCTCAATCATGTTAGGTTCACCAAATCCTCGCTTCTCTGGGATCTCACCATCAGAGCAGGAATCCTTGTACACTACGGTAAGTGGGGAGGGACGTTTGGCCTTTGTTCAAGGCATTGTTTGGCATTCATTTACTTGTATTTAGTCTAGTCATGCCATCATGAATATACTATGTAGATTAGTCATCCTCACATTGTTATGCATGTGTGCTATTTTACTTTCTAAATACCAAGTGATGAGATGCTTATGTGATTGAATGTTGACATCATTATGCATAATGCATTAATAGACTAGATGCCTGTGTACAGTGCATTGGTGGCCCGTGGTATGGGACGCGATGGCACTATGCAATCGTACTATTGTCATATAGGAGCATGCGGTTTAGGATTTTCACCATCCCGTGCTACGACCCTTCCCAATAGGGGTTAATGTGTTGGGTTACCATTTGGGGGGAAGCAGTGGTCGCGGTTGTTCGGTCACTGTGGCGGTTAGACATACTTGCGGGTCAATAGGACGATCGACAACCCGGTGGTACATTCAAGAGGGCCAATCGTACTGCTTTTAAATTGCTAGAGTCAGCACCTTTAATTTCAGTCATTTACTTTTCTGTTGAGAGCAGGTGGACGGCATTGTTTTTACTTTTCCAAGTACTCACGGTGGGCTTTCTCTGACAGCCCTATGGGCGTATCGCGGGATGGAGTTCACGACTCGTGCCGGTAGTATCGCCTTGTGGTTAGTAGCACTAAACCAAAGACTTAGTAATGTTGCTTAGGTGGATGTGATTTAAAATGTATTGCATGGCATGTAGTGCATATGATTGTGTTTTGATGTTGGACTGTGTGTGGTCCATCTTACCACTCTTGAGCTAGTGAGCTCATCCCACGAGTACCCCCTTTTTAGATGATTTTATGGTCATACATCGGCGAGCAGGTGGGTCCCAAGTTGAGTTCCCTGAAGAGGGATGGTGGGCCCCGAGGAGTTAGAGCACCGCATTGATTGCTCGTGCGAGAGTTGTCTTCTGGGACGCATTCGATGCAGTGAGCTCCACTTCGAGGCCGAGTGAGCTCTACCATGTGAGGCAGTGGGCTCAACCCTTGATCTTGGTGAGCTCTAGCCTTTGATACCGAGCCGAGCTATGTACTCTGATTATTTTGATGGTTCCTTTATGTACTTGATATGTGAATTGTACTTTTATTGTGTAAATATCATGCCTTGGGCCCACATGTATATAACTATTGTATCACAATTCGGGTATCAAGTATTATGGGATTATTCACAGGTAAAACTTAGTCTTCGCTGATCTGATGAGCTTATATTAGTTGTGTGTATCTTTGTGGTGGAATACGATGTCAGATGATCTGGCGAGTTTGGGTTAACGGTGTTAACCGGTCACTTGCCGATTCGTGTGAACGAGGTGTGACAAATGGTGGTATCATAGCGTGATGCTCTGCTCCACTCATAGCATACCATTAGAATCCCGTAGACTCTATAATAGGGAAGTGGGGTTGGGTTAATGTAAAAGCTTTCAAGAGTAAAAGCCAAAGAATGAAGTATTAAAAAGGGTTGCATTAGATGTTGCATTCATGGCATGCGTGAGAGTAGATAAAAGGTAAATAAGTGGATGTTATAACCTATCGAGTACTAGTTTGATGAAATTTTGGCAGCATAACGGCGTAAAATGGGATTTCCAAAAATTTTACACACAACACCTGATAAACAATATATTCAATATGATGAAGATAAAAAGTAACAAGAACCATCACAACCAAACTAATATATAACTCAACAAATAAATGCATCACAAACCACTATCAAAATACATTACCCCACAAATGAGTCCAGTTACAGTGCAAATATAAGGAATGAGAATAAATGAAATATACAACAAGGTCCACAAAAAAAAAAAAAAAAAAAAAGAAAATAGATAAAAAGTTGGTGTGGGCGAGCTAAGCCCTCACTGGTCATCGTCGTCGTCATCAATGATCACCACGTTCATCGGAGGCCTAGAGTTGACGTCGAGGCGGTGGTCATAATAGTCAAAGCTCACGTTCACTAGCCGTACTGCCCTCTATAGTCGGTCAAAATCTGCTGACATGGTGTTGGCCGTGGTGCTCAAGTCCTGGCCCAATTGGAGAAAGGAGTTCTCCAAAGTAGCCTGCCTCTCCAGGATGCGTTCCTCCCTGGAGGCACTCTCGTCCGACCTTCTCGATGGCTGAACACGGCCATCTGCGGGGCCCGCATGGTGGACATCATGCCCTCAAATCGTCGCACCACCCTCGGTGGTGGGGCTCTCGTTGTCTGTGCAGCTCTGGAGGGACTAGGATCGGGACCTCTCGACTCCTGAGGCATGTCACCACCCACCAGATCATCCTCCTCATCCTGAGGAATGTAGTCCTCATCCTCCCCACTGAACTCCTCCTCCATGTGGACATCCTCCATAGGGGCAGCCCTCCTACCTCTACCTCTCTGAGCTCCTGCTCTCGGAGGTGTATCCATAAGGGTATGGAGACCCATCCTCAGGAGGTTACCCTGGTCGAATCTATCCGCCGGAGTCTTCCCCTCCTCGCCGCTCAGGTCCACCCCGAAGAACTCAAAGATCCTAATGAGGATCCTGCCATAGGGGAATCCTCCATCCTCAGGGTGGGAAGTGTGGTGCCCCATCATCTTGAGAATGATGTACGGCAGGCATAAGTGCTCGAATGGCCTCCCTCTGCGGCCGTGTAGATGCAGAATGCGATGAAGGCCGCCATGAAACCCACCTGGTTCCGATGACCTCCTCTAGGGAGCAGGTTGAATTGGACCAAACGGGCAAATAAGCGAACCTCGGGGTAGAAGGATGTCTCGGACTCTGGATGGGTACTGCTGCCGTAGATGGTCTCGTAGATGAAGTCCGGCATCTCCAAGCTCATGAATGGTCCCAGAGGCTTACTCCTGGGAGGACTGTAGTATCGGTGCCCAACTGCCGATATGCCCAAGATGCTGGCCAAGGTATCCACAATCAGCTGGATGTCTACCCCTTTCACCAAGCTGACTATGGTGAACTCCCTGTACGGATAAGAAACCTCCAAGTTGCAGTAGAACCGGCGGACTAGCTGCTCGTAGCATGGACGGTCTACGTGGAGGATAGACTCCCAGCCCAGTGCTGAGAACCTCTCCTGAAGCCGAGCCTTGTGGAAGTCGTCGACTACCACGGTCTTCTCCATCATCACTAACCTCTTTAGGAAAATCGGCCAGTTGGCTGCTGCCTCTGCACTATAGAAGAGCTCCTCGTCATAGTCCGAAGGGTTCGACCGGGCAGGTCCGGGTCTCCCTGTGCGGGGGACTGAAGAGCTGGTTCCCGCACTCTTCTGCTTAGAAGCGGTAGTCTTATGTCGAACGCCAGAGGAAGAGGGTCCCTTGCCGGTGCGAGATGACATCCTAGCAAGAAGAAAAGAAAGCGGGGTGAGTAAAGAAAGGAAAAATGACAACAGTAAAAGGGGAGCCTATGGACATGATGCACGGTAAGTGACAAAGGGGAGACATGATAAAACAGTAAAATGACAGCAAGGAGCATATGTAACATGAAAGGATTCAATTTCAATGCGCAAATTCATTCACAATGAAGTAAAAACTTGAAACCCTAGGTCTAAGACGAAATGCCATGGTAGCGGGATCATGAATGTACAAAAACATACCCAAATAGACTATGGAGGTCCACAAATACAAATATGTGATGAAAATCAAGGAAACCCAATACAAAAGAGGGGTTTTCATGGGGAGACATGGGGATTCCAAGCAAAAGAGACATTTCACGAATTCTATAGCATGTTAAGCACAAATCAAGTGTAATGCATCACAAATGAATCATTAATTGGAGAAAAAGAGCGAGAATTGAAGAAATCCCAAAATTGGGAAAACTAGGGCACGATTTGGGGTTTTTCTCCAAATGAGGAGATAAAATCCTAATAAACTACAAATGACCACAAGAGAAACATCACAATCACATGGAAATGCTATTCTATGGAAAGAAATGTGGAAAGAAAGCCTAGATTAAAGTCTACACATGCATTTTCACTCCCCAAGAGGAAATTCTGAGAAAGGTGAAGAAGAGACTTACTTGGAAGTGGGGAAGTTGAATCTTCTTAAAAGCGCCGAGTTGACTAGTGGAACCGCGAGTGGAAGCGCCGAGGAGACCTCCAAGATTGCCCAAGGAAGAGAGGGAGAGAGAGAAAGAGGAAGGGAAGGAAGTGAGAGAGAACAGGGCCGGGCCCTGTTCTGGATTTTTACTGGCCAGGACCGGCGGGTCCCCCTGCCCGTCGATGTCACCCGCCGGTTTGGGGTTCTAGGACCGGCGGGCCCTTACCCACCGGTGCAGCCATCGGTTGTGTAAACTTGGGAAATTTTGAAATTTTTTTTATATATTATTAACTTGTTTATATTGATTATTAATATTATTATTATTCCTATGTTAATGTGTTATGGTCAAGTGGGACCATTGACATATCTGTTGGGGCATTGACCCTGTATCTTGGAATTAAGTTGCGGTGAATTGCAGACTATCATACACAACAATACCTTATGTGATGGCATAAAATTGTGCGTCGAAATCAATTCTACGGTGTTTAACCAATATGGTGTGTGATATGTTCCAGGTACAGGGATACGATGGTACGTACTAGATCCGGTAGCAATGCCCGAGGTACCTCGCGGGGTCCTCGTCCGGTCGGTCGACCACTGAATCCCAGGAGGTCCCGCTCTGTGGGGTAAACCTCACCTCCACTATCTCCAGAGACCCTTGGTCAGGGTGGGGCACATGGGGACCCACCTATGACTACACTCCCAGACCCTCCACCGGTCATTACCCCGGGAGATGTTGCTACCATAATTCAGCAGTCACAACAGGCTTTTCAGCAACAAATGCTTCAGCAACAACAAGCATTTATGACTGCTATTCAGCAACAATTGGACCTTTCTCAATCGGGTCAACCTCCCCGGGTACTTACTCCACAGGACCCGCCTGTAGGGTCGAGAACGGGACCACAAGTAGGGGGTACACCTCCAGTTCCACCATTCGGTATTCCTCAGTATGGGGTGCCTCCCCCATATTCTTACTATTCGGCTCATGCTCCTAACTTCCCGCCGACGAATAATACGTCAAAGGTAGTGGAGTCATTCAAGAGGAACTTACCACTGGTATTCTCTAAGGTGGGGAGTGATCCTCTGGAACCGGACCAATGGATCCAAGAACTAGAGAAAATATTTGAGGTGCTTGAGTGCATGGACACACAGAAACTCATTTGTGCTGGGTTGCAACTCAAGAAGGAGGCAAATTCTTGGTGGCAAGCCTCCAAGCCCATATTGCTGGCTGCCCATCCAGAACCCACTTGGGGACAGTTCAAGGAGTTGTTCTTGGACAACCATTATCCACGCAGCTTCGGAGACCGCAAGGAGACTGAGTTTATGGTTTTAACTCAAGGAGGTAAGATGTCCTTGAGTACCAACAACAATTTGAGAGCTTATTCCATTTTCCCCAAGGCATATGAGGACAGTGAAGAGAAGGCGAGATTCCTAAAAGGCCTAAAAGCATCCATTGGGTCATGACTTGAAGTCTTGGATTTGTGACTATGGCGGATTATGCGAAGGCCAAGACCATGGAGGATAAGCAAAGGGAGAACAGTCCCTCACCCCGGATTGTGGAAAGAACAAACCCATTTCTGGATATGGGAAACTCCTCCAAGGCATACCACGGATCGTACAGTTCTGGGCCTATGTATAGGCAACCCTATAGGCCATCTGGCTACCCTCCTAGACCAGCTGGTGGTTCGGGTTCCACCTCTTTTCGCCCAACACGAGTGCGGCACCTCAGCTCAAGGCCACCTCGACCTCCATCTGCACGGTCAAGTGCGGAGGCCCTGATCTCGACATCTCAAATTCGTTGCTTTAACTGCCATTCATATGGGCACTAAGCAAAAGACTGTCGGGTCAGACCAGCCTTGCCCTCCAGTCAGCCCTCTGCGTACCGACCTCCCTTAGCTCGGGGAAATCAACCGCAGGGAAGGATGTATGCTCTATCAGCCGAGGAAGCTGAGGCCAGTAAAGAAGTAGTAGTAGGTACATTTTAAATTAAGAAATTCATTATGATTAATATTAATGACCTGCTGAAATTATATGCATTGTTACACTAGGTACCCTACCCATATCAGGCATACCAGCTTATGTTTTATTCGATTTAGGAGCTACTCATTCATTCGCATCTAAGAGATTTGCAGAGAAACTTGGGATGTCACCCAGGATCCTATATCACGGGATGATTGTTAGTATGCCTACGAGTAAAGTTACACAGTTGAAGGAGGTATATGGGCCGTGCCCAGTGGAAATTAGTGGGAAGAACTTTGATGCACAACTCATTAAGTTTAATATGCAGAATTTTGATGTTATACTGGGTATGGATTGGTTGTCGGCTCATCGAGCTAATGTGATCTGTGCTGAAAAGCTGATTAGGGTGACAGATGACGAAGGGAAAGAATTAGTATACCGAGCAGATAAAATGAAACGGGTGAGGAAGATCCTTATCTCCGCTCTTCAAGCGGTAAAATTGCTAGAAAATGGATGTCAGGGTTACTTAGCATCGGTACTTGATGTTGATGCAAGGATTACACCTCTAGAAGAGGTAAAGGTGGTTAAAGAGTTTCCCGACGTTTTCCCAGATGATCTGATGCATTTACCACCTGATAGAGAGTTGGAATTTGCCATAGATTTGACTCCTGGAGCAGCTCCAGTATCTAAGGCTCCATACAGGATGGCACCAGCTGAATTGAAGGAGTTGCAGATGCAGTTGCAGGAATTATTGGAAAAGGGGTTTATTCGCCCAAGTGTTTCACCTTGGGGTGCCCCAGTGTTGTTTCTCAAGAAGAAAGATGGCAGCTTGCGTATGTGCATCGATTACCGGGAATTAAATAAGTTAACCATTAAGAACCGGTATCCATTGCCGCTTGATGATTTATTTGACCGATTCGAGGAGCGGGTATTTTCAAAGATAGACCTTCGGTCAGGCTACTATCAACTCAAGATAAAGAGCAGCGACATACCCAAGACAACATTTAGGACTCGGTATGGTCACTATGAGTTCCTGGTGTTATCTTTCGGGTTAACCAATGCACCGGCAGCTTTTATGGATCTAATGAATCGAATATGTCAGGATGTGCTTGATAAATGGGTAATTATTTTTATTGATGACATCTTGATCTACTCCAAGACAGAAGAGGAGCACACTCACCACTTGAGAATGGTGTTACAGAGGTTGAGAGAACAACAGTTGTTTGCCAAGTACAGCAAGTGTGAATTCTAGCTTGAACAAGTTGGATTCCTAGGGCACGTAGTGTCTAAGGCCGGAATCGAGGTAGATCCCGATAAGGTGAAAGCAGTAGTAGAATGGGAAAGCCCCAAGAATGTCACTGAAATTAGAAGCTTCTTGGGTTTGGCCGGATACTATCGACGTTTCATCAAGAATTTCGCCCGAATCTCAGCACCAATGACTAGATTAACCAAAAAGGGTGTGAAATTTGACTGGGCAGAGGAATATGAGAAGAGTTTCTAGGAATTGAAGAAGAGGTTGGTGTCAGCCCCTGTGTTGACCATCCCTGAAGGCACAGGTGGAATGACAGTCTACACTGATGCTTCCAAAGTTGGTTTGGGTTGCGTTCTCATGCAACGCGGTAAAGTAATAGCGTATGCATCCCGACAACTAAAGGAATATGAGAAGAACTACCCCACTCATGACTTAGAACTAGCCGCAGTCATTTTTGCCCTTAAGATATGGCGACATTATTTGTATGGGGAGAAGTGTGAGATATACAGTGATCACAAAAGTCTGAAGTACTTCTTCACCCAGAAGGATCTGAACATGAGACAGAGGAGATGGCTTGAGCTCATGAAGGATTATGATTGTGACATTCGTATCATCCGGCAAGGCAAATATAGTGGCGATCGTTGAGTCGGAAGGCCTGATGTGTCACTCTCATGCTTAGCATCAGCCACCACTCGTGCAAAGGCGATGCTAATAGATGAAGCCCTCTTGTATGAAGGAGCAACCTTAGAATTGGAGCGTCAACGAAAACCTTAAATGGTTGATTGTATCCTTGACGGCTCTACAGGTGCATCCGGCTATTAGGCAAGAGGTAACAATGAAACAACCATTAGATCCCGAATTGCAGTGGATCAGAGGTAAGGTTCAAGATCAAACAATGAACGACCCAGATTTTGTTTTAGCCAGTGATGGGGCATTGATGTTTCGGGGTATGTGTACCGATGATTTGGATATACAAGATAAGATAGTGCGAGAAGCACATAGCTCCGAGTACTCACTTCACCCAGGAAGTACCAAGATGTACAAAGACCTTAAGCAAAATTACTGGTGGCCAAGCATGAAAGTCACAATAGCTCTGTATGTGGCAACTTGTCTCACATGCCAGAAGGTAAAAGCTGCGAGGCATCGACCTTATGGCACTCTTCAGCCACTCCCAGTACCAGAATGGAAGTGGGAGAGGATTACAATGGACTTCGTTACAGAGCTACAATGTACACCTAAGGGAATGGACGCGATATGGGTGATCGTTGATCGGCATACCAAGACTGCTCGTTTTATTCCCATCAATACCAAGTTCTCCATGGCTAAACTAGCACAACTTTACATGGACAACATAGTGCGCTTACATGGAGTGCCAGTGAGCATTGTTTCAGATAGGGACCCAAGGTTCACTTCCAGATTTTAAAAAAGCTTACAGCGTGCCTTGGGATCACTGAATTTGAGTCTGCTTTCCACCCACGGTGATGGTCGATCGAGCGAACCATCTGAGATATTAGAGGACATGCTCAGGGCATGTACAATGGAGATGGGTGGCAGTTGGGAAGAATATATACCTCTTATGGAGTTTGCCTATAACAACAGTTACCAATCCACATGGGATGGCTCCGTATGAGGCATTATATGGCAAGAAGTGCAGAACTCCTTTGTATTGGGATGAGGTAGGTGAACGTCGAATGTTAGGACCTGAGATGATACAGATGACTTGTGACAAAGTCGACGTTATCCGAGAACGGATTAAAGCAGCTCAGATCCGACAAAAGAGCTATCACGGACACCCTGAAAAAGACATTGAATTTCAGCCAGGAGAAAAGGTATTTCTCAAGATATCTCCTACTAAAGGGTTGCAAAGGTTTCACAGAAAGGGGAATTTTAGCCCAAGATACATTGGACCATTTGAGATCTTAGCCCGGGTTGGCTCAGTAGCCTACATGCTTGCTCTGCCACCTTCACTTGGGGATGTTCATAATGTATTCCATGTATCCATGTTGAAGCGATACGTTCATGACCCCTCTCATGTATTACCCGTGGAGCCGGAATACCTTGAAGCTGACATGACCTATACAGAGCAGCCAACTGAAATTTTGGACCGAAAGGTGAAAACCCTTCGCAACCACTCCATCTCCTATGTAAAGGTGCGATGGGCTAATCATTCACTTGAAGAGGCGTCTTGGGAGAAAGAGGATGAAATGCAAGCCAAGTACCCTCATCTTTTTATCAACAGTCGCAATTTCGAGGACGAAATTTTTGAAGGGGGTAAATGTAATACCCTACTTCTTAAACCGGTCTAATTACGGTTGACCGGTTTAACTATCGAGACTGAACGGAGAGAGTTAGAGCGGGCTCCTTATGGACTATGATGGCAAGGGTGACCTTAAACACCGGCTGGCCCGACAAGTCCGAGCCAGTGCCAGAAGAGACGGGAGTACCCAAGCCGTGTACATGCACCTACCATAAGGCCATGTACGGATAAAGCAGGTATTGTAGCCGTATATTAAGGTATATCGTATACTACATCGTATGTTAGGGGTGGGGTTGCTGAGGCCGAACTCTGTCAAAATCCCAAGTTTTGGCCCTCAGGTGGGCGGACAGGTGGGCGCACCCACCCACCTGAGTGACCCATCCATGTGAACTATTTAGTTATTTAAGAAGTATATATATAGCATTTATGATTTTCTTTTATTTTCATTTATGACACTATGCGTTGGTGAGGATAGTAAAGGAGAGAGAAGAAAGGGAGAAGAAGGGAAGAGAAGGTAGAGGAAGAAGAGAAGGATTTCAGCGCGCTAAGCTTGATCTTCCCATTCCGGCCGGAAGAGTGATCTTCAACTCTAGATCTACATTTAGAGGTAAGCAAAGTTGGGTTCCTTGAACATTCACCATACCCAAGCATAAACCCTTGATTCGAGTAGGGTTTCTTGAGATCTTGTAAATCCCCTTTGAAATGATGAATCTAAGGTTTAATAGATGATTGATGTGTTGATCTTGAAGGATTTGAAGAGGTATTGACAAGGTTGGAGAAGCATTGTGGGTTTGAAGTGATTTTGAGGGTTTGAAGGTGTTCTTGAGCAAAGAAGGTAAGATGGTTTCCCATCACTTGAATCTAACCTAGATCTAGGTTAGAACCATCCTATAAGACATTGAAAGTGTGAAGAATGGGTTGGGAAAAGCCCCATTTGAGTCCCCAAAGAATGGAGGAAGTTGGGAAGAAACAGCAGTTTTCCTGCTAAGACCGGTGGGTAGGACCGGTGGGCCATCTGGCCAGCCTGTGAGCACCCGAGAGAGGCGGGCCTTGGGCACAACCGGCGGAGCCAGCTACCGGCGGGCTGTCCACCGGTCTAGGGCCCCAGCCCAACCGGGCGACCGTGGGCCAACGCGGCGGTTCCAAACCGGTGGCGAGACGGTGGCAGTGGGTGTCGACCCACGAGGCCGAATGTGATTCTTACGTCCGATTGGACCCAAATCGGACGTGCAACCTTCTTTTAACGTTCTAAACATGATTTTATCATCGGATCTCGTTAATTTTGATTCCAAAATGGTGAAGTACTAATCCCGCTCAATCATGTTAGGTTCACCAAATCCTACGCTTCTCACTCGGATCTCACCCTGCGAGCAGGAATCCTTGTACACTACAGGTAAGTGGGGAGAGGACGTTTGGCCTTGTTTCAAGGCATTGTTTGGCATTCATTTACTTGTATTTAGTCTAGTCATGCCATCATGAATATAGTATGTAGATTAGTCATCCTCACATTGTTATGCATGTGTGCTATGTTTACTTTCTAAATACCAAGTGATGAGATGCTTATGTGATTGAATGTTGACATCATTGTGCATAATGCATTAATAGACTAGATGCCGTAGTCTGCATTAGTGGCCCGTGGTATGGGACGCGATGGCACTATGCAATCGTACTATTGTCATATAGGAGCATGCGGTTTAGGATTTTCACCATCCCGTGCTACGACCCTTCCCAACAGGGGTTAAGGTGTTGGGTTACCATTTGGGGGGAAGCAGTGGTCGCGGTTGTCGGGTCACTGTGGCGGTTAGACATAACGCCCGACGGGTCAATAGGACAGTCGACAACCCCGGTGGTACATTCAAGAGAGCCAATCGTACTGCTTTTAAATTACTGGAGTCAGCACCTTTAATTTCAGTCATTTACTTTTCTGTTGAGAGCCGATGGACAGCATTGTTTTTACTTTTCCGAGTACTCACGGTGGGCCTTCTCCGACAGCCCTATGGGCGTATCGCGGGATGGAGTTCACGGCTCGTACCCGGAGTATACGCGCACTGTGGCTGTAGTAGCACTAAACCAAAGACTTAGTAATGTTGCTTAGGTGGATGTGATTTAAAATGTATTGCATGGCATGTAGTGCATATGATTGTGTTTTGATGTGTGGACTGCTGTGTGGTCCATCTTACCACTTATTGAGCTAGTGAGCTCATCCCACGGGTACCCCCTTTTTAGATGATTTTACAGGTCATACATCTGAGCGAGCACGGGGTGGGTCCCACAGTCGAGTTCCCTGAAGAGGACTGGTGGGCCCCTGAGGAGTTAGAGCATGGCATTGACTGCTCGTGCGAGAGTTATGCTGTGGGACCGCAGTTCTGATGCCGAGCTAAGCTCCACTTCTGAGGCCGAGCTGAGCTCTACCATGTGAGGCCGAGCTGGGCTCAACCCTTGATGCCGAGATGAGCTCTAGCCTTTGATACCGAGCCGAGCTGTATACTCTGATTATTTTGATGGTTTCCTTTATGTACTTGATATGTGAATTGTACTTTTATTGTGTAAATATCATGCCTTCAGGCCCACATGTATATAACTATTGTATCACAATTCGGGTATCAAGTATTATGGGATTATTCATAGGTAAAACTTAGTCTTCCCTGATCGATGAGCTTATATTAGTTGTGTGTATGTTGTGGTGGAACTAATGTCGATGATCTGCGGAGTTTGGGTTAACGGTGTTAACCTCGCCCTGCCCGATTGACGGTGTGACAATGTGCTTCTGCACTATCTTGTTTTGTATCTCCAAATCATCGGGCACACACAACCTACCTCAAACAATAATGCCCGTCATTGCTAAAACGAAATCAGGGTTATTCATTGTTTGCTCTTGAATCTTAATTTCGATCCGGCAACTCGAGATCCAAGGTTGTTTCATTATCGCCTCTTGCCTAATAGACGGGTGCACCTATAGAGCTGCCAAGGATACAGTTAACCATTTAGTGTCTTCTGGTTGAAGTTCAAGCTCTAAGGTTGCTCCTTCATATAAGAGGGTTTCATCCATTAGCAATGCCTCTTGTACGAGTTACGAGCTGACTGCTAAGTATGAGAGTGACACAGACGGTGCCTTTCGACTCAACGCATCTGCCACTATATTAGCCTTGCCAGGATGATATTGAATGTCACAGTCATAGTCCTTCATGAGCTCGAGCCATCTCCTCTGCCTCATATTCAAATCTCTTTGGGTGAAAAGTACTTAAGGCTTTTGTGATCACTATATATCTCGTACTTCTCCCCATACAAATAATGTCACCAAATATTTAGGACAAAAATGACTGCGGCTAGTTCCAAGTCATGAGTGGGGTAGTTCTTCTCATATTCCTTTAGTTGTCGAGATACATACGCTATCACCTTACCGCGTTGTATGAGAACACAACCCAACCCGACCTTAGAAGCATCAATATAGACTGTCATTCCACCTGTGCCTTCAGGGATGGTCAACACAGGGCCCGACACCAACCTTTTCTTCAATTCTTGAAAACTCTTCTCACATTCCTCTATCCATTCAAATTTTACACCCTTTTTGGTTAACTTAGTCATTGGTGCTGAGATCTGAGAAAATTTCTCAATGAAGCGCCGGTAGTACCCAGCTAAAACCAAGAAACTTCTAATTTCTATAACGTTCTTAGGGCTTTCCCACTATACCACTTCTTTCACCTTATCAGGATCCACCGCAATTCCATCCTTAGACACTATGTGTCCCAGGAATCCAACTTGCTCAAGACAAAATTCACATTTACTGTATTTTGACAAACAATTGTTGTTCTCTCAGCCTCTGTAATACCATCCTCAGGTGTTGAGTGTGCTCCTCTTCTGTTTTAGAGTAGATCAAGATGTCATCAATAAAAATAATTACCAATTTATCAAGGACATCGTGAAATACTCGATTCATTAAATCTATGAATGCTGCCGGTGCATTGGTTAACCCAAAAGATAACACTAGGAACTCATAGTGACCATACCAAGTCCTGAAAGCTATCTTGGGTATGTCGTCGCTCTTTATCTTTAGCTGATAATAGCCTGATCTAGGGTTTATCTTTGAAAATACCTTTACAACTTGTAGTTGGTCAAACAAATCATCAATGTGTGGTAATGGATACCGGTTCTTAATGGTTAGCTTATTCATTTCCTGGTAATCGATGCACATACGCAAACTGCCATCCTTCTTCTTGACAAACAATACTGGGGTACCCCAAGGTGAAACACTTGGGCGAATAAACCCCTTCTCCAATAATTCTTGCAATTGCGTCTGTAACTCCCTCAATTCGGCTGGTGCCATCTTGTATGGAGCTTTAGACACTGGAGCTGCTCCATGAATCAAGTCTATGGCAAATTCCAACTCTCTATCAGGCGGTAGCTACATCAGATCATCTGGAAAGACGTTGAGAAATTCTTTAACCACCTCAACCTCTTCTAGAGGTGTAACCTTTGCATCAATATCAAGTACCGATGCTAAGTAACCCAGACATCCACTTTTCAATAACTTTACCGCTTGAAGACCGGAGATGAGGACCTTTCTAGCCTGTTTTATTTTATCTGCTTGGTATACCTGTTCTTTCCCTTCATCACTTGTCACCTTAATTAGTTTCTCGGCACACATCACATTTGCTCAATGGGCTGACAACCAATCCATACCCAATATAACATCAAAATTTTGCATATTGAATTTGATGAGTTGTGCATCCAATTTCTTTCCACTGATTTCAACTGGGCATAGCCCATACACCTCCTTCAACTGTGTAACTTTGCCTGTAGGTATACTAACAATCATCTTATGATCTAGTGTCCTGGGTGACATACCAAGTTTCTCAGTAAATCTCTTAGATATGAATGAGTGTGTAGCTCCTGAATCAAACAAGACATAGGTTGGTATACCCGATATAGGTAGAACACCTAGTGCAATCAATGCATATAAGTATAGCAGGTCATCAAAATGCAGCATAAGGAAAATCTTAAATTAAAATGTACCTGCTACCACTTGTGCTGGCCTCAGCTTCCTCAGTTGATAAGACATACATTCTTCCTTGCGGTTGATTCCCCTGAGTTAAGGGAGGTCTGTACATAGAGGGCTGACCGGACGGATGGTAAGGCCAATCTGACTCGACAGTCCTTGGTAAAATGCCCATAAGAGTGGCAAATAAAGCACCGGATCTGTGACGCCGAAACTGGGGCAGGGACCCTTTGTACCTAACCTGATGTAGACGGGGGACGGGGTGGCCTTGTGACTATACGGGGTGGCCTTGTGACTATAGGTACCGTACTAGTGTTCGGGCGAAAAGATGTAGAGCCCGGACCACCAGCTGGTCGAGGAAGGTAGCCAGATGGCTTATAGGAGTGCCTATATGCAGGCCCAGAACTATACAACCCACGGTATACCTTGGATGAGTTGCCCATGTCCGGAAATGGATTAGTCCTCTTCCACAATCCAGGTGTGAGGGATTGTTCTCCCTTCTGCTTATCTTCCATGGTTTTAGCCTTTTGCACAATCTGGCCGTAATCTGTCAAATCCAAGACCTCGAGTACTGACCCAATAAATGCCTTTAATCCCTTCAAAAACCTTGTAGCTTTTTCCTCCGCTGACCTCATATGCCTAGGGGTAAAATGGAACAAACTTTCAAACTGCTGTTGATACTCAAGGATAGTCTTATTCCCTTGAGTCAAGGCCATGAATTCCGTCTCTTTACGGTCTCTGAAGCTACGAGGGTAATGGTTTGCCAAAAACAACTCCTTGAACTGCTCCCATGTGGGTTTCGGATGTGCGGCCAACAATATAGGCTTAGAGGCTTGCCACCAAAAGTTGGCTTCATTCTTGAGTTGCAGCCCTGCACAAATAAGCTTCTGTGCCTCAGTGCACTTAATTACCTCAAATATCTTTTTCAACTCTTGGATCCACTGGTCTGGCTCTAGAGGATCACTCCCCACCTTAGAGAATACAGGTGGCAAGTTCCTCTTGAAAGATTCCACTACCCTTGACGTATTATTCGTCGACGGGTAATTGGGTGCATAAGCCAGATAGTAAGGGTACGGAGGGGGCACCATATATGGAGGAGTGCTGAGTGGCAGAATTGGAGGTGTACCTCCGGCTTGCTCATGTGGTGTCGTGCCAAGTGGTGCTCCTCCAGTTGGTGGACCCACACCAAACCCTACAGGTGGGTCTTGTGGAGTAATTATCCGGGGATGTTGACCAGTTTGAGGAAGGTCTAACTATTGCTGTATAGCAGCCATAAATTCCTACTACTACTGGAGCATTTGTTGCTGGAAGGCTTGCTGTGACTGCTGAACTATAGTCGCAACATCACTCAGGGTGATGACAGGTGGAGGATCCAGAAGTGTGGTCAAAGGTGGGTCCCTTTGTGCCACACCTTGGTCAATGGTTTCTTGAGGTTGTGGAAGTGGGGTTTGCCCCACAGAACGAGACCTTCAAGGATTTGGTGGTCGATCGATAGGACGAGGACCACGTGAGGTACCTCGTGCATTGCTACCGGATCTAGTGCGTACCGTGTCCTTGCACCTAGAATCGTACCGTACACAAAACATTGATTAAGTACCTTAGAATTTACATAAAGCACATAATCATTTCCCATTCTATGACATAGCCCACGAAACCAATTTCACTCTATGGTTCACACACTCTTAGATTGACCTTAAACTTTCAACCTGGCCACATATTCATATACCAAAACATGGGGTATTGTAGTGTATGATGTCTTGCATCTAGCCACAGCTTAGCCCCGAAAGTACTATGCTAGCACTTCGACAAGTAAGATGATGGTCCCGCTCGATTTTTTTTTTATTATTATTATATATATTATTATTATTACTTTTTTTTCTCCCAACAAGTGGGCAACCACCGACGGGCAGCTCGGGTCGGGCTCGCCGGTCCAACCCAAGGCGGAAAGGTAAAGGGGCTTTTAAGACTTTCCCCCTCATTTCTCCCATCTTCTCCCTTGGCTCAACTTAGGGAGATTTTTTTGGAGAGTTTCTTTGCGCGTCCACTCGTGATTTCACTCAACGATTCCACGGATTTTAGAAGATCCAAGTGCCTTTCACTCTCAAGTAAGTCTCTTTTCCATTGCTCTTCTTAGAACATATGTTTGGGTGTTGAATCCATTTATACTTCCCAAAACTTGATTTTTTCCATGTTTCTTTCCATAGAATAATCATTCCATGAGAACATGATGCTTCCTTTGTGACTCATTCATAGTTTTGGGCTTTACCACCCAATCTATGAGAGAAAATCCCAAACCGTGCCCTAATTTCTCCAAATTTTGGGTTTTCTTCTATCTCTACCCTTTTCTCCCCAACTAACAACTCAAATGAGATTTCTTATCCTTGATTTGCACTTATAATGTTGAAAAGATCATGGAAACTTGTATATGCTTGCAATCCCATCTCTTTTCCATGAAAATCCATCTCTTTCCCATGAAAATCCATCTCTTTTGTGTTAGGTTTCTTGAAAAAAAATTTCTGGGGTTTCTATGATTCTCTTCACTTCATTTCATACTTGTGAACACCTTTGAATCACTTACCATTAATTGTTGGTGCAATGATGTTTATCTTACACTTTGAATCTCTCTCATTCCTTGCACCTCAATAATAGAAAATTTCTTTGCATATTCTTGATTGTGTAATGATAGGCATTACTATCATTGACATGTTAGCTTCAAGTTCTACACTATTATGGGATTTTTTTTTTCATTCTCCTGGATTGGACTTGTACATTGAATTTGGGGCTTTCCATCACTTCTCACTTGCCATGCTTTATACTCCTTTGTTACTTTTTTATTTTGCAACATGCCATTGGATGTCCTGTTTTGGGGGTTTCCTCCTATTCATTTCTCCATGGCTTAACCACCCCTCTTTTTATAATGATCCACATTATGTATTTAGGTGTATTTACATGTGCTTGCTCACCCACCTATTTGCTTCCTTTGTTATGCAACATCCTTATTTATCATTATTTCTTCTCTTTTCTTACTAGGATGTCTTCTCGCAAGGGCAAGGAACCCGCATCTTCTTCCAATAGACGTAGGGTCACAACTTCAAAATAGAATGGTGTAGGGACTAGTTCCCCAGCCCTTCGCACAAGGTAACAAGGATATGCCCCCATAGATCCTCTAGACTATGATGAGGGACTCTTCCGGAGTTTGAGGGCGGAGCTAATTGGCAGACCTTTCTAAAGAAGTCTGTGATGATGGAGAAAACCGTGGTAACTTGTGATTTCAACAAGATTCAACTACAAGAGAGGTTTACTACACTAGGTTGGCAGTCCATCCTTAACATTGACCGCCCATGCTATGAACACCTAGTTCGAAGATTTTACTGTAATTTGGAGGTCTCTTACCAGTATGGGGAGTACTCAATCACCAGCATGGTGAAGGGTGTGAACATTCGTTTGACTGTGGATACTCTTGCTAGTATTTTAGATATTTCATCAGTTGGGCATCAATTCTATAGCCCCCCAAGGAGTAATCCCGTGGGCCCATCCTTAAGTTTGGAGATGCAGGACCACATTTAGGAGACCATTAGTGGCAGCAAGGTGCATCCGGATTCCGAGACGACATTTCACCCAGAGGCTCGTATATTTGCTCGCTTAGTTCAGTTTAATTTGCTCCCTAGAGGAGGCCATAGGAACCAAGTAGGCTTCATGGCAGCCTACATAGCCTTCTGCTTCTACAAGGCCTTGGAGGGAGGTGCCGAGCATTTATGCTTGTCCTATGTTGTACTTAAGACTATGGAGCATCATGCCTCACATCCTGAGGTCAGAGGTTTTCCATATAGTAGGACCTTCACCAGGGTTTTTGAGTTCTTTGGGGTGGATTTGAGTGGTGAGGAGGGGAAGACCCAACGGACAAATTTAACAGGGAAAACCTACGTAGGATGGATCTCCAAGCTCTTATGGATGTGCCTCAGAGGGTAAGAGCTCAAGGAGGCAGGGACAGGGGGAATGTCCACAGGGAGGATGTCCACATGGAGGAGGAGGAAAATAGTGAGGAGGATGAGGATTATGTTCCTCAATTCGAGGAGGAGGATTTTCTGGATGAGGATATCCTCGAGGAGGAGCCTCTTGATTCGAGAGATGTTGATCTTGACTTTGCTAGGGCTGCAGACCCACAGCATAGAGCCCCACCACCTGAGAGTGGTTTATTTGACTTTGAGAGCATGATGACCACCATGAGGGCCTTAAAAGATGGGCAAGATCAGCTTTTGAGGAGACTAGATGAGAGTGCTACCAGAGAGAAAAATATCTTGGAAAGGCAGGCTACATTAGAGAATTCCTTCCTAAGATTGAGCGAGGATTTGGACACAATGGCCAACGCTATTTCAGCGGATTTTACCTGACTCCGGAGGGATGTGCAACTAGTGAATTCAAGGTTTAATTACTACGACCGTCGGCTCAATGTTAGAACGAGGCCTAGGAGGGATGGAGTAGTAGAGCTAGACGATGACGAGGGTCTCTGAGGACTTAGCTTGCCTATCCTAATCAACTTTTTACTTGTCTCTATATTGTTTATGTGTTTATGGTGGACTATATTTTTTTTTTTGTACTTTTCTCTATAATTGGACTTGCTAGTATGGTGTTATGATGTTGTTGGTGACTTGTGGATAGTTTCGTCTGCTTGATAAACTTATTGTAATTTGGTTGTAACAACGTTAGTTAGCCTTTATCGATTATGCTTATACGTATATATATGTTGTCTATCAGGTGCTTATGTTCGAAAAATTTAGGAAATCTTGTTTTAGCGTTGTTATGCTACCAAAATTTCATTAAATCCGTACTCAATGGGTTATGAAATCAAATAACTAATCTTTTATTTATCCCAAGTAAATTTTCTCTCATGCATGCCATGAAATGCAATAAATGAATGCAATCATTTTTTTTCTTTGGCTTTTAATTCTTACAAATGTTTCACATTTACCCACCCCACTGCCTATTATAGACTCTACGGGGTCTAAATGGTATGTTGTAAGTGGATAGAGCATCACGCTCTGATACCACCGTTGTCACACCCCGTTCACACAGAACCAGATCGGTGACCAGGTTAACTCCGGTTAACCCAAACCTGTCAGGATCATCTGATATAGTACCCCACCACAGCATACCCACATCTAAGATAAGTATTCAAAAGTTCAGCAGAAGACTTAAATTACCTGTAAATATCCCCAATATACTTGATACCCAAATTATAGTATATATCCAAGTATATATGGGCCCGCAGACATGATATTTACACAAAAGAATAGCAATTTACGTATCAAGTGCACAAAAAAAAGGGGGTCATCAAAAGAATCAAAAAGCAAAATCCTAATGGTGTCATCTTGTGGTCCCGAAGACAACCTCGACATGCAATCAGCACCGTGCTCATACTCCTCGGGGACCCACCAATCCTCAACGGAAAACTTGATAGCGGGGCCTGACTCTTGATCTTCAAGCGGGTGACCTTAAAAATCATCTAAAAGAGATGCGCACGTGGGATGAGCTCACTAGCTCAGTAAGTCAAAAGAAAGACCACACAACAATCACATTCATATGCACTATATGCTATGCAATTCATTTTAAATCTTATCCACCTAAACAACATTACTAAGTCTTTGGTTATGTGCTACTTACAACCACAATGCGTGTATGCCTTGGGTTCGAGCCTCGAACTCCATCCCGAGATACGCCCATAGGGTTGTCGGAGAAGGCCCACCGTGAGTACTTGAAAAAGTAAAGCATGCCGACTACCTGCTCTCAACATAAAAGTAAATAACAGAAAAGTAAAGGTGCTAACCCCAGCAATTTAAAAGTAGTACGATTAGTCCTCTTGAATATACCACTGAGGTTGCCGACTGTCCTAATGACCAGCCAGGCGTATGTCTAACCACCACAGTGACCCAACAACCGCTACCACTGGTTCTCCTCAAGTGATAACCCAACACCTCAACCCCTATTGGGAAGGGTCGTAGCACGGGGAAATGATAATCCTAAACCGCATGCTCCTATATGACAGTACGATTGTATAGTGCCATCACGTCCCATACCACGGGCCACCAATGCACTCGTTTCCAAGCCGACTGCGACGTCTAGTCTAATAATGCATCATGCACCATAATCCAATCACTCATTATATAAGCACATTAATCATTTAACATTAAGAATGTAAGGCACAACACACATATCATAAATCGTTAATTTAGAATGCACAAGCAAATACACACGAATGGTATACGAGGATGACTAATCTACACATAATTTACATGATGACATAGCTAGTCTAGATACAATTTAATGGTGCAAAACAAGCCTTAAAATAAGGTCAAATGTCCTCTCCCTACTTACCTGTTGGGTACAAAAGCTCACATTCGGTACCTGTGAGATCCGGCGTGAGAAACGTAAATTCTAGTGGAACCTATCATAAGCGAATGGGGTTAGCATTTCACTACCTTGGGGTCAAAACTAATGATGTTTGATGTTTAAATCATGTTTAAAATCATAAAAGAGGGTTACCCATCCGTTTTGGGCCCATTCGGGCTCAAAAATCCAACTGGGGGGCCAACAGGCGGGCCAGATAGCCCACCTATCATCGCTCACCAGTCTTCACAGGTGGGCTGGATAGCCCGCCAGTTGAACCGGTGGGCCCCCTCATGCGGGCGGCTTCACTAGCCCATCGGTCCCTGCCCGTCGGTGGGGACCGAGGGGCTGCCCCCTCAGGCGGGCGGCTTCGCCCGCCGGTCTTCACCCACCTGTGGGGGCAAAAATTTGTTTTCTTCCTTGAAACGTTCCTCAACCTTGGGAAAACCAAATGGGGCTACTCCAATCACATTTTCCACACATCTAAGGTCTTATAAGTTGATTCTAACCTATATCTAAGTTAGATTTAAGGATTGAAAAACCATCTTACCTTCTTTGCTCAAGAACTCTTCCAAAACCTCAAAATCACTTCTTAACTCAAGAAAATCACCAATGCTTCTCAAATCTTGTAAACACTTCTTTAAAGCTTCAAAATCAACACATAGACCATCTATTAAACCTTAGATTCATCATTTCAAGTGGGATTTACAAGATCTCAAGGAACTCTACCCAACTCAAGGGTTTCACTTAGGGTTTGGTGAAAATTTAAAAAGTATAGCTATTGCTCACCTCAAATCGTAGATCTCGTGTTGGGGATCACTTTTTCGATGTCGGAATGAGAAGATCAAACCTCGGCATCGCTTAAAATCATTTCTTCCTCCTCTCTCTTTCCCTTTCTTCTTCTTCATTCTCTTTTCTTCCTTTCTTTTCTCTCTCCTCTTTACTCTTCTCACCAACTCTTTAATGCATTAAATGAGAAAAGGAGAAACACAATAAGTACTATTTATACTTAGAGAATATCTAGTAACCCCATGGGTGGATCACTCAGGTGGGCGGATCCGCCCACCTGTTGTCAAAACTTAGCCAACAATTGAGATTTCGATGGAATTCGACTCTCGGCATGTATCTCACTCTCAGCACAAGATATATTATGCGCATACACTTTAGGGTACGGCTACATACCAGCATTACCCGTACATTGCCTTATGATACGTGCATGTACACGGCTTGGGTACACCCGTCTCCTCTGGCACTGACTCAGACTTGTCTGGCCAACCTGTTTTCAAAGTCACCCTTACCATCATGGTCCATAAGGAACCCGCCTTAACCCTCTCTGGTTCGGGTCTTGCATGGTTAAACCGGGTCAACCGTGTAATTAAACCAGGTTTTAAAAGTACGGTATCACATGGGGACCTTTGGAATGAGACAAATAAACGTTCGATTTAGATCCTTTGAAAGATGACCAGAAGAAAAAAAAAATTCAGATTTAAAGTTGTATATATCTTCTTTGGTAGTGCTCCAAAAGTGTTGGAAAAATAATGGAGGGAACCCGTCAGGCCCTAGAGATTTCAAGGGACCCATTTATGAGATTGCTTTATGAACTTCCTCCATTGTCGGACATATGCATAATTGATCATTAAATTTTTAATCAATAACTAGCTGAACTGTAGCAAGAGCTTGTTGCATCGCCTCCAAATTGGTTCCTTGAGAAGCAATAGTTTCATTGAAATGGTGTAAGAGCTCAACATAGACATCCTCCTTAGTTTTTGTCCATTCACCATTTTGTAATTTTTGTTTTAAGATCCATTCCGCTGTCTTCGCTGAATTGTAGTAGCATGAAAAAAGGCGGAATTCTTGTCCCCACTCTGAATTCAATCCATCCTGGCTTTTTGATGCCACATTACTCTTTCGAAACAAAAGGGTGATTTTTTTTTTTTGATAGAATAATAAAATACAAATCAGTTTAGATTGGATAATCTGAACTTTTCCTTGGCACATTGTTTCTGAAGAAAGTATTTTAGGCCTTTGAAAAAAAAATTCAGGCCTCGTTTGTTTGAAGGATAAAGGGGTGGAAAACTTATGAGAGTGAGTCTCACATGTTGTGGATTTAATTGATAAGAAAAAGAAAAGGAAATGAAATATAATATATAATTTGGGCAACTGTGTTCTGTCTAAGAGCGACCCCTGCATCCAGACCCAGGGGCATTGACCCCCTAGAGGGGCACAGTGATCGTTGTGTTTACCCTTTGTTTGTGGGGTAGGGGCTGCTCTCAGACAGAAAACTTTATCATATGTAATTTTAGTGAGATGAGATTCTATGCGGAAAAAAAATAAAATAAAAATAAAGAAAGGGTGGAATTCTATGGAAAAGAGAGGAAATAGAAGGAGAGAGACACACCAAACAACATTACCATGAAGTTCTACCAAAATTGGTAGGACTTTGGAAATGAGTGGAGTGGGAAAAGTTAAGTGCCTCATCAATAGACAGTAATCATTGTGTTAAATGACCTTGTCTAGTAAGTTTCTCACCCTACTTATTCAAACACTCATATTTATGATAATTTGTGGGAAACAAATACAACTTCCCCACTCTCTTTTACCTTTCCAAGTTTTCTCCGTTAAACAAATAGGACATTAGTGTGGGAGCAAAAAGACGATATGATGAACAAGAAGAGTGAAGGTAGAAGATCATAAAATTGAACGAGTGATAGCAAACAATTATTTTGTTTAGTTAATTGTAATATATAGTTGGTTTATAAATGTTAATCTTTTTACATATGAATTTGGAAAACACTACAAACCCTCCTCTTCTCTATTTATTTGTCAAATTTTGTATATATATATATATATATATATATATATATATATACTAGTAAAAACATACGTGTAAATGCACGTGTTGTGAAAAATGTAAGTGTAGGTGTTTGTTACGACATGAAAGAATTGGTGAAAATCAAACCGAACGGTCTAAACCAAGCTCATACATTAAATAAAGCAAAGAAATAAATAAACAAAATTGGAAATGATTGCCAAAGAAAAATAGGCCCCATACCCTATTTAGGAGTAGAAAATAGATTATACTTGAATGCCCAGTTGGAAGTGGTATATGGTTCCTGAATATTCAAAAGAAATTGATAAATTGCATATGTACCATACAATATGAAATATAGAAGGAGTAAGTGAATTTTCATTTATAACATAAATGATCACACTTATGCCCAATTCTGGCATGTTGGTATTGCAAAACTATATTGGTCTTTTTATTCCAAACTCTGTCTGATGAATGATTAAATGATGAATATGTTGTAGGGTTATAGGGCTCCAGAAGCAAACTCATACATTGTCCAGATTGCAAAAGAAATCACAACACATGAAAAGAGAAAGAAAAAAAAAATGAGAAAAAGCCTTGATATCACCATCATTTTTAGTTTAGGGGTTAAAGCTTTGATATCACCATCCTTTTTAGTTTACGGATTAAAGCCTTGATATCACCGTCCTTTTTAGTTTAGGGATTAACTTTTTATAATGAGAAACAAAAGGATTAGCAATTGGAAACATCATATGAAGATCTCTATCTAGGTTGGAACAAATAAATCTACAAAAGAATAAGAAATTGAAATAGCCAAACTATCGTCATCATGAAGATTGTATTAAGGAAGGTAATGAAGGATATTTCAAGTTAAATTCAACTTGAAAGAAACCAATAACCAAATCAACTATTCGCTAATATCATAGTGAAATGCTAGTCCTCCTATAATTTCTTCATATCTTACCATAATAGAATGGTATCAAGTCACCATCAGTCAAGCCAAGCAACATATGAGCAAGTTGTACTAATGAGCATTAGTATGATAATCTTTCATATGTACAAAAATATTTGGGTTGATCTTTCATGGGTCGACAAATCTCAACTGGAATGCCGTGATAATTGTGTTCTATTGGATTAATTTAGAACAATTTTTTACTTTTGATATCAACTCATAAGATACATTGGCCATGAGTATCAGTTAAGATTGAAGAGTTATATGAAAAAGTGTAGAAG
The DNA here is from genome assembly GCA_022985045.1 of Macadamia tetraphylla. NCBI lineage: Eukaryota > Viridiplantae > Streptophyta > Magnoliopsida > Proteales > Proteaceae > Macadamia > Macadamia tetraphylla. The sequence continues at coordinate 28,852,077 of CM040971.1, forward strand.
ATTTCTTCCTTCAAATACATCATTATGAGAAGCTATATTGTTGGTATGTTCTATTATATGCAACAATGAATTGGTTACCTTGATTGGTTGTCATCAAGTCAATATTCCCATATCAAAAAACAGTCCATTCTTGGTAGCCATCACTAAATTCAGGATTAAGAATCAAACCTCCCTCATCCTGTGGTTTATGGACTTCATCGAAACACTGAAAATCAATACAAAATAATATATAAATTAAAGTTCTTATCCATTCCTCAATAGGTTGTAATACATTTCCTGTCAAGTTTCCTAGCCTTAGTTTGAGCTCCTATTCTATGAACTATTGTTTGCAATACATTTGTTATCCAAGTTTGTATGTCTAGATGACTTCACATATCAATAGAGCCAGTCAATTGATGCTTTGCGTTAGAAACCTTTGGGGTGATATATTTGCAACATAAACTACAAGATTTCCACTATGGGAAGTTTTTTTTTTTTTTTTGGGTAGAACCATTGTCGGAAGTTGTAGAAAAATTAAATCGACATACTAATTATTATCAAAAAAAGAAAATTTTTTCTGACACTCATTAGAGGATTAACCCAAGATCAGATATGATAAAACCATAAACGAATAAAAAAAAAATCCAAACATTTCTTGAATCATAAAAGAGGAAACAAATTCTATTACTCATTAGATGACAAAATAAAGAATCATTTAAACTGAATCTTGACAATTTAATTCTGCAGAAAAAGTATGGATAAAAATTCCTAGATAACCTAAATAAAAAACCAAATTAAAATATAAGTAAGAAAAATGCAATTTTTCAACCTTTTTGCATTTTATCAAACACATATTTCACATCTTTTCAGGTAAGCCCATCAAATGCATTTTTGTCAATGTAATACAACATATGATATAACAAGGTTCAATTTTTCTCATGTGTCTTGGACTTTCTTAGTCTAGGTGAATTGTGGCGTCATACATTGGCTGGGGTTTTCCTGGTCTACCCAAACTGTGGGCCAAGTTTCCTCCTTAGTCCAAAAAATAAAAAAATAAGATAAAATAAATAAGTAAAAGTTAGGGATAATATATTTCATGATCATTAGCTTAATTTACAGTCCCATAGGCCAGAAGAATGCTTAAAGATATGTTTCCAACTTTGTGGGAAGATAGAAAGATACACAACATGAGAGCAAAGAATAAATCAAATTTAGCCAAAAAAAAAAAATTTGTCTTTATAGGTATGTGTTCTTCAACAAGGAGGCATAAAAAAAAATAAAAAATAAAAATAAAAAAAATAAAAAAAGAAGAAGAAGAAGAAGAAGAAGAAGACTAAGAATCCATTTACATCTGAAAATAAATTTAAGATCCATAGATAAAATCTTTTAAAACTAAAATCACAAATTAATAAATGAAAAAAAATCGTAAAATAAACAATTGAGTTTAGGTGTAAGATCTCGAATACCCAATGCCTTGTTTCTGTATGCCTTCTCTGTCAAATGAATGTCATCCCAACTGATATTTGTATAAGGAATGGGACACACTGTAGCCTCTGGAACTCCATATACATTGCTTAGATAAAAATTATATTATCTTCCTCTACTTCCACGACATGCTTTTGTAGAAAGTCCATGTCAAACCTTGGATTTAATTGGGAAGAAATTAAAGAAAGAACATTATTATTACTAAGTAGGCATTCATGTTTCTGAAAACCCATTTATTAATGTTTGTAAGATAGAAAAGTACTTACCAAGCAAATGAGCTTTGTCAAAGACCCATTTAAATGCATTGTAATAATCAGCAGAAACTATATCAACATTTGGGTATTCATCCCTCAATTGTTGCAAGGCTTATTGGAGCTGATAATTGTGAAACATTGCAAAGTTATTTAATCTTGGCAAAGTAAGAAATAATAATTTATTTGCAATAATAATATGATTCACAATATGTAGCAATGGTGAGGAAACTTACCATAGCATTTGTTTTGATGGATTGAATAATATGAGGCACTAAACTCTATTGTAGGTTGTTCATGGTTTTGCCTTGGAAGAAGGGATAATTATAATCATTACCACCGATCTCCCCACGAAGAAAATTGATCTTTTAAGCTTTTCCTCACAATCTCAGTAACAAGTTGATTTGAGGTGGGTCTTGAGCCAAAGGTTAGTGATTTACGAGTAAAAGAGAAGATAATTTGAGAAATATATAAAAGAAAATTACATACCAATATAGTCAATCATAAGAAGACCATTGGAGCATCGTCCCGTAGGCTGATTTCTAAAGAAAGAAATACCATAGGGAAGGTTGGCAAACACAGAATCCACTAGAGATGTAGTTTCTCGGATGAGATTGTCAGTATCAAATATTGAATTACCCACATTATAAATGTCATTGGGAGAGCATAAACTGATCATGTTAGCAGAAGAAGAAAGTGGACGAAGAAAGAGAGTTAAAAGAAAGAAAATAAATAAACAAATTGTAGAAGATAAGAAGTGCATTATAGGATCAATGATTCAAGACGTATACCTTATATTAAATCATCGGACAGGGAAAGAAAATGTCACACCCCGTTCACACTGAACCGGGCCAGTGACCGGGTTAACACCAGTTAACCCAAACCTGCCAGGATCATCTGATACTGTATTCCACCACAGCATACACACAACTAATATAAGCTCATCAGATCAGCGGAAGACTAGGTTTACCTGTGAATGTTCCCATAATACTTGATACCCGAATTGCGATACAATAGTTATATACATATGGGCCCGAAGGCATGATATTTACACAATAAAAGTACAATTCACCTACCAAGTACATAAGGAAAATCATTAAAAATCAGAGTACATAGCTCGGCTCTGTATCAAAGGCTAGAGCTCAGCTCGGCGTCAAGGGTTGAGCCCAGCTCGGCATCACTTGGTAGAGCTCAGCTCAGCCTCAAAAGTGGAGCTCAGCTCGGCATCGAATCTGGTCCCGAGCACAACTCGCACGAGCGAGGCGTGCTCTAACTCCTCGAGGCCCACCAGGTCCTCTTCAGGGAACTCGACTGTGGGACCCACCCCGTGCTTCTCAGATGTATGACCTGTAAAATCATCTAAAAAGGGGGTGCACACGTGGGATGAGCTCACTAGCTCAGTAAGTGGTAAGATGGACCACACAGCAGTCCACACAGCAAAACACAATCATATGCACTACATGCTATGCAATACATTTTAAATCACATCCACCTAAGCAACATTACTAAGTCTTTGGTTTAGTGCTACTACAGCCACATGCGATACTCAGTACGAGCCGAACTCCATCCTGATCGCCCATAGGGCTCGAGAGAAGGCCCACCGTGGGTACTCGAAAAGTAAAAACATGCCGACCACTGGCTCTCAATAGAAAAGTAAATGACTGAAATTAAAGGTGCTGACTCCAGCAATTTAAAAGCAGTACGATTGGCCCTCTTGAATATACCACCGGGGTTGTCGACTGTCCTAATGACCCGTCGGGCATTATGTCTAACCGCCACAGTGACCCGACAACCGCGACCACTGCTTCCCCCCAAATGGTAACCCAACACCTTAACCCCTATTGGGAAGGGTCGTAGCACGGGATGGTGAAAATCCTAAACCGCATGTTCCTATATGACAATAATACAATTGTATAGTGCCACCGCGTCCCATACCACGGGCTACCAATGCACTCGTTTCCAAGCCGACTACGGCATCTAGTCTATCAATGCGTCATGCACAATGATGTCAACATTCAATCACATAAGCATCTCATCACTTGGCATTTAGAAAGTAAACATAGCACACGTGCATAACAATGTGAGGATGACTAATCTACATAGCATATTCATGATGGCATGACTAGACTAGATACAAGTAAATGAATACCAAACAATGCCTTGAAACAAAACCAAACGTCCTCTCCCCACTTACCTGTAGCGTACAAGGATTCCTGTTCGGTACGGGTGAGATCCGATGCGAGAAGCGTAGGATTTGGTGAACCTAACATGATTTAGTGGGATTAGTACTTCACCATTTTGGAATCAAAATTAACACGATCCAATGACACGATCATGTTTAGAATCCTAATAGGAGGTCACACGTCCGATTTGGGTCCAATCGGAAGTAAGAATCACATTCGGGGCCTCTCAGGTGGGTCAGACAGCCCACCTGTCTGGCCCACCGATCTGGCCCACCGGTTTGGACCGACGGGCAGGTTGGCCTGCCAGTTGGCCCATTGGTCTGGCCCGTCGATTGGGCCAGGGGGTCTGCTAAGACCGGCGGGCAGGGTGGCCTGTCGGTTGTGCCCGAAGCCCGGCCCTCTCAGGCAGGTGCTCACTGGCGGGCCAGATGGCCCACCGGTCTTGGCGAAAAAACTGCTGTTTCTTCCCAACTTCCTCCATTCTTTGGGGATTCAACTGGGGCTTTTCCCAACCCATTCTTCACACTTTCAATGTCTTATAGGATGGTTCTAACCTAGATCTAGGTTAGATTCAAGTGATGGGAAACCATCTTACCTTCTTTGCTCAAGAACACCTTCAAACCCTCAAAATTACCTCAAACCCACAATGCTTCTCCAACCTTGTCAATACCTCTTCAAATCCTTCAAGATCAACACATAAATCATCTATTAACCTTAGATTCATCATTTCAAAGGGGATTTACAAGATCTCAAGAAACCCTACTCAAATCAAGGGTTTTTACTTGGGTATGGTGAATGTTTAAGGAACCCAACTTTGCTTACCTCTAAATGTAGATCTAGTGTTGAAGATCACTCTTCCGGCGTCGGAATGGGAAGATCAAGCTTCGCGCGCTGAAATCCTTCTCTTCTTCCTCTTCCTTCTCTTCTCTTCTTCTTTCCTTTCCTTTCTCTCTCCTCTTTACTATCCTCACCAACGTACGAGTGTCATAAATGAAAAGAAAAGAAAATCATAAATGCTATATATATACTTCCTAAATAACTAAATAGTTCACATGGATGGGTCACTCAGGTGGGTGGGTGCGCCCACCTGTCAGCCCACCTGTCCGCCCACCTGAGGGCTAAAACTTGGGATTTTGACAGAGTTTGGGCCTCGGCGCGAACCCCCCCTGGCATACGATATAATATACGTATACACCTTAATATACGGCTACGATACCTGCTTTATCCGTACATGGCCTTATGATAGGTTCATGTACACGGCTTGGGTACTCCCGTCTCTTCTGGCACTGGCTCGGACTTGTCTGGCCAGCCGACGTTTAAGGTCACCCTCGCCATCATAGTCCATAAGGAGCTCGCTCTAACTCTCTCCGGTTCGGGTCCTGCATAGTTAAACTGGGTCAACCGAGTAGTCAGACCGGGTTCAAGAAGTAGGGTATTACATTTACCCCCCCTTCTGAAAAATTTCATCCTCGAAATTGCGTACCTGGTTGATCAAAAAGATGAGGGTACTTGGCTTGCATTTCATCCTCTTTCTCCCAAGATGCCTCTTCAAGTGAATGATTAGCCCATCGCACCTTTACATAGGAGATGGAGCGGTTGCGAAGGGTTTTCACCTTTCGGTCTAAAATTTTAGCTGGCTGCTCTGTATAGGTCATGTCAGCTTCAAGGTATTCTGGCTCCGGGGGTAATACATGAGAGAGATCATGAACGTATCGCTTCAGCATGGATACATGGAATACATTATGAACATCCCCGAGTGAAGGTGGCAGAGCAAGCATGTAGGCTACTGAGCCAACCCGGGCTAAGATCTCAAATGGTCCAATGTATCTTGGGCTCAACTTCCCCTTTCTGTGAAACCTTTGTAACCCTTTAGTAGGAGAGATCTTGAGAAATACCTTTTCTCCTGGCTAGAATTGAATGTCTTTTCTGCGGGTGTCCGCATAGTTCTTTTGACGGGACTGAGCTGCTTTAATCCGTTCTCGAATAACATCGATTTTGTCACAAGTCATCTGTATCATCTTAGGCCCTAACATTCGACGTTCTCCTACCTCATCCCAATACAAAGGAGTTCTACACTTCCCGCCATATAACGCCTCATACGGAGCCATCCCAATTGTAGCTTGGTAGCTGTTGTTATAGGCAAACTCCATAAGAGGTATATATTCTTCCCAACTGCCACTCATCTCCATTGTACATGCCCTGAGCATGTCCTCTAATATCTGTATGGTTCGCTCCGACTGACCATCCGTCTGTGGGTGGAAGGCAATACTCAAATTCAATTGTGATCCCAAGGCACGCTGTAAGCTTTTCCAAAATCTAGAAGTGAACCTTGGGTCCCTATCTGAAACAATGCTCACCGGCACTCCATGTAAGCGCACTATATTGTCCATGTAAAGCTGTGCTAGTTTGGCCATGGAGAACTTGGTCTTGATGGGAATGATATGAGCAGTCTTGGTAAGCCGATCAACGATCACCCATATCGCGCCCATTCCCTTAGGAGTACATGGTAGTCCAGTGACGAAGTCCATTGTAATCCTCTCCCACTTCCATTTTGGTACTGGGAGTGGCTGAAGAGTACCATAAGGTCGATGCCTCGCAGCTTTTACTTTCTGGCATGTGAGACAAGTCGCCACATACAGAGCTATTGTGACTTTCATGCTTGGCCACCTGTAATTTTGTTTGAGGTCTTTGTACATCTTGGTACTTCCTGGGTGAAGTGAGTACTCGGAGCTATGTGCTTCTCGCACTATCTTATCTTGTATATCCAAATCATCAGTACACAGCGCCTCGAAACATCAATGCCCCATCACTGGCTAAAACAAAATCTGGGTCGTTCATTGTTTGATCTTGAACCTTAACTCTGATCCGCTGCAATTCAGGATCCAAAGGTTGTTTCATTATTACCTCTTGCCTAATAGCTGGATGCATCTGTAGAGCCATCAAGGATACAGTCAACCATTTAAGGTTTTCTGGTTGACGTTCCAATTCTAAGGTTGCTCCTTCATATAAGAGGGCTTCATACATTAGCATCGCCTCTTGCACGAGTGGTGGGCTGACTGCCAAGCATGAGAGTGACACAGTCTGTGCCTTCCGACTCAACGCATCTGCCACTACATTTGCCTTGTCGGAATGATACTGAATGTCGCAGTCATAATCCTTCATGAGCTCAAGCCATCTCCTCTGTCTCATGTTCAAATCCTTCTGGGTGAAGAAGTACTTCAGACTTTTGTGATCACTATATATCCACACTTCTCCCCATACAAATAATGTTGCCACATCTTAAGGGCAAAAATGACTGCGGCTAGCTCTATGTCATGAGTGGGGTAGTTCTTCTCATACTCCTTTAGTTGTCAGGATGCATATGCTATTACTTTACCGCGTTGCATGAGAACGCAATCCAAGCCAACTTTGGAAGCATCAGTGTAGACTGTCATTCCACCTGTGCCTTCAGGGATGGTCAACACTGGGGCCGACACCAACCTCTTCTTCAATTCCTGGAAACTCTTCTCACATTCCTCTGCCCAGTCGAATTTCACACCCTTCTTGGTTAATTTAGTCATTGGTGCTGAGATTCGGGCAAAATTCTCGATGAAACGCCTGTAGTATCCAGCCAAACCTAAGAAGCTTCTAATTTCGGTGACATTCTTGGGGCTTTCCCATTCTACTACTGCTTTCACCTTATCAGGATCTACTTCGATTCAGGCCTTAGACACTACGTGCCCCAGGAATCCAACTTGTTCAAGCCAGAATTCTCACTTGCTGTACTTGGCAAACAACTATTGTTCTCTCAACCTCTGTAACACCATTCTCAAGTGTTGAGTGTGCTCCTCTTCGGTCTTGGAGTAGATCAAGATGTCGTCAATAAAAACAATTACCCATTTATCGAGCACATCCTGAAATACTCGATTCATTAGATCCATGAATGCTGCCGGTGCATTGGTTAACCCGAAAGATAACACTAGGAACTCATAGTGACCATACCGAGTCCTAAATGCTGTCTTGGGTATGTCGCTGCTCTTTATCTTGAGCTGATAATAGCCTGACCGAAGGTCTATCTTTGAAAATACCCTGGCTCCCTGCAACTGGTCAAATAAATCATCAATGCGTGGCAATGGATACCGGTTCTTAATGGTTAGCTTATTTAATTCCCGGTAATCGATGCACATACGCAAGCTGCCATCTTTCTTCTTGACAAACAACACTGGGGCACCCCAAGGTGAAACACTTGGGTGAATAAACCCCTTTTCCAATAATTCCTGCAACTGCATCTGTAACTCCTTCAATTCAGCTGGTGCCATCCTGTATGGAGCCTTAGATACTGGAGCTGCTCCAGGAGTCAAATCTATGGCAAACTCCAACTCTCTATCAGGTGGTAGATGCATCAGATCATCTGACGTCGGAAAACTCTTTAACCACCTTTACCTCTTCTAGAGGTGTAATCCTTGCATCAATATCAAGTACCAATGCTAAGTAGCCCTGACAGTCGTCTTCCAACAACTTTACCGCTTGAAGAGCGGAGACCAGGACCTTCCTCACCCGTTTTATTTTATCTGCCTGGTACACCAATTCTTTCCCTTCGTTATCTGACACCCTAATCAGCTTTTCAGCACACATCACATTAGCTCGATGAGCCAACAACCAATCCATACCCAGTATAACATCTAAATTCCGCATATTGAACTTAATGAGTTGTGCCTTAAAATTCTTTCCACTAATTTCCACTGGGCACGGCCCATATACCTCCTTCAACTATGTAACTTTACCCGTAGGTATACTAACAATCATTCCGTGATCTAAGATCTTGGGTGACATCCCAAGTTTCTCTGCAAATCTCTTAGATGCTAATGAATGAGTAGCTCCTGAATCGAATAAAACATAGGCTGGTATGCCTGATATGGGTAGGATACCTAGTGTAACAATGCATATAATTTCAGCAGGTCATCAATATTTAACATAAGGAAATTCTTAATTTAAAATGTACCTGCTACTACTTCTGTACTGGCCTCAGCTTCCTCAACTGATAAAGCATACATCCTCCCCTGCGATTAACTTCCCCGGGTTAAAGGAGGTCGAAACGCCGAGGGCTGACTGGAGGGCAAGGCTGGTCTGACCCGACAGTCTTTTGTATAATGCCCATATGAATGGCAGTTGAAGCAACGAATCTGAGATGTCGAAACTAGGGCGGGGCCCCTCTGCACTTGACCCGTTGCAGATGGGGGTCGGGGTGGCCTTGGAGCTGTAGGTGCCGCACTAGCATTCGGGCGAAAAGATGTGGAGCCCGAACCACCAGCTGGTCTAGGAGGGTAGCCCGATGGCCTATAGGGCTGCCTATACATAGGCCCAGAACTGTACGATCCGCGGTATGCTTTGGAGGAGTTTCCCATATCCGGAAATGGGTTTGTTCTCTTCCACAGTCCAAGGGTGAGGGACTGTTCTCCCCTTTGCTTATCCTCCATGGTCTTGGCCTTCTGCACAATCTGGCCATAGTCAGTCAAATCCAAGACCTCAAGTACAGACCCAATGGATGCTTTTAGGCCTTTTAGGAATCTCGCAGCCTTCTCTTCAGCTGTCCTCATATGCCTTGGGGCAAAATGGAACAAGCTCTCAAATTGTTGTTGATACTCAAGGACAGTCTTACCTCCTTGAGTTAAAGCCATAAACTCAATTTCCTTGCGGTCTCTGAAGTTACGTGGATAATGGTTGTCCAAGAACAACTCCTTGAACTGTTCCCAGGTGGGTTCTGGATGGGCAGCCAATAATATGGGCTTGGAGGCTTGCCACCAAGAATTTGCCTCCTTGAGTTGCAACCCAGTACAAATGAGTTTCTGTGCGTCCGTGCACTCAAGCACCTCAAATATTTTCTCTAGTTCTTGGATCCATTGGTCCTGTTCCAGAGGATCACTCCCCACCTTAGAGAATACAGGTGGCAAGTTCCTCTTGAATGACTCCACTACCTTTGACGTATTATTCGTCGGCGGGAAGTTATGAGCATAAGCCGGATAATAAGAGTATGGAGGAGGCACCCCATACTGAGGAATACCAAATGGTGGAATTGGAGGTGTACCCCCCACTTGTGGTCCCGTTCCCGACCCTATAGGCGGGTCCTGTGGAGTGAGTACCCGGGGAGGTTGACCCGATTGAGAAAGGTCCAATTGTTGCTGAATAGCAGTCATAAATGCTTGCTGTTGCTGAAGCATTTGTTGCTGAAAAGCCTGTTGTGACTGCTGAATTATGGTAGCAACATCTCCCGGAGTAATAACCGGTGGAGGGTCCAGAGTGTAGTCATAGGTGGGTCCCCATGTGCCCCACCCTGACCAAGGGTCTCTAAAGGTGGTGGAGGTGAGGATTGCCCCACAGAGCGGGACCCCCTGGGATTCAGTGGTCGACCGACCGGACGAGGACCACGTGAGGTACCCTGCATTGCTACGGATCTAGAGCGTACCATCGTATCCTCGCACTGAACATATCACACACCATATTGGTTAAACACCGTAGAATTGATTTCGGCACACAATTATATGCCATCACATAGGGTATTGTAGTGTATAATAGTCTGCAATTAACCGCAACTTAATTTCGAGATGCAGGGCCAATGCCCCAACAGGTATGTCAATGGTCCCACTTGACCATAACACATTAACATAGGAAATAATAATAATAATCAATATAATCATATTAGTAATATAAATAAAATAAAAAAAATTTTAATTTTTTCCCCAGTTTCCACAACCGGTGGGCTGCACCGGCGGGCAGGGGCCTGCCGGTCCCAGAACCTCAAACCGGTGGGTGACACCGGTGGGCAGGGTGGCCCGCCGGTCCTGGCCGAGTAAAAACACGAATAGGGCCCATCAGGCTCTGTTCTGTCTTATCTCCTTCCCATCCTCTTTCTCTCTCTCCCTCTCTTCCTTGGGCGATCTTGGAGGTCTCCTCGGCACTTCCACTCGCGACTCCACTCATCAACTCGGCGCTTTTTGAGAAGACTCACATCTCCCACTTCCAAGTAAGTTCTCCTTCTCCTTTTTCTCAGAATTTTCACTTGGGGGGGTAAATCCATGTGTAGGCTTTAATCTAGGCTTTCTTTCCATATTTCTTTCCATAGAATAGTATTGCCATGTGATTGTGATGTTCCTCTTGTGGTCATTCCTAGTTTATTAGGATTTATCTTCCCATTTGGAGAAAAACCCCAAATCATGCCCTAGTTTTCCCAATTTGGGGATTTCTTCAATTCTCGCTCCCTTTCTCCAATTAATGATTCCTTTGTGATGCATTACACTTGATTTGTGCTTACCATGCTATAGATTTCATAAAATGTCCCTTATGCTTGGAATCCCCATGTCTTCCCATGAAAACCCCTATTTTGTGTTGGGTTTCTTTGATTTTTTTTCTTTACATACTTGGTATTTGTGAACCTCCATAGTCTATTAGAGTATGTTTTTGTATATTCATGATCTCGCTACCATGGCATTTCCATCTTAGACCTATGGTTTCAAGTTTTACTCCATTGTGAATGAATTTGCGCATTGAAATCGAATCCTCTCATGTTACATATGCTCCTTGCTGTCATTTTGCTGTTTTATCATGTCTCCGCTTTGTCACTTACCGTGCATCCTGTCTATAGGCTTCCTATCATTCCTAGCTTGTCGCCTTTTCCATTTTGTGAGAATTTGAGTTTTGGGGCTCCCCTTTACTGCTGTCATTTTCCTTTCTTTACTCACCCTGCTTTCCTCTTTTCTTGCCAGGATGTCATCTCGCACCGGCAAGGGACCCTCTTCTTCTGGCGTTCGACGTAAGACTACCGCTTCTAAGCGGAAGAGTGCAGGAACCAACTCTTCAGCCCCCCGCACAGGGAGACCCGAACCTACCTGGTCGGACCCTTCGGACTATGACGAGGAGCTCTTCCATAGTGCAGAGGCAGCAACCAACTGGCCGACTTTCCTGAAGAGGTCGGTGATGATGGAGAAGACCGTGGTAGTCGACGACTTCCACAAGGCTCGATTTCAGGAGAGGTTCTCAGCACTGGGCTGGGAGTCTATCCTCCACGTAGACCGCCCATGCTACGAGCAGCTAGTCCGCCGGTTCTACTGCAACTTGGAGGTTTCTTATCCGTACGGGGAGTACACCATAGTCAGCTTGGTGAAGGGGGTAGACATCCAGCTGACCGTGGATACCTTGGCCAACATCTTGGGCATATCGATGGGCACCGATACTCTGATCCTCCCAAGAGTAAGCCTCTGGGACCATTTATGAGCTTGGAGACGCCGGACTTCATCTACGAGACCATCTACGGCAGTAGTACCCGTCCGGAGTCCGAGACGTCCTTCTACCCCGAGGTTCGCTTGTTTTCCCATTTGGTCCAGTTTAACCTACTCCCCAGAGGAGGTCATCGGAACTAGGTGGGTTTCATGGCGGCCTTCATCGCTTTCTGCATATACACGGCCGTAGAGGGAGGTGTCGAGCACTTATGCCTGCCGTACATCATCCTCAAGACGATGGAGCACCATACTTCCCACCCGAGGATGGAGGATTCCTATGGCGTGATCCTCACTAGGATCTTCAAGTTCTTCAGGGTGGACCTGAGTGGCGAGGAGGGGAAGACTCCGGCTGATAGGTTCGACAGGGGTAACCTCCTGAGGATGGGTCTCCATACCCTTATGGATACACCTCCGAGAGCAGGAGCTCAGAGAGGTAGGGATAGGAGGACTGCCCCTATGGAGGATGTCCACATGGAGGAGGAGTCCAGCGAGGAGGATGAGGACTATGTTCCTCAGGATGAGGAGGATGATCTGGTGGGTGATGACATCCCTGAGGAGGCGCCTCAGGAGTCGAGAGGCCCCGATCCTGGTTCCTCCAGAGCTGCAGCCTCACCGCATAGAGCCCCACCACCTGGGAGTTGTGCATACGACTTCGAGGGCATGATGTCCACCATACGAGCCTTGCAGGATGGCTAAGTTCAGCTACTGAGAAGGCTGGACGAGAATGCTTCCAAGGAGGAACGTATCCTGGAGAGGCAGGCTACTTTGGAGAACTCCTTTCTCCAACTGGGCCAGGACTTGAGCACCACGGCCAACGCCATGTCAGCAGATTTTGGCCGACTACGGAGGGCAGTACGGCTAGTGAACGCGAGGTTTGACTACTATGACCACCGCCTCGACGTCAACTCTAGGCCTCCGGCGAACGTGGTGATCATAGATGATGACGGCGATGATCAGTGAGGGCTTAGCTCGCCCACACCAGCTTTTTATCTATTTTTCTTTTTGTGGACCTTGTTGTATATTTCATTTCTTCTCATTCCTTGTATTTGCACTGTAACTGGAATCATTTGTGGAAAAATATATTTTGATAGTGATTTTTGTGGTGAATTCATATGTTCAATACTTGTGTAGTTTAGTTGTGGTGTATTTTGCTACTTTTGATCATTGTCATATATGAATATATTGTTTATCAGGTGTTTGTGTGAAAAATTTTTGGAAATCCCATTTTATGCCGTTATGCTGTTGAAATTTCGTCAAACTAGTACTCGATAGGTTATAACATCAACTTATTACTTTTTTATCTACACTCACGCATGCCATGAATGCAATACCTAAATGCAACCCTTTTTTATACCTTCTTTCTTTGGCTTTTAACTCCTTAAAGCTTTTACATTAACCCAATCTCATTTTCCTATTATACATTCTACGGGATTCTAATGGTATGTTGTGAGTGGAGCAGAGCATTACGCTCTGATACCACCGTTGTCACACCCCGTTCACACTGAACCGGGCCAGTGACCGGGTTAACACCGGTTAACCCAAACCTGCCAGGATCATCTGATACTGTATTCCACCACAGCATACACACAACTAATATAAGCTCATCAGATCAGCGGAAGACTAGGTTTACCTGTGAATGTTCCCATAATACTTGATACCCGAATTGTGATACAATAGTTATATACATGTGGGCCCGAAGGCATGATATTTACACAATAAAAGTACAATTCACCTATCAAGTACATAAGGGAAATCATCAAAAATCAGAGTACACAGCTCGGCTAGGTATCAAAGGCTAGAGCCCAGCTCGGCGTCAAGGGTTGAGCCCAGCTCGGCATCACATGGTAGAGCTCAGCTTAGCCTCAAAAGTGGAGCTACTCGGCATCAGAACTGCGGTCCGAGCACAACTCTACACGAGCAGTCAGTGCCGTGCTCTAACTACTCAGGGGCCCACCAGTCCTCTTCGGTGAACTCAACTGTGGGACCCACCCCGTGCTCCTCAGATGTATGACCTGCAAAATCATCTAAAAAGGGGGTGCACACGTGGGATGAGCTCACTAGCTCAGTAAGTGGTAAGATGGACCACACAGCAGTCCACACAGCAAAACACAATCATATGCACTATATGCTATGCAATACATTTTAAATCACATCCACCTAAGCAACATTACTAAGTCTTTGGTTTAGTGCTAGTGTGCTACTATAGCCACAGTGCGCGTATACTCCGGGTACGAGCCACGAACTCCATCCCTCGATACACCCATAGGGCTGTCAGAGAAGGCCCACTGTGAGTACTCGGAAAAGTAAAAACATGCCGACCACCGACTCTCAACAGAAAAGTAAAAGACTGAAATTAAAGGTGCTGACTCCAGCAATTTAAAAGCAGTACGATTGGCCCTCTTGAATATACCACCGGGGTTACCAACTGTCCTAATGACCCGTCGAGCATTATGTCTAACCGCCACAGTGACCCGACAACCGCGACCACTGCTTCCCCCCAAATGGTAACCCAACACCTTAACCCCTGTTGGGAAGGGTCGTAGCACAGGATGGTGAAAATCCTAAACCGCATGCTCCTATATGACAATAGTACGATTGTATAGTGCCACCGCGTCCCATACCATGGGCCACCAATGTACTCGTTTCCAAGCCAACTACGGCATCTAGTCTATCAATGCGTCATGCACAATGATGTCAACATTCAATCACATAAGCATCTCATCACTTGGCATTTAGAAAGTAAACATAGCACACATGCATAACAATGTGAGGATGACTAATCTACATAGCATATTCATAATGGCATGACTAGACTAGATACAAGTAAATGAATGCCAAACAATGCCTTGAAACAAGGCCAACGTCCCTCTCCCACTTACCAGCATACAAGGATTCCGTTATGCGGGTGAGATCCGATCTGAGCGTAGGATTTGGTGAACCTAATATGATTGAGCGGGGTTAGTACTTCACCATTTTGGAATCAAAATTAACACGATCCAATGACATGATCATGTTTAGAATCCTAATAGGAGGTCACACGTCCGATTTGGGTCCAATCGGACGTAAGAATCACATTCGGGCCTCTCGGTGGGTCGACACCCATGTCGCCCATCGAGTCTCCCATCGGTTGGTTCCACCGGTCCGCCCGTCGATTGGGCCAGGGGGTCTGCTAAGACCGGCAGGCAGGGTGGCCCTGTCCGTTAGCCCACCGGTCTGGCCCGTCGGTTGTGCCCGAAGGCCCTACCCTCTCAGGCGGGTGCTCACAGGCGGGCCAGATGGCCCACCGGTCTTGCCCACTGGTCTTGGCGGGAAAATTGCTGTTTCTTCCCAACTTCCTCCATTCTTTGGGGATTCAACTGGGGCTTTTCCCAACCCATTCTTCACACTTTCAATGTCTTATGGGATGGTTCTAACCTAGATCTAGGTTAGATTCAAGTGATGGGAAACCATCTTACCTTCTTTGCTCAAGAACACCTTCAAACCCTCAAAATCACCTCAAACCCACAATGCTTCTTCAACCTCGTCAATACCTCTTCAAATCCTTCAAGATCAACACATAAATCATCTATTAACCTTAGATTCATCATTTCAAAGGAGATTTACAAGATCTCAAGAAACCCTACTCAAATCAAGGGTTTTTACTTGGGTATGGTGAATGTTTAAGGAACCCAACTTTGCTTACCTCTAAATGTAGATCTAGTGTTGAAGATCACTCTTCCGGCGCCGGAATGGGAAGATCAAGCTTGGTCGCTGAAATCCTTCTCTTCTTCCTCTTCCTTCTCTTCTTCTTCTTCCTTTCCTTTCTCTCTCCTCTTTACTATCCTCACCAACGTACGAGTGTCATAAATGAAAAGAAAAGAAAATCATAAATGCTATATATATACTTCCTAAATAACTAAATAGTTCACATGGATGGGTCACTCAGGTGGGTGGGTGCGCCCACCTGTCAGCCCACCTGTCCGCCCACCTGAGGGCCAAAACTTGGGATTTTGACAAAGTTCGGGCCTCGGCGTGAACCCCACCCCTGGCATACGCTATAATATATGTATACACCTTAATATACGGCTACAATACCTGCTTTATCCGTACATGGCCTTATGATAGGTGCATGTACACGGCTTGGGTACTCCCGTCTCTTCTGGCACTGGCTCAGACTTGTCGGGCCAGCTGGCGTTTAAGGTCACCCTCGCCATCATAGTCCATAAGGAGCCCGCTCTAACTCTCTCCGGTTCGGGTCCTGCATAGTTAAACCGGGTCAACCGAGTAGTCAGACCGGGTTCAAGAAGTAGGGTATTACAGAAAAAGCTAAAGAACTGCATAAGAAAACCTACAAGAGCTTACCTGGAACCAAAGGAATGGCAAAGAAAGCGAGCTCTTGGAGCTATCTTCAAAGCAGATTTGGGCTTTGGCAAGAAGACCAAGGAGGAAAAGATTACGGTGATGTTCAACGTAAATAGAAGTGAGGGAGGGGGATGGAGAGAGAGAGAGAGAGATTGTTTCCTAATGAAGGGGGAGGGAAGAGGGAAGATTTTTATTTACTAATAAATAATATACAAAATAAATATGGAGGGAGAAAAAGATAATTATAGAGAGTGGGGGATGGAGAAATGTGAGAGGATGAGTGAGATTTTTTTTTTTGGGAATAGTTATTATGGAGAGAGAAAAAAGATTGTTATGGAGAGTGGGAGAGGGAGAAACGTGAGGGGATGAGTGAGATTTTTTTTTTTTTTGGGAATAGTTATTATGGAGAGTTTTACAAAAGTAAACATGGTTAGAGAGAGAGAGAATTATGGAGAGTGGGGGAGAAACGTGAGAGGTGATGAGTGAGATTTTTTTTTTTTTTATGAATAAGAATAATTATGGAGAGAATTGAAATAGTTGTGGAGAGCTTTACAAAGGTAAATATGGAGAGAGAAAAAGATAATTATGAAGAGTAAGGGAAGGAGAAATGTGAGAGGATGAGTGAGATTTTTTTTTCCAATTTTTGAATAGTCATGGAGAGTTTTACAAATGGAAATATGGAGAGAAAAAGAGATAATTATGAAGAGTGAGAGAGAGAGAGAGATATTTTGTTTCCTAATGAAGGGGGAGGGAAGAGGGAAGATTTTTTATTTACTAATAAATAATGTACAAAATAAATATGGAGAGAGAAAAAGATAATTATGAAGAGTGGGGGAAGGAGATACGTGAGGGGATGAGTGAGATTTTTTTTTTTTTTTTTGGAATAGTTATGGAAAGTTTTACAAAGATAAATATGGAGAGAGAAAAAGATAATTATGGAGAGTGGGGGAGGGAGAAACGTGAGGGGATGAGTAAGATTTTTTTTATTTTTGGGATTAGTTATGGAGCATTTTACAAAAGTAAATATGGTCAGAGAGAGAGATATCGATAATCATGGATAGTGGGGGGTGGAGAAACGTAAGAGGTGATGAGTGAGAATTATTTTTTGATGAATAAGAAGAATCATGGAGAGATTTGAAATAGTTATGTAGAGTTTTACAAAGGTAAATATGAAGAGAGAAAAAGATAATTATGAAGAGTGGGGGAAGGAGAAACGTGAGAGGATGAGTGAGATTTTTTTTTTCCCCTTTTTTGAATAGTCATGGAGAGTTTTGCAAAGGTAAATATGGGGAGAGAGAGAGAGAGAGAGAGAGATAATTATGGATAATGGGGGCATTAGTCGCAATTTAAGTAGTAAATGGGGGCATTTGGGTCAGATGGTAAAGTTTGCCAAAAAACACCAGTACGTACTTTTATAGGATACGTATATATATATTTGGTAAAGAAATTTTAAGCTATATAGTTGTATTTTGGTATACAAAGCTTACCATGTGGCAAAATTAAAAAATGGTTGAAAAGAAAGGGATTTGATAGTACATGTTTAAAAATTGAAGATACAAACAGATCGATTTCGCAATGGAAGGTGTACAATTTAGGTTGAGTCGGACCCAAAGAGGTAGATGGTTAAGAGGTTATTGTCATCAAATTAGAGTTTTAATTATTTTATGTGGGTCTAATATATGAATTTAGAATTTTTTTTCTTTTTTAGAAGTATTGAAGCTTTGTTAATAAGGGAATAATTCACCCTGCAGGCATCTGAATATAATGGGGAAGTAATAAAACTTGGAGGATCATTCTCCCAAGCGTTAAGAAATTGGGATGCTGCCCCCGTTGATGCAAGAGAGACAAATTGATATTATGGATCCTCCATGAAAGAGATGAAAAGTTGTGCAGTAAGTTTGTGACCATCAAATTGTCACTCTTGATACATATTATTGGAAACCCATGCTCAGTAGCAATCGGTAGTGCATGTTGTATAGTTAATGTTTCAACTAGTCTGGGCATGTGCATAGCCAATATCTTTAGTAAAATAGCAGATAAATCTATGATCACATAATGTATGTCTCAACCCCACATGGACAGGTTGTTATATAGTGACTGTTTGTTATGTTAGTCTCTAGTATTAGTCTAGTTATGAGAATCATTAGCTATATTACATTATACATTTGTAACTTAAATCACTGCAAAACCTTTATGATATAGAGCTATAAAAATGAGAATTCTTGAGCACAAAGAAGACAATGGCAACCTCTGATGCCATGTTAGGGAGAGAGAGAGAGAGAAGGTTTTAACATAGTTTGGTTCTCAATGTACGTTCACACAATGATCAGTTTCACTATCTAGGTTCAAGATCTTAGCTTGATCTCGTTATTATGTCGCTTTTGTGGAATGTTGAGATGAGAGCACACGTGATATGTAAAATGCACAAAATATCGATCGAGAACTCGACGAAATTTTGATGAATATCTCGATCTCGACCTAACTCTGTTGAGTCTTCACGACCCAACTCTACTGCTCTCACCTCTCTCGCCCTATTGTGAAGAAAAAGTCAGCTTTTAGTGGTTTTTCTTGTCAAATCTCTCCTCTGCAGTGGAGATTAATAACTTCTTCATTTGGAGATTGGAGATTATCACTACATCATCAACTTTTATAGATCAAGGTGATCTCCCAAAATTGTTATGCCTCCAGATGTGAGCCCAATTGGAGTATATTCTCACTGATCTACACCAAAAGGCTAAATCAACTGTGTCACAAACGGTTGGAGCAGTTGGTGTTTGTGCATTATAACATGAGATTGAAGATGCAACACATACGCCAAGGTATGCGAGGGTAATAATGAACCAATTGAGTTTGAAAACATTTTCTAGTTGGACATAGATGAGGAAGAAGATCCCCTATACCAATGGGTGAGGGATTGAGATGAGCAGTTATGGATCAGACTGGGATTAGGCCCGACCTTTGTTAGTTAAAACGAGAATGGCAAAAAACATTGTTCAATACGGGCGTGTTCTAAACGGATCAAAACTTGAATGAGACGTTAAAAATACGGTCAAATATGGTAGAAACGGCACAAAACGAAAACGGATGGTCTGCATTTTAAACCTTTAAATTTAAACAATACGGCGCCAAAAAAAGGGCAATATACATGATAAATTGGTAAATAACTACCTAAATACCTGCTTAATAATGAAAACAAATGTAGATTATATCCATATTTCAAACTAAATTCAAACCTATTATATCATCAAATAATATCCAAAATATATCCATTCAAAGATTAATATAAGATCCAAAATATATCATTCAAATATCCAAAAGCATCATCCAAAATATATCATCCAAACTACATCATCCAATTTTGTTAAGAAAATCACAAATGTATCACAACATAGGATTAGGTTGATCAGGAATAGGTTCGACATATGTCTTTTCAAATATCTCAGTCTCCAACTCAACATCTACATCAAGCAAGTCACCACGTTATTCTAAGTCAATAGGTTTTGCATCTTGAATTGTTCGGCTTTCATACTTCTCCTTCATCAAAGAATTCATTCTAATATACACCAAATCTCCTAATATTTGTGGAGTCAATTGTTCTTTTCTTTGTTTGTGCTACATCCTAAGCACTCCAATTTCTCTCACAAGGAGATGAGCTACAAGGTTGGCTCAAGATTTTACAAGCAACCTTTTGAACCACAGGAAACTCACCACCCATAAATTCCTACCAAATCCCTACAAATCAACATAAGTAAACAAATATAAGAATGATATATTTAGACATAAAGTATTAACTTAATTTACCAACAAATTTATTTACTTTGATGTTTAGTTTTCATTATAGACTTTTTATGATATTGAACAATCTTGGGCTCCTCATCCAATACTCAATTATTTCTGCAATGAATTGGTACGATCTTCTGGAGGAACCATGATTGCCACAATAGATTCTTAAGCTTGCACAACTGTATTTGTCTCAATAAAAAGTCCACCATCAAACAAATTTTTAGGATTTAAAACTACAACAAGCACATGAATAGGAATAATATTCTTTTCCACCCTAATATCAAATAAATCTAATATGGTAAAGTACTTCACTTCATCACTCTCCTTTAATTTCCTTAATTTTTCTTTTGCCATGATAGTTGCTTCATACAAGTAATATGCAATAGAACTATCTAAATCAACCAAGCAAAAAATCCTAATAAGTGGATCCATAAAACCAATAACCTCCTTTGCCCCATCTCAAAATATATTAGATTGAATTATCCTCACAGTTTTTAATGTTATTTCAACCTGGAAACCTCTCCACTCAGATTATGCAACCAATAGCCTTAACTCATTCTCAATTGCAACAAGAAATTGAAGCATCAAAAAATTAGTAGCAAACCTTGTTTTGCAAGGTTGCTTAATCTCTTTTGAATTGGTGAATTCTCTCATTAAAACTATAATAGCTATGTGCTTGTGCATATAATCTACTACATGTTTCTTATCATCAATAATTTTCCTCATCCATCTAACATGCTTATAGATATCTTTCAAAAGCAAGTTAATCTCATGTGTAGCACAATTTGTCCAATATATGTGAGACCATTTGCCAATCAACATATCACCACAACAGTTATAGTTGGCACTATTATCTAAAACAAATTGCATAACATGTTGTGGTCCAAGCATTTAATAACATCAGAAATTTCTCTAAAAAGATATCCAGCAGTAATACTATTTGAACCACATTCGATGTACTTCGGAAACACAATTCCCCAGGAGAATAAGCTATCACATTGACCCAAGACCTCTTCTTTAGGTCAGTCCAAGAATCAAACATTATCGTGCAACTTGTGTTACCCCATGTTGACTTTATGTTGCTCACATATTCTATAATCTCTGCCTTGGCTTCAGGAATGCAACGAGTACGAAGAGTAGAATAACTAGGGACAACAAAACCCTGGCCATACTCACATGCACCTTTCATCATGTCAATAAAAGATTTTGTCTGAATAACATTGAAAGAAATGTTACTCTTAACAAAAAAATCTCCTATCATACTTTCTAATGCCTTCTTGTCTTTCTTAGCAGTCAATTCTACTATTGTGGTTTGATGAATACTCCTACCAAATGAAGGTGTGGAACCAATTCCACTTTCTATGGTTTCATTCGTCCTTTTTCTTTTTAAATGCACTCAAATTCATTTCTGCATTGACTTCAGTTTGGACATGGTCATTTAGTACAAATTTGAACATCATGACCAGCCAAGCAAGCCAAATGCTTCACTCGAGTAACACTACTAGAGAAATCAAGTTCACAATAATTGCATTTAAACCGGTTCTCAGCAAGTTGTTGTATAGGTTCCCAAAACTTGTCCTTTTTCCTAACCATTTCTCAAAAATCTCAACTACCTATGTAATATTACAATCAAACATTATTTAGGTTTAGCATACATGATGAGTGTATATGAGAATCAAATTGTAGACTACTCTTCCTCATATAAAATAGGTACAAGGAGAAAACATATCATTGCATCCTCTAAAAAGACATGAAAACAACAATATAAAAGAAGCAACAACAATTTTTTTTTTTAAACTAGTAATCCATAATTATGGTACAAAAGCGAATTTAAGATATTGAGCTCGTACAGAAAGCAAGCAATGATAGGGAATGTGAAGATCGTCTATGCCCTCATTACATAGGGAAGTGAGGCTAGCAATGATTCATCAGTAACAGAGGCATCTACATAATACAAACTAAACAGATTTGAAATAATGGAAAAGAAGCCAGCTGAAATTCCTATTGCAAAAGCTTTTATCCCAATCTTCTTTACTATCCATGGGTCCATATACAATCCATTCAAGAAGAAATAGAACATGAGTCCCACTACTACAATTACATCCAACATTATGAAGCTCTGTACTGGTAACAATGTTCTTGCGATTGTCTTGCTATATGCCAAAGCAAAAGGACCTAGCAAGATACCACCCTGATCAATCAATTATAACCCATCAAATCAACTACTGCATACCATAATTTCATGACTTTGATGTGTACATTGTTACTTTGATAATGGTGGAGGGTCTACTCCCAATCAAGAGCTATTATTGTCTTATAATCATAGTAAAAAGGCATTCTTTTACTAGGGTTTTTTCTTCTCATTTTGTTTGAGAATGATTTTGGCAATACAAACACCAAGAAATTGGAGAATTTCCCATCTGAAATTGGAGTTATACCTGGAGTCTAGAGAGAGAGAGAGAGAGAGAGAGAGAGAGAAGCCCCTATTAGGAGAGAAGACGAGGCGGTTTGAGAGACTTGTGGACAACGGATAGCAGACAGCAGAGATGGGAGAGCAACCTAGACTCCTGGAGTCGAGAGTTTTGTTAGTTAAAACGGGAGAAGCATATTCTCAAGAAAAAAAAAATAGAGAGAGAGACACCCCTAACCTGTATTTTGCTTGTCGTTGGGAGAGAAGACGAGATGGAGTGAGAGGCCAGCAGACAACGGAGTGATGGACAGCAAAGATGGGAGAGCGACCTTTAGGCAGAAAGGGGAGAATCGGAGACAATCAGGGACTCAGGGGCTTAGGGTTAGGGTGAACCGGTGAATCGTGCAAAGGGTTTTCCCTTCTTTCTTTTTTTTATTTTTTTATGTATTGTCCATTTTTTTAACTTAAAAAACAAAAAAACTGATTCGTATTCTAAACGCATCTAGAACTTCAACTTGTGCCATTCCCTTTTTTATCGGCTTACTCTAGGAAGTTCAGAAATCAACGTTTAAAAGGAAAAAAATTGAACGGCGTTTTAAACGCATTTTAAACGTGAATTAACTAACAAAGGGCCCAACTAAGGATGTGAATTTGAAACCAAAACCATTTATCGAAACTGAACCGAGCATTTTACACTGAAACCACAAAACCGTTTAGTAAATGGTTCAGTTCTGGTTTGAAGTTTAAGACCGATTAGTTAAATGGGTCGGGTCGGTTTTAACTGTTTAATCTGTTGTTTTCATACCAAATTGATACCGTGAAAATCGAACCGTTTAAAGCATCAAAACCGATCTGGTTAACCTGTATAACGATTAAATATTTGGTTGTTTTAACAAAACATAATAGTTTAATTTAGGGAAGAATTAAGGACCATAGAAGTTGTCCAATAGTCTATTGAATAAGTTACTCCTATTATATAATTATATAGTTAAATCATTGCTTGTTCGATTCCTCATTTAATTTGATACAAGATTTAAGCATTTATCAATAAAAGTAAATTTTAGTAACCATGCGAATAAACTAGTGAACCAATTGCTAACCATTTAGAAACCGTATGGAATAAACCGTGATCAAAATCGTTTAAAATCATGAAATCGACATCGTTTAAAAACATGGAATCGAAACCGTTTACTAAACAGTTGCGGTTTTAGATAGTGCAGCCGTTTGGTAAATTATGTAGTTTTGCTTTCAACCAAATAAATGTGAACCGAACCATACCGTATACACCGAAACCAAATCGATTAACACTCTTAGGCCCGACCCTGTGGTAGCTAGTCAGATGGGTAATGATGTGGATGAATATATGTCTCGAGAGGGCCATGGGATTGTACAGATACCCAAACCTTTTGAGTCTTAGGCTGTTAGGGTTGATAAGGAAGAGGATCTGTTTGGTCACGTTCTAGTGATGATTATGATGGTGTTGTTAATGGTGATGGTGGAGTGATGATGATGATAGTGATGGTGATGGTCATAGGGGAGATGGGTGAGAGGTACCATTAATCGGAGCTAGAGTGAGTCGAGCCAAAGCCAATGCAGTTCACAGGAGAGATTCAATTCGCTCATGCCACACAAGATTTAGACCACTGTGCACATATGGGACACATTTAGCCTCCATGAGAGGCTCACGTCATTGATTCACAATTGGTGGTGCAAAGGAGCATAATAGCATAAAGTCCATGGACATCTCGATGAGGAGCTTTGACTGACACTCTCAAAGGCTTGAGTATGGAGAGTGGTATTTATAGGGAGCAATTGCATGCACCGGCAATCATATATGTTAGGGGATCAACAGTTCAAAATATAGTCATTATAGTCAGTTTGGTTAATTTGGACATGTGCAGCTAGAGGCCACTTCTTTCCCCTCTACCTCCAAGTATGAGTGTAATACCCTACTTGTAATACCCTACTTCTTAAGGGTTGCGATTACGGTTGACCGGTTTAACCATCAGGACCCGAACCGGAAAAATTAGAGTGGGTTCCCTATGGACTATGATGGCAAAGGTGACCTTAAACACCGGGTTGGCCCGAAATCGAGCCATTGCTAGAAGAGCAGGAATACCCAAGGTGTACATGCACCTATCATTAAGGCCATGTCCGGATAAAGCAAGTATTTATATTAAAAAATTTACATTATTTTAATCGTCCCCCAAGAGTGAGATTAACGTGGAGGGCAGTTCATCAAAATCCCAAGTTTGGCCCTCGGGGGCGAAACAGTGGGCGCATCCACCCACTGAGTGACCCACCATTGAATTACTTAGTATTTTAAAGAAGTATATACAACATTTATACTTTCTTTTCTTTTTCATTTATGACACTAAATGCGTTGGTGAGAAGAGTAAAGAGGAGAGAAAAGAAAGGAAAGAAGAAGAGAAGAGAAGGAAGAGGAAGAAGAGATGGATTTCAGCGGCGTCGAGGCTTGATCTTCCCATTCCGACGCCGGAAGAGTGATCTTCAACACTAGACCTACATTTAGAGGTGAGCAAAGTGTGGGTTCCTTAAACCTTCACCATACCCAAGTAAAACCCTTGATTTGGGTAGGGTTTCTTGAGATCTTGTAAATCCCCTTTGAAATGATGAATCTAAGGTTTAATAGATGATTTATGTGTTGATCTTAAAGGTTTTGAAGAAGTATTTACAAGGTTGGGGAAGCATGGTGGATTTGAAGTGATTTTGAGGTTTTGAAGGTGTTCTTGAGCAAAGAAGGTAAGATGGCTTCCCATCCCTTGAATCTAACCTAGATCTAGGCTAGAACCATCCTATAAGACCTTGAATGTGTGAAGAATGGGTTTGAAAAAGCCCCATTTGAATCCCCAAAGATTGGGAGAAGTTGGGAAGAAAGCAGCGGGTTTCAGCTAAGACAGTGGGCGGATCGGTGGGCCATCGGCCCTATGGGCACCCTTTGAAGGCGGGCCCTGGCACAACCAGATGTCGGCGGAGCTAACCGACGGGCCAACCAGTGGGCTAATCGGTGGGCCACCGCCAGGTCTTAGACCCCAGGCCTTCGGTGGGCCGACCTACCTGTCGGTCGAGACGGTGGAGTGCGACTAGTGGGTCGAATAGGCGGTAGCTATCCGACCCACCCGAGAGCCTCCGAATGTGATTTTTACGTCCGATTGGACCCAAATCGGACGTGTGACCTTCTTTTAGGATTCTAAACATGATCATATCATTGGATCATGTTAATATTGATCCCAAAGTGGCGAAATACTAACCTCGCTCACTCATGATAGGTTCACCAAATCTCACGCTTCTCGCACCGGATCTCACCCATACCGAACGGGAGTCCTTGTACACTATAGGTAAGTGGGGAGAGGACGTTTGACATTGTTTCAAGGCATTGTTTGGCATTCATTTCATTGTATCAAGTCTAGTCATGCCATCATGAAAATGCTATGTAGATTAGTCATCCTTACATTGTTATGCATGGGTGTTGCGTTTACTTTCTAAATGCCAAGTGATGAGATGCTTATGTGATGAATGTTGACATCATTGTGCATGATGCATTAATAGACTAGATGCCGTAGTCGACTTGGAAACGAGTGCATTAGTGGCCTGTGGTATGGGACGCGGTGCACTATGCAATCATACTATTGTCATATAGGAGCATGCGGTTTAGGATTTTCACCTTCCCGTGCTACGACCCTCCCCAACAGGGATTAAGGTGTTGGGTTACCATTTGAAGCGGTGGTCATGGTTGTCGGGTCCTTGTGGCGTTAGACATAACGCTGGCGGGTTATTAGGCGATCGCTAACCCGGTGGTATATTCAAGAGAAGCCAATCGTCTTGCTTTTAAATTGCTGAGTCGGCACCTTTAATTTCAGTCATTTACTTTTACTTTTAGAGCGGTGGTGGCATGTTTTTACTTTTGAGTACTCACGGTGGGCCTTCTCAAACAGCCCTATGGGTATCATTGGATGGAGTTTGTGGCTCGTCCGAGGTATCGGCCTTTGGTTGTAGTAGCACTAAACCAAAGAATTGGTAATGTTGCTTAGGTGGATGTGATTTAAAATGTAATGCATAGCATATAGTGCCTATGGTTGTGATTGTTGTGTGGACTGTTGTGTGGTCCATCTTTCCACTTACTGAGCTAGTGAGCTCATCCCACGTGTGCACCCCTTTTAGATGATTTTGTAGGTCATCAACCAGATGAGCACGGGGTAGGTCCCACGGTTAAGTTCCCTAAAGAGGACTGGTGGGCCCCTGAGGAGTTAAACACGGCCTTGGCGCTCGTGCGAGTTATGCTATGGGACCCAGTTCTATTACCTGTGCTCCTTACGATCTTGGCTGAGCTCCACTTTCTTTGCGAGCGATCTCTACCTTGTGAAGCCGAGTTAGGCTCAACCTTTATTACCGAGCTGAGCTCTAGATTACGATACCGAGTCGAGCGTATACTCGATTTT
The DNA here is from genome assembly GCA_022985045.1 of Macadamia tetraphylla. Classification (NCBI taxonomy): domain Eukaryota; kingdom Viridiplantae; phylum Streptophyta; class Magnoliopsida; order Proteales; family Proteaceae; genus Macadamia; species Macadamia tetraphylla. The sequence goes on from CM040971.1 coordinate 28,879,221, forward strand.
GATGATTTCTTTTATGTACTTGATATGTAATTGTACTTTCATTGTGTAAATATCATGCCTTGAACACATGTATATAACTATTGTATCACAATTTGGGTATCAAGTATTATGGGATATTCACGAGTAAACCAAGTCTTCCGCTGATCGATAAGCTTTTATTAAATGTGTATATCTTTGTGGTGGAATCTGATATCGAGATGATCCTAGAGGTTTGGGTTAACGGTGTTAACCGGTCCTTGGATTACGTGTGAGCGGGTGTGACAACAGTGGTATCGGAGCGATGCTCCTCCCCTGACATACCATTAGAATCCCGTAGAATCTATAATAGGGAAATGGGGTTGGGTTAATGTAAAAGCTTTGAAGAGTAAAAGCCAAAGAAAGAAAGGAATGAAGATGGTTGCATTTAGACATTGCATTCATGGCATGCGTGAGAGTAGATAAAAGGTAAATAAATTGGTGTTATGACCTATCGAGTACTAGTTTGACAAAATTTCAGCAGCATAACGGCGTAAAATGGGATTTCCAAAAATTTACACACAAACACCTGAAAAACAACAGATATATAATATAACAATGATCAAAAAGTAACAATAGACACCACAACTAAACTACACAAGTATTCAACATATAAATTCATCACAAACCACTATCAAAACACATTATCCCACAAATAATTCCAGTTACAGTGCAAGTACAAGGAATGGGAAAAGAAATGAAATATACAACAAGATCCAATAACAGGAAACAGATGAGGAGCTGGTGTGGACGAGCTAAGCCCTCACTGATCATCGTCATCGTCGTCTATGATTACTACGTTCACCAGCCATACCTCCCTCCGTACTCAGCCAAAATCTGCTGAGATGGCTTTGGCCATGGTGTCCAAGTCCTGGCCCAGTCTGAGGAAGGAATCCTCCAAGGTAGCCTGCCTCTTCAGGATGCGTTCCTCCCTGGAAGCACTCTTGTCCAGCCTTCTTAGCAGCTGATCTTGGCCATCCTTCAAAGCCCTCATGGTGGACATCATGCCCTCAAAGTCATATGCACCACTCTCAGGTGGTGGGGCTCTATGCTGTGGGGCTGTAGCTCTGGTGAAGCCAGGATCGGTACCTCCCGACTCCCGAGGCACCTCCTCAGGGATGTCCTCATCCACCAAGTCATCCTCCTCATCCTGAGGAACATAGTCCTCATCCTCCTCAGTGGACTCCTCCTCCATGAGAACATCCTCTATAGGGGCAGCCCTCTTATCCCTACCTCTCTGAGCTCCTGCTCTCGGAGGTGTATCCATAAGGGTGTGGAGACCCATCCTCAAGAGGTTACCCCTGTCGAACTTATCTGTCGGAGTCTTCCCCTCCTCGCCACTCAGGTCCACCCCGAAGAACTGGAAGATCCTAGTGAGGATCCTACCATATGAAAATCCTCCATCCTCGGGGTGGGAAGTATGGTGCTCCATCGTCTTGAGGATGATGTATGGCAAGCACAAGTGCTCGGCACCTCCCTCTACGGCCGTGTAGATGCAGTAAGCTATGAAGGCAGCCATAAAGCCCACCTGGTTCCGATGACCTCCACAGGGAGCAAGTTGAAGCTGGACCCGATGGGGCAAATACTGAACCTCCGGGTAGAAGGATGTCTCGGACTCGGGCCAGACCTTTGCTGCCACAGATGGTCTTGTAGATGTAGTCCAGCGTCTCAAGCTCATAAGCGGCCTGGGCTTACTCAGGGAGGACTGTAATAGCAGTGCCCGGCTGAGATGCCAGAATCTTGGCCAAGGTGTCCACGGTCAGCTGGATGTCCACCCCTTCACCATCTTGATGATGTACTCTCGCCGGTAGAAACCTTGAGTTGCGTAGAATCTACGAACCAACTGCTCGTAGCATGGATGGTCTACGTGGAGGATAGACTCCCAGCCCAGTGCTGTGAACCTCTCCTGAAGCCAAACCTTGTGGAAGTCGTCGACTACCATAGTCTTCTCCATCATTACCGACCTCTTTAGGAAAGCCGGCCAGTTGGCTGCTGCCTCTGAGCTGTGGAAGAGCTCCTCATCGTAGTCAGAGGGATCAAACCGGGCAGGTCCGGGTCTCCTTGTGCGGGGGGTTGGAGAGCTAGTTCCCACACTCTTCCGCTTAGAAGCGGTGGTCTTACGTCGAGTGCCAAAGGATGCGGGCTCCTTGCCTTTGCGAGATGACATCCTGGCAAGAAAAGAGAAAAGCAGGGTGAGTAAAGAAAAAGGGAATAACAAAACGAATAGAAAGATGGGTGAGCAATAAGAGGAAGCCCCAAAACTCAAATTTCTTGCAAAACAGAAAATGCGACAAGCTAGGAATGATAGGGGGTCTATGGATGAGATGCCGAGTAAAGTGACAAAACAGAATCATGGAAAAATAGCAATGTATGAAAGGGACATATGTAACATGAGAGGATTCAAATTTTCAATCATAAGTTCATTCACAATGGAATAAAGCTTGAAACTATAGGTCTAAGAGCGAAATGCCATGGTAAACGAGATCATGAACATGCAAAACATCGCTAATAAGCTATTGAGGTCCACAAATACCAAATATGTAAAGAAAATCGGAAAACCCAATACAAAAGAGGGATTTTCATGGGAAGACACGGGGATTTAAAGCATAAGGGACTTTCCATGAATTCTACAGCATGTTAAGCACAAATAAGCATAATGCATCACAATTAAATCATTAATTGGGGAAGAAGAGCAAGAAATGAAGAAATCCCCAAATTTGGGAAAAACTAGGAGACGCAGTTGGGGTTTTCTCAAAATGGGGGGAAAAAATCTAACAAACTAGAAATAACCACAAGAGAAACATCACAATCACATGGAAACACTATTCTATGGAAAGAAATATGGAAAAAGAACCTAGATTAAAGCCTACACGTGAATTCTACCCCTCATGTAAAAATTCTGAGAAGAAAGGGATAAAGAACTTACTTGTGAGTAGAGGAGTTGCTCCTTTCCAAAATCGCCGGATCGTTGAGTGGGATCGCGAGTTGAAGCGTCACAAAGCTCTCAAAAATCGCCTCGGAGAGAGAGAGAGAGAGAGAGGGAAATGAAAGAAGAAAAGGGTGAACAGGGCTTAAGTGCCCTGTTCGAGTTTTACTGCTCGGGTAGGACCGACGGGCCACCCTGCCCGCCGGTGTCACCCGTCGATTGAGGATTTGGACCGGCGGGCCGACCGACAGGCCAACCTGCCGGCCGGTGCAGCCCACCGGTTGAGGAAACTTGGAAAAAAATGGAATTTTTTTTATTATTAATATTATTAATATAATTATATTGATTATTGTTATTATTCTTATAATTGCATGTTATGGTCAAGTGGGACCATTGACATACTTGTTGGAGCACTAGCCTTGTATCTTGGAATTAAGTTACGGTTAGTTGCAGACTATCATGCACTACAGTACCCTATGTGATGGCATATAATTGTGTGCCGAAATCAATTCTATGGTGTGTAACCAATGTGGTGTATGGTATGTTCCAGGTACAGGGATACGATGGTACGTACTAGATCCGGTAGTAATGCCCGAGGTACCTCGCGCGGTCCTCGTCCGGTCGATCGACCACTGAATCCCAGGAGGTCCCGCTCTGTGGGAGAAACCTCACCTCCACCACTTCCAGAGACCCTTGGTCAGGGTGGGGCATATGGGGACCCACCTATGGCCACACTCCCGGACCCTCCACCGGTGATTACTCCAAGGGATGTTGCTACCATAATTCAGCAGTCACAACAGGCTTTCCAGCAACAAATGCTTTAGCAACAGCAAGCATTTATGACTGCTATTCAGCAACAATTGGACCTTTCTCAATCGGGTCAACCTCCCCGGATACTTACTCCATAGGACCCGCCTGTAGGGTCGGGAACGGGACCACAAGTGGGAGGTACACCTCAAATTCCACCATTCAATATTCCTCAGTATGGGGTGCCTCCTCCATACTCTTACTATCCGGCTTATGCTCCTAACTTCCCGTCGACGAATAATACGTCAAAGGTAGTGGAGTCATTCAAGAGGAACTTACCACCTGTATTCTCTAAGGTGGGGAGTGATCCTCTGGAACCGGACCAATGGATCAAGAACTGAGAAAATATTTGAGGTGATTGGGTGCACGGATGCTGAAACTCATTTGTGAGGGGTTGCAACTCAAGAAGGAGGCCAACTCTTGGTGGCAAGCCTCCAAGCCCATATTGTTGGCTGCCCATCCAGAACCCACCTGGGAACAATTCAAGGAGTTGTTCTTGGACAATCATTACCCACGTAGCTTCAGGGACCGCAAAGAGACTGAGTTTATGGCTTTAACTTAAGGACGTAAGACTATCCTTGAGTACCAACAGTAATTTGAGAGCTTGTTCCATTTTGCCCCAAGGCATATGAGGACAGCTGAAGAGAAGGCTGCGAGATTTCTAAAGGGCCTAAAAGCATCCATTGGGTCTGTACTTAAGGTCTTGGATCTGACTGACTATGGCCAGATTGTGCAGAAGGCCAAGACCATGGAGGATAAGCAGAAGGGAAAACAATCCCTCACTCCTGGACTGTGGAAGAGAACCAACCCATTTCCGGATATGGGTAACTCCTCCAAGGCATACCGCGGATCGTACAGTTCTGGACCTATGTATAGACAGCCCTATAGACCATCTAGCTACCCTCCTAGACCAGTTGGTGGTTTGGGCTCCACATCTTTTCGCCCGAACACTAGTGTGGCACCTCTAGTTCAAGGCGCCCGACCTCCATCACCTGAGGTCAAGTGCGAGAGGGGCCCTTGATTCGACATCCCAGATTCGTTGCTTTAACTGCCATTCATATGGGCACTATGCAAAAGACTGTCGGATCAGACCAGCCTTGCCCTCCAGTCAGCCCTCGGTGTACCGACCTCCCTTAACTCGGGGAAGTCAACCGCAGGGGAGGATGTATGCTCTATCAACGAGGAAAGTGAGGCGATCTGAAGTAATGGCAGTACATTTAAATTAAGAGTTTCCTTATGTTAAATATTGATGACCTACTGAAATTATATGCATTGTTACACCAGGTGTCCTACCCATATGAGGCATACCAGCCTATGTTTTATTCGATTCAGGAGCTACTCATTCATTCGCATCTAAGAGATTTGCCGAGAAACTTGGGATGCCACCTAGGATCCTAGATCACAGAATGATTGTTAGTATGCCTACTAGTAAAGTTACACAGTTGAAGGAGGTGTATGCGCCGTGTCCAGTGGAAATTAGTGGGAAGAACTTTGATGCACAACTCATTAAGTTCAATATGCAGAATTTTGATGTTATATTGGGTATGGATTGGTTGTCGGCTCATCGAGCTAATATGATGTGTGTTGAAAAGCTGATTAGGGTGACAGATGACGAAGGGAAAGAATTGGTATACCGAGCAGATAAAATGAAACGGGCGAGAAAGGTCCTTGTCTCCGCCCTTCAAGCGGTAAAATTATTGGAAAGTGGATGTCAGAGCTACTTAGTATCGGTACTTGATGTTGATGCAAGGATTACACCTCTAGAAGAGGTAAAGGTGGTTAAAGAGTTTCCCGACGTCTTCCCAGATGATCTAATGCATTTACCACCTGATAGAGAGTTGGAGTTTGCCATAGATTTGACTCCTGGAGCAGCTCCAGTATCTAAGGCTCCGTACAGGATGGCACCAGCTGAATTGAAGGAGTTGCGAATGCGATTCACGAGAACTATTGGAAAAAGGGTTTATTTGCCCAAGTGTTTCACCTTGGGGTGCCCCAGTGTTGTTTGTCAAGAAGAAAGATGGCAGCTTGCGTATGTGCATCGATTATCGGGAATTAAATAAACTAACCATTAAGAACCGGTATCCGTTGCCACGCATTGATGATTTATTTGACTAGTTGCAGGGAGCCAAAGTATTTTCAAAGATAGACCTTCGATCAGGCTATTATCAGCTCAAGATAAAAGCGGACAAACCCAAACGACATTTAGGACTCGGTATGGTCACTATGAGTTCCTAGTGTTATCTTTTGGGTTAACCAATGCACCGGCAGCATTCATGGATTTAATGAATCGAGTATTTCATGATGTACTCGATAAATGGGTAATTATTTTTATTGATGACATATTGATCTACTCCAAGGCGGAAGAGGCACACTCAACACTTGAGAATGGTGTTACGGAGGTTGAGAGAACAACAATTGTTTGCCAAGTCGCAAGTGTGAATTACGCTGAGCAAGTTGGATTCTGGGGCATATAGTGTCTAAGGCGAATGAAATAGATCGATAAGGTGAAAGCGATAGTAGAATGGGAAAGCCCTAAGAATGTCATTGAAATTAGAAGCTTCTTAGGTTTGGCTGGATATTACCGGTAACTTCATTGAGAATTTCGCTCGGATCTCAGCACCAATGACCAAGTTAACCAAAAAGGGTGTGAAATTCGACTGGGTAGAGGAATGTGAGGAGAGCTTCTAGGAATTGAAGAAAAGATTGGTGACGGCCCCTGTGTTGACCATTCCTGAAGGCACCGGTGGAATGACAGTCTACACTATTGCTTCCAAAGTTGGTTTGGGTTGTGTTCTCATGCAACGGGGTAAGGTAATAGCGTATGCATCCCGAAAACTAAAGGAGTATGAGAAGAACTACCCCACTCATGACTTAGAACTAGCCGCAGTCATTTTTGCCCTTAAGATTTGGTGACATTATTTGTATCAGATAGGGACCCGAGGTTCACCTCCAGATTTTGGAAAAGCTTCCAGCATGCCTTAGGATCACAATTGAATTTGAGTACTGCTTTCCACCCACAGACGGATGGTCAGTCGGAGCGAACCATACAGATATTAGAGGACATGCTCAGGGCATGTACAATGGAGATAGTGGTAGTTGGGAAGAATATATACCCCTTATGGGTTGCCTATAACAGCAGTTACAAGCTACAATTGGGATGGCTCCGTTAGAGGCGTTATCTGGCGGGAAGTCTGAGAACTCCTTTGTATTGGGATGAGGTAGGTGAGCGTCGAATGTTAGGACCTGAGATGATACAGATGACTTGTGACAAAGTTGACGTTATTCGGGACCGGATTAAAGTAGCTCAGTCTCGTCAAAAGAGCTATGTAGACACCCGCAGAAATGACATTGAATTTCAGCCAGGAGAGAAGGTATTTTTCAAGATCTCTCCTACTAAAGGGTTGTAAAGGTTTCACAGAAAGGGAAAGTTGAGCCCAAGATACATTGGACCATTTGAGATCTTAGCTCGGGTTGGCTTGGTAGCCTACATGCTTGCTCTGCCACCTTCACTTGGGGATGTTCATAATGTATTCCATGTATCCATGCTGAAGCGATACGTTCATGATCCCTCTCATGTATTACCCATGGAGCCAGAATACCTTGAAGCTGACATGACCTATATAGAGCAGCCAGTTGAAATTTTGGACCGAAAGGTGAAGACCCTTCGTAACCGCTCCATTTCCTATGTAAAGGTGCGATGGGCTAATCATTCACTTGAAGAAGCATCTTGGGAGAAAGAGGATGAAATGCGAGCTAAGTACCCCCATCTTTTTTATCAACCAGGTACGCAATTTTGAGGATGAAATTTTTTAGAACGGGGGGAGTAAATATAATACCCTACTTCTTAAACTCGGTCTGATTACACGGTTGACCCGGTTTAACCATGCAGGACCCGAACCGGAGAGAATTAGAGCAGGTTCCCTATAGACTATGATAGCGAGGGTGACCTTAAGCACCGCGGCCCGACAAGTCCGGCAGTGCGGAAGAGGCAGGAATACCCAAGCGTGTACATGCACCTATCATAAGGCCATGTACGGATAAAGCAGGTATGTAGCCATATATTAAGGTGCATACGTATATTACATCGTACGCCAAGAGTGAGATTCGTACCAAGGGTCGAATTCTGTCAAAATCCCAAGTTTTGGCCCTCGGTGGGGACGGTGGCGCATCCACCCACGGTGACCCACCATGTGAATTACTTAGTATTTTAAAGAAGTATATATAGCATTTATACTTTCTTTTCTTTTCTCATTTATGACACTCGTACGTTGGTGAGAAGAGTAAAGAGGAGAGAGAAAAGAAAGGAAAGAAGAACAGAAGAGAAGGAAGAGGAAGAAGAGATGGATTTCAGTGGCGCCGAGGCTTGATCTTCCCATTCCGACGCCGGAAGAGTGATCTTCAACACTAGACCTACATTTAGAGGTGAGCAAAGTGTGGGTTCCTTAAACCTTCACCATACCCAAGTAAAACCCTTGATTTGGGTAGGGTTTCTTGAGATCTTGTAAATCCCCTTTGAAATGATGAATCTAAGGTTTAATAGATGATTTATGTGTTGATCTTAAAGGTTTTGGGGAAGCATTGTGGATTTGAAGTGATTTTGAGGTTTTGAAGGTGTTCTTGAGCAAAGAAGGTAAGATGGCTTCCCATCCCTTGAATCTAACCTAGATCTAGGCTAGAACTATCCTATAAGACCTTGAATGTGTGAAGAATGGGTTTGGAAAAGCCCCATTTGAATCCCCAAAGATTGGGGGAAGTTGAAAAGAAGCAATGAGTTTCAGCCAAGACCGTGGGCAGAGCGGTGGGCCATCTGGCACTTGTGGCTACCACTTTGAGAGGCGGAGCCCTCTGGCATAACTAACGGGCCAACCGACGGGCTAACCGGTGTGCCACCCTGTCCATCGGTCTTAGTAGACCCCCTGGCCCAACTAGTGGGCCAGACCAATGGGCCAACCGGTGGGTCTGACTGGTGGGTCGGAGTGGGTCAGACAGGTGGGTTGTCCGACCCACCCGAGAGGCTCCGAATGTGATTTTTACGTCCGATTGGACCCAAATCGGACATGTGACCTTCTTTTAGGATTCTAAACATGATCGTGTCATTGGATCATGTTAATCTTGATCCCAAAGTGGCAAAATACTAACCTCGCTCACTCATGATAGGTTCACCAAATCTCACGCTTCTCGCATCGGATCTCACCCGTACCGAACGGGGGTTCTTGTACACTATAGGTAAGTGGGGAGAGGACGTTTGGCCTTGTTTCAAGGCATTGTTTGGCATTCATTTAATTGTATCTAGTCTAGTCATGCCATTATGAAAATGCTATGTAGATTAGTCATCCTTACATTGTTATGCATGGGTTTTGTGTTTACTTTCTAAATGCCAAGTGATGAGATGCTTATGTGATGAATGTTGACATTATTGTGCATGATGCATTAAAAGACTAGATGCCGTAGTCGGCTTGGAAATGAGTGCATTAGTGGCCCGTGGTATGGGATGCGGTGGCACGATGCAATCGTATTATTGTCATATAGGAGCATGCGGTTTAGGATTTTCACCTTCCCGTGCTACGACCCTTCCTAACAGGGGTTAAAGTGTTGGGTTACCATTTGGGGGGAAGCAGTGGTCGCGGTTGTCGGGTCACTGTGGCGGTTAGACAAAACGCCCGACGGGTCATTAGGACAGTCAGCAACCCCGGTGGTATATTCAAGAGGGCCAATCGTACTGCTTTTAAATTACTGGAGTCAGCACCTTTAATTTCAATCATTTAATTTTCTGTTGAGAGCCGGTGGTCGGCATGTTTTTACTTTTCTGAGTACTCACGGTGGGCCTTCTCCGACAGCCCTATGGGCGTATCGCGGGATGGAGTTCGTGACTCGTACCCGGAGTATACGCGCACTGTGGTTGTAGTAGCACTAAACCAAAGACTTATCAATGTTGCTTAGGTGGATCTGATTTAAAATGTATTGCATAGCATATAGTGCATATGGTTGTGATTGTTGTGTGGACTGTTGTGTGGTCCATCTTTCCACTTACTGAGCTAGTGAGCTCATCCCACGTGTGCACCTCTTTTAGATGATTTTGTAGGTCATCAACCGAGATGAGCACAGGTGGGTCCACAGTTGAGTTCTGAAGAGGAGTGGTGGGTCCACGAGGAGTTAAACGCAGCGATTGCTCGTGCGAGAGTTGTCTTGTGGAACCGCGATTACGATGCGAGTGAGCTCCACTTTTGATGCGAACTGAGCTCTACTGATGTCGAGTGGGCTCAACCTTTGATCTGAGCTAAGCTCTGGGCTTTGATCCGAGCGAGATGTATACTACGATTTTGATGATTTCTTTTATGTACTTGATATGTGAATTGTACTCTTATTGTGTAAATATCATGCCTTCGGGCACACATGTAATTAGCTATTGTATCACAATTGGGTATCAAGTATTATGGGAATATTCACAGGTAAACCAAGTCTTCGTTGACTGATAAGCTCTTTCTTAGTTGTGTGTATCTTGTGGTGGAATCTGTCGAGATGATCTGGCGAGGTTTGGGTTAATCGGTGTTAATCCGGTCACTGGCCCGGTTCTGTGTGAACGGGGTGTGACAACATCCTCCATAGGGGCAGCCCTCCTATCCCTACCTCTCTGAGCTTCTGCTCTCTGAGGTGTATCCATAAGGGTGTGGAGACCCATCCTCAAGAGGTTTCCCGTGTCGAACTTGTCATGGAGTCTTCCCTCCTCACCACTCGGGTCGCTCGAAGAACTCAAAGATCCTAGTAAGGATCATGCCATATGGGAATCCTCCATCCTCGGGGTGAGAAGTGTGGTGCTCCATGGTCTTGAGGATGACGTAGGGTAAGCACAAGTGCTCGTCACCTCCCTCTAAAGCCTTATAGATGCAGAAGGCTAAAAAGGCTACCATGAAGCCCACCTGGTTCCGATGACCTCCTCTGGGGAGCAAGTTGAACTGAACCAATCGGGCAAATACACAAACCTCCGGGAAGAATGATGTCTCGGACTCCGGACGTGCACTGCTGCCACAGATGGTCTCATAAATGTAGTCCGGTGTCTCCAAACTCATGAACGGGCCCAGGGGCTTACTCCTGGGAGAATTGTAGTAACGATGCTCGACTGTAGAGATACCCAAAATGCGGGCCAGGGTGTCCACGGTCAGCTGGATGTCCACCCCCTTCACCATGCTGATTATAGCATACTCCCCGCACTCGTAGGAAACCTCCAAGTTGCAGTAGAATCTATGGACCAACTGCTCGTAGCATAGACGGTCTACATGGACGATAGACTGCCAACCCAGTGCTATGAACCTCTCCTGAAGCTGAATCTTGTGGAAGTCGTCAACTAGCACAGTCTTCTCCATCATTACCGACCTCTTCAGGAAGGCTGGCCAGTTGGTTGCTGCCTCTGAACAGCGGAAGAGCTCCTCATCGTAATTGAAAGGATCAAATCGGGTAGGTCCGAGTCTCCCGGTGCAGGGGGATGGAGAACTGGTTCCCGCACTCTTCCGCTTAGAAGCGGTGGTCTTATGCCGGGTGCCAGAGGATGCGGGCTCCTTTCCTTTGCAGGATGACATCCTGGCAAGAAAAAGAGGAAAGAAGGGTAAGTGACAAAATAGGAAGCATGGGAAGAAATAGAAGGTGACAAAATGTGACAGGTGAGAAATGATAAAAAGTCTATAAATGAAATGCACGGCGGTGACAAGGAGATTATGGCAAAACAACGATGTGGCAAGAGGCATATAAAGCATGACAATTAAGGAAGGAGAAAACCCCGATTCTCAAGGTGCAAGTTCAATCCAAGGAAGAAAACAAAAAAAAAAAAAATGGAAAGACTCACAATAGAGTGAAGCATGAAGCTTACATGCTCATGGATGAAATGCCGTCATTCTACAATCAAGAACATGCAAAACATATGCTAATGTGCTATTAGGGTCCTAAATGCCAAGGATGTAAAGAAAAATCAAAGAAAACCTAACACAAAGATGGATTTTCATGGGAAGATATGGGGATTTCAAGCATAAGGGACTTTCTATGATTTCTCGACATGTTAAGTACAAATCAAGCATAATGCATTGCATTTGAGTCATTAATTAGGGAAAAAGCAGAATTGAAAAAATCCCCAAATTTGAGAAAACTAGGCACGGTTGGTGTTTTTCTCAAAAATGGAGAAGTAAATCCTAGAACTAGAAATAAATTACAAGAGGAACATCACATTCATATGAAATCACTATTCTATGGAAAGAAACATGGAAAGGAAGTGAGATTTAAGACCACTTATGAGTTTCTACCCCAAATTGCAAGTTCTGAGAAGAAATGAGGAAGAAAACTTACTTGTAAGTGGAGGGATTGAATCTTCCCAAAAGTGCCGGGTCGTTGAGTGGGATCGCGAGTGGAAGCGTCAAGATGCCCTCAAAGTCTCTGGGAGAGAGAGAGAGAGAGAGAGGAAAATGAAAGGTATAAGGAAAGCGAGCTTAAAAGGCCTGATTAGGTTTTACTTCGGTCGGGACGCGTGGCCAGACCGGTGGGCCAACCTGCCTACCGGTTGAGGTTTTGGACCGACGGCCAAACCTGCCCGCCGGTGTCACTCGCCGGTTGAGTGAAAACTTGAAAAAAATTAGGATTTATTATTATTATTATTAATATACTTATTATGATTATTGTTATTATTTTTATAATAATATGTTATGGTCAAGTGGGACCATTGACATACTTATTGGAGCACTAGCCTTGTATTTTGGAATTAAGTTGCGGTTAATTGCAGACTATCATACACTACAATACCCTATGTGATGGCATATAATTGTGTGCCGATATCAATTCTATGGTGTTTAACCAATGTGATGTATGATATGTTCAGTGCGAGGATACAATGAGTACGTACTAGATCGGTAGCAATGCATGAGGTACCCCACGTGGTCCTCGTCACGTCGTCGACCACGAATCCCGGAGGTCCCGCTCGTGGGGCAAACCTCACTTCCACCACCTCCGAGACCTTTGGTGGGGTGGGGCACATGGGGACCGCCTATGACTACACTTCGGACCCTCCACGGTTATTACTCAGGGATGTTGCTACCATAATTCGATAGTCTGTAGGCTTTCCGGCAACAAATGCTTGCAGCAGCGAGGCATTTATGGCTGCTATTCACAACATTGGACCTTTCTCGGTCGAGTCAACCTCCGGATACTTACTCCACAAGACCCTTTGTAGGAGTGCAGTGCGAGACCACAAGTGGGAGGTACACCTCCAATTCCACCATTCAGTATTCCTCCGTATGGGCTGCCCCCTCCATACTATTACTATCCGACTTATGCTCCTAACTACCCGCCGACGAATAATACGTCAAAGGTAGTGGAGTCATTCAAGAGGGAAATTGCCACTTGTATTCTCTAAGGTGGGGAGTGATCCTCGGAGCAGACCGATGGATCCGGGAGCTAGAAAATATTTAAGGTGATTGAGTGCAGATGCACAGAAACTCATTTGTACGGGGTTGCAACTCAAGAAGGAGGCCAACTCTTGGTGGCAAGCCTCTAAACCCATATTGTTGGCTGCCCATCCAGAACCCACTTGGGAACAGTTCAAGGAGTTGTTCTTGGACAATCATTACCCACGCAGCTTTAGAGACCGCAAGGAGACTGAGTTTATAGCCTTAACTCAAGGAGGTAAGACTATCCTTGAGTACCAACAGCAGTTTGAGAGCTTGTTCCATTTTTCCCCTAGGCATATGAGGACAGCTGAAGAGAAGGCTGCAAGATTTCTAAAAGGCCTAAAGGCATCCATTGGGTCTGTACTTGAGGTCTTGGATTTGACCGACTATGGCAGTTATGCGGGAAAGGGCCCAAAACCATAGAGGATAAGCGAAGGAGAACAGTCCCTCACACCTGGACTATGGAAGAGAACAAATCCATTTCCGGATATGGGTAACTCCTCCAAGGCATACCGTGGGTCATATAGTTCTGGGCCTACATATAGGCAGCCTTATAGGCCATCTGGCTACCCTCCTCGATCGACCGGTGGTTCGGGCCCTACATCTTTCTGCCCAAACACTAGCACAGTCCCTACAGTTCCGAGGCCGACCAGACCTCCATCTACAGCGGGTCAAGTGCAGAGGGGCCCCACCCCAGTTCCGACATCTCAGATCTGTTTCTTTAACTTCCATTCCTATGGGCACTATACAAAAGACTGTCGGGTCAGACCAGCCTTGCCCTCCGGTCAGCCCACGGCATACCGACCTCCCTTAACTCGGGGAAATCAACCGCAGGGAAGCATGTATACCCTATCAGCTGAGGAAGCTGAGGCCAGCACAGAAGTGGTAGCAGGTACATTTTAAATTTAAGAATTTCCTTATGTTAAATATTGATGACCTGCTGAAATTATATGCATTGTTACACTAGGTGTCCTATCTATATCAGGCATACCAGCCTATGTTTTATTCGATTCAGGGGCTACACATTCATTCGTATCTAAGAGACTTGCCGAGAAACTTGGGATGCCACCCAGGATCCTAGATCATGGAATGATTGTTAGTATGCCTACTGGTAAAGTTACACAGTTGAAGGAGGTGTATGGGCCGTGCCCAGTGGAAATTAGTGGGAAGAACTTTGATGCACAACTCATTAATTTTAATATGCAAAATTTTGATGTTATATTGGGTATGGACTGGTTGTCAGCTCATCGAGCTAATGTGATGTGTGCTGAAAAGCTGATTAGGGTGACAGATGACGAAGGAAGAGAATTGGTATACCGAGCAGATAAAGTGAAACGGGCTAGAAAGGTTCTTGTCTCCGCTTTTCAAGCGGTAAAGTTGTTGAAGAATGGATGTCAGGGCTACGTAGCATCGGTACTTGATGTTGATGCAAGGATTACACCTCTAGAAGAGGTAAAGGTGGTTAAAGAGTTTCCCGACGTCTTCCCAGATGATCTGATTCATTTACCACCAGATAGAGAGTTGGAGTTTTCCATAGATTTGACTCCTGGAGTAGCTCCAGTATCTAAGGCTCCGTATAGGATGGCACCAACTGAATTGAAGGAGTTGCAGATGCAGTTGCAGGAATTATTGGAGAAGGGGTTTATTCGCCCAAGTGTTTCACCTTGGGGTGCCCCAGTATTGTTTGTCAAGAAGAAAGATGGCAGCTTACGTATATGCATTGATTACCGGGAATTAAATAAGCTAACCATTAAGAACCGGTATCCATTGCCACGCATTGATGATTTATTTGACCAACTACAGGGTGCCAAGGTATTTTCAAAGATAGACCTTCGATCAGGCTACTATCAGCTCAAGATAAAGAGCAGCGACATACCCAAGACAGCATTTAGGACTCGGTATGGTCACTATGAGTTCCTAGTGTTATCTTTTGGGTTAAACAATGCACCGGCAGCATTCATGGATTTAATGAATCGAGTATTTCACGATGTACTCGATAAATGGGTAATTATTTTTATTGATTACATCTTGATCTACTCCAAGATAGAAGAGGAGCACACCCAACATTTGGGAATGGTGTTACAGAGGTTGAGAGAACAACGATTGTTTGCCAAATACAGCAAATGTGAATTTTGGCTTGAGCAAGTTGGATTCCTGGGGCACGTAGTGTCCAAGGTCGGAATCGAGGTGGATCCTGATAAGGCGAAAGCAGTAGTAGAATGGGAAAGCCCTAAAAATGTCACTAAAATTAGAAGCTTATTGGGTTTGGCTGGATATTATCGGCACTTCATTGAAAATTTTGCTCGGATCTCGGTGCCAATGACTAAATTAACCAAAAAGGGTATGAAATTCGACTGGGTAGAGGAATGTGAGAAGAGTTTCCAAGAATTGAAGAAGAGGTTGGTGTCGGCCCCTGTGTTGACCATCCCGGAAGGCACAGGTGGAATGACAGTCTACACTGATGCTTCCAAAGTTGGTTTGGGTTATGTTCTCATGCAGCGAGTAAGGTAATAACGTATGCATCCGACAACTAAAGGAGTATGAAAGAACTACCCCACTCATGACTTGGAACTAGCATGATCATTTTGCCCTTAAGATTTGGCGACATTACTTGTATGGGGAGAAGTGTGAGATATACAGTGATCACAAAAGCCTTAAGTACTTTTTCACCCAGAAGGATTTGAACATGAGGCAGAGGAGATGGCTTGAGCTCATGAAGGATTATGACTGCGACATTCAATATCATCCCGGCAAGGCTAATGTAGTGGTAGATGCATTGAGTCGGAAGGCACAGACTGTGTCACTTTCATACTTAGCAGTCAGCCCACCACTCATACAAGAGGCGACACTAATGGATGAAGCTCTCTTATATGAAGGAGCAACCTTAGAGTTTGAACGTCAACCAGAAAACCTTAAATGGTTGATTGTATCCTTAGCGGCTCTCGAGTGCATCGACTATTAGGCAAGAGGTGATAATGAAACAACCTTTGGATCTTGAATTGCAGCGGATCAGAGTCAAGGTTCAAGATCAGACGATGAACGACCCAGATTTTGTTTTAGCCAGTGATGGGGCATTGATGTTTCGAGGCAGATTGTGTGTACCCAATGATTTGGATATACAAGATAAGATAGTGCGAGAAGCACATAGCTCAGAGTACTCACTCCACCCAGGAAGTACAAAAATGTACAAAGACCTCAAACAAAATTACTGGTGGCCAAGCATGAAAGTCACAATAGCTCTATATGTAGCGACTTGTCTTACATGCCAGAAAGTAAAAGCTGAGAGGCATCGACCTTATGGTACTCTTCACCACTCCCGATGCAGAATGGAAGTGGGATAGGATTACAATGGACTTAGTCACGGACTACCATGTACACCTAAGGAGATGGACGCGATATGGGTGATCGTTGATCGGCTTACTAAGACTGCTCATTTCGTTCCCATCAAGACCAAGTTCTCTATGGCCAAATTAGCACAACTTTACATGGATAACATAGTGTGCTTGCATGGAGTTCCAGTGAGCATTGTACCAGATAGGGACCCAAGGTTCACTTCTAGATTTTGGAAAAGTTTTCAGCGTGCCTTAGGATCACAATTGAATTTGAGTACTGCTTTCCACCCACAGACCGATGGTCAGTCGGAGTGAACCATACAGATATTAGAAGACATGCTCAGGGCGTGAACAATGGAAATGTGTGGTAGTTGGGAAGAATATATACCCCTTATGGAGTTTGCCTATAACAACAGTCACAAAGCTACAATTGGAATGGCTTCGTATGAGGCATTATATGGTAGGAAGTGCAGAATCCCTCTGTATTGGGATGAGGTAGGCGAACGTCGAATGTTAGGACCTGAAATGATACAGATGACTTGCGACAAAGGTCGATGTTATTGAGCGGATTAAAGCAACTCGGTCTAAATCAAAAGAGCTATCTGAGACACCCATAGAAAAGACATTGAATTTTAGCCGGGAGAAAAGGTATTTCTCAAGATCTCTCCTACTAAAGGGTTGCAAAGGTTTCACGAAAGGGAAGTTGAGCCCAAGATACATTGGACCATTTGAGATCTTAGCCGGGTTGGCTCGATAGCCTACATGCTTGCTCGCCACCTTCACTCGGGGATGTTCATAATGTATTCCATGTATCCATCTGAGCGATCGTTCATGATCCCTCTCATATATTACCCGTGGAACCAGAATACCTAGAAGCTGACATGACCTATACGGAGCAGTTGGCTGAAATTTTGGACCGAAAGGTCAAGACCCTTCGCAACCGCTCCATTTCTTACATAAAGGTGCGATGGGCTAATCATTCACTTGAAGAAGCATCTTGGGAGAAAGAGGAGAAATCAAGCCAAGTACCCTCATCTTTTGAACAACAATACGTAATTTCGAGGATGAAATTTGAAAGGGGGTTAAATGTAATACCCTACTTCTTAAACCGGTCGATTTCATGGTTGACCGGTTTAACCATCGAGACCCGAACGGAGAGAGCTAAAGCGGGTTCCTTATGGACCATGATGGCAAGGGTGACCTTAAACACCGGGTGGCCCGACAAGTCCGAGCCAGTGCCAGAAGAGATGGGGGTACCCAAGCTATGTACATGCTCCTATCATAAGGTCATGTACGGATAAAGCATGTATGTAGTCGTAGCTTAAGGCGCATACGTATATTACATCTTATGCCAAGAGTGAGATTCGTGCCAAGGGCCGAGTTCTGTCAAAATCTCACTTGTTGGCTAAGTTTTGGCCCTCAGGTGAGCGGACAGGTGGGCGCATCCACCCACCTGAGTGACCCACCCATGTGATTGCTTAGTTATTTTAGGGAGTATAAATAGCAATTATGTTTTCCTTTTTCTTTTCTTTTCTCATTTATGATACTCGGACGTTGGTGAGAAGATTAAAGAAAGGAAATAAGAAGAGAAGAGAAGGAAGAGGAGGAAGAGATGGATTTCAGCGGTGCCGAGGCTTGATCTTCCCATTCCGACGCCGGAAGAGTGATCTCCAACACTAGATCTACGTTTAGAGGTGAGCGAAGGCTGGGTTCCTTAAACTTTCACCATACCCAAGTAAAACCCTTGATTTGGGTAGGGTTTCTTGAGATCTTGTAAATCCCCCTTGAGATGATGAATCTAAGGTTTAATAGATGGTTTATGTGTTGATTTTGAAGGATTTGAAGAAGGGTTTCCACGGTTACATGGCTAAGTTTTGGCCCTCAGGTGGGCGGACAGGTGGGCGCATCCACCCACCTGAGTGACCCACCCATGTGATTGCTTAGTTATTTTAGGGAGTATAAATAGCAATTATGTTTTCCTTTTTCTTTTCTTTTCTTTTCTCATTTATGATACTCGGACGTTGGTGAGAAGAGTAAAGAGGAGAGATTAAAGAAAGGAAATAAGAAGAGAAGAGAAGGAAGAGGAGGAAGAGATGGATTTCAGTGGTGCCGAGGCTTGATCTTCTCATTCCGATGCCAGAAGAGTGATCTCCAACACTAGATCTACGTTTAGAGGTGAGCGAAGGCTGGGTTCCTTAAACTTTCACCATACCCAACTAAAACCCTTGATTTGGGTAGGGTTTCTTGAGATCTTGTAAATCCCCCTTGAGATGATGAATCTAAGGTTTAATAGATGGTTTATGTGTTGATTTTTAAGGATTTGAAGAAGGGTTTCCACGGTTACAAGGGCATTGGTGATTGGAAGCGATTTTGGGGTTTTGAAGGAGTTCTTGAGCAAAGAAGGTAAGATGGCTTCCCATTCCTTAAATCTAACCTAGATCTAGGTTAGAACCATCTTATGAGACCATGAATAAGTGAAGAATGGGTTTGGAAAAGCCCCATTTGAATCCCCAAAGGTTGGGGGAAGTTTGGGAAGAAACAGCAGTTTCCTGCCAAGACCGGTGGGCCAAACCGGTGGGCCATTTGGCCCACCTGTGGGCACCTGTCTAAGAGGGCAGGGCCCTCGGGCCCAACCGGTGGGCCACCCTACCCGTCGGTCTTAACAGGACCCTCAGGCCCAACCGGTGGGTCAGATCGGCGGGCCGACCGATGGGCCAACCTACCCACCGATCAAGACCGGTGGGTCTGGCTGGTGGGTCAGACAGCTCCGAACGTGATTTTTACGTCCGATTGGACCCCAAAACGGATGGATGACCTTATTTTAGGATTCTAAACATGATCTTGTCATTGGATCGTGTTAATCTTGATCCCAAAGTGGTGAAATACTAACCCTGCTCACTCATGATAGGTTCACCAAATCTCACGCTTCTCTTGGGATCTCACCGTCTGGCGTGAGTCCTTGTACACTACAGGTAAGTGGGGAGAGGATGTTTGCCCTTGTTTCAAGGCATTGTTTGGCATTCATTTAATTGTATCTAGACTAGCCATGTCATCATGAAAATGTTATGTAGATTAGCCATCCTCAGATATTGTGCTATGTGTGTTGTGTTTATTTCTAAATGCCAAGTGATGATATGCTTATATGATGAATGTTGACATCATTGTGCATGATGCATTAATAGACTAGACACCGTAGTCGGCTTGAAAATGAGTGCATTGGTGGCCCGTGGTATGGGACGCGGTGGCACTATGCAATCGTACTATTGTCATATAGGAGCATGCGGTTTAGGATTATCATCTTTCCATGCTCGACCCTTCCCAGAGGGTTAAGGTGTTGGGTTACCATTTGGGGAAGCGTGGTCGTGGTTGTCGGTCCTTGTGGCGGTTAGACATTCGCCTTGGCTGGTCATTAGGACGATCGGCAACCCGATGGTATATTCAAGAGGCCAATCGTCTTGCTTTTAAATTGCTAAAGTCGGCACCTTTAATTTCATCATTTATTTTATGTTGAGTTCGATGGTGGCATGTTTTACTTTTCGAGTACTCACGGTGGGCCTTCTCAACAGCCCTATAGGCGTGTCGCGGGATGGAGTTCACGGCTCGTACCGAGTATCAGCACCTTGTGGTTGTAGTAACACTAAACCAAAGACTTAGTAATGTTGCTTAGGTGGATGTGATTTAAAATGTATTGTATAGCATATAGTGCATACGGTTGTGATTTGTTGTGTGGACTGCTTGTGGTCCATCTTTCCACTCTTGAGCTAGTGAGCTCATCCCGTGTGCACCTCTTTTAGATGATTTTGCGGATCATCAACCGAGATGAGCAGGCGGGTCCCACAGTTGAGTTCCGAAGAGGTGGTGGGTCCACGAGGAGTTAAACACGGCCTGATTGCTCGTCGAGAGTTATCTTCTTGGGACCGCAGTTCTAATACCGAGTGAGCTCCACTTTTGATGCAGGCCGAGCTCTACCTTTGGATGCGAAATGGGCTCAACCTTTGATCTGGTGAGCTCTACCTCCCGATACCGAGTGAGTGACTCTAATTTTGATGATTCCTTTTGTGTACTTGATATGTGAATTGTACTCTTATTGTGTAAATATCATGCCTTGGGCCCACATGTATTTAACTATTGTATCACAATTCGGTATCAAGTATTATGGAAATATTCACGAGTAAACCAAGTCTTCATTTGAGCGATGAGTTCTTTCTTAGTTGTGTGTATCTTTGTGGTGGAATCATGTCGGATGATCTGGCGAGTTTGGGTTAACGGTGTTAACCCGATCAGCGCGTTACGTGACGGGTGTGACAATGAGGGTCAGTCAAACTCCCACATTGGATCAGGGTTCCAGCCCCCCAACGATACATACTGATGCAGCTTCCGATGTGACATGCACCATTTAGTAGCGGTGGATCTCGATCGAGTTTATTACATTTCATAGATATCTACCTAACATTAGGGTACCTCCATTATATTGATGATGATGTTTAAAAGGGCTGATGTAACAAACTTCGAATATTATTTCTAACATACTATGACATAGACAGTTTTTGTGATTCAATCAGAGCAAAACGTGACTCGACATCAGTAACAACAATATGATGGTTATGATTATATGGCCGACACTCATTTTAGTACTAGTGTACTTGGAGTCTAGGTCTATGATGAGTTTGATGTATGATTGTGTTATTGTATTTATGTTATGTACTTGTGTAGTTATATGACTTATGTCATATGTTACTATGTGTATCAATGATTCAATGTCTGTGGCTCATTTCAGTCAACACTCATCAATCATCCATGTCATTAATTAGTAAAACAATTTTTATGTCTTTTAATTCCTTATGCTTATTTACACTTTTGATTGAATTATATGTGTTCTGAAAGATTTAGATGTTGTGTGGAATATCCTAAGGTATAGTTCACCTACACTATAGACTATCTAATTAGGGTCCGAAGTCAAAGTACCATTTTGGGTTTGATTTTTAAAAGTTTGAGATTTTCACTATGGTTAGGAGGCCTAAAACAGGGTAATTGATAAGTTTTAGAAGCTAAAAAGGCTATATGGCCACCGAAACCACCAATCGAGATAAAACTGAGACCTTGAACCTTACTTTTAATACATTGATACAATTCATTTTTAGAAGAAAAGAATACGAGGGAATCAAACCAATATAAACTTAAACAAAGAAGGGAGATTGACCTGGCTGTAATAAATAAGGACTACAATTAGGATTCAATTGTGCTTCTCATCTATTAATTTTCATTTTGGAGTAATAGGAGAGGCTTCAGACTTATCCAGAATTAATTATCCAACACCATGAACAATAGGCGAGTTGTTTACTCTTATAACTTTCATTGATGCATCACTATTGTCGCAAAAAGAAGATGTTGTTTCTACCCCAATTGAAATAACCTAGAAGCGGTAAATAGGTTATACTATTGAATTTAAAAATTTCTCGCCTTTGGAGATTAGATGTGATTATAATTCAAAATGTGGAATGTAAAAATAGAAGCAATCACAATCAACACTAGAATTTATAGTGGTTCGATTCAACTCAAGTCTCCACTTGAGAGGTACTCCACTAGTTCTTCCCATTCAATGCACTAGGTGGGGAGGAAACACCTTTACAACTATTTTTGTAGAACAAGAGGATCCTTTAAAAATCTCTTTCGCAGGTAGAGAAGGACCTTCTAAATCTTTTCAGGTTGAAAGGGACCTTATGAATCTTTTAAGGATAAAATAATCATCCACACAAGCCTAAATACAATCTAGACAATGTGTAAACAATTAATCAAAGTGGAATAGAAGTTTGAGTTCATATGACGCATGATATGTAAGTATGCAATGAAACAATAATAATTAAGAGT
The DNA here is from genome assembly GCA_022985045.1 of Macadamia tetraphylla. Taxonomy (NCBI): domain Eukaryota; kingdom Viridiplantae; phylum Streptophyta; class Magnoliopsida; order Proteales; family Proteaceae; genus Macadamia; species Macadamia tetraphylla. Next base: position 28,901,594 of record CM040971.1, read on the forward strand.
GCACCTTTATGTCTTCCAAATATAATATCAATCAATGTGGAATACCTGAGTTGAAACTCTGGAGTTCTTCTTTGAAGAGAATTCATGAAGACAAGCTCAAGTAATGATCACCCTTTCTCACTTTTAGGCATTTGATAATGATGCTTATGAGAGCAAATTAATTGTGTTTAATGAGACTAAATAGAGTTATTTCTATAGGTAATTAAAGGTCTTCAATAAAGTAAGAGACCAATTAAGATTGAGTCAATAATGTGTCCAACGTATACATTTTAGCTATACTGGTAGTTACTGTAAATGTTACCGTTGGGAAGTTAAACTAGCTGCTGAAGACTAATTCAAAGCATCTGGGGTTGACTTTCGGCTAGCTGGATAACTTATCGGATGAGTTTCGATAGTTGCCAGTTGGCTCTAGTAGCTACCGATAAGCAATTGTTCCCAAAAGCCTGATGTAAACTGGTAAGTACTGGCAGTATATTCTGGAAGTTACCGCTAGTCTTTTGGTTTTCGACCTACAGAACTATTTGTATGAAAACAGTTGCAACTTTTTTGTTTGAGCTCGGAATGAAATGATTCAAATTGTGTTGTCTTCACAACTCAATGATATATACTTTTGTAGAATTAAGTATCTTATGATTCAGTAATTAAGAATGTCCAAATTTCTCTTGACTATAAACTTTGTTGTTAGGACAATAAAGGTCATTACTTTACTTAGCCAATCTGATTCCATCCTCTTTTAGGTCTAAATGAATAGTTGTTAGGTATCACTAGGGTCTTTCTAGGTCAATGAAAATATGTTCATGCCAATGCATATGCCGTGTAGTGTGTGTGTGAAGTGTGTGCTAATTAAACATGACTAGACATAAGGTCTTCGATCTTGGCTTCGTGTCAATTACCTTCAAGGCTTCACTCTCGTCTTGTAAATGATCATCAGCCATCTTCATTTACTTTTTTGCGTTCACAATGTCTTCAAATCTTCATTGCTTGAATCATGAAGACGTGATGTCTTGACACTTCTTGATATCTTGATATGTTGTTAAATTTCCTTCACGCATAACATTTAATACATAATTATTAAATATCTCATTTGTTTGTTATAACCAAAACCAATCTTGGAGTCAAACTTTGGAGGTCAGTGGGTATTCCCGACACCAATGCCATTTCTTCCACGATTTTCTTGGGTCTATTTGGGATTGACGCCACAGGTGTATCACCATTTTCACCCTTCTTTGGGGTCTCATTCCTCACTGCTCGCCTTGTGAGTTGTGAGTTTTGTGACAGCGATCTATATTATGCAACTGTAGAGAGAGAGAGAGAGAGAGAGAGATTATTGGAACTACAAACAATTCAGGAAAAGCAAGAACAGAAAAATGCAAGTGGTGGTTGGCAGGAGCACTCTAGCTATGTCTAGCCACGTCTCTCTTCCTCTTTTCTTCGTAATTCTGTGCACAAATGGATGATGCAAAGTGGGTCTTAGAGAGAGAGAGAGTTGGGGTTGTGACCATTGTCAGCAAAAAGGGGACCGACAAAAAAAGGAAACAAACGGTTTGGGTTTTAAACAGTAAAATTTTTCGAATGATACGGTTAAATAAATAATTAAAAAAACAGAGAACGGTAAAAATCAGAAAATAGATGGTACGAGTTTTTAAAATGTAGATTTCAAATAAACTGTACTAAAAAAAGGCAGTATACTCATATAAATTAAGGAATTATTATATGAATATCTGCATCTAGTGTTCAAAACAACTACAATATCTAACATTAATGCCTATACATCTCATGTCTCGTTATAAGTTTTAAGACATATCAGTGAATATCATCCAATACCGATTCTAAATTCACACACCACACATGTCCAAAGTCTTATTGAGCAATGTGACTAGGTTATGGTGTTGTTCATTTTTGTCCATATAGTCAACACACTCTCGAAGTGATATATGTTCAGTTAGAGTTAGAAGCCATCACTTAAGAAATATTTTTCAACAAATACATCAATTTATAGCTCAATTTCAGGGTCCGTGAATTGAATTTTAATTAAAGGTAAAACATGATAAATATAGTCCATTACGTTAGCTTCAAGTTGGTGAAAGAATCAAGTCGATCAGAGTTCAGGAGAGAGATATATGGTCAATTAAGTAAACATTATGTTCAAAAATCAAGTATTAAAAAACGCCATAAAAATGGAATGTGTTTTAGACGTGTTTAGAATGGGAATGCTTGAAGTTTGTTGTTTTTTTATGTATCATTGGGAAGTATACGGTAAATCGTGTTTTAAACGAAAACGTGTAGAACGGAATTTTAAACGCGTTTTTGCTAACAGTGATTGTGACCAATAAGGATGAGAAATGGGCATAATATATGACTCGAAGAGTGAAGGGAGGTGTCTTTTGACATGTGGTCTCATTAGGAGGTGATGGTTTAATCCTGAAAAAGGATAAGAATCCCATGAATATAAGAGAAATTAAGAGTAGCGATTGTTCGTCTAGGTCTCATACACTCATTCTTGGAATGGTAAGTGGTTGAGTAATTCTAGGGGTAATCTTGTCAGATGAAAAAATATACCTAAAAGATAGAATACTTACTTTTGAAAATAGTATGATATGATATATATTATATAATTTAACATATAGGCTCATATTCCATATCCTAGTTTTAATGATTCTGATATAATAAATACTAAAAAAATTGACTTTTAAGAGATTCTTCCTCCCCAATGGGCGTAGGAAAACTTTGACCTATCAAAATTATGACGTAAGAAAGAACGTGTCTCTAACAGGGATATCATGTAGATGATCTTCCAAGCCCTGGTGGAGTTGTAAATGAGCTTTTCTTTACTGTCAAGAGTTGGAAATGAGCTGGGGCATCCAAAAGGTTCCAGTTGGTTGGTTACTTCCACACATCCTTCTATGATATCTCACTCTTAAGCTGGAGCTGGGCTGTAACCATTAAATAAACCAAGGAAACCAATCCTTATTTTTATCTAAAGTTCAAACAACACGTTTTGCTTTGATAATGTCAACAGTCAAACAGTTGAGGCCTCCACCTCCATCACTACTACACCACACAGGCACACACTAAATACAAACAACACAAGCCCCTCTTTCTCCGTTGCTTCTCCAACCCATTTGGCCAAGTATATCAAAACGATATAAAGAACCCCTACCTGCTTCTCTCCTCCACAACATCCAGACAACAATCTCCACCTTCTCTCCTCCATAACATTCAAAGAATTTCATCCTCTCTCTCTCTCATCTCTTGCAGAGAGCTCTTTCTCTAAATCTCTAAAGCTCCCCTATCTTCACTTCTCAAGTTCCCTATATGGCCTCTTTTGTTTCTACATTGCTCTTCCAAGTCGTCCTGGTAGTTTCCCTCTTGCATTTCTCCAATGCTGGGAGGATACTCACTGGATCAGTGGAGGATCAGTCTATGCTCTTCCAATACCACAATGGTCCCCTTCTCTCAGGAAAAATCTCTGTCAATCTCATCTGGTACGGCAATTTCAAACCTGCCCAACGCGCCATTATCTCAGATTTCATCTCTTCCCTCACATCATCCTCGCAAGCTTCATTGAAGCCCCAACCCCAACAGAGACCCTCTGTTCTCACTTGGTGGAAGATCACAGACAAGTACTACCACCTCAGCTCCAAGAACAAGAAGCCCTCTTCCCTTTCTCTTCAAATGGGTAATCAGATCCTTGACGAGAATTACTCATTGGGCAAGTCCCTCACTAGGAACCAAATCTTGCAGCTCGCAGCTGGTGGCGATCATAGAAACGCCGTTAATGTAGTTCTGACAGCCGCAGATGTCACCGTCGAGAGCTTCTGTATGGATACATGCGGAAGCCATGGTTCCCAAGGCAAGAAATCGAAGTTCGCTTACATCTGGGTTGGTAACTCAGAGACTCAGTGCCCGGGTCAATGTGCTTGGCCCTTCCACCAGCCACCTATGGTCCTCAGAACCCACCATTGGTCTCCCCAAACAATGATGTGGGCATGGATGGAATGGTTATGAATCTGGCGAGTCTCTTGGCTGGAACTGCTACTAACCCTTTTGGGAATGGTTTCTATCAAGGCCCGGCTCAGGCACCATTGGAGGCAGCTTCAGCTTGCCCTGGTATCTATGGAAAGGGGGCTTACCCTGGTTATCCAGGGGATCTGTTGGTGGATCCAACTACTGGTGCTAGCTACAATGCCAACGGTGCAAATGGAAGGAAGTACCTGCTTCCAGCTCTGTTTGATCCTTCCACATCCTCATGCTCTACACTTGTCTAAGAATTAGGGAGAAGAACCAGAAAGTTGTATATAGATATCATACAAGCAAGTATGGTTATAGGTTTTTAGATTTATGTGTGATGTAATTCATTGATTCATTAATTTATTCATTCTATTATTTTTTGGATAAACAGAGTCTTTGCTGGTGACATCGATGAATAATGAGAATGGTAGCAAGTTATTACTCTACTCTATTTGAAACCAAGGTTGATCAGTAGTTTATAGAATTTTTTTCTTTCTAATATATACACACCTGTTTTATGAACTTTTGGGGACTAAAAATCGGTTTTAATTGGATAATCTTAAACCTTTCGATGAACAAATTGTTTCTAAAAAATTCTTTTAATGTTGGAAGGAAAAATATGATACCATAAACAAAGAAGAGTAAAGATTAAAAATCATAAAATTGAATGGAGACAATTGTTTTGTTTAGTCAATTGTGATAGTTGGTTTATAGATATTAATAATTTTGCATATGAATTTGGAAAACAGTGTAAACATTTCTCTCCTCTATTCATTTGTCAAATTTTAAGCCATATCATGGTATACTGGTTGGTATACAGAGCTTACCATATTGTAAACATTGAAAAATGATTGAAAACAAAGGGATTTGATAGTACATGTTTGACAACTAAAAATACAAGCAAATCAACTCTGCTATAGAAGGTGAACCATTCCATACCCATCTGATGTCCCGTGGCCTTCCGTGGCCTTGGTACTCTATAGTGGTATTCTATCTTTTGAAATCAGCTCACCAATTGAAGAAGCTCCCAATCAGATATCTTTATAGAATTTGATATTTTATCACCAATTGAAGAAGTTCTTGCAGAAGCTAGACTAAACTAGGCTAGGCTGGCCTCACTGGCTAGTTCTACCTAGGTCCGATGGTGTAGGACTAGCTCTTCAGCAACCCTTATAGGCTTTGACACAATTGGACATTCGTAGCACCTTAAGGTGGGAGCATTGGTCTTCAAATATTTCGGCTATGTGAACCAATCAAGCCTGCATCATTCCCCCTTGTGAGAAAGTTTTCGTCTCTGGATTTAAATGATCGTTATCATCGTTTATGTCACCCATATAGGGTGTCAAATGCCGAATATTGAAAACATCATGTATCTTCATGTGAGGTGGAAGCTTGAGCGTATACAATATAATTAAACATTCCTCTTCGAAAGCAGTCTATCTTTCAGGAAACAAGGTCAAATTTCTAATTTCAAGGTCTCCATAAATTTTAAACAATCCTGGTCAAATGAATATTGAAAACATCATGTATCTCCAAATGAGTACATTATGGAGAGAGACAGAGAAGAAGAAAGAGACCACTACAAAAAATGGTCTTTAGCAGCGGTTTTTTCCCGCCACTAAAGCCATATATACCGCCCCTATTGCCTTTAGGGGTGGTTTTTTAAACTCCTGGATAACCGTCACTAAATATGTTCCACATACATTTCAATAAACCCCTTTGTGCAAATTTAGACAACACATTCCATCATAGCCCCCCACCCAACTAAAATTCAAAAATGAATAAACAAGAAATAAGACAACAGAGGAAATTATGAATCCTTTCAACATATTGTTCAACAACTCAACTATATACAATGTCAAAGCAAAGACATGCATTTTTCCTAACATGTCAATTGCAACATGTCAATTGCAAATCACTGTAAAGGTTGTGGGTCTCATTCTTCTCTCTTACTCGGATGATGCCCTCATTTTTTACGTCATAAGTCCTTAGAAGAGTAGCAACTCACCACAATTATGTCAACCTGAACAATATAGCAGAGTTTAAGATTTCATCGTCAACCAATAGAAAAAATGAGTCAAAGAAAATAAGGAACTTTCCAATTTGATATTAAGGATAAGAGGTAGTAAGAAGCAAGAGTCTAGTTTACATCAACAATAATCCCACATGAATCTACTTCAGAATCTATCTTTCTTCTTCTCCTTCTTTTTCTATTTGTAATTATATTCATTTATCATAATGTTCAAGAGTTCAACATTATTTCTGATTGTTATCTAATTTATCTGTTCTCTGTTATTTCTTTCTTTCACTCCCTTTAATTCCCTGATAAACATCTAGTCTTGGGCTTGTCCTGCAGTTCAAAATCATATGTTTATTTAATTAAAATGAGCTGATTATGGTTGATCAAGCTTGGTAATAATAATTACATTTCACCTACAAATAGAAAAACAAATGAAAATAGAAGCTTGACAGCACAAAGCTAAATTACAATACATTTCACCTACAAAGAAAAGAAGAGATTCCAATAAAAATGATAATTCTAAGGATATTTGGAATACCTTTACATTCGTGGACAGCCCCTTCTAATGAGTTGGAGTTTCTGAAAAAACATAGGAGAAGAAGTGTGACTGTGCCTCGACTCCCTCACATGTGCGCGTACATCCTCTTGCAAGAGCTGTCCGAGAGAGAAAATAGGAGAGATTAGAAGGAAAGAGAAAGTGTAGTGCAATAAGAGAGACAGAGAGAGAGGAAAAGAAGGATATTTACAAGGAGGATCAGAATTGAACAGAACATAGATATTTCTTTCCACAACTTCTCTCATGGAATCATCTAAATATGGATACCACCAAGCGAAACATCTGTTCACTATATTCATCTCACTCCCAATGCACAAAGTATGTATTAGAACATGCATCAATTGCATCAATAACTAGACATATCCCACTACACTGTTAACATACATATCACAGGGTCAGATACACAAACTATGTTTTGACATTCAACTCCATTCAGAGCCCTACTAGTTGTGTACATTCATTATTCATCTAGTTTAAGAAGTTAATTTAAGAAGCACTCAGATGGTACAGTATGAGAGTATTCCATACTGCTATGTCAATTTTGAGTGAAACACATGCATAGGTAACTAGACTTGGATAATAAGCAGGTTGAGTGGAGCACATGCATAGGTCCATGAGTAGTTAAAATAGAAGAACAAGACTAATAGGATACATTGCAACACAACCAAGGAGATCAATTATTTATCAATAAAGTATATAATGGATATTAACCAAATCTAGAGCAATGGAAAGAATCAATCATTATTGTACATTTTAGTTCCATGAGTACTGATGCGTTAAAAATTGACCGAATGACCTTCCCTGCAATTCCTGGTGCTCCAGCCGACCTGCACAGAAGGGATGACAGGGGAGAGCTGGGTTGACCCGACGGGGAACTTTCCGATGCCTAAGTCAGATCTTTCCACAGCAGATGCTCAAGAGAGCTTTTCCAGTAAAGGAAGAAGTGAGTGATCGATCCCCTATGATGGAGGCTTACCTTGGTTATTTATAGGCTGCTGATGGAGGGAGAGTGTGGCTCTGTGATTCTGGGAATATTCTAGGTTCCAAGGAATATTCTAGGAATATTCTCCATTGATCTCGGAGGTGCAAGTCGTGAGAGGGGTGGACGCCTCTGATGACGTGTAGTGGATAGAGTCCTGCCCCCGTGATCAGTGATTACATTCCTTGAATGTAAGAGTGGACAAGAGCACGGTTCTGGGTGCCTTACTTGACTGTGCCGAGCCGAGGTGACAAGTTGGTCGAGCCGAGGTGCGGTAGCACGGCCTGATGGAGGGCCGAGGTGGTAGCACGGCGTGGTGGAGGGCCGAGGTGGCAGCACGGCGTGGTGGAGGGCCGAGGTGGCAGCACGGCGTGGTGGAGGGCCGAGGTGGCAGCACGGCCTGATGGAGGGCCGAGGTGGCAACACGGCCTGATGGAGGGCCGAGGTGGCAACACGGCCTGATGGAGGGCCGAGGTGGCAGCATGGCCTGATGGAGGGCCGAGGTGGCAACATGGCCTGATGAAATGCCAAGGTAGAAGCACGGCCTGTTGGAGGGCCGAGGTGCAGCATTGGTCAGGACCGGTCCTTGCCCATGCCGTGGTTGGGAAGAAATACCCTCATCAAGTACCTAACCCAAAAAAAAGTTCCATGAGTAAAGGACAAATTGGATACATTGCAAAAGACTTTTAGAGAAAAGAAATGATAACAATTTCCTAGAGATCCATTTTATGTATGTTTCCTCCAAAAACATATCAGCTTGAATAACTAGTTGATATCTATGGACACAATAAATCAAATAGAAATTTGCATTAGCAAACAATAGTTTCAACAAATATGATGTATTCAACAGGTGTGATTGTTAGATCAAACACCAAGAAATACGAAAATAAAGAGACAATAGATCCACACGACACAGAGATTTAACGAGGCTCACACACTAGTGTGGTGTGCTACTTCCTCGGGCGAAGAAGAAACTGTTTCACTATGCAGAAGAGAGATTACATCCAAGCAGCGGCGAGAAAACTCACCCTGAAATCCTAGCTCGTTAAACCCCTAAAATACAATGAATTTTCAACAAGACAATAGTACATTATATATAATCCAAGTCACGAGTCGACCCATTGGGTCGCAGTCGATCCGGTAGAACCATACTGCCAGGGCCTAAGCCCAAAACCCATCACTGATCTCAGAAAACTTCCCATTCGAGTTACCACCAAAATATGTTGGATCGAGAATACTTCAAAACGGTGATGGAAAGGTTTTGAGACAAACTAAACAGTGATGGAAAGGGAAATGGAACACTTAGAAGTGGAAAGTGGAAAGCATACATTCGGTCAACTGTAGAATAAAATCTTTACATATTCAAGAGCATATAAATGCATTGCCCTTACATATATGATAAGGGTTAATGCTGATTTCCACGATTATTACAAAAAGAGTGGGATTCATTGACTTCACATTCCCCATATATGGGGTCAATATATAAAGTGCAGAAGTAAAATTGAAGTCATAGAATATGTAAGTAAAATTCAGGGATTTGAAAGTTGGAAATGAAGTGGGAAGAAATAAATAAAGGGTTTTTTGTTCCAACTTCTATTGGGTTAGAATCAAACTCTCCTATGTATAGTAAATCAAAATGCAAAGTAAAGGTACGGAGTCGATTGTTACCTTCGATTGAAAGGGTACAGATCGATTTGAGGGAAAACCCCCTTGTTAAGGCTAAGATCCTAATACCCCAGAGTTTGGGACCGAAAGAAGGAGATTTGAGAGATATCGAACTCTCTTTGGTTGCGCCAGTGCTAATGGTAGAACAGGGTAGAATATCTAGAAAAAAAAATGGTAAAAAAGAACAAGAAGAAAGTAAGAAGGAAGAAAACATGTGGTTTTGTATTCTGCCCCTTATGAAGGAAAACCCCCTTCTCCACATTCTCCTTGTATTTCTGCTTTGTGGATTCACCGTCCGTGGAACCCACCACTACTTCTTTTACTCCTTCCATCGTCTTCTTAGCAGTTCGACTCACCGACTCCGCCTTTTCCTTGGCTACCCTGCTTGAACTCTTCCGCAGTTGACCTCCATCTCTCTCTGATCACATTCCCATTGCACTTTTTGCTTTCTCTATATCTCTGAAACGATTTTCTGGCTGGAGTGGAGCACAAAAGAGGAGAAGGTGAAGATAGGGGGTCAGGGTTTCGCAGTAGAAGGAGAGGAGAGCGGGATTGAAAGAAGCGCGAGTCAAGAGAAATAGCGGGAATACTTCTCTTGATCCCATTATGCTACTTCCAATTTAAAAACGAAAAACTCTAACTATGGAGGCGGAAAACAAGCGCCACTGTTGCATACCTCTAGGGGCAGAACATAAAACCACCCCATATAGCATACTTGGTCTCTTATATTTTAATATAAAAAGCGAGATCTGTTGTGAGTGACATAATTTATCGTCCCTATTACCCGACCTTTGGGTGAATAAATACAACCGCCACCCGGGGCAAATAAATAAAACCGTCCCTATTACTTAACCTTTAGGTGTATGCATTAAACCGCCCCTATTGCTATATCTTTAGGATACAAAAAATCGCCACTAAATCTGTCCCTATTGACCCCTTTTTTTGTAGTGCAACAAGGTTTCTTGTGGTTTCCTCCCTTATATGTTCAATTTTCTCATCTAGCTAGTGATCATAGGAGAATATAGGAGAAGTACCTTGCTACATGGATTAAAAAGTTTTCCACTGCATTTTGCTTTACTATGGATCCCAAACAAGGTACACTTTTATTAGTTATAGTTTCTATCACATTGTTCTTAGTGTTCTTAATTTATCTACAGTGATCCATGGGTCGTCTAAGGTTTATATCTCGTGAGAGATTTTTTTATCCTACAGAATAATGTACATAAGATTATCTATAGGATGTTTGTAAGCTGAAGTTTGAAGGGGGTTTGAGGATTCAGAAGTTGCAAGATATGAATAAAGCTTTGCTTTATAAGTTGGCGTGAAAGAGAAAACATGATAATTCTGAAATTAGTTCTTTTTTTTTTTTTTACATGCAGATTCCTAAAGAGTTATGGTTTTTTCAAGCAAACATAAAGTTTTTCTTCAGTTTGTCCAGCAATCCACAAGGTTTGGAGTTTCATTTCCTCTCAAGAAAGATGGGTTGTTGTTAATGGAAGAAAAATCAGGTTTTAGAAAGACATCAGGTTGGGGGAAATTTTCGTGGCTAAGACATCTAATTATAGATCCTAATATATTTAATCCTGCTGACTCTCTTCTTTCAGACTATGTTGACAATCATCAATGGTGATTTCCTATACGTCACTCTTTGTTTGGTTGGTGGTTTCTGCATGGAAAACTTCCACTGATGATGACTTTATTTGTAGTATGGGTATCTGGAATCGAGATGTGAATTGTGTACATGTTGTTGGAAGTCCTCTCACTTGATCCTGGAATGCCCATTTGGTCGTGTCATATGGTCGAGTTTTTTGGATCATTTTGATCTATTTTTGGTGTGGAGTGAATTGCTTCAGTGGTGGAACCGAAAAAGTGCTTTCACTTGTCTGAAAGAGGCATGGTTGGAAGGGCTTGTCTTGATTCCTTATGGTATTTAGCTTGAAAGTAACCGTATGGCATGAAGGAGTTAGTAGGAATTTTCACCTCAAAAAACATGTGGTTCTGAGTTCAACTCATTTAACCTCTTTGGGGTCACTCATACGGGGGTACTTAGTGTTCTTCACTACTTTCATTCAAAGTTAAATCGTTTTCATTTAACCTTAGCATTACCTGATTCATGTGGTTGTGAGGTCAGTACAAGCCCGTGGAATTGGTCAAGCCGAAGGCTTGAATACACGTCGTTAACAAAAAAAAAAAAAAAGGTCAACAAATCAGATTTTCAATATGGTTTTACATGATTTGAAGGAGATTTAGTCATGTTTGAAAGGTACAATTACTTTAGTGTTCGACCTCACCTATTCTAGAAAATTGGTGTTGAATATCCGTTCCTGCATGTCCTTTGGCTAAGCTTGAAAATTTTTGTTGTTTGTTTGCATCAGGGTGGGTGAAACTCAATTTTGATATATGTTCTCTGGGTAACCTAGGAAGAGCTAGTGCAAGGGCATCTTTAGAGATCAGATGGTTTTAGTGATTCAATCATTTTATGAATTCCTTGGGATTCAGAAGAATTTAAAGGCAGAGTTTTTGGCATTTATTTGTGGAGTGTACTTCGCTCAGATGGGGTGTGAAAAAACTTTGGATTAAAACGAATTTTGTACCAGTTGTGTTGTGCATCTAGCTTAATCACATCCCTTAGTTTTTTGCTCAAGATTGATTTGCGATTTTTCCATTCCTTTCATCTATTGAGTGAAAATTTTTCCACAGCTTTAGGGAAACCAATCCAATTGTACTCGTTGGTGAAAGAGGCATTAGAGTTGGATTTATCTAATTTCAATGTCAATCTCCCTTCAAATTTACAAGAAATGGCATGGACTGTCATATGGATAAACCTCGGTTCTTTGGTTTTGTTGATGATTGGTTTTTGTGTTGTATTTCTCCTGCTAATGCCAATGCCAAAGGTGGCATTTTATTTCCATTAGTGAATTGTATTCGTTTGGATATGTTTAAATGTTAATCGTGTATTTTATTTATTTAATTTATTATATAATTATTTAATTAAAATGCATTATATGAATGTATTATATGATTTAACAGATGAGCTCATATGTCCAAAATTTAATGATTCTGATATGATAAATAATAAAAAATAAAATTTAAGGATTCTTCCTTCCAGTGGGCGAAGGAAAACTTTTGAACTTAAAAATATCACCAGTTTCACAATCTCAAACTTAAACGATTTTCCAATACCTAGTGGATGATCTTCTTCTAAAAGGAAGAAAAAAAATATTCCAACACCTGGTGGGAGTTGTAAATGGGCGTTTTTTAGCTGTAACAATTGGAACTTGGAAATTAGTTTCGGCACCGAAAAGGGGTCGAGTGGTTAGTTATTTCCATCCTTCTCTCATCCCCGCTCTTATAAGGCTGTAACCATTAAATAAAGTTGTAAGCAACACGTTTTACTTTTTATAACGTCAATAGTCAAACAGTTGAGGCCTCCGCATCCATCACTACAACCCTCCCTAGCTACTACATACACACAAACCCCTCTTTCTCCGTTCCTTCTCTATAACCATTTGGCCAAAATTATCAAGAGTATATAAAGAGCCCATACCAACATCTCTCCTCCACAACAATCTCAACCTTCTTTCCACCAAAATATCCAAACATCCCTCTCTCTCTCTCTTGCAGAGAGCTCTTTCTCTAATTCTCTAAAGCTCCCGCATCTTTAATTCTCAAGTTCCCTAATATGGCCTCTTTTGTTTCGACATTGCTCTTCCAAGTCCTCCTGGTGGTTTCCCTCTTAGATCTCTCCAATGCTGGGAGGAGACTCACTGTATCAGTGGAGGAGCAGTCTATGCTCTTCCAATACCACAATGGTCCCCTTCTCTCAGGCAAAATCTCTGTTAATCTCATCTGGTACGGCAATTTCAGACCTGCCCAACGCGCCATTATCTCAGATTTCATCTCTTCCCTCACATCATCCTCACAAGCTTCATTGAAGACCCAACCCCAACAGAGACCCTCTGTTCTCACTTGGTGGAAGATCACAGACAAGTACTACTACCTCAGCTCCAAGAACAAGAAGCTCGCCTCTTCCCTTTCTCTCCAAATGGGTAATCAGATCCTAGACGAGAATTACTCATTGGGCAAGTCCCTCACTAGGAACCAAATCTTGCAGCTCGCAGCTGGAGGCGATCATAGAAAAGCCATTAATGTTGTTCTGACCGCCGCAGATGTCACCGTCGAGAGCTTCTGTATGGATACATGCGGAAGCCATGGTTCCCAAGGCAAGAAATCGAAGTTCGCTTACATCTGGGTTGGTAACTCAGAGACTCAGTGCCCGGGTCAATGTGCTTGGCCCTTCCACCAGCCCACCTATGGTCCTCAGAACCCACCATTGGTCTCCCCAAACAATGATGTGGGCATGGATGGAATGGTTATGAATCTGGCGAGTCTCTTGGCTGGAACTGCTATTACCCTTTTGGAATGGTTTCTATCAAGGCCCGGCTCAGGCACCATTGGAGGCAGCTTCAGCTTGCCCTGGTATCTATGGAAAGGGGGCTTACCCTGGTTATCCAGGGGATCTGTTGGTGGATCCAACTACTGGTGCTAGCTACAATGCCAACGGTGCAAATGGAAGGAAGTACCTGCTTCCAGCTCTGTTTGATCCTTCCACATCCTCATGCTCTACACTTGTCTAAGAACTAGGGAGAAGAACCAGAAAGTTGTACATAGAGATATCATTCGGGAGAGTATAGTGATAGTCTGTATGTATATGATGTAATTCATTTATTTATTAATTTATTTATCCTATTATTGAATTAACCACCAATCGAGTTAATAGTCTCAAGTCCTTCCAGTGACCTGCAGAAAAGAGAAGCCTAACTAGCAACAGATCGATAATACTGGTAGTAATATCTCAAAAGTTGCATCCCTTACCTCAGGAGCGTGCATGGTTTCAAGTATCGGTCTCGTATCGATCATATCGATCTTATTGGATTGGTATCGGTTAAGACTGATCTTCGACCTTGACCTATCTAGATCAATTATATGTATCGTTTCAGGAGTAAAATAGTAAAAAATTAGTACTTAAAAAAAAAAAAAAAAAACATAGGGACAAAACCGACTGATACCCATCGATCTGATCCGATTCAGATTGATATCAGATCAATATCGACAGATACCAATACCGATATCATCCCCTATATCCTTAGGGGCGTGCTCTTGTATTTATAGGCTGATCTTAAGGCTTTTGTGGAGACTCATATTGGCAAGTAATTTGTTCTTAGTAGGAATTTCTTTAGAAGAGTCCTTTTAAGAATGTATGTCTTTATTTGGTTATGTTTCATATTCGGAGTGGATCTATGAGGAGATTGCCTTCATGTACATGAGGCAATAAGATTTGCTGAGTTGACGATCTCAGTATCATATTCCTAAGCAAGTTAAGGTTAGATCATGGATTTACTTCTAGGTATTGGTACTGGTATTGATCTGTATCAAATCAATATCAGAGAGAATCAGTGTGCATCAATCAATTTTACCCCCTTGTTTTTTTTCAAAAATATTATATTTTTTTTACTGTTATACCTCTTAAACGATATGGTTAAACAATTCGAATTGATCAAAGATCAGGAATTGATTTCATCCAATATCAATACGATACTGATAATTAAAACCATGGGTCAGATAGATAGATATGAGGTCTGATCGGATCATGTCATGCCTAGGCCGATCAGCAAGGTTGGTTGGTCAATGACTTATTTTTTTGGGTAGAATGGTTGGTCAATGACCATGAGCACTATAGTTACGGATCCGTTTCCCTATGGCAACCTGAGTGGTCGGTGCCGGCCATAGGACATATGAGCAGGTCGCCCATAGGGGTTGGTCCGCTTGAGTACTTATGGATAGGTCGTCTCATGAGGTTGGGGTTCTTGAGATCTCTTTGCCACGTGTCATTTTCTGATTAGTCATAATTCCAAAGTCTTTTTTTAATTTTTGGTAGAAGTCATAATTCCAAAGTCATCATCTATTAATTTGGACTTTCTTAGAATAGGAATTTAAAACTAATTAATAGTCTCAAAGCCGCGTCTATGTATATAATAAGATGTATACACACGTATATGGGTTTCAAGATTCAGTGAATTATATATACTATCCCAAAAACAAATGGGGGGGAAAATAATAATATAGGAAGAAAGAATAAGGCAGCTAAAGCAACTACCTCCAATAATTTACTGGATATGTTATAAAGTTTAGACATGTCCATATCCAGTCAAAAACTCAGGATATGTTTGATATGCATTCCAATTCTTTTAAGAGAATGAGAATTACCATTATTTCTTTAATTTTATCATTTTTGATCATTACCTTCCTTATTCATCATATCGTTTTTCTTCCAACGCTAGAATTCATTGTTTAGACATAATTTGTTCATGAAAAGGTTAAAATCATTCAATCAAAACCATTTTTTTTTATCGCAAGATTTCATAGAACGGGTCTAGATTAGGGGGGTGGGGGGAGAAATCTATTAACTACTAATCACTATTTGTTCAAATAAAGTAAGGTGACAACTTAATAGCAAACTCATTATTCGTCAATGTCATCAACAAATACTCTGTTTTTCTGAGAATAATAGAAAGGAAGAGAAAATTACACCTCGTCTCATTTATTTTGCTAAAATTATATTTGGATTCAAATATTTGAAGGAATTACACCTCCTTGTATTTTCTAAGATTTTACAATTAGGTCCAATCCATTAATATCCATTAAATTAGGACGGTTAACTGATGACTTCACCTAACACCTCCTTCCTTGTATCTTCTAAGATTCATAACATATAGATGAATTTACCTATATGCCCTTTCATTAAAACAAAACAAAAGAGGGGAAAGGGTGAAGATCGTCTTCTACCTATGCTATGCTATGGTCGTCGTCTTCTACCTCTGGTTTTCTTCAACCTTCAATTAACTTCAACAAAGTTGAGAAGAATGGAGAGCCACATCGATACCACACTTTCCACCCTTATTTTCTAGAGAGAAGAGAAAAGAGAGGAGAGGTGATCGATGAGGTTGTTCTTGTTCTATTTCTATTTCTGGAAATAAGACGAAAACGACGATAATGATGATGGAGCATAGATGGTTGTCAAGCTTCATCAATTGATAGGTTAAGATATGAAGTAGCATTGTTCGAAAGTAGGGTGAGAGAAGGCAAATGAAGGATCGGAGAAGGAATAGAAAGGGTACGTATAATAATCTTTTAAGGTTAAGTTGTTTTTCCATTAAAGGGTAATTTAGTCTTTAAAGGTTTAAAAGTAACAGCATACTAACATTGTTATAGCAAGGGGAGGGGGCCATAATTCCTTCAAACGTTTGAATCCATATGTAATTTCAACAGAGTACAAATGTGGGGACATGATTTTCCCTAAAATGAATTCATAAATGTCATCAACAAAGACTTGTATTTCTGAGAATAATAGAATAAATGAACAAACGAATTAATGAATTACATCACAATTGATGATTCTGACATAATATATACAACTTTCTGGTTCTCCTTCCCAATTCTTAGATCACAGTAGAGCATGAAGAAGTGGAAGGATCAAACAGGGCTGGAAGCAGGTACTTCCTTCCATTTGCACCATTGGCATTGTAACTAGCACCAGTAGTTGAATCTACCAACAGCTCCCCTGCATAACCAGGGTAAGCCCCCTTTCCATAGATACCTGAGCAAGCTGAAGCTGCCTCCAATGGTGCCTCAGCGGAGCCTTGATAGAAACCATTCCCAAAAGGGTTAGTAGCAGTTGCAGCCAAGAGACTAGCCAGATTGATAACCATTCCATCCATGCCCACATCATTATTCGGGGCGATCAATGGTGGGTTCTGAGGGCCATAGATGGGTTGGTGAAAGGGCCAAGCACATTGACCTGGGCATTGAGTCTCCGAGTTACCAACCCAGATGTAAGCAAATTTCGATTTCTTGCCTTGGGAACCATGGCTTCCACATGTGTCCATACAGAAGCTCTCGACGGTGACATCTGCGGCGGTCAGAACTACATTAACGGCATTTCTATGATCACCTCTAGCTGCGAGCTGCACGATTTGGTTTCTGGTGAGGGATTTGCCCAATGAGTAGTTCTCGTCAAGGATCTGATTACCCATTTGGAGAGAGAGGGAAGAGGGCTTCTTGTTCTTGGAGCTGAGGTGGTAGTACTTGTCTGTGGTCTTCCACCATGTGAGAACAGAGGGTTGGGATTGGGTTTGGGTCTTCAATGAAGCTTGTGAGGATGATGAGAGGGAAGAGATGAAATCTGAGATAATGGAACGTTGGGCAGGTTTGAAATTGCCATACCAGATGAGATTGATAGAGATTTTGCCAGAGAGAAGAGAACCCTTGTGGTATTTTAAGAGCATTGACTGCTCCTCCACCAATCCAGTGAGTCCCCTCCCAGCATTGGAGAGCTGTAAGAGGGAAACCACCATAAGGACTTGGAAGAGCAATGTAGAAACAAAAGAGGCCATTATAGGGAACTTGAGAAGAGCTCTGCAAGGTAGAGAGAGAGAGAGAGAGAGAGAGAGAGAGAGCTGAGATTGCCTTTCTGTTGTTGTGAAAAAGGGAAGTTGATGAGAACTTTAAATAGTTATGAGGAGTGGGTTAGAGAAGCTACTGAGAAGGAGGGGTTTGTGCAATTGTTTATGTTTTTTAGTGATGGAGCGGTGGGTGCCTTGGACTTACAAGCTATTTGACAGTTGTCAAAAAGCAAGGGGAGGGAGGTGATAACCATTAAACGCTTCTTTCTAACGCGTCATTTGAAAGCAAAGTTATAAGTGGGTTGGTTGGTTCGTTCGTTCGGTGGTTCACAGGATGTAGTCAAGCTGAAAGATGGGAAGGAAGTCACCAAGTGAGTGGCCAACCGTCCCACACAACACTTGTCTCCTCAAGTATTAAAGAAAAGTTTAAAATTATGGGAGGCTTTTTTAGACTTAGTAGCTCAATCAATGGATAAGAGGGCATAATAGACTTTTTAAAGGGAAGGAGTATGGATGGTATACATTAAAAAGTATGTATGTTTGGTGATCATTAGAAGAGAAGAAAATAAAATAAAAGTTTTTATATTTTCTCATGTTTTCTTGTGTTTTAGTTTTTTTTTTTTTTTTTTTGTAAAAGAAAACTTTATAATTCCCAAGAGAATTTTGAAATTAAAAAAACTGAATCTTCTCTTTGATGAAGACATGCCAAGTATAAAGAGAAATTTTTAAACCCAAAAAAAGTACAATTTCGTCCCTCCTTGTATCTGAGTGTAGAGACCACAATGCCTTTCAGGTTTCTTTTTCCTATTATATATTTAGGTAAATGAATTTTGTTGTTTTATGGTTGTCCTTGTTGGCAACTCGGCCACGTGGCGGTGATGACGTGGCCAGTTTGGGTGACGTGGATGAAAATGATGACATGGCAGTATCCAGATCACCGATGAGATAATGAGCAGCTTGGGATGCATGGAGTGGTTTAATACATCATTAATAGGTGGTGCGGGTTTCTGGGTCAAAACTGGCAAAATTGGCCTATTTACGATCGAGGGCATTTTCGATAATGAAAATGACATTTTTGGAAGATCGGTTCTTCATGAAAAAGATAGATTGTAATTTTCCTAGTCCAGTGCATTTGATTTCGTCACATTCCGATACCGTATGAAGAAGTTACGGCATTTATGGCAGTCAAGGGAATTTTTCGGCATTGAAGATGAATTTTTTAAAGGAAGCGTTCTACATGTAACAATACGAAAAAATACAATCTTTCCAACGGTTCTGATTTCATCACATTCCGATTCCGTATGAGAAAGATACGTCATTGGAAAGGTGTAGGGGCATTTTGGTCTTTTACATGGATGATTCAGATGATTTAGTCTTCTGAAAAGTCGTAGATCATCCAGTTACGATTCCAACGCACTTCGTTTCATCTCGATCGGATATCGTATGAAAAAGTTATAAGTGTTTCCGTAAAGTCGGTTCGAAAATCCAAACCGAAAATCCATCAGTTGCTCTCGGTGTTGGGTGGATTTTTCGGAATTTATTTTTGAAATTAGAGGGGCTTTTGTGTAATTTAAATATTTTGAAGGTCTGAGTTGCAAGGGGTCTTTAAGCACTGAAACATATGGAGGCAGGGGCTTGATTGTAATAAAGAGAAGTAAAGGGAAGTGAAATGGACGGCCAAGATTCGACCACGTAGGCTTGATGCCCATCCAAAGGCTGCTGAGATTTTGGTGTGATATGGACGAGATAGATGCTTGCGCGTGGGATTTGATTGGTTAGATGCATAATTTTTGATGCATTGGCGCTACACCTTATCAAGGTATGTTGTGGTGTTTCGCGCGTGTATAGAAGGTATAAAAAGATTCCGATCTTAATGATCTCATGAAATCTGATTAAAGCATCATGGAGGATTCGGATCCAACGGTCGATATGTCATTTCTCTTTTGTGAGCGGGAGACAAGCTCCCTTAAAATCCGGAAAGCAACCAATCATAGATCGACAACACTTCTGACGATGTCAGCGCCTACGTCATGATGACGTCATCAAGATTCAAATCTAACGGTTTGGATCTGTTGTCCGTTGGTTTAATCGGACGGCTTGGATTATAAGATCTCTTATATGAGATCTACGGTCAGATTTCGCCCCTGTTGCGCGCGCCGCCGTTGTAGCCTACGCCACCCGTACGAAGATTCCATTTCGGGCTATCTCATTGCTCCAACTTCAAAAGGTCATATCTCCCTCATTTTAAGTCGGATTTGGGTGAACCAAGTTGCAGCTTCTTCGTTTTTTCAAGCCCTACACCATGGAAGCAAGAAAAATGGGTTTTGAGTGAAAGTAAGCTACGGTTTTGGTAGGAGAAGCTTCCCCCTCTTTGTTGGTCCTTGAATGAACATACATTCTTGATGATAAATGTTCTTAGGCCATTAAAGAAGGTAAAAGAGGTGGTTGAAGTGTGTTAATGGTACATTAACTCAAAGCCAAGGAAGAAGAGAAGAAAGCAAGGATGTGTTTGCTTTGAAGAGCAAGAAGCCAAGGAGAGAGAAGGTGTGAGCACCAAACTTGCAGATCAAGTTTCCAATCATCCAGTAATCGGTTGTGAGATTCTCTAACCCTGAATTTTACATTACATGTATGTATGTATGTTAGGGTTAGTTGTGGATGAATGTATACATGCTAGGTTAGTTGTGGATGAACTGTAAGCATGCTAGCTAGTTGTGGATGCATATGCTAGCGGAGCTTGGTAGGGCATTGATATAAGCCCAATTTAATTATATTATTTATTGTGTGCTTAGTGGGTGCTAAGCACCGGAGTGGGTGCTCCGTGTAGTGGGTGCTACACATTGTATCGGCACTACGAGTGCCATCTCACTCGGCTTGAGAAAATTGGGTGTGGGTGCTCCGATTGTGGGTGCATCAAAAGTAGTGTATTGAGTAGGTCGAAGCCTTTCGAGCACTACTCCGGGATGTAGGTAAATTGCGAACCTCGTAAAACCCTGTTGTGGGTGCTTGTTGTTTGCATTTGATATTGAAGTGCGTGGAATGTGGAATGGGTGTGCATACTTGGAAGTGCCTATGAGAGTGAGTGTGCATCTGTTTGTGCAAACAGGGACAGGTATATCAGGTTCTTCTTGGCCAGACATCGGACAGGTTTTTAGGTATCAGAATTGAACTCACTGATTCACCCCCCCTCTCAGTGACTGCCGGGTTACAACATTTTCCTTGGTCACAACCCTTACGTGTAGATACAAAGGGCAATGAAATGATGCCCCACCCTTATGAAACCCCAAAATCCACCCCTTATTGATCATGGAGCATTCTTTTCCCCCATATATTTATATGGGGAAATTTTTTTTGGCCCGGGGTTTGGCCCATGTGCCAAAGTCCCAACCTAAGAGAGCACACAGGGCATCAACTAGGGGGTGTGGTATTCATTTCACACCCATTTGTGTTTGGGCATAGAGGCGCTCTCTGACATAATACACTTGCCATATTATTGGGCCTAACTTTGCCAAAGGCCTCAGCCCAAGCTTGGTCCAAACCTATTCCCACCTAGAAATCTCAACCCTAGCCTAGTTTGTGGGCTCCAATTCCTAGCTCAAGCACGATCGAGCTCAAATTGGGCTAGGATGGGCTTAGGCTCATGGGACCAAACTTGCACCCCTACTTTTCACCAGAGAGCATCCCATAAAGTAAGACACTACAAAAAACTAGAGCCTAGAATCACATTTTCAATGTTATTGATCCATCCGTGGGTTGTCTAGATGGTTAAGGCGAATCGGGAATTGTGTGGATATGTGCATGGTCTAAGTTCGATTTCTATCTATGCATCTGCGATTTAAGTGGGGACTGTGGCAGTGGGTTGCTTTGTGCTAGTCTTCCCGAGGATTAGTCGAGGTGCGCGTAAACTGTCCTGGATATCTTGGTTAACAAAAAAAAAAATAATGTATTATATTATCTGATGAATAATGTATGTTATTATCATTTTCTATCATAATGTATAATACTTAATGCATAATATTTTGCTTTCATAGTTTTTTAAAAGGAAGCCGACCATATAAAATATGAATTGTATTACTGCTATTTGGATTTTATTACATCAAATTTAAATAAATAGATTTTTCTTCCCCTCACTATGCTTAGCGACATATAACAATGCTTCACTACTTGCCACATGATAGTAAATAGGTTATTTCATGTGATAGAGTATCAGACAAACATCTCGTTTGTACAATTTCAACTTAAACATTTTGTTTTTTATATTCATCTCCATTGATGCATTTTGGTAATTTTATTAAAACATGAATCAAAGTTTGAGCATCTTTCCTTACTTACTTCGGATTAAAAATTTGGCCATTGAGATGAAAATGGTTGCATACCTAGGGGTTAGAGCAAGTTGATAGTCCAACCGTATGAATTCCCTTGACAGGTGCATATATGCTTGAAGTTTGAAAGTAACTGAAAATCCACATATGTAGGGTCCTCTAGCACATGGATCAACCCATGTACTATCAAATGGCAAACAATAAAGCATTATACTTCACTAGGCATAATGATGTAAAAAAATGACCCTTATGTTAATTTAATGTATGTCCTCCGTCTCTACTTTTTAATTTTTGGGGATGGTTTTAAAACTCGGATAGGGTCAATCAATATCTCCTTTGATCGATCTACTGGTAAGTTATATGGATAAAATAGTAAAAAAAATAAAAAATCATAAATTTTAAAACCTTTAGGGACAGGGTGGGGCATATCCAAACCATGGTTTCAAATATCATATTAGTTGTATTAACTGTATCGTATTGGTATCAGCTGAGACCGATCTGAATCACTTACCCATATCATTTCAGAGGTAAAACAGTAAAAAAATATATTTTTTCTGAAATGCAAGAGACAAAAATGGTGGATACATATTGATCCTTTCCGATATAAATCCAGATTGGGATCGTGATACGAACTTTACAAACCATGAGACGCGCGCTCATATCTTCCAAGTTCCAAGTCGTCAACGTAACTATCAAGAATGTTTATCCCAAAAAAAAAAAAAAAAAAGTTCGTAACCTTTCAGAATGATGAGATGAGTAAGACATCGAACAACATAAAACAAAGGAAAGATAACAAAGGAAAGCAAGAAAGAGGCCACCGACCGAAACAGAGAAGTTTGTTTCTGGAAGGGAATTTTTGGGCGAAAGGGATACCAACATAAATCCTAAATGGCAAATCAGTCTTCTTCTTCTTCAGCCTCTATAATTCTCTGTGCATCTTTCAATCAAGATAACAGGTAAAATTCCTCTCACTAAACGGACTAACTCTTAAGATTTTGACAACTTTTTGTTTCAATTACGGTTTGGTCATGGAGTTTAAACGAGGATCCCAAAAAAAGGGCGAAAAAAAAAAGCCTCTCTTGGGTATTATTGCCTTTTTTTTTTTCAGTAAAATTTCCATGAGTGTTGACTTGAAGTAGTTTCAAATTGCAGTTGCTTTGCCATTGGAACTAGGGATGGATTCAGGATATTTGACTCCAATACTGGGAAAGTTTTTTATGAAAGAGGTTAGTTAAGTACCCAATGATTCAAATTCATTAATTCACAGTCTCCTTTTTGTCCAGGCTATCTAAACTAGTACTCCTGAGAAAAACCCATAAATTGGTAATCTGTAATAACCAACTTTAGATTGTAGTTTGTTTTACTTTGGTTCACGATGAATGGACGTTTAATACGGAGATGGCAGGGGTTGGATGAAAGTTGAGTTTATTACAATTGGAGAAATAGGGAGCTTTTATTTCTGGGCTAGTGATGCTTCATTGATTTAAATAGTGAATATTGCGAAATTGTATTGAATTCTTAGTTGCTCTATTTTTCTTTGTTCATCCTGATCAAATATTTGTATATAATTGTCATATTCCTCAGTTTGGACTTAATTCTACTAAGAAAAGTATAGCTTGAATATGTGGTATGTACATTTCATGATACTATGAGAAGTTAGTTAAAATCATTACTAATTCTTTCCTGATGGAATATGATATTATGCTAGCCATTGGAGCTTTTAGCATTGTTGAAATGCGGTATAATTCAAGCCTTCTCGCCATAGTAGGAGCGGGAGAGCAGGTATTCCATGACTTTTAATTCTTTTTGTGCTTCTATTATGAGAGTACACTATTCTCCTAAGTATTGTACAGTTGATTGTTGCATTTTAATCTACTTGCAACAGGCATCATTGTCCCCACGTCGGCTCTGCTTGTTCAATACTATGACTGGAACTGCACTTAGAGAGCTAAATTTCTTGACATCAATTCTTGCTGTTCGTGTAAATCGGAATAGGTAAGGACGTCAACATATTGGTTACCTTCTGAAGCAGCACCCCTCCTTTTCCATGTAAATGAAGTTCATCAGCTTTGATGATCTTTGAATAGTTTCATTAGTGCAAACTGCAAATTATTTTGAGTTTCCCAATTTGATGATCATTAAACAACCTGAGCAGCTCAATTTTCTGGTCCAGTCAATATTTTGAAGGAACAATTCAAACCCTAGAATGTTATTTTGAATTTTCTTGCTTTTCATTTTGGGAGAGAGGGTCACTTCGTAAACTCAGATTGAAGATGACTGAGGTTCCTCAGAAGGGCCTCCAATTCGGGGGATTTTCCACCTCTGCCATCAATGAAATCTATTCAGAAAGATGTTGTATCTTCTCCAAGTGAAGAAAATCTAAGTGATAAAGGGTGGTCTTCTCTATTTTCTTCAGAAAAAAATCTGCTGATGGACTCCATCTTCATTATGTAGAACCTATAAATTTTGATGGTGAAGTATTTCTGTATGTGCTCACTTCCCAGATGAGGTACTAAAACAAGATGGATTTATGGAGGAACTCTGCTGTAGGGAAAGCCCACTTTTGAGATTGTAGAGTCTAGTCTCCTCAGGATTTGGTGCATGAAAGGTATCTTAGATTTATTCATACTTGATAATGGGTTACTTTTACTCAAGTTCAGCCTTCTTGAAGATCTGTCCCATGTTTTAGAAGGTAGACCGTGGTTTGTGCGCTGGAAACCATTAGTCTTACGACAATGGAGTCCCTTATTTTTCCTTCAAAAAATTGATCTCAGCTTCATTCCAGTGTGGATTACCTTGCCAACCTTCCTCCCCACTTTTGGACAGTTGATCCCCTGACTATCATTGGGAGCATATTGGGCACTCCTCTTTTCACAGATAAGCGAACCAAGAACAAGGAAAGACTTTCATTTGAACGCTTATGTGTGGAGATTACAGCTTCAAAAGACCCTGTCTCATCAAATCAATATATTGTGCTCTGGTGGGGGTTCTTTCTCCCAAGCATAGTTGTCAAGGCATCGCCTAGGCGTCCAGGCGGTTTGCCTGGGGCCTAGGCGACAGTCGCCTTATTGCACTGCATGCCACCTTGTGTTTTGGCACTTATTTATGCCAAATATCATTTAAGTAAATGCTTTTTATATTTGTTATTTCATTTACTTAAAATATTATTTATAAATAAGCAAATACCCCCTATTTGAATCCAATAAAAATAGTTTAAAAATCAAATTCCAAAAGGATAAAAAATCAACAACCCAGTCCAAGAAGAAAAACTGGATTTTGGTTATAGGGGCGATTTTCAACTTTTAAATGCTGGAGTTTTTCTCAATTATGAAAATTTTATAAATTCTATCATATTAAAACATTGCTAAAAACCAAAAGTCCGGTAAAATAATTTTTTGTTTTGATATCCATAAAATTATTTTCATTCAGACGATTTTAACAGCATTCGTGCACTTAAAAATAAGTTTGACCGGAACATAACTTTGTCATTACAACTCAGATTTAAGTAATCTTAGACTTGTTGGAAAGTTGGTTTTATATTATAACTGATACAAAAAGTCTCATGTAAAAATAATATCATTTGACCAGTCAAACTTATTATAGAACCAGAGCATTTCTCTAAATTTTGATTTTTTTTATAACTTAATATGACTTAATGTTAATTTTTTATGATTTAATATGGCTAAATGTTGATTTTTAATGACTTGATATTGCTTAATCTTGATTTTTTATGATACAAGGTATATATAGCTTACTAAATAATGTTAGAAAATAGGGAAAATAAAAAATAACAATTGGTTGCCTTGTTCGCCTCAAGGCGTGCGCCTTCTCGCCTAAGCGCGTAGACAACCCTCCACCGCCTTGGTTTGCCTTGGCGCCGTGACAACAATGCTCCCAAGAGGTACGCTTTTAGTGGCTTTCAGCTAGATGTTATTCATGTCTAGTTTTTGGCCATTCTGTGGAAGATTGTCAGGTGAATACTGCTGTTTCAAGCTCAATAAGTGATAGGAGGTAATTTAAATCAGATGGAGTGGAGAGTGAAGCCTGATGCCTTAGTAAACCAAGAAAGGGGTAGTGCAATTGCATCATTGGGTGTAGATGGTGGGTGAAACACCAGATTTGAAAGCCATAAACAAAGCTGTTGTTCAGATGGAGCCCATTTCTTCTCAACTTCCTATTTCAATTTCAAATTCAAATTCAAACCTAGCTTTCAATAATCAGTGCTTTTTTGGCTGAATCGGATCCCTTCGATTGCTGGGATAAGGCTGAGTTTGTTGTTATCGGATCCCTTCGATTCAGCCATTGTTGATTCATCTGCCTTATCTGAAACCATTTAGAATTCAATTCTAGAAAGTATCTGCTGCATTGCTTCCCACCCAAGCTCTTCAAATTTTTTTCTTACCTGCTCAAATCCTTGGGCCTAACCTCTCTCGCAGCCAATGTATCGATGATAAACCATCTTCTTCTTTTATCCCTAGCTTTTATCATCTCAATTCAACCCAACCCTCCTGAACCTGACACAGCCTTGTTTATCTCAACCTACCCCTACCCACCCTTCATCATCTCAACCCTTTGCAATCCATCATATCCCCCCTTTTACCACTCCTCTTAAGTTGGACCAAAGCCACCTAAATCATACCCAGCCCAACTCAGTTCATCATAAACCCTCCCGGTCTAACCCAATCCAGCTCAACCAATATCTTGATGAGTTGCCGGTTGGAGGTACAATGGGAGATAAACCGTCAGGGAATAAAGGAGATGAGAAAGTTTTACTATGAAACCTTTTTCTTCCTACTCAGCTCTCTGCCAAGACCCAAGAGGAAGAAGAAGAAAGATAAGAAAATTTCCCCTTCTAGGGTCCACTCTGATGTGAGCCTAGAAGTTGTGTGAGGGAAATTCTATTACGCCTCTTTCCCCCCCTATGTCTGGAACGACCCATCAATGTAAAGTAAATCTTGAGGCTGATAGTTCATCTGTTGGTTCTTTGGTTTTGGAGTCCATGCTAAGTGATGACATCGTGGATCCAATCTTGGAATCTCCTTTCCATTGCATTCCAATTTGGCAGCCTCCGCCTTCTTCAGCCTGCCTTCCGCATGACACTAAGGCATATTTGAGGGGCCTAAAAAAGATGATGATTTGGGTGGCCATGTCATCTATACGGGATGGACTCACCGCATAGGTTTTGCCCCATATTCCCTTCGTTCAAGGAATAGAAAACTTAAGTTGTGGTCGACCATCTGGTCCTTTTTTTTCTCCCTTCTCCTTTGCCTTGTCTAAGGCTTTGTGGTGCCTCTTAGTTTCTCACTAATTTGGCTTGTATCCTGCATTTTGGCTTTTGTTTTATTTGTCCTTTTAAGAAATTATTTTATTCATTAAAAAAAAATTATCTGGGTCTGCCCTACCTTTATCTTTATGGTAAACAATTTATGTTGTCATGTGCCTAAATAACATGAAATAGATCACAATCACTAGAACAAGATGCTTGACTCCTACATAAGTATGCACTTCTTATTTATTCTGATCAAGTTCAATAAATTCGTATGCAGGCTTGTTGTAGTTTTGCAAGAAAAGACATACATATATGATTCGAAGAGTCTTGTCATCCTTGACACAATTGATACTGTGGCAAATGCAAAAGGTAAGAATGGAATTTCTTTTACATTGTACTCCTTGCATCCCAAAAGACCGTCTTTTTTTTTTTGGGGGGGGGGGGTGGGAACCTACATTTTTAAGGAGTGTTATTTAATGTATTAACCACCCAATAATTCAAGTCATTTTTCCAATACTACCTGCTTAATTTCTTTTCCTCATTCAATTATGGTATGTGATTATAAATAAAAATGTAAATAATAAAATAGGGGCCTTGTAAAAAAAAAAAAAAAAAGCTTCATATCTTGGTTTTTATAAGGAACAAACATTTTGGTACAGTGAAAAACCTTAAACAAGGCTGTCTTTGTGGAATGGAGGGAGTATATCTGTTCTACGCTCCTATTTCTTTGACTTTGTCATGTTCTGCCATTGTATTTGTAAGTTCTCTTGCATACTTTGGCTATTTTGTCAGACATTCAATTTGCTTCCGTAACAGTTACCTTATATGCAAGTCTTTTCAGGGCTTTGTGCATTTTCTCCTAGTTTGGATAGTTGTTATTTGGCTCTTCCAGCAAGTACGACAAAAGGATCTGTGTTGGTATATAATGTGATGGAACTCCATTCGCATTGCGAGGTTAGTTTGCAACGAGACCTGTGTAATGTGTATTTCTTGTGGGCATCGTACTTTTGCTGCCATATGCTTTACGATTTTTTTTTACTTTTATTGTTTTCGCTCACTGATATGCTGTTGTCTGATTTCACTTCAAATATTCATTGCAATTTAATTTCTATCTCGTAAATGGTCATTCAAGTAATATGTTATAAACACCATAAATGTTATGCAAGTTTTTGTGCCCAGTGGTAATCATGGTCACTTGACATAGTGAATGCGTTGGAAGTGTTTTAGATTTTGATCTGAAATATTTGAAAATTGTGGGAATATTGTGAAATTCTTGGAAGCATTTATTGTACGTCAGGAATTGATAGGAATCAGTATATTACCAAATGAGTGAGGAGCAAAGTTTGGTTCACAAAATGAAGCATCAATACTCTGAAATAAATATAGAAGCCTAGTAGATGATATTAAACTCTGAGTCTGAATCCGGATTTCTAAAAGCTTATGAAATTCCAAATGATATATCATTAATGCCTTTTTCTATATATTAGGGTTAGCTTCTTCTAGGAATATTTGGAGAATGGAATAAGGTAGCTGCATATTAATATGGTATTGTATTCTTCAATCATAAATCTGATTGTTTTGCATTATATATTTCCCATCTTTTGTTTCTGATTGCTTCTCCCCCTCCCCCCACCCCCTTCTTCTTCTATTGTTTTTGATTGCAATTGATTCTTTTGTTTATTTGAAATGAATTACCATATGAATGTGAGAGAACAGATTTACGTTTTGTCCCCTCTATTAGTTACTCTCAATCTGTTTTATTACCCGTGAACTTTGATTCATCTTTGAAAGAATATAAATTACAGATAGATGCCCATCGTTCACCATTGGCAGCGATTGTACTTTCTTCCAATGGGATGTACATAGCAACGGCTTCTGAACAGGGAACCTTAATCAGAGTTCATCTGGTTTCACAGGCAACCAAGGTGAAGCATAGCACGTTATTCTTTCTTCTTATCCAATGGAAATATTCTGTTACTGTTTTGTAAGAGTCTTTGCAGTCTATAAACTATAAAGATGCAGTCCCATAGATTTTGACCATGGAGTCAAGGAGGATGGGATCCATCATGATAAGTTGCCTGTGAGATCTTCAGAAAGAAACTTGAGTTGTAAACATTGATATATGAGGTACTGATATGATTATACGTAATATTTTGAAGGGAAGTTTGTATCCTAGATAATCGAAATTATATGCCAAAGTTTGCGGGAGTATATTATAAATTTGACCATCAAATGGTGGGAATCACCACTTTTGCATTTCCATGATGTTAAGTGGACTTGCTTACAAAAAAAATAAAAGACACTAGATGTTATGTAGACCTCAGGCTTCCACCTTTCCTTGCTTGAATTTTAACAACTAGTGTCCAGATAAAAGCATGGATCAAATAGAAAATACAAATAAGGAAATCCTAAGTTATCACTATGGTTTGTCACTTTTTCCTTTAAATCTTCAGGTATCTGCAGTATATGGAACCTAACCATTCTTTTTGTAGCAGTCATATAGTTTTCGAAGAGGGACATACCCATCAACTATATATTCCTTGTCGTTTGGACCATCTACGGAACTTCCAGATATTCTTATTGCTACAAGCTCTTCGGGTTCTATTCATGTGTTTTTTCTTGGATTTATCCTAGACCAGAGGTGAGAAGTTCTGCATGAAGAAATGAAAATTATTTGATTGACCAAAATATGAACACCTTTTTTTCTGGAATGGAGCATGCAGAAAATTTAATTGGAAATTTCTTCCCAAATTTTCATATTGTGTTTCAGTGAAAATTATGTGTTACGTGTATGATTTCCTTTTGCTTCAAAGACACTTGTTAAATACATTCCATGGAAACAAATAGTCTTGCTATAGGATGTTTTTGAGTTGCATGCCATGCCATATGTAAGGTGTTTATGGGGTGCATGCCATCTATTATATTACTATTTACTCTTACGCCTAAAAAGAACAACTCAGTGCACGAGGCTCCCACTACAGGGGCAAATGTAGGCAGCCTTACCCCTTGCTTCGCAAGAGAGGCTGTTTCCAAGTTTCGAACCTGTGACCAAAATGTTGCAATAGTGCAACTTGACCGTTGTGCCACAAGCTCGCCCCCACTCTTATGCCTCTAGGATTTTTTCTTTCCCCATTAAAATGAGGGCACACCACCCCCACAGCAACTAGATTCTGTTGGTCTGTGACTCTGTGGAGACTGGAGATTGCTTCTTTCCACGGGTGTTTCTGCCATCTGGGCAGCTGATTTGTGTGTTTTTACTGTTAGATAGGGTATAGTCTGGACTGGCCAAGTGGAAATCTCGTCCATATGCCCACCCAATATATACATGTGATTGCAAATTGTCTTCAAAATCATGCCTTTTAGTTTTGTTTCTTGTTTATAATTTTCTTTCTTTACAGAAGCAAAAGATCAAGCAGTCTTCTTGGATCAATGATTCCAAACTCGATAAATGATGCCTTTGAACTGGGCTATCACGATGTACTTCACAATGCAAACCCAGCAGGAGTCAAAAGGTGAATCAGTTTCTAGCTATGAAATTTAACTTAAAAGTAACCCTAGGATACATGTTTGGTAGTTGTAAGAAGATTCTACATTGTTATTATTGTGTATTTATGGTTCACATTCAAGGCAAAGTTTTGGATTCATTGATCGGTGTGTCCCATGGGGAGATCATCTTATGATAACTCAGAGAAAGTATGGTAGGGTTCCGGATTATTTTTTTATCTGGCAGAGCTACTAGTGGGGCAGATTAAAAAAAATGAGATCCTAACTTTTCCCATGTTGAAAATGTTTTATGTTGCTTTAGTAGACTCATTAGGTTACTTAGGATTTACATACATTTGCGTACATGAATGTAATGTTCTCCTCAGCACATTAATTACTTACATCGGGTGTTCTGGTGCAGCTATGCCATGATTCGCAGTATAGACAAAGTTGCCAGCACATCTATGTCTCAAGTTGCTACCACTAAGTAAGTTCTCTTATACTTCTCCTTATCCTTGAAGGGTTCCTGATGAAAAAGACCTAAGTCTAAAGCCAGGGTTATAGATCCTTGGCAACCAGCTATCTGGTAGAAATTTTTTGATGTATAGTCACAAGTACCTTGTAGGAAAGATCTGAAGTCAAATTGGAGTTGCCTAGGATCTGTACTCTTAATTTATATTTCTAGATATGACATATAGAGGTTCTATGACCTATGTGAGTAGTGCTGAAAACTGAACCATACAGAGATCTAGACCTTTCCAAATGTATACAATTTTGGGTACATTTAGGTTTTCCTTAAGAAAGTGCTTTTGGTGCTTAGTGGTCCATGTGATCGTCTTATGTGAAGAAAATGTGTTTTGTTTGCTGATTTCTATGAATTTAGTATTCTTCCTTCCACAAGGGGAAGAATCTTTTCCTTTATTATTATTTTTTATGTTATTTGGCTGAAACTGCAAATAGCCTCTCAAAAGATGGTTCAAATTTGTGATCTGGGCCTCAAAGCTACCTCTGGTTGTCTAAAGATGCTATTATTCTTCTGTTTCTAAGAAAATTTCTGAGAATTGAATTTATTGGGTCCCTTAGATGGCCATTTACAGGAACCAAGGATTGAGGAATAAGCATACAGCATCAGATCCATCTGGCCGAATGTGGTCTTGATCGGTCTGGTTCAATCTGGATCTTGTTCATTTTCCTATTTCAATGCAAGCAATCAGATTATTATGATCAATAATGAGTTTAGGGGTCAAAAGGTCTTTTATGTTTGATCTATTGATAGAGCTGTCTAGATAGATGTTGTGTGTTTTGGACCTAGGATCCCATAGATTAAAAGGGTTTACTCCTATACAACGAAGTACCTGTTAGCTCTGGTTTATAATTACATATTTCTTGTATCTATAAATAGATTGGTTAATTTTTCCCTCCATTGAATTTTGCAGAGCCTGCATTTCAATAATCACATACAACGGATACTTTCAGGAGTACAGCTTAAGTTTTGACCATCTAAATGAACCTTTGTGGAGTTTGGAGCGTGAATTCAATTTATTAACAGTAGTTCCAGATAATATCAATAACTCGTGATCATATGATAAACTAGCTTTGATCATTCATCAGTTCAACTGCATTGAAGTGCACGAAGGACTGACAAAACGAAGTTGATGAAGGGAGCATTTGTACAGAATGGGCCATAAGGTAATCTGGTGGTTGGCATACAAAATGGAAGAAGGCTCCAAATTTCCAATTTTTAATTGGGGGTGTGACATCCAGCTTCCAGTTACTTGCAGAGGAAAAGATCTGTATAGTGAAAAGATGGAGGCATTATTTAATAATAATTTTTTTTGTATCAGCCTAAGCTAGTTATCCCCCCTTACCATTTACGATCCAACATACATGTTTGTTATATACAGTATAGAATGAATTTGAGACAATATCATTAACCAATTAATAAGAATTCTAAGTTTTCAATCTATGACTGTAAATCTCCTTATTGCTTTTTCCCTCATTTCAATTTCCTAAATTGTGAAAGTTCATCTAATTGATAACTTGCAGTAGAGTCTAAATGACAATGCAATGTATTGTTGATGCTAGATAGATCATTGGCTACTTGGAAGATCGCGTCCTATGCTTGAAGGGGCTTCTCAGGTTGATCTATATTCCATCACTTTGATCATACTGTCATTAAGGTGTGTGTAGCACAACATGGAAAGCTCACTGCATTAGTTCAACGAATACTTCAAACACACTGCCAGTCTTGCCATTTGATACATGGTTTTAGAACTTGGATCAGAATCAGCTGAATCGACTGGGGTCCATGCATCTGAGTCTGACTGAGTTAGGCTGAACCAGGCAAAAACCAACCGGTTCCAGGGCGATTTGAATCTGAGCTGAGGGAACCTGGTTCTGTGTTTTTAAACCTTGTTTTGGTATGATCCCTTCAATTTGATAATAAATCTCTATGAGGATCATTTACACTGTGAGTGATGTTTTGGAGATGATCAGATCAATCAGGAGGAAAATCTCTATGAAGATAACAAAGCAGATAACTGTATATTTCAATACTAATTCACCAAAAAAAAAAAAAAATCAAATCAACTATATATTAGAATGATCAGCTACCCTGGTCGAAATGCTTTCTGTTCCCTTCCAGTACAGGAAGATCTGAGTGATGTAAGATGATAGGAAAATCCCCAGAAAGGTAGCAATCTGAAGTCATCAAGTACAGCATCCCTGCAAAGTTGGCAGTCATAACATAGGATCGTCGAATTTGTGCTCCACAAATGGCAACTTGGATTATAGAAAGAGCTGTTCTCGTCGGCGGATGATGAGTTGCAGAAAGCTGGTTTTTTGCAGCAAGCAATGAAAATTGGATTCAACATCTTAGAAGAAGAGACTTGGCCATCCTGGCAAAACTCTACTTTCTGCAGGCAATCTTTCATGTGACCCCAATTCCCTTCTCCAACATTCCAGGAAGCTATAACAAAAATGATGAACACCACAGTCAGGACAAGCTTCATGAGGAAGTAGCTGAATAGTCTGATGGGAACCCAATGAAGCTGCAAGCATTCCAATGGTTGAAACAAAGATAAAAACAGATTCTAAGAGGGTGAGGTGCAAAAACTCAAATGACCAGCAGGAAGTGGAAATTTTAAATAGAATCATATACAGGAGAAGCGCAAGTATGCCATCCATGATGGATGTGAAGACAATTCCAGGGAACTGATCTGCATCAGCCATTGTTAGTTCTTGAAGCTCCACTCAAATAGTATTGAAATCAGAGATTGGACACTAAAGAAAAATAAAAGGCTCTTGGTGTGAAACTCTTTACAGAGAGAAGAAGAAGAAGTTGGATTAAAAGTAGGAACCAAATTTGGGCTTTGAAGTGGAGAACACAGTTTCTACCGAAGGAAATGTGGAGATTTTACTGGTAAATGGAAAGTAGGAGGTTAACTGTCATTCTCAACCTTTGCCAACACCTTAGGGGTTTAGGGTTTTGAACCAATGGTTTTGATTCTATACTAATTGCTCCTTTCCTCTATAGGCACTGTTGCATATCTCATCCATATCTCTGATCAGGTCCAAAAATACATGTAGACACACTTAAAAGGTGTTGTGCTATTCAAATTAATCCTATCCTCTTTCAATAGCCCATGTTAATTAAAGGGTATCAATTTAGAACCCAAACTGAAAACCGAACCCGAGATTGACCATTTAAAACCAAATTGAACCGAATCGAAACAAATCAGTTCTGTTAAGCCTCTGATTTTACTACTATCTTTTCTCCATGGCTCTATTTTCTGCTCAATGTTCGGTCTATTTGCTTCTCCTCTTGAACCTTCTCTTCTCCTCCCACCATCATAATGGCAGTTCTAAGTTCGATCAACCCATTAGGAAAACCTTGAAATTTTCCCTACATTCCATTCGCTTAACCATTAAGATTTTTGCAGGAACCTCTAAGAATCCAGTCTCTGACAAGCTTCTAATCGGAGAGGATTCAATGTATTCTGTCAGCAGCCATTTTTTTTTTTTTCCCCCGCTAACAAGGGTATTTCGACCTTTCGTCCGACTAATCCCTCAGACGCATGTTTGCACCCCCAAACATATGATTTGGGTAAACCCGAACTCCTTTGAGAATTATAAAATCGTGGGACTTATCCTAAAAGGATAAGAGGAGTTGAACTCAGGACGCATGCCAACTTAAGCTCTCTCTCTTGTCAACAGAACTATACACCCTTCGGGTTGATTTGGCAGCCATAAGATCTCTTCTGGGCTTTACTTTGTTGGAGTATTAGGGGAGTTGTTCTGCCTTTTTTTTTTTTTTTTTAATGGTGAAAGTTGTTCTCTTCATCCTTGATGGTTTTATTGGATTCATCTACTGGGTATAGAAAAACTCTCTCTCTCTCTCTCTAACCCCCTCTCCTTTCTCTTCCGCTGGCTGGTTGGGCATATATGAAAGTATTAACCATTATATCATAAAGCTGCCATTGTTCACACATATTTGAGTACACATGAAAAAAGAGATTTTAGCCTTATGAAAAAAATGTGTAAACTAAGAGAGAAAAAAAAATTACTAATTATTTGACACCTTAAAAACATAAGAATTCCTTTAAGGGGCTAATTATGGTCCATTAACAAACGGGTTTGGCTAAAACAAGACCAAAATGGATATGGTCTGTTAAATTGACCTTCCTAGTTAGTGTCCAAAAGTGGAAAAAAAATTTCACTAATGAAAAATTAATCCTTAATAATAATAATAATAATAATAATAATAATAATAATAATAATAATAATAATAATAAAAATCATTCCCAAATATCAAAGAAAACAATGCTTGATATGAAAAACTGATAAAACTTGCAGCTTATTCAAAATTCAAAGATTATATAACCTTCCAGTTCAAAATTTCAAATGCAAATTTTTTTTCTTTCTAAGGCGGCATTTGTTTCACAATAAAAAATTATATAGAATTTGTTTAAAATCAATACAAAATTGTATAAAGATTAGATAAGGGAAAAATGTTTCCCAGACATGCAACACAAAAAGCCAAACAACAACATCCATTTCAAAATTCAGGATATTTCTATTTTTATTTATTTATTTATTTTTTAATAAAAAATAGTGATGATATCTTGATAATTGGTGCCATTGACACCTATGGAGCGCTCCCCCTCATGTCTCTAGCTTCTTTCCTTTACTCAATCACATTCAAATTTGCTTATTGGTCATGTACAGCAACAACAAAAAAATGCCAAATAAAAAAATATAAAATAAATTTATCATAATAAATTTTTCCATAAAATATTTATGGTATAATAAACACAAATTATAGGGAGGATAGAAAATCCATCCTCCACTAAGCCATGGAATTTTAGGCTCAATTGTAGAGTTGAGAGTAATTCCATCCATGTATGGATCAGGTGGTCCAAAAAGGACAATTTGTTAATGCAAAACATAGTAAATGACAAGGGTATCCCATGCTGCTAGCATGGAAAGGAATCTACACATTACGATCACTTTGTAGTTTGAAAAAGGTATCAATCCCTGTGAACCTCACATTTTCAAAATTGATAAAATAAAAATAAAATAAAACATGTGTGGGACCCTCACTTTTTGTGAGAGCATGGGGAGGAATCTGCACATGGGCAGATCTTTTTCCCCCAAATGATAAAATAGATAAAGAGAAAAAAATATCATTAAGGAACAAAGTTTTTTGGGTGGGACATAGGGGCCACACCAGATATTAGTAGCGTGGAATGATCCCTATGCCCCTCTTGGTGGTAAGCGCCCCTGTGTCTAGACGTGACCACTCAGAAAACACTTGCCTATTATCAAATAGATGGAAAGTGTAGTTCCTAGGAGAATTTGATATGAAAAAATAGGTCGGAACACCATCCCAAATTAAATATTGGCCCTGACAAGTCAGCATATTCTGTCCACCTCAACCAGGACAAAGCATTGGTAGAAAAAAATGTTTTCACTTGATCCATCTGCAGAAGATGATTCAAACAAACATTAAGATCATTGATGAATGCAATTCCTACTTTCCTTTCCCTGGTTAAAGCCAAATCAAACACCTGTGTCCATTAAAACTAGTTATGTCATATGTAACCACTACACTGCCTAGCTTCTCCACAATCCAGAACAGATACCTAGGGGTGTTACCTGATAGAATGCATTAGCTCAAGTTCCACATACTGCACCATATATTTGGGAAAGGATAAGCAATTCTCTGGGTGTCCAAGAAATCAGAACTAAACTCAATGGCAGAAAAGCCATTCTTCATCACCTCAATGAGACCCCACTAGCACTTCAATGTTTACTATAGTTTATATAGATAAGCCTCCAATGAATCAGAAGCATCTGTAATCCTTTGAATCCCCCTCCTCACTGATCCACAACCCTCACCAAATAGCCTAATGATTTCATGAATCAGTTTGTCTGGAGGAGAGCCTCTGTTATCAAGACTCCAAGGTGTAATCCCTGTAATACCAAGCTTATCAGCTCCACATAAAACACTGGGCTATCATAAGCTATAAACAAAGAAAACAAACTAAATCAATCACAAGACTTCATGATCATTAGCTTAAAAAATGCAGTTGTTAAACTTAAGTACACCCCAAGTGCCAAGTCACCCTTCAAAAAAGAACAAAATCTTGAGAGAGATTTTTAATGCTCAACTGCTCTTAACCATGAAGATCTGTCAGGTTTCAAGATCACAATATCTGGCTTAGCAGGAGCTTGTCTAACACATATGGGTTGATAATATTCATTATCTCAAACATTACTGAGCTAACAGGTAAGCATTTAATAAAATTCAATTCAAATCCTACCTTCCAATTGCTATTGATAGAATTAAGGTGATAAAAGAATATGAAAAGAATGACATTGTCACACTTTTCCGAAAGCAATTCTGTTCATAAGTAATTCTTCCACATCTCATGTTCATCCATGAAACAAATAAGTAGCAACTTAAAAGTCCTGTTTGTCAAAGAAAGCAGAATCATATCATAAACACAAAATAAACATTCAAGTGCTCAACAAAGAAAGATGGGCAAGCAATTCAAATCAACAAAGACGAGCATGAGAAGCCAATTCCCAAACTCTTTTATTTCACTTTTGAGTTCATAGTGGATATTAGTATCATCCCATTCATGAAATTTGCTCTAAAATATAATGAATCAAATTCTAACGTCAAAATTCCCAAAGGAAAGAATATGAAGAAGTAAAAACAGATGAGAACTTTGGCTAACATCAAAGACTCCCCCTTCCTAACAATAATTTTCATATCTAAATTTGTATAGAACTCTTTCTATCTACTTTGAATATTAAAGGACAGTTGAGCTTCCACTTGAAAAAGTAATTAGTGTTTGCACTTCTGACAATAGTGATCTTTCATAGGAGCTCCACAATTGTAGCAGAAACAAAACCCACACCTGCAGCTGATCAGCAAGCAACCCTGGGACCTCTCCACATAAAATCGACATTTGGGACACCTCTGCCATTTCCTCTGCTTAGCAAGCTCCATTACCATCAAGTCTTCCCTCCCTCTATCATACTCTATCAAATTCTGAAGCTCTCCACACTCAATCTCTGAATTCCATGGAACCTTACAATGTGCACAGAACAGTCTCCTGCAAATGGGGCACTCTCATCTCCTAATTACCTTCAACCCATCATTCAACAACAGGACAGAACAATATCTGAAAGAGCAGTAAAATTTCTGGGTCTCAAGATTCGAAGACTCACAGAGAACAACATCCCATTATCAAACACCTTGGGTGCAAGGATTAAACGACAGGATTCAAACTCTTACCTTCTCTTCTAACTTGGATATCACGTAACTGTTAATGCACTCACAACAGAATTCATGGTTGCATCCAATTATGGTAAATGACTCGAAATCCGACCTGGATTCAAAGTAGATTTTGCATTGGAAAGTTGTTGCAGGCGCGCTATCAAGTGGGTCTTGCTGTTAGAACTTCCTATGGGTTTGAGATTGAAACCCTATGGAGGAAACCACACAGGAAAAACAAGAACACGAATCTAATAAAATTATGGAGGATCGATTTGTACCTTTCACCTAGTATGCTGAAGATGATTGAGGTTGGTTACTCCCACTTTCGCTCTATTGGTTTGGCTATGGATCTTCTACAACCCCTTAAACCTCCTTGGTTCTCTCACTTTAGTGGTAAAGTGGGGAAGAGTGAATAATGGTTGTAGGGACCCAAAACCTAGTATTTATAATACGTCTCGCACTCAAAACCCTAAACCACAATGGGTTGAGCCAAGATATCCCTAAGCTTGAGAGTGGACCAACGTTCATGCATTTGACTCTCACCCATTTAATCAACCAATAATTAATTTAGCCCATAAATCCAACAATCTCCCACTTGGGCTACATTAATTATAAGGATGTCTTTTAAATTGGTGTGCCATAGAATCTTATTACATTAACCACTCTTCGTGATTCAGCTTGAAAACCACTCACATCGAATAAGCAGAAGATACACCTCAATATACTGCATACAACTTTCGTTATTACAAACATAAGTAAGTTTCTTAACACGAATCTATGTGGGATACCATCATAGAAACATTGACATATCCTCAAATTACATCGTTGTCATTCTATGTAGGTTCTAATCGAGATATTAACCTTCACGTGGCAAATCGCCTTTGACATGTGGTTAATATCTAACGTGGCCTTCCGCCTATAAACTATGACAAATATTGCCTATGAACTGTGACAACATCTGCCTTAAAATGTGGCAAACATTACCTTTTGAATTGTGGCAAAATATTGCCTATAAACCGAGACAATTATCGCTTATAAAAACATTTTCAAATGAAATCATAAACCAAATATTT
This sequence comes from Macadamia tetraphylla, assembly GCA_022985045.1. Taxonomy (NCBI): domain Eukaryota; kingdom Viridiplantae; phylum Streptophyta; class Magnoliopsida; order Proteales; family Proteaceae; genus Macadamia; species Macadamia tetraphylla. Next base: position 28,941,223 of record CM040971.1, read on the forward strand.
CAAGAAATAATCTGTATAATGTAAATGCTAAAACTTAACCATAATTCATCAAACTGGCCCCAAAACATATGGGCTAAGGTTCAAAACATAAACAAATACTAAACAAAACCGTAACTCCCACTAATCAAGCATTTCAAATAACAGATGTAAAGAAATCCTAACTACTTGATGTGACCAAATTTTACTTGCTCTCAATTGTCGATGATCAGCCTACCTCACCTTTATTAGTATCATTCGCTTATCAACCCGTAATTCTTCCTTTCTCTAACCATTTCTTGAAAATAAAACATCCTTCTTCACATGTCCTTTCTTATGGCACCAAAAACACTCTACGTTGTTGGTATTCTCTTCATCCCGAGCCTTTGAGATGTGTCAAGTTCTTGAGAGCTATTAGTCCTGCATATGGCTTGACGCTTCCTCCTGGAAAAATTTTTGTTCCTTCCGCTTGGTCCACCGTAAGATCCCTTGTGAAAAGTTGCATGTGCACTCTCAAACCTAGTTTGTTTCAATTTTTCTTCCTCTTGAGTGCAAATGGAAATGAGCTCATTTAGGCTCCAATCGTCCTTCAAAGGCAATGTAGGTAGATTGGATAACCTTATACCGACTAGGGAGGGTATTCAGCAATGTGTACAATATATTCTTCATCGATCCGTATTCCAAGATCCTTAAGTTTACCAAGATCAAGAGCTACACCCAAAATGTATTCTCTAACACTCCACATCCATCATACCTTGTATTCATTAGCCGGTCATTAATGTGGTTTTCTACTTTCTTGTTGTATTGAAATCTACCTTTAATAGCATCCAGAATTCTTTTCGTGTCTTTGATCTCTATGTTCCTACGATAATTTCGGAACCGCTTTTTAAAACCAAGATGCACTTTCTGCTTGCTTATCCATTTCTTAAACTTGGTCCTTTCAAGACTTCGCCGAGTCTGTAGAGGCTCGTGTTTAGGCTCCCTAAGTGCCAAGTCTAAGTCAAGAAGACCTAAATGCAATTCTAATTCCTCCACCCACTTTTGATAGTTGTTACCAAAGTGAGTATTGGGATGGAAGATACATAACTTGAGGGAACTGCCATCTTACTACAAAGAAGAAAACAATACAATACATGCCAAATATCAAAATATAAACCATAATATAAAAGCATGTAATACCATCAATATATTTTAAATAAGAGTTACAACTAAAATGTATCCCTATCCTTTGGGACAGAATTAATGATGCTCTTATATTATTCTTTAATCTGAAAACAACACTAACTTTGGAATTCAATCACCTTTGGGCAAAAGAACTCCAAATTCAATGTCCCTTTCTGAAATGTGGATGATTATCCTCAAACCTTGATGACATAATCTTTGGGAAAGTATCACCTTTATCGTTGGAGAAGATACAATCGAATCGAATGTACCACTTTGGTGGGTTTCACCTGATTCTATCATATCTTTCCCATTGAGATGTATATCTTTATGTTCAAAACATACATATAAATGTCACTAGGACAACAATAACCATACAAGAGTCACAATCGCAATTACATTCCTATCCTTTGGGCTAAGAATGCATCGTCCTCTTGTAAATTTATATTTATCTGTGAAAAGAACAATAACTTTTGAAATCCCTCACCTTTGGGCTTAGGAACCTCTAGGTTATGTCATTTTCTTAACTTTGGTGACATCACCTTTGGGCAAATGTCACCTACATTGTTTCCTCAGGAAAATCATGAAATAATAAGATGTACCACTTTGGTGGATTCCACCTCATCATTTCATGGTTTCTAAAGCAAAATTACTTTGCAACTAAGAATGAGCGAAGCTTACACCCTTTTCCATATTAATATATCTCAATTTAAAAAAAACTTCTCAATTTCATGGTAACCAATAACATATATATTTTCAAAGCATTGATTTATGCCATTTTGTTTCAATGATTGAAACTAAATACAACATAAAATTTCAAATAAACATGTCATATTAAAAATTAGATCATTAAATGTGGTCAAACAAGAAATCCAACGCAAAAAACAGATTTCAATTTGGCCTTAAAACGAACCTTTAAATGAAATTTAAAGTAGTTTAAATAAAACGCCTTTGTTTCAATGATTGAAACTAAATACAACATAAAATTTCAAATAAATATGTCATATTAAAAATTAGATCATTAAATGTGGTCAAACAAGGAATCCAACGCAAAAACAGATTTCAATTTGGCCTTAAAACGAACCTTTAAATGAAATTTAAAGTAGTTTAAATAAAACTCAAAATGAACAAAACCAAACAAGTCTTTGTTTTTTTTTTTTTTTTAAAACAATCAAAACCAACCGGTTCAGCCATATGAATTCGGGTCAAATTCGTCAATGGTCAACCTTTGACCGGTCAATCTTGACCGAGTCAAATAGTACATATGAGTTGACCCACTGTGTCACCGGTTCGACTCTGTAGGGTTTCGAAGTTGACGCGATGACTCGCCTTTTTTTTTTTTTTTTTTCTCTCCGCAGCGTTTCCGGCGAGCGTGCCGCCCTCCGAGGTTTCGTGACGCGGCATACCGCCGAATCCTTCTCGTGATCTACAACTTCTGAAGAAAGTTTTTATCGAGATCTTTAAGTGATGGTAAAATTACGATTTTATGATTTTCATGATTTTTATGATTTTCATGATTTTCATGATTTTAATCAAATCAAGTTTTAAGTAATAATCAAAATCCTCATGTACAAGAAAATTCAATCGATTCTTGTCCCATGTGGTCTGCTCGATACCACTTGTTAGAACTTCCTATGGGTTTGAGATTGAAACCCATGGAGGAAACCACAGAAAAACAAGAAACAATCTAATAAAATTATGGAGGATCGATTTGTACCTTTCACCTAGTATGTCAAGATGATTGAGGTTGGTTACTCCCACTTTCGCTCTATTGGTTTGGCTATGGATCTTCTACAACCCCTTAAACCTCCTTGGTTCTCTCACTTTAGTGGTAAAGTGGGGAAGAGTGAATAATGGTTGTAGGGACCCAAAACCTAGTATTTATAATACTGTCCCACTCAAAACCCTAAACCACAATGGGTTGAGCCAAGATATCCCTAAGCTTGAGAGTGGACCGAACCGGTTCATGCAATTTGACTCTCACCCATTTAATCAACCCGAATAATTAATTTAGCCCATAAATCCAACAATTGCTTATTCTGCCTACTCTTCAAGTAAGCAGCCACATTTGCAGCAACTAAGAGAAGCCCAACAGAGAGAGAGAGAGAGAGAGAGAGAGAAACCAAAGTGAACTGAATAACTGATATCATCATCTATTGCCATTTGGTACAAAGATCAGAATCAGCTGAATTAACCCGGAATCGACCGCGGTCTATTCCGAGTTGACAAACAATGACATATAAAAGTGTTGCTGTAGATTAGTTCTATACAATTGTAGAAATATTTACAGAAGAGTCTGCAAAATATAGCCTATAAAGGGCATACTAAAAGAAACTATTGAACTAGGCTAAAAGTTTCAACTGTTCAAACTTTACAATTGCAATGAAACCTTCAAAATTGAAGAATGAAGTAAAAAAAACTAAACAGCAATGGGTCCTTTGGGAAGATCCTTAAACTCCAGGACTTGTGTGCGGCGTTGTTTCTTGGCATTCTCTGCTTTTTGATACTCTTCTTTTATCTTCCTCTTTGTAGCCTGAAGTCTTTCTTGTTCTTCTTTCTTTGCTGCAGCTGCTTCATTGAATTCAATCAACCATTGATCCACCTTTTTTGTCCAGTGAGTGATGAGATACTTTGCATGGTCACGGATTCTCTTCGAGTTGTGCCTCGTAAGATTTTTCAGACACCCAAATCGGGGTTTTCTTCAAGGTATCAACAGAGATAGATATCAATTGAAGCCTCCTTAGAGGTTCCAGTAACTTCAGTTCAGATTGATCAAATTTTGCTTCAATAATTCCTTTGATTCTCAGAATCTCCTCAACAATCTTAATTTCTCCTCCGCGGTTGATCCTATAAATCTCAGCAATAATATTGTTGATATGTTCTGCGTTTTCCTCCGGGAATGATGGCTCTATATCATCATCCTTATCACTCTCAATCCCAGAGTAGCCATTACTCTCCTTTCTCTTCATGGAAGCAGAACCATCAATCTTCTTTTTTTTCTCTCTTCTTGGATTATTTCCTCGTTGAAGATCATCTTTGCAATTCGATCCCTTCTAAGCTTGAATTCCTTTGGACGATCAGAAGCAGCAACCATGATTGCATACTCAATGAGTTTAAAAATATCAGAATCTGCAGCTTTGAAGACTCCACGCCAGTGATTTAGGGAATGGGTTTTCGAAGACATGATGAGTAACAATCGGAAGTGATCAATTAAGGAAAGGATTGAAGAGGAATACACTTGTAAGAAGAAATAAATAAGACTAACGAAGCCGTCACATATAAATAGGAAGAAAACCGTAGTTTCTAATTCTAGTCCAACTGTGATTACTTGAGAGTGTTTTTCCAACAAACTTGGTCAACAAGGCAAATTTTATTACCATCGGATTGGAATCAAGAGGTGATGATAGATTGGAAGGAAGAGAATGGATTTGTATATAGACCGTAATATATGGTGTATGAGAGGGGATTAGGGAGGGTTGTTTTATCCTAATGACAGATGTTGTGTAAAGAGAAAAAGGCGGGATAAGGAAAGAAGTTCATTGGGATTCAGTCGATTTTGCCTGCTTTTTCTGAAAAATACTAATTTTTTTACTATTTTACTCCGAAATTGATAGGAATAACTGATTCGAATCGATCTCAATTGATACAGATCTGATATGGCCGATACGGCAGCAGAGTTTCCTTCTCAAAAGAGCATGAGTAAATCTGAACAGAGAAATCAGTCCGTTAATCAATTCTGATCATGAACTGGTAATCTCAGCAGAAACAGATTAGTAAAATCCAGATTCAATACTTATGTGCAGAATATAGTAGTAAGTGAAAAGGATGAAATAGAGATTTCACTATATCTCCAAGTCAGCAGGTCTGATCTGGACCAAACACTGATAAGTCCCCTTTCAAGAGATGAGAAACATCTTTGAGGACTGTTTGGACTATCTACTATATAAATTCAGTTTTACCCCGATTTAATGGCTCATTACAACGATCCATGCAAAATAAAGTAGGAAAAATTGAGGTCCAAACAGAAAAGAATAAACCATTTGACTGGACTGGGCTTAGAATGTTAGGTGTGTCTATATCTTGCGTGCTTAATAAAATCAGTGGGCTCATCCCAAAGAAGAAGCCCAAGACACAACAGCCCAGTCCAGTCAAGGCTAATTGAAAATGAAATATGGCAGAAAGAGGCACATCTCTTACTCCGATAGGCTTTGTTTGATTGCAAGGGAAATTAAAATTTTCAAACCTAAAAAAGAAACATTATCATCATTGCCCGATATGATTGTATAAATTATTTATATTGCTTATCATATGTTATCATGATACCTTTTATATATAATTTTTATTTTACTTTTTTAAATTAAAGAGATTTGAATGCAAAGCAAAGTGGAATTTAATAACTGAATATGAAATAGTTTGAAATTAGTGATATAATAATAATAATAATAATAATAATAATAATAATAATAATTCACATCCCTTCCCTTTAATTTCTAACATCAATCAAACCTCAAAACCAAAAATCTGTGAAGATGAACAAATCTTTTTGACTTGTCTCCTGCATTGTGTTTCTGGCATTCTGCATATGTTTTATACCCTTAAATCTGCTTCCAAAGTTGATTACTTTCTGGAGCTATCAAAGAAATCCATACACAGTGGTGATCAGATCAGAGACTGTATATTACAAGAGTAATCAAATCAAACTATATTAGAAAGATCTAAGCTTGGTCAGATGATGGAGCGATCCTGTTTGAACTTCCTCTGTACCCTTCCAGTACAGGAAGACCTGAGCGATGTAAAATGATAGGAAAATCCACAGAAAGATAGTAGATAGCATAGCTGCAGACTTCCCACTCAATCTGAAGTCACCCAGTACAGCATCCCTGCAAGATTGGCACTCATAACATATAGGATTGTCAAATTTTTGCTCCACAAATGGCAACTTGGATTATGGAAAGAGCTGTTCTTGGAGGAAGATGATGATGAGTTGCAGGAAGCTGGTTCTTCACAGCAAGCATTGAAAATTGGATTCAACATCTTAGAAGAAGAGACTTGATCCTGGCAAAACTCGGGTTTTACGGAGGCAATCTTTCGATTGAGTCCAATTCCTTGTTCCAACCTTCCAGGAAGCTATAACAAAAATGGTGAACACCAGAGTATGTATAAGCTTAATGAGGAAGTAGCTCAATAGAGTCTGATGGGAACCCAATGAATCTGCAAGCATTGCTGTTGTTGAAATAATGATAAAAGAAATTTGTAAGAATGTGAGGCACAAATTCTGTAATGACCAGCGGGAAGTAGAAGTATAAAATAGAATCATAAACAGGAGAAATGCAAGTATGATATCAATGATGGCTATTGATATACCCGAATTAGTCACCATGTGAAACAAGGACACGTGGAATCGAAGGAAGGACACGCGTCGCCCAACCGGTAGAGGCCTCGAGGATTCAAACTACGTGAGGAGAGGAGACCCGGATAAGAAGATTCCCCCCCCGAAGGGGGGAGGATGTATCCGAGTAGGACTCGGGTAAGGGGGAAAACGCGTCGGGTGGGACTCCCTAAACCCTATAAGAGGGAACCCAAAAGGAGAGGAAAGGTAAGTCGGCACAGATACCATTACTCTTGGAAAAAACTGTTCTGCCGGTCTCTAACTTGGGCATCAGAAGACTAATCCCGGGGACACCTCCGGGCCTCTGCCTTCTGTATTTGTGAGGATCGGTGCTCAGCCTTGTACAGATTTTGGCAGTAACAGATTGGCGCCGTCCGTCGGAACTACAGAGTAATGGTGGGGAAGACCTACAATTATAAGAAAACAAGAGCAGCACCGAGTATAAATATGGATGAGGGGAACCTTCAGGAGGGCTCCCCCCCCTAGACGGAAATCAATGAAGAACGGGGAAACAACAATTGGGAAGGTTCCGCAAGGGACCAACGCTCGGCCGGATATTCGGTGCGCAGAGATAGTAATCCTCCACCCCCTCCTAGGGCGCAGGAATATGTGACAAGGGAGCAGTTCGATGTCCTTCAGGAGAAGTATGACCGAATGGCCGAGACAATGAAGGAGGTCTCCAATGACCAGCCAGAGCGAGCTCAAGATGAGGACCGGAGTAGTTTAGGATCTATAAGGTTCGGTCGGAATCCTCGAACCAAGCAATGAGGGAAAGCCCCACACCCAGGCATGAGGAACCACGCCAAGGAGACGGACAAGGACATGGGGACTCGGGATTGAAGCAGATGATCCTAGACCTGAAAGATGAGATCCGAAAGGTAGCAGAAAATCAGACAGGAACTCATGAGCCCGACCTCACTAATGACACGGCTCTACTCGATGAGGTCATAAGGATCCGCTCTCGATCGATTTTCGTCTGCCCAAATATGACACCTACGACTGGTCTGGGGACCCTGTCGATCATCTGGAAGGCTTCAAGGTTGCGATGCAGTTCCACGAGTCTTGAAAACATTATGTGTTGCGCCTTGCCTTTAATGTTCAGAGGAGTGGCAAGGTTATGGTACAACCGCGCCAACAAAATTGATTCACAACTTCAGCGATTTGAGTTCCATCTTTGTGAAGGGATTCTCAGTAGCTAACCCCTTCAGAAGACCACATTGAACCTGACCAACGTCAAATAGCATGAAGGAGAGTCACTACAAAGCTATATGAAGAGCTTCCAGCAGAGAAGATGACAATCAGAGGTTTGGACCCAAAAGAAGAGTTCACGGCCCTATTGGGAGGCGTCAATGATAAAGAGCTAAAAAGGTCTTTGGCGAAGCATACACCGAAGAACCTAGCTGAGTTAAGGGCTCAGTGTGATAAGTATATTCAAATGGAAGAAACCCTTCAAGCTGATGAGGAAGCTGAAGCGAAGAGGGGGGGAAAAGGACCTCAAGGGGATGGCAAACCTTCCGAGGGCAAGAGATGAAAGTCCGAACATGATCGGGCACCCAGTCCGCCAAAGAAGTTTGAGAGATATTCGTCGCTAAATCAGAGACGGACGGATGTGCAATGCAGAATAAAAGAGACCCCAAATGCCAGAGTCATGAAGTGGCAAGATGGGACGACATCTTGAGAGACGCAATATGGACAAGAATTGCCACTTCCACAGAGACCACGACCATGACACCGAAGATTGTTGGCACCTGAAGGGAGAGATAGAAGGAATGATCCGAAGGGATATCTAGGTTGATTCGTAGATCATGAAAAGGAGGATGCCCAAGATGGTAATAACGTAGGGACAACCGTCAAAGAGACGGTAGAGGCCGCCGTGAAAGAAGGGGGCCAGTTCGCAGGGGCAATTAGGAATGGCAAAGGGACCGGATACTCAAGGAAGCTGACCATCGCCCCTGTGACAATCATAAAAGCTCAACTAGGGTTATAGCAACTATCAGTGGAGGCCTAATCGTTGGAGAAAGTTCTATCTTGGCAGAAAGTAAAAGCCTATGCGAGAAGCATGCATGTGGCCGAATGGTCAAACAAGAAACAAAGACGGGGATGGTTATCTCCTTCTCGGATAAGGAACTGGAAGGGGTGCAGACATTACATAACGATGCCCTGGTAATCACCATGACCATAGTCGATTGCAGAGTAAAAAGGATCTTGGTGGATAACGGCAGCTCAATGGATATCCTATTCCTTGAAGCTTTCTAGAAGATGGGCCTAAACAAAGAAAAGCTGAAAAAGGTCGAAGACCTATTGCAAGGTTCTCGGGTGCCCCAGTCAAAGTAGAAGGGTCGATTGAGTTGCCGGTAAGGGCCGGCACCGGAGACCCCTAAGTAACGGTTATGATCAACTTCTTGGTAGTAAACATCACTTCAGCGTACAACGCCATACTAGGGAGAGTTGGCATAAACCTGCTAAAGGCTGTCGTCTCCACACCACACCTCAAGATGAAGTTCCCAACTAAGAACGGGATCAGTGAATGTCGAGGCGATCAGGAGGCATCCCGAAAGTGCTACGCTTATGGGGAAAGGGAAAAGCAGGTGAGGCGCTCCCGATAGAAGATTTACGCGATGATACAAATTATCAGAGGGAGAATCGGCTGAGGAGTTGATACAAGTCGAAGCCGAAGAAGGGGATAGTACTCACCAATTTCAAGTCGGGGCTACAATGCCAAGGTAGAAATGAGATAAAGTCATCTCATTCCTTCGAGGCGATTCTGACGTCTTTGCCTGGTCAGCCTCAGACATGCCTGGGATAGATCGAGAGGTATTAGAGCATCGTCTGAGTATCGACCTGGCTACAAAGCTGGTGCAACAGAAAAAGAGGACCTTCGCCCCCGAGAGGCAGCAGAAGATAGATAAGTAGATAGAGAAATTGCTAGAAGCAAGGTTCATCCGCGAAATCCAATACCCAGAATGGATATCCAATGTGGTTATGGTCCCAAAGTAAATGGAAAGTGGAGGATCTGCATCGACTTTACGGATTTAAACAAGGCCTGTCTGAAGGACAGCTACCCCCTATCGAAGATAGACCTCATCGATGCTACTTCGGGACATGAGGCACTGAGCTTTATGGATGCATACTCGAGGTAATCAGATCAAGATGTGTGAGGCCGATGTCTTGAAGACATCCTTCATGATCAAGGTAGGATTTTACTACTACGAAGAAATGCCCTTTGGACTAAAAAATGCGAGGGCCACTTATCAAATGTTAGTGAACAAGATCTTCAAGGGGATGATCGGCAAAATCATGGAGGTGCACATAGATGACATGCTAGTGAAAAGCTTGAAGGCAGAACACCATATCCGAGACCTAGAAAAGGTGTTCTAAGTATGAAGGCAATATGGCATGAAGTTGAATCCAACAAAGTGTGCGTTCGGAGTAGCATCGAGAAAGTTCCTCGGTTTCATCATTTCGAAGAGGGGAATCGAAGCCAACTCGATGAAAATACAGGCCATTTGAGATATGAGGTCACCACAGAATGTGAAGCAAGTCCAGGAGCTCACAGGTAGAGTCGTCGCCCTAGAATGATTCATGTCTCGGTCAGCTGATAAGTGCCTTCTTTTCTTCAAAACCTTGAAGGGGTCAAAAAAGTTCTAGTGGACGGAGGAATGCAAAAAGTCCTTCGAATTATTGAAAGAGTACTTAGCGACACCCCCACTACTGACGAAGCCAAACACGAGGACACCTTGCAGTTATACCTAGCTGTATCGGCAGTGGCAGTAAGCACGGTACCGATAAAGGAAGAAGGAAGACAACAACAGCCATTATATTACGTTAGTTGAACCCTTTTGGATGTAAAAACAAGATACAGAAAGATGGAGAAGGTGACATACACCCTGGTGATAGTGACAAGAAAGTTGAGGCCCTATTTTCAGTCATACACGGTGTGTGTGCTCATAGACCAACCCTTGAAGAAGATACTACAGAGGCTTGACATATTTGGCCGCCTATTAAACTGGGCCATAGAATTGGGAGAATTTGACATCCAGTACAAACCGAGAACCGTAATAAAAGCAGGCCCTAGCAAACTTCATAGCCGAGACAATGCTCCCAGATGAACCCCAGGAGTCTATCGAGGCTTAGGCAGAAAGGACTTGAACATTGTATGTGGATGGTGCATCCAATGGTGTGGGAAGCGACGCAAGGATCATACTTCTTAGCCCTGAAGGATTCAAGATCGAGTATGCAATACGGTTCGACTTCGATGCCTCTAACAATGAAGCTGAGTACGAAGCACTAATAGCTGAAATAAATCTGGCACGGGCTTTGATGGTACAGGAGCTAGTGGTGCACAGTGACTCACAGCTTGTGGTGCGACAGGTGAATGGGGACTATGAAGCCAAGGAACAAAGGATGGCCGAGTAATTGAAGACGGTGCGAGAGAAAGTAATAGCCCTTAAGGAGTTCGAGGTAAGGCAAGTCCCGAGGGCAGAGAATGCCAACGTAGAAGCGCTGTCACAATTGGCCACCTCTGACTTTATGGACCTTGGACGATCCATGTATTTTGAAGTATTACGCCAACCAAGCACCGAAAAACCTTGGGACGTGTTACCCATTGGCGAGAATGGCCCTAGCTAGATGGATGTCATAATCGAATACCTAAAGGAAGGAGTATACCCCAAGGATAGGGACGAGGCAAGGAAGGTACGAATTCGATCAGACAGCTTCCTATTGAAGGATGAGACCCTGTACAAAATAGAGTTCCTCACTATACCTCAAGTTCCTGAACCTTACCAATGGTGAGTATGCACTCCGAGAAGTACATGAACGGATATGTGGCCAACACCTGGGAGCCTGGGCCTTGGCCCATAAAGTGCTGAGGCAGAGCTGTTCTGGCCAACTATGAGGAAGGATGCGGAGTTGTTTGTCAGGAAGTGCATTAAGTGTTAGATGTTCACCCGTCCCTTGGCAGCAGCACTTTATCGAGCTTTCCTCCCTATCAAGCCCAGTGCCATTTTTTATGTGGGGAATGGACATCCTGGGCATGTTCCCCCTAGCCACGAGGCAAAGAAAGTTTGTTATGGTGGCGGTAGACTACTTCACGAAGTGGGCAGAAGTCAAAGCATTGGCTATGATATCTGAAAAGAATGTAAGGGACTTCTTCGAGAGGGCAGTAGTCTATCGATTCAAATCCCGGGTGGTAGTAATGGACAATGGAACTCAGTTCGCCAACCCAACTTTTGGCTTGTTTTGTGATGCCCTTGGCATTGACCACAAGAAAACGTCCGTCAGTTACCCATCGACCAATGGATTGACAGAGGTAACTAATCGTACCCTGCTCCAAGGAATAAAGAAGAGACTAGATGATGCCAAAGGGTTATGGGCAGAAGAGTTACACAACATCCTCTGGGCTTATTGCATGGCTGAGAGATTAGCCATTGGAGAAACACCCTTCATTTTAACCTACAACATCGAAGCTGTGCTCCCGGTGGAGGTAGGAGCCATGACCCATCGGATTCAGTATTACGATGAAGAAAAACGATAAAAGACTCCGAGCTAATTTAGACCTCTTGACTGAAGTCAGAGACGCCTCGCAAGAAAGGATTGCCGCCGACTAATAAAATATTGCAGGCATTACAACTCTAAAGTCCGAAGGAACGAGTTCAGAATGGGTGACCTCATTCTCAAGAAGCGGAGATATCAGACCCGAGGCATTAGGAAAGCTAGCTCCAAATTGGGAAGGTCCTTATAGTCTCAAGGATAATATGACCAGGGTCCTATCACCTAGAGACTATGGGGGGAGAAAAGGTACCCCGATCATGGAACTTGAAGAACTTGAGAAAATTCTACCAGTAGTGAAGTAGCAAGCACATTTACATTTACATTTTGTAATTTTTTGAATCCCTAGGCACTTCCAAGTTGTAACTCTCCATCCCAAGCTCTCTAGAGGATTTTATTTATGAAAAATTTGTAAGCTTGTTTACGGCAATTGATTTTAGAATATTCCTCGGTTGGGTGGCTCAAGCTAAGGCCGAGGGATACAACCGAAGGTCCTAACCTCGGTTGTTGATCAAGGTGAGCCGAGTGGACCTTGTCAAAGGTCCTTTTCTCAAAGGTCATTACCTCATTTGGAGGCTCAGGCTAAGGCTAAGGGACAACGAAGGTCCTCACCTTGGTGGTAACAACCAAAGGAACACCCTCGGCTGGATGTTCGGCCTAGGGTCGGATTGGTCAACAGCTCCCCCCGATCTTTGCACATAAGGAGATCCCCCTTTGCTGGAGCTGAGGGGAAACACAACACTTGGTGGAATCTTGCTTGCCCAAGACCTCCCTTCAAGACCCTGGCCCTCGGACTGGCCGATGCCCTCGGATTGGCCGATGTAATAGGACCAAGCCTTGTACTAAGACAGGTTGAGGCCATTAAACCTAGGAGAATGCTGACATAAGGCCTTCTGGCCTTTATGCACCAACCTATTGGCTAAAGATCCCTTAACAGGCCAAAAAGAAAATGGAAAAAGACAAAGTAAAGGGCAAAGGTATCCGAAGAAGCTGAAACATTCATTCATTAAAAAGCCGAAGGCTGAGATTACATGAAAAAGCTCGAAGGCTAAGATTACGTGAAAAAGCCAGAAGGTTGAGATTACAAAAGAAAGCCCGAAGGCTGAGGTTACCAAAAAAAAAAGAGGCCCAAAGGTCAGAAGGAACATGCAAGAGGCAGCCTCAGGGGACGTCCGTCGGGTTCACAGCCTCATCCTCGGTATGGTGGAGGGTCTCCCAATCTGAGCCATTGTGGCCAGGAGTCAGAGGCACCTCGCGTTGAACCTCATCTTCCTCGCTACAGCCCTTACCGTCGGCTTCGACCACCTCGGTAGCGGTCGGGGTTGCTTCAACACCCTCCTCTTTGAAAATGAGCCCGTTGTCCTTAATGGAGACCTCTAGGTAATGCTCAAGGACGTAGTCTCGGGACCTCGGTAGCACCCATCGTGAACCCGGGGTGATGGCACGCTTGACCTCCTCCCGAAATTCCTCGGAGGCCCTGTACTTGTCAGCCCTTCAGACCCTCGTCGTTATCTGTGCCTTCAGCTCCGTAAGCTTCCAATCGTATTCCTGATGAGTATGAAGAAGGTTGCTTCCAGGTGCTCCACCTTCTCTAGGAGGATCGAACGCTCATTCTTAAGCGTAGACTTCTCGCATTCGGAAGCCTCGAGGTCTTGGGCCAAGGCCTCGGCCCAGAATCGCCAGCTGACCCACTTGGTTCTGGGCCTGCGTAAGACACCAATGGTCAAAAAGTCATGATGATAATGAATAAGAATTCAAAGGCTGAAGCTTACCCCCGCCATGAAGATGCAGGCGCTAGTTATCATGGCTATCATCCTCTGGTGTTGTGCTTCAATAGCATCTCGGGGGAGGCTGCCCTTCTGTACTAGCTCGCGACCTACACTCTCGACGGACAGAGTGTCGTCCTCCTCGACTGACCATCGAGGGAAGAAGCTGATCTCAGCTTGGATATTCATGGCACTTCGGGCCTCTAAAGTCAGCCACTGAAGAAGCATCTCGGGCAGACTACAAGTTATGGTCCGGAGCAATGAGGGCCTGGACTGCTTCGGTGCTGGGTCCTTCGACCTTAGCCCTCTTCTTTGAAGGGGGAGCTTCGGAGGTGGGGCCCCCTTTCTTCTTCTCCTTCCTCTTCGCTTCGTTGATCTTCAGCATCCGCCCGCCTCCTTATTTGGCTTGCCTCTTTGACGAACAGCCCTAGCCTCGACCCTAGAGATTTGCACTGCATAAGGCATGAAGGAAGTTAGTATGAAGTACGAAGCCTCAAGGCAAATAAACCTGGGCTGGCCTAAGACTCACCCGGGCTAAGCCCGAATCTGAATAAAACGGCATCGGACTTAAGACTGTCGGACTCAACTGGAGGGTAAGTGTCCTGACGCCTCGCCATCACCATCGACTCCACATCTGTCCCAAAAAGGGCAAGGGTGGAGTTCATCGTCCTCAAATCGGGGATATCCCAAACAATGCCAAAGGGCACCCCGTCAGATGACCTCACGAAGAAGAATTTCTCCTTCCACCTATGGATCGACATTGGGTAGCCGTTCAGTAGCTGAAGGTCTTTTCGAGGACTAAAATAGTACCAGCCTAAAAGCTCCTTACTGGCCTGAAGGTGGAAGCAATTGACGAAGAGGGTGAGGGAGAGAGGCCTTTGGTGCCTAGAGAAGAGGACGACAAAACTGAGCATCTGCCGCCATCCATTCGACGTCAGCTATAAATCACGTAATACCGAAACACTCAGGCGAAAAAGGGGTGGAAGGGAAGCTGAAGGCCGACCTTGAAGGCCTCCTTGTATAAGCACAGCTCTTTAGAGTTTCGATAGTTGGCTCGGTCTATCAATTTTGGTAGTCAGAGCTCGAAAGCATCCGAGATACTGAAGGAGGCCCTTAGTTCCGCCAACTCAAGCTCGTCCATAGTGGAAACGATGTGGAGAGCTTCCACCTCAAGGGGGTCCTAGGTCTGGGCACGAGATTCAAGCACCCTTTCTTTGAATCCCTCACCGTTTGAGCCACCATTTGAGCCACCCTTGGACCCAAACGGCGAGGCCGCGGACAATGAATCATGGGATGAGGACGAATCGAGGGAAGAGCCCAAGGAATTCCTAAATCCCCGATTGGGGCTTGGCCAAGTCGTCTTGACATTGTCCTCCAAGATGGGGACTAGCATCGGATGAAACGAATGTACTTACTGTTGGGGCCGAACAAGATGCAGAGAAGGAACTGACCGAGGAAGCCCCTTCTCAAAAGAAACACCAAACCTATTGGTAGGGGCCTTTGAGGAAATAAAAGTGGATCCGACAAGGACCCACCTTGTTGGGGACTTAGGCCGCGAGCATTAATGGAACCAGTCATCGATAACTGCCCTGAGGTTTGGCTCGAGCGGAGCGGACTGACCAAGGTCCTTACCTCGGTTGGGGGCTAGGCAAATCAAGGACTTGATCGAAGGTTTCCCCCTCGGTTGGGGGCTTAGACAAAGGGCCCAGCGGACCTAACCAAGGACCTTACCTTGGTTGGGGCTCGGGCAAAGGGCGAGTGACTTGACCAAAGGTCCTTACCTTGGTTAGGGGCTCAGGTAAAGGCCGAGTGGATCTGACCGAAGGTACCTACCTTGGTTGGGGGCTTAGGCCCAGGCCGAATGAACCTGACCGAAAGGACCTGCATTGGTTGGGTGCTCAAGAGCGGCAGCCGGACTGACCAAGGTCCTACCTCGGGGGCTTAGGCAAATCTTGAGGGACTTAGAAGATCGCCTCGGTTCGGGCTCAAGCCAAGCCGTCGAGACCTAATCAAGGCCTTACCTTGGTGGGGCTCGGGAAAGGCGGACCTAACCTAGGTACCGCTCGGTTGGGTGCTCAGACCGAGTCGAGCTAATCCCTTGGTTGGGTCTTATCATGGATGACTGAAAGCCCAAAGGTTAGATAAGGCCAAGGAGCACACAAAGAAAGGAAAAGATGAAAAGGTCCAAGGAGCACAACTGAAAGGAAAAGTAAGGAGCTGTTACCCGAATAGACCATCTAAGTGGAAGTAAGGAGGAAGGACACATCACCCAATGTACATGAACAAGGACACGTGGAATGAGAAGGACACGGAAAGGAAGATCCCACGATCACAGACCGGTAAGGGGATTCAAACTATGTGGGAGTAGACCTAGACAAACCCTCAGAGGGAGCAAGAGCGATAAGTAAGGACCCAACTCTTGGAGAAAATCTGGGACTCTAAACCCTACACCCTAAACCCTACAAGAAGGAAACCCGGGAAAGGTCAAGCGAATTACTTTGGAAAATAGCCTTGTTGTCTTTGGCAATAGTGAGGCAATGCCATGGAACTATCGCATCGCCTTGTTATTTTGAAGTGGATCAAATGGTATTGACATAGATTTTGGAATAAATGAAAAGAAAGAAAGCTGCCATGGAACTCTCATCAACAGAGATTTTGAAAAATTGGCTCCAATCAAATGGTATTGACATAAGAGATTGGACACAAATGAAAAGGGAAAAAGAAAAGGCTTTGGTGTGAAACTCATAAAGAGAGAAGATGAAGAAAAATTTGGATTAAAAGTAGGAACTAAAAATGGGCTTTGAAGCGGAAAATCTTCTATAAGGAAAAAGGTAAATTAGACACTAAATAAAAAAGGTGTTATGTTTCAACCCTTACCAACACCTTGGGTTAATTATAATGAACCATTCATTTAGAGCCAAAACTAAATATAGAAACTAGACATACACTTAAAAAGATGTTATGCTATTCAACTTAATCCTCTCCTCCTTCGATAACCCATGATAATTAAGGGTTTCAATTTAGAACCCAAACCGAAATTGGCCATATAAAACTGAACCAATATATTGGCTTGGTTTTGGTTTAAAAATATAGAATCATCCTTTTAGCTCGGATCGATTTGCTTTTCCTTCAAGGTAGAAACTATGTGTTCAAATCAAGTGATCTATGTTCGAATCAAAGTGACACCAAAGTACCATCAATTGTCAACCTAACCTAAGCTTTTTGATTCTTTCGAATATTCAACTCTTCGCACTATTTAATGCATGTCCTCGTTCAAAGCCCTTAACTTGTGGCTCGAATTTGTTCTCAAATCTAAGGTAAGCTCTATTTGATGATCAATGTTCGATTTATTTGCTTCTCCCACTAGTTTAATTGTAGTTCTTGTTCAATCAACTGAGGAAAAACTATAAATTTTCTAATGGCTATGTTTGGTTGCGAAGAAAATTTAAAGGGAAAGAAAGTGAAATTTTTAAATGTAAAAAAGTTACTTTTGTATCCATCACCCCATGTGATTGTATAATCTAGTTACATTTCTTACTATATTTAGTAATTATACATTTTACCTTTAATTTTTATTTTATATTTTATTGCAAAGGGTTTTGAATGCAAAGGTAAAGTGAAACTTAATAACCAAAAATGTAGTAACTTTGAGTTAGTGATATAGATATTAAAATAACCTAAAGAGATGGTGAATAAGTTATACTAGTGGATTTTTAAAATTCTTTGGTTTAATTTTCCCAAGTGTGACTGCAAATTAAAAATTACAGAATATAAAAAATAAGCATAACTACACAACATTAGGATTTATAGTGGTTTGACTCAATCCAAGTTTAGTCCACTCCCTACAAGTTTCACTTGTAAAGTATTCCTCTAGATTTTTCTTTTCAATACAGTAGGTAGGGAGGAAAGCATTTACAAACTCTTTTAAGGATAAAAAGATCCATGCAATCTCTTTACTGGATGAGAGAGTCATTTACAATTTATATTTACAATCTCTTTCAAGGATGAGAGTTTTTACAATCTCTTTCAAAGATGAGAGTTTTTACAATCTTTTTCAAAGATGAAGGAGTCCTTACAGTCTCTTTAGGATGAGAGGGTCCTAAACACTTGTGAAATCTAATAATACAAAAAGTATCAGACCCACCTAGGAGATCAGTATGGTGTCCCCACCATAAATACAACAAGTACCACGGTGTTTTGGAGGATCGGTGAGGGTGTACAAACTTTAGTCTTACATCATTTATGGAGAGATTACTGAGCGAGTTGATAACTTCTAGCCTACTTAACATGGTACAATGCGTTTTAAAGTGAAGAGTCATGATAAATACTTCAACTGAGCCTAATATACCAACTGGAGTTGTCTGTAGTCACGAAGAGAGATAAACCATTCTCGTAACCTTCCTTGAGTTCAGATAAGAAACTTAGAAATGATAGAATTTGTTATAGTCCCTTCTTAAAAGAGTTCTTGTCCACCAAGCATGGAACTTGGAAACTCTGTCAGGCCATTTAGAAACTGGAATATCATCAAAGGTAAAAAAATGCTTCAGCTCATGATTTTGAAAAGTGCCATCATGATAAGTAGGCCGGGCTGTATGAGTTGTTGTGGTAGTGGATTACATTTCATCCTCATTAAGATCAACTGTAGGATCTACAGTATTCTCAACATTTTGAAAGAACTTAAGGGGGGACTGCCCTTTTATAGACCCATACGCGGATTTCAAGCTAACACAAATCCACAGACTTCAAGCTTATTACAAATCCACATTTTCAGAGAGTTCTGGATTTCACACTAATACAAAATTCACACAAACTTTTGATTAAGTAAACAAATATTTAGTCTGAAGAGTAATAATCAGTTGTGTCAATTGGGGATCCCATGGTAAAGACCTACCATTTCTTCGTTGATTGGTTTTTCAGGAATTCAATATACTATCGTTGGATATGGTTAATGAGATGATGACAAGAGATGGCAGGTAGGTCACATACTGTGCTGGTGGAATGCATTATTACAGTTGGCACTAAGTGGTAGTCTACATAATTGTGGATGCACATGATATGCATAATCTGGCACCAATTCTCTAAATCTAAACTCTGATATTTATATGGATCTTGGTCAGAGGTAAAAAGGATATAGAAATATGGGTGGTATCAGACAATATTATAGGGGTAAGATTTTAGCCTATGATAGATTGATGAGAGGAGATCTATGGAAGAGAATGGTAATGTATCTAGTATTATATGGACAGGATTGTAAGAGAATTAACCATTGGACATCAGATTAGAACAATAAGAGTAATTTTGGAAAATACTTCTGGTGTTCATAAGCATGACCGACATGGTACTAGTATAGATCTATGAAATGGATAAGGCCTTTGTAAAGCATAGTATCCTTAGGGAATGTGTGACTTTTGTATTTGTAGCTAATGGGGAGTGTGTGATTTAAATTTCCTTTGAGATTTCAAGGTCCTTTGAGATCTATTATGCCTCTTATAGGGAGTATAATTTTCATTTTGTATTTCAATGAAATCATCTATTACTTATATGATTTCCTTTTGCTTTAAAGACGCTTTTTGTTAAATATATTCCATGGAAACGAATAGAATCTTATTATAAGATGATTTTGATATGCATGCCATATATTATTATACCATTTACGCTTATGCTTTCAAGATTTTCTTTTTTTTTTTTAATCTTTTCCTCATTAAAATGAAGGCACACCCACCCCCACAGTCTGCACATATACAGACAAAGGACCCTGAAACACCCCTAGGGTTCTACAAATAGATTTGAAGCCCACACTATTTGGTCTTCTGAAACATAAGGCCTGAAGTGGAAAATCCAATCACCAAATTGTGGGGCACTCTCAACATGAGCCACATGTGCAGTTCTATTTTTCATGTCAACTCAATAGCCCACCTTGGATTGCTTATATGCTTTGGAATCAATATATTTTGAATACTTTATTTTCTTCCTAGAAAACTTTAGAAAAGCTAAGAAGGACCTCTATGTGGTATTTTTTAACCTAGAAAAGGCCTATAACAGACTCCTAGAGAGTTAATCCAACATATCCCAAAGAAGAGATGAGTGTCAGTGAGGGCAAGGTAGAGAATTGTCTATCATTATTGGGCTACACCAAGGGTCAGCTCTAAGCCCTTATTTGTTTACACTTGTCATGGATGAGTTGACCAAGAACATTCAATGTGAGATTCTATGGTATATGCTCTATGTTGACGATAATGTTTTATTGGAATGAGACAAAAATATGGCTCAACGATAAATTGGAGCAATGGAGATCTACCTTGCAAGCAAGAGGCATTAAGATAGTAAAACAAAAAGGAGATATATGATGTGTAACTATAGGACTGTCGTACGCTCGCTTGATTATGATGTAAGGGGTGGAATCTTGGGCAGTTAAGAAACGACATGTAGATAAGCTATGTGTAGCAAAGAATAGTCATAGACCACTCACTATAGGCGAAGTTTCGAGGAAAGACTGTGGATTGCATAAAAGGATCTAAAAGAGCAAGGGCAGCCAAAAATGACCATAAGGCAAGTTGTGAAGAAAGATATGCTCAGACTAGGCCTTGTCTCAAGTATGGCCTCAAATAGAGCGGATTGGAGGGCAATGATCCATATATAGGACCTCATCTAGTTGTGTTCTACGTTGTTACTTCTGTCTTTAGCTTCCTTTCATTTTTACCTTTTTCTCTTTGTGATAAGGCTGTTGTTGTTGTTGTTGTTGTTTGTTGTTGTATTTTCTTTATTAAAGAAGGTTAGAGTTAGTATCTCACGTTCTACATCGTTACTTCTGTCTTTAGTTTCCTTTCATTTAGCCCTTAATATAGATTTGTAGACCTAAAAGATATGGTTTTTTGTTTATATATCCTTGTTTACTAATGAACTCTATGATAGGGTAGCCTTAGGATATACAGGTTCTATGACCTATGTGAGTAGTGCTCACTGTCACTGAGGTCTACAACTTTAGTTTTCCCTTAACAAAGTGTTTTTGGTGCTTAGTGGTCCATGTGATCCTTTTATGTGAAGAAAATATGTTTTGTTTGCTGATTTCTATGAATTTTCATGTGTACGGATTACAGAGACACTAGTATTTTTCCTTCCACAAAAAGGGGAAGAACCTCTTCCTTTTTTTTTTTTTTAATTATTTTTATGTTATTTGGCTGAAACTGCAAATAGGGGGAGCAAAAGATGGTTCAAATTTGTGATCTGTGCCTCTATCTAATAAGCTGCCTTCTGGTTTTGTCTAGAGATGCTATTATTCATCTGTTTCTAAGAAAAATTTTCTAGAACTGAATTTATTGGGTCCCTTAGATGGGGCCACTTACAGGAACCAAGGATTGAGGAATAAGATCCATCTCGCCGATTGTGGTCTTGATCGGTCTGGTTCAATGTGGATCTTGTTCATTTTCCGATTTCAATGCAAGAAATCAGATTGTTAGGATCAATAATTAGTCAACACTGAATTGGAAAATGAACCATGGGCGTTAAGAGGAATCCAAGCACACCTCCTATTCAGTCAAAAAATATCAATCAAACAGGTGTACCTAGTGCACGAGACTCCCACATGTGCGAGGTCTAGGGGGAGAACTACGCAGCCTTACCCCAAGAATGTCTAGATGATGTTTCTACAATATCAAGAAAACCCAAAAACTCTGAAGATGAACAAATCTTTTTGACTTGACTTTTGCATTTTGTTTCTGGCTTTCTGCTAATGTTTCATACCCCTAAAAGCCCCTTCTACAAAATTGACTACTCCATACATGTGAGTTGTGAGTGATGTTTTGGACATGAAGATCCCCTAACAAAGCAGATAACTGTATATTTGAGTAATCAAATCAAACTATATATCAGAAAGATCTAAGCTTGATCAGATGATGGAGCTACCCTGTTTGAACTTCGTTCTGTACCCTTACAGTACAAGAAGATCTGAGCAATGTAAAGTGATAGGAAAATCCCCAGAAAGATAGTAGATAGCATAGCTGCAGACTTCCCACTCAATCTGAAGTCACCCAGTACAGCATCCCTGCAAGATTGACACTCATAACATAGGATTGTCGAGTTTGTGCTCCACAAATGGCATCTTGGATCATGGAAAGAACTGTTCTTGGAGGTAGATGATGATGAGTTGCAGGAAGATGGTTCTTCACAGCAAGCATTAAAAATTGGATTCAACATATTAGCAGAGACTTGATTCTGGCAAAACTCGGCTTTACGCAGGCAATCTTTCAGGTGAACCCAATTCCCTTGTCCAACCTTCCAGGAAGCTATAACAAAAATGGTGAAGACCAGAGTGAGTAGAAGCTTCATGAGGAAGTAGTTCAATAGAGCTTGATGGAAGCCCAATAAAGCTGCAAGCATTCCAATAGTTGAAACAAAGATGAAAGCAATTTCTAAGAGGGTTAGACACCAATACTTTAATGACCAGCAGGAGGAGGAAATGTTGAATAGAATTATAAACAGGATAAATGCAAGTAAGCCATCAATGATGGCTATGGAAGCAATTCCAGGGAACTTCTCTGCATCAGCCATTGTTAACTAATTGCAGCTCCAATATAATAATTACAGATTGGACACAAAAGAAAAGGCTCTTGGTGTGAAACTCTTAAAGAGAGAAGAAGAAGAAGAAGTTGGATTTAAAGTAGGAACTAAAAATGAGCATTGAGGTGGAGAAAACAGTTTCTACTAAAGGAAATGTAGAGATTTTTCCGGTACATGGAAAGTAGGAGGTTAACTGTCATTCTCAACCTTTACCCGCACCTTAGGCCTTAGGGGGGGTGGTGTTAGGCCTTGGGTTATTGAACTTGAACCAATGGTTTTCATTGCTTTCTAGAATTGAGACACTTTTGCATATCTCTTCCATATATCTCTGAGGCCCAAAAAATACATTGTAGGCACACTTAACATGGGTTATGCTATTCAATAGTCCATGATAATTGAGGTTGTCAATTTAGAACCCAAAACCCAAAACTGAAATCGAAATTGGCCTTCTAAAAATTGAATGGAAACAAATTGATTCGATTTTGGTTTCAAAATATAGAATCTTTTTTTAATTTGAAATTGTGATGGTTTCAAGGCGAAAAATCACAAAGATTTTCGTAGGAAACTTTTGAGTATTTGACTCTCTGATGAGCTTGACTATATTTGATGTTGAAATGAAAAATCTCTTCTTGGCTTTACTTTGCCGGAATCTTGGGAGTTGTTTTTTTCATCCTTGATGTGGTTTTGTTGGATTTGTCTATTGGTATGAAAAAGGCATCCATTTACAACATTGAAATTAAAGAAAGTTCAAGGACATGGTGTGATTAAACACTTGACAAGGATTTCATTCGTTGCATCTATGAAAGCTTTCAATTATCAGAAGTTTGTATAGCCTTTTTAATTTAATTTAATTTTATCTTTTTAATTACCGCTATAACCCATCTCCCTTCCCTAGTGACCGAATTTGATGAGCAATTCATCTCATTGCACACCAATAAAATCATTGAAATGTTGAACCGAGGAACTGAATAATAGCCTAATCAAAATTTGGATTCAATTATGGTTTGGAAAATAGGTTCTTATTCGGTTTCGGTTTTGGTTTCGTTTCATTCGATTTTGATTTCTACTTATTGTATCTTGAATAGGATCGAAAAACCAAAACGATATCGATCGACATCCTTAAATGCTAATACCAATAAACAATTATTGACTCATTAATTTAGAATCAAAATTAACATATAATTATGAGACTATCCGAATAACACCTCTATAGATGCATTTAGACCATGTAACTTTCTTTTAAAAGTGTATTACCATTATGTCATAAAGCTGTCATTGCATCCAATGTATTTCAAATTTCACATGTGAAAGATGAGATATTTTTCTTTTGGGTAATGAAAAAGATGAGAGTTTAGCTTCATAAAAGAAATGTGTTATACTAAGAGAGGAAAAAAAATTACAAATTTATTTGAGGGGGCTAGTTATGGTGACCATACAGGTTTGATATGGCTAAAACTGATTTTGGCTATAAATTGACTGTCCTAGTAAAAGAGGAAAAACAATGTCACTGGTGAAAATTTAACCTTCTTCAAACCCCAACAAACCCCTCTCCCCACCACCCACAAAAAAAAAAAAAAAACAATGGTATTGATATGAAAACCTAGTGCACCTTATTCAGAGTCAACACTTTGTTCTTTTTAAGTCTGCATTTGTTTCACCATAAAATAATTATGTGATTTGTTTAAAATAAATATAAAATGTATAGGCTATGTTTGTAATTATTACCTTATACGATCCAATACGATTGTATAAATTACTTTTTTTTTTTTTTTTTACAATATTAAATAATGATATACATGTAATTTTTAATTTACATAATATAGCAAAGGATTTTGGCAAAGTAAAGTGAAATTTTATAACCAAATATGGAATGATTCAAAGTTAATGATATAATCATATGGGATAATGATTACATACATTTCCTTTTAAGTATGAAAATTTCACTTACCTTTCCTTTAATTCCCCTTGCAACCAAAAATAGTCACAAGGATTAGAAAAATGAAAAAAATGTTTCACTGAATTGCAAGACAACAACAAACACAGTCTTTATCTCAACAAAATGAGGACTGAAATGCAACACAAAAATCTAAAAAACAATATCCATTTCAAAATTCAGGATATTATTTTAGCAAAAATAGTGATTATATCTTGATAATTGGAACTATTGACTAAATTCTTTCTGTTGCCAGTCCTGCACAATAAAAATGTCAAATGGCAAAAAATATAGAATATATATTTTATAAATAATTATACTTCTCCATAACCAAACACAGCCTATAGGAAGGATAGAAAATCCATCCTTCACCAAGTCACGGCATTTCAGGCTCAACTGTAGAGTTAAAAGTCATTCCATCCCTGTATGGGTTAGGTGGCCCAAAAGGGTCATTTTGTTAATGCAAGTAACATATTAACTGATGACGACTAAAGGGAGGAAAAAGATAGCATATTTTGAAATAAAAAATAGGTGGAATACCATCCGAAATTAAATATGGTCCCTGACAAAGTCAGCATATGCTCTCCACCTCAACCAGGGCAAAAAGCATTGGTTAAAAAAAAATTATAATAATAAATAAATTAAAAATTAAAAAAAGAAAAAAAGAAAAAAATCATCTGGTCTATCTACAGAAAATGGTTCAGACAAAACACTAAGATCACTGATGAATGCAATTTCTACTTTCCTTGCAAAATCAAACACCTGTTTCCATTAAAACTTAGTAGTTATGTCATATGTAACCACTACATTGCCTAGCTTCTCCACAATCCAGAACATAAAACTAAGGGGTGTTACCTGTTAACATGCATTAGCTCAAGTTCAACATATTGTGCCATACATTTGGGGAAAGATCAACAAATCAGAACTAAACTCAATGGTGGAAAAGTCATTCTTCAACACCTCAATGAGACCAACCTAGCACTCTGAGCCCAAGGTTTACTGTAGTTTATAAAGAAAAGCCTCCTTCGAATCAGAATCGTCTGTAATCCTTTAAACTCCCCTCCTCACTGATCCACAGCCCTCAAGAAATGAACTCATAGTCCATGACTCAAATGTGTCTAGATGAGGGCCTCTGCCGTCATGAATATGGGGAGGCCGGGGATAGCATAGAATAGGTGTAGACCAGTTGGAACCTCTCTCTCTCTCTCTCTCTAGAGCAATAGTGAGGGTCTACAACTATTGATCAGCCCATGGAAGCCACTGATGTCCTAGTCCAAGGGGTAATCCAAGTGATACCAAGCTTACCAGCTCCACAGCAAACACTGGGTTATCATAAGCTATAAACAAATCAAACAAACTAAACCAACCACAAGACTTCAAGATCATTAGTTTCAGAAATGCATTTGTCAAACTTTAGTACCCCCCAATTGCCAAGTCACCCTTCAAAAAAGAACAAAATCTTGAGAGAGACATCCAATGCTCAACTGCTCTTAACCATGAAGATCTGTCAAGTTTCAAGTACACAATATCTGGCTTTGCAGGAGCTTGTCCAACTCATACTGTATCGGGCAGTGCCAATACTTGGTCAACCACATCTGTTCTTGGCTTGATAATATTCATTATCTTAAAGCATTATTGAATTAACAGGTAAGCAATTAATTAAATTCAATTAAAATCCCACACCACCAAATTCCTATTGAAAGAAGAATCAAAGTGATAAAGAATAAGAAAAAAAATGCCACTGTCAGTTCTGAAAGGAATTCTTTTCATAAGTAATTCTTCCATATCTCATGTTCATGCAAGAAACAAATAAGGAGCAACTTAAAAGTCCTATTCTGCAAAGAAATCAGCATCACATTATAAACACAAAATAAACATTCAAGTGCTTCCAGAGTTTTTTCTTCCATGCTTCAAAAGTTCTATATTTGTTCCATAAATAAAGTCTTGCCTGACAAAGTAGTT
The DNA here is from genome assembly GCA_022985045.1 of Macadamia tetraphylla. NCBI lineage: Eukaryota > Viridiplantae > Streptophyta > Magnoliopsida > Proteales > Proteaceae > Macadamia > Macadamia tetraphylla. Next base: position 28,967,516 of record CM040971.1, read on the forward strand.
TTATTCTTATCTCCCTCAACAAGATGGGAAAGCAATTCGAATCATCCCAAGACATATATGAGAAGCCAATTCCCAAACTCTGTTTTAGATTACTTTTAACTGTTCATAGTGGATATCAACAGCATCCCATCCATGAAATTTGGTTGGAAAGAGAATACAATTCTCTTGAGTCATAAATAAAGACGCAAAGGAATAATGATAAAAAAAACAAGCACAAACTCAACTGATCTGATCTAAGCATTCTGCAGTTTGGGAAAACTTCCAGGCCCTCTAAGATATAAACAATCAAATTCTACCATCCAAATTCCAAAAAGGAATGAATATTAAGAAGTAAGAATAGCTGAGAATTCTGGCTACCATCAAAGACTCCCCCTTCCTAATAATAATTTTCATATCTAAATTTCTATAAAACTCTTTCTATCTACTTTGAACATTAAAGGACAGATGGGCTTTCACCAATCCACACATGAAAAAGTAACTAGTGTTTGCACTTCTGACAATAGTGATCTTTCATTGGAGACCCACAATTGTAGCAAAAACGAAACCCACACCTGCAGCTGATCAGCAAGCAACCCTGGGACTTCTCCACATAAAAGCGACATTTGGGACACCTCTGCCATTTCCTCTGCTTAGCAAGCTCCATTACCATCAAGTCTTCCCTCCCTCTCTCATACTGTTTCAAATTCTGAAACGCTCTACACTCAATCCCAGAATGCCATGGAACCTTACACTGTGCACAGAACAGTCTCCTGCAAATGGGGCACTCTGATTCCCTAATTACCCCCAACCCATCATTCAACAACAGGGCAGAACAATCTCTGAAAGGGCAGTAAAATTTCTGGGTCTCACCAATTAAAGACTCACAGAGAGCAACATCCCACCTATCAATCACCTCGGGTGCAAGGATTAAACGACAGGATTCAAAGTCTAACAATTCTTCACAACTCAATTCTGGGCATTTTATACTCGTCACCTTTTCTTCTAACTTGGATATCACATAACTGCTAATGCACTCACAACAGAAGACATGGTCGCAGCCAATTATGGAACATGACTGCAAACCCCACCTGGGTTCAAAGCAGATTTTGCATCGGAAAGTCGTTGCAGGAGGGCTATCAAGTGGGTCTTGCTTCTTATGCCTGCTCTTCAAGTAGGCAGCCACACATGCAGCAACTAAGAGAAGCCCACCAGAAACGGTGGATACCAGACGCATAATCTCTTGGTTCTCTTCGAGATGGTGCCGAGCAGAATCAAGGAGTTTGGAAGAGTAGAGTTTGAGTGAATCGTAGAAAACCCATTCATGGGGGAAACCAAAGAGAACTGATAGCATCTCCTTGACCTGGCAAAGCATCGACACAGGAGGGAAGATAGAGAAGCTTAAGAGGCAAACATGGAATGATATAAAGAAGAATCGTACCTTGGATGCCATTGAAGAGAACGGTCGGAGATGAGGAAGATTCATTAGAAATGGAAATTCTGGAATTTAACAGTGATTTTTTCCATTATATCTTAATAAAGAGGAAAGTAGGTGTGACGTGTCGGAGAGAAGCACGAGGAGGAGGATACCGATATATCCAGTTGATCTGGTAAATGTAAATTAATAGACTTAAAAGATTATTAAATAACTTCTAAAATAGCTAGAAATTGAAGTTGCCTGCTAGGTTAGCAGGTAAAGAACCAGCGTAGTGTAATGGATTCCCCTATCCTTCTACTAGGGGTGTCAACCGGTCGGGCCGGTTTGGTTTCGGTCGGGCTTAATCGGGCTTGAAGACTTTCAAAGGCTACACCGTGTCCGCCCATTTAACTAATCGGGCTTAGTTATTGAGGGCATGGTACACTTTATATTCGTCGGTCGGTCTCGGGTTATAATCGGGCCACTTTAATCGGCTTTAGTCGGCCTTAACCAGGCTACGGACATGTTTAATGTTAACGGCTTTAACGGTTTTAAACGCCCTCTTTAAAATGTGCTATTATATTCCGGCCCACTTATGCAAGCCCAAAAAAATGACAATAAATCAATAAATGATACAAAATATAACCATTATTTAAAATGTGAACATGTCTTTACTTTTTAGTTTTATTCTTTAATTTGGGGGTAAAATAGGTATTCTACAATCATTAAAGGTCGGGCCAAGTCGGTGCGAATAGGCGGTCTCGGTCGGGCGTTATTCGGTCGGTCTCATGGCGCCCGACGTTCAAGTAGCAAAACCGAGACCGACCATTTATAACGGGGCTCAAGCCCGACACGTTTAATAAATGGTCCGGGCCAGGCCGGTCTTTAAACGGTCGGTCCCGATCGATTTACCCGGTTCGGGCCACAAATTGACACCCCTACCTTCTACCATTTCCTTCTCCCCCACATTTGCACTAATGCTCCTTTATACCCAGAAAAAAATGAAAAAAAAAAAAAATGCGCCTTTCTTTGTCATTCCTACCCTCACTAACTAGAAAATCAATTACCAAAAAGAAAAAAAATTTATTAAATTATGGGAAAATGACAAAGGAAGGCGTGTAAACATCTTGGGAAAAAGTCTGTTAAGCTGCTAGAGGGATGTGCAGTTTCTCTCACATGTACATTTTTATTGGAGAATAAAAAAATCTTGTTTGTCATACTTTTTATTGTTGCAAAATACCTTCACCAGTCTATTTGAAAATCATAATCAAGGGGATTTCTCTTCACCGTGGCGTAAGGAAAACTTGGGGGTCCTTATTTTATCTCATTTGTTTTGAAAATATGAGCTCCACGTGTATGGAATTATACTAATGAGATACTAATATGACCTTCTATCATGGGATTAACCAATGTAATACTATATGGTAAAAAGTTATACTTCAACAAGAATAGTGATAGGAAAGATTTTTTTATTATTTTTTTTTTTTTTTCCTACTTTAGTGGGTATCTCATGAATGTAATGTTCTTGCATGTCCATTTCCATAGAAAGACTACATATGGTGGAGAGTCTGGAGACAGCTCTCATGTCTGATATAAAAGAATGGATATTTAAGGGATGATGGATTGGATTAAATGTTACTGTGTTTGATAGTGATTTCAATCAAAGTAGCTTTATTTGATTTGAATTTTAGACAATTTCATCATCTTTTTGAGTTCTTAAATGAATGTGTCGGGGTGGGGTAAGGGATCCGTGTGGATTGTGGAGTGAGCGGAGAAAAACACAATATGATGAAACCAACCACAAAGCTTCGGATTTGGCCCTCATCTACGGCTCTATTATGGGGGTTTGTGACAAAAAGTTGTTTCACTTTTTGAATTCGCATATGAGCCTGGTTCATTAAATGTTAAAGGATTTAAGTTCCCCACGCCGCCAGCTAAAAACCTAAACTGCATGTTAACGTTAAAAAAAAATTGGGTGTAAGATTTCTTACATTCTATTATGTTTCTTTCCAACACGAATATTGTCATACCAAATGGGAAAAAACAAAATGAAGGAATGCAAATGGATTGTTAAAAACTAAATTCAATTCGAATTTGTTTAGAGGTATCTAAGGATTTAGGGGATGGTATCGGTATTGGAATCAGTAGTGGTATTGGTGTCGACATCAGCAGGTATCGATATCTATCAATACCGATTTGATATCGATCCAGATCAGATCAGATCAGTGGGTATTCAGATTAGATCAGATCGGTGGGTATCGGTCTATTTTACCCTTACTTTTTCTAAAAAGTACTATTTTACCTTAAAACGATACGGAATCGATCAGGGATCAACGACCAGTCTCTACCGATACCGATCCAATATGGCAGATACTTGAAACCGTGGAGGTATCTGTCTCCTTTTAGAGGATTTTTGGATTTCATTAAACGATTTTGGTAAACAATTTTGATTTTAAACAATTTCGGTGTAAAAAAAATATTTTTTCCTTTCACTCTATGGTTTTTCAAAATTAGTTTTTATAAGAATTTTTTTTTTAATTTCTTATTCTTATAAGTACTCGTCCAATGCGATATAAATATCCAAACTGGAAGTTTGAAATCTTGGTTGAGTTAGTACTGAGTCTACTGACTTGTTCAGTTGAAATGTCTCCAACATTGTCTAAATGGCATGTGTGCTACGTCCTTGGGCGAAGATAAAGATGATGGTGAAGAGAATATTATAATGGCAATTTCTCTCTAAAGTACCCAAATTGTGAAAAGAAAGCTAGCCTAAAAACCCTAACACCAAAACCCCCAATTTCACTACTTGTTTAACAAGATGATAATACATTATATACTCTTCTAAATCGGTTCGATCCATTAGGGTGCGATTGATCGAGTCGTACCATATCAAAAAAATCTCATAACTACCATCATAGATCTCAAGAAAATCTCATTCAAATCACCATAAAAATATATTAAAATAGGTCATTTTTCAAAACAAAACAAGTACATTAACGAAGATTATAAGCATTGGAACTGTGAGTTCTGGATGAGTGGTTCAGTCCATTGAATATTAAAAGTTCAAGCATGCCCAGGTCTCATCTTCAACTCCATCCGCCTAGCATCCACTTGGTAAGCCTCCAGCCCAAGGCCGGCCATATGTGGAGCCCGCCTTCATAAACCTTTCCATAAATTAAATTGTGATATGACTTGGAGTGTCAATCATAAAATGTGTGGCCTCGGTTTGATAATTCAAGACTAAACGGAAATCCTTTGCTGGCAAAGTCTGAGATTCAAAAGTTTGAAAGTATCCTGTTGGTGAGGCAATGGCCATCGGTATTGGGCTTTTGGAGGGCATTTTTATGTGGATTTCATCCTGGATCTCTTTCCTTCAGGATTCAAAGACATCAGTTAGTGATGCAATCTCGTGGGAAGCTACTGATTGGAAAAGTTTAGAACACACTCTACCAGGTATGTTTTTGTAAAACACAAACATGAGAAGGAAAATACAGATCTCTTCACAAGAGTGAAAAAAAATGCAAAGAGAAACCCCAACTATCTTACTCATCAAGAAATAATAGAGTGAAACTCTATATCGTTTCAAGGTTACATATATGAGTGTCTATCAAAGCAAATTCTAATTCATTCTTCACTATCTCTTACAATTAAGGATACTCTTAAATTTATAAGAAAACAAAAAACAATTTAAACCTTAATCTAAGCTATTCTAAACTAAGATTACATCTGAAATAAAAGGTAATTCAAAAATATTGAAGCAATTCTTAATTTAAGCTAGGCTACCTCCTTGACAACTAAGAATTACCAAAATTAACAAAGCCGAAATTAAGCACGAGGGGGTGTAGAAATCGGTTATGGCATTCAAGCAGCCAGCTCTCCTTGAAAAAATCATCCAAAAAGAGGGCTCTCTCGTCAAACCCCCCCCCCCCTCCTTTCTGTCTCTCTCTCCTCAAATTTGTCACAATGTGGTGAAAACCGTGAAACCAACTGATACCGAAACCAACTGTTTAAAACTGTATTAAATCGAATAGAAGGAATTTTGGTATGGTTTTGGTATGGGAAAACAAAATCCTTTTCGTTTTGGTTCAGTATCGGTATTAATCATTCGGTATATCGAACCAAACTGAATATCGACATTTCTTGAGAAACTGCCAAAACATCAAAACTTTTTTTCTTTTTGTTAGAAGCCAAAAGGCCCAAAACGTCAAAAACTCAAAACCAGAAATCAGAAACGGAGAAACCCAAAGTTATTTATTTATTTTTTGGGGGGAGAGAACCCATTTAAAGTTAGATAAATTAAAACTGTTTCCATACCGAAACCAACCCGTATCAAAATCGTATCGAGTTTGTTTGGTATTGGTATCGCAAACTTGAAAATGTTAATGGTATGGTATGGTATCAGTATCTAATATTAAGTTTTGATACCATACCGAACCCGAACAAAATACCAAAAACCGTACCGATTGACATCCCTAGATCTAGGGTGCAGTGGCAACCTCCTTATTGATACTCTTTATCCTTGACATTCCAATTGTAAAAAACGAAACATAGGGTTCTAGAATTACCTTGAACCTTGATGACTTTTCCATACAACAAAGAAGATCTAGTTGTTTTGCGCATCATCCCACAAGTACAGATACGATCTAGGGTTAGCAACAATATTCCTAGGCAAAGTTTCAACAATGAAAATTTACACACTATAGAGAGAGATTTGGTCAAAGGTTATGCTTAATGTGACCAGATCTTGGTGTTTTTATATACCAACTAGGGCTTTTACTGAGGGGTTAGTTAATCGGATCCGGATCCTCTCCATAGAGGCAATTGCCCATAGAGCGCCTACGATTTGGGGAAGAAGGTGTCACTATCGATTTGGGGTTTGGGAGTTAAGAGAGGGTATGTTAGGTACTTCACATTTTAGAAGGGTATTTTAGTATTTTTAAAAAATATATATACTAGCTAACATCAGCATTTAAGGTATATTCCTTAACAGAGCCTGACGGCAGGGGGTCTATCTCTAATAGTGGCATTCTCTAGGGAGTGGCACTGTAAATTACCCAAAAAAAATTAACAGTATAGAGTAGGAAACACAATAGTGAAAGAGAAGTACTAGAACCACTAAACAATGATAAAATGAAGCTGAGAAGTTGAAGAAAAGAATAAACATGGGTTTGTACATCTATCACAATGAGGATGGGGCTAGGGTTCTGCATTTTGGGAGAGAAAAGCCCCCTCTTTTCCAGGAGGAGGAGACGCAACGGAGATCAACAATGGCTTCTAGCGACCAGAGCCAGCGAGGATGAGGTAGTGGTGATCCCCCTTAGTTTTCTTCACTTGAATTTTTTATCTTCACCAAGATCCCCCTCTGTTCTTTGCGTTTTGGGAGAGAAGAGGAGAAATCCAAATGAAGGCAACAACGATCAACAAACCCTTCTGGTGACCAAAGCTAGTGAGCATGAGGTAGAGGCAATCCACCTCGGTTTTATTCTCTTGAATTTCTAATCTTCAGTAAGAACCCATTCTATTCTCCGCGTTTTGGGAGTCAAGAAGATGAAATACAAATGAGAGGAGTCAGGTATGGGTTTCACAAGATCTCATGATTGGTTATTTTTGGAGAGTGAAGAAGAGCCGTTGAATATTTTATGGACATGTGTCAATCGGGTAGGTATCTATGGGCGTTCTATGGACGATGGCCTCTATGGAGAGGATCTAGATCCATATTCAAAAGGATTTTTCATATCTTCACTCTTTTCACATTAAAAAAAAAAAAAAAATATCAGTTACCAAGAAGTCTAATGTTGTAATTGCATCACATGGTCCAACCTCTTCCTCTCATTCTCTCGCTTTGTCTCAGAATCTTCTTGTCTGGTAATATGTACGTTAGCAGACTTCATCACGGTGATATATTGGTGGCATGCACAATGGAGGAGTGGAGGTAGGGACAGGCTGGGGAAAGGAAAGATGCAGAGGTCAGGTTAGGGTGGTCGTGAGGATAGTGGTGGTCGGCAAGATTACTTCACACATGGCAACTCAATTAGATGAAATATAAAGTGACAAGATGATACCATGGGGCTTCATTTCTAATTTTCTATGAATTTTTATTTTGGTAAAAAAAAAAAAAGTCTACCAAATTTAAATGCTAATGAAATTGTACATACTTAGTTGTCCCAAAATTTACTCTTATCACTTTTAGTGAGATAATCCATTTATGTAAAATCTCATATCGATGTTTAAAACTTATCATAAAGGGAAACTAGAAGAGTTCTATCCGAGAGTATGAGGGATGCATCAAGATTCTATCCGAGAGTATGAGGGATGCGTCAGACTTGGGGGGCAAAATGCCCCAACCCCCATAAAAAGCAAAATCACTACCATGTTGATCCTTTCCATGTGCATTTTCACTGGCCCCTACATCATACTCCCTGATAAAAAACTTTTCCCTGCGATTAAAAATTACCAAAAAACTTCTTCATGTAATTATAGAGATTATTGGTAGTATATGCCCTTCCTCCAAACACTACCCTCCAAAAATAATAATAATAATAATAATAAGAGAAAATTGCATTGCCACCCTCTGAACTTCGGACGTTATTCAACGCCACCCCCTGGACTTTTCGAAATGTCAAAGCCACCCCCTAAAAATTCAAAAAATTTCAAATCGGTCCCTGCCGTTAGCCGACCGTGAGAAATGAATGAAAATCGGTTAGTTTTTTTATAATATACCCAAAATACCCCCACCTATTGTGAGAGGACAATATTGCCCTCTCTTTTATTCTCATCTCCTAAACCCATATCCCATATCCCATCTCCCATCTCCCATCTCTCATCTTTCATCTCACTCCGGCGTGCGATTCTATTCCCTCCGGCGTCCAAACCTCTATCCCAAGGTATGGGTTTGGAGCATGATCAAACCATGACGCCCTGCATTTAACCCCTTTAGCTAATGATGTCCTGTCTCAAATTCCATTTCTCCCGCCGATATATATGGGAGCTTCAAACACCGTCCTCTTGGTTCTCCATCTTTCGCAAGTAGAGGAAAAATCAAGTCTTTTTCTTTCTCATCTTTGTTTTATCTTCCAATTTCAATCGATCATTCTCTGCTCGATTCTTGTTTTGTTTCCTTATTGCTTGAATCTCTTTTCAATTTTTTTCAAGATAAACAGAGTCGTAAACACACTTATTTACATTGAAATTAATCATCTCGAAGTCTCCGATTAAGAGTAGTTATATCTTTTCCCCTTGATTCCAATTCCTATCGAGGTATGAATGCTAGTGGTTCCATCGATCCGCACTATGAAACCCTTGTAGAATCCTAATTAGTTGCGTAAAGTTTCCGTTCTTGCCCATTTTCCGATCAAAACTGGTCCAAGACTGCCAATTTCATCTATGTTCTCCCCGGCATTTCGGATTTAAACGGCTAAATGGTCGTCCTTCTTAATAGAATGAAATATTATGGTTTCTAGAGAGGGAGAACCGTGGTTAAAGAACACTTGGTAAAGTAATTTCGAAACCGTTTTCTTGTGTTGGAGAAAGCGTTGTCCGCAAATCAAATCGGTTGAACAGAGAACAATGAGTAACTCTCGGACTCCGGCAAATCGGTCCTCCATTGATCGGTGACCTTCTTGGCCAGCAGATCAACTCTGGAGATAGCCCAGTTCTCTTTCTTTTGGAGAAATTTGCCCAGTTCTCTCCTTCCCTTCCCCTAGGCTTCCTTTTCAAGATCCCTTTTTTCATAATCATTCTAGCTTCGTTTCAGTTCTCAGGTTATTGGCTGTTCTTCATGATCACATTGTCCAGCTCCCTCACCCTATCATATTACGTCTCTCACCATCATTACTGGCGGCGCTCCGATGGCTGAAGATTTTCTCCACCATATTCTCATAAAATCACCTTTTTCTCATGAGATTATCTTTGCATGTCATCATGCATTCTCCCTTCAGATATCTATCTGCATCCACGCTGTATATATCCAGTTTGTTATTATGGGTTTGGTTTCTCCAAGATCTGCAATGATTCCGATGGTTCCCAACCCACTTTATTATGTCATTAATCCCCATACCTTGGGATAGACGTTCGGACGCCGGAGGGGGGAGAATCGCACGCCTTAGGGAATAGAATCGGACGCCGGAGGGAAGAGAATCGAGTTGCAGGGGGTGTCGTCGTCTTCTTCTTCTTGTCCGGCCGAGTGAGTGAGAGGAGTGAGATGAGAGATGGGAGATGGGATATGGGATATGGGTTTAGGAGATGGAAATAAAAGAGAGGGCAATATTGTCCTCTCACAATAGGTGGGGGTATTTTGGGTATATTATAAAAAAACTAACCGATTTTCATTCATTTCTCACGGTCGGCTAACGGCAGGGACTGATTTGAAATTTTTTGAATTTTTAGGGGGTGGCTTTGACGTTTCGAAAAGTCCAGGGGGTGACGTTGAATAACGACCAAAGTTCAGGGGTGGCAATGCAATTTTCTCTAATAATAATAATAATAATAACAAATTTCCAAGTATAATAGCTTTGACTTCTTTTTTTTTAGCATACCCAATTTTGGTTGGAATTAACCCATGGCATTTGGCAAGTGAGATATATGGGGTTCTTTATTCTAATTTTTATTTATTTATTTATTTATTTATTGAAATTCTTATTGAGCTGCCTCGTGGTCGAACCAAGTGAGCATAGACCCAGCCACTAAAATGGACTGATGTTTGATAAGGACTGCAACTGAGACCAAAACAAAAATGACTCAAACAATGTGAAGGGAAATTGATAGCATACAATTGTCTTTCAACTAATAATTAATGTTCAGATATGATGTCTTTTTCTAAGGTTTAAAAAACTGAATAACATACATTCAAGAGAATAGGTCAGAAATGAGGGATATGGTTCACACCTATCACGATCATCTAATTTTACAGAAAATCAATATCTGGATCTCCGACATATTCTGCAACCATCATTAAACCAAATAAAATACTCTCCAATCAATAAACATATTACGTGCATAATCACAAGCAGGCATTGACTACTGGATTAAAAAAAAAAAAAAAAAAAATCATTATTTGTGGGTGAGATTGGGAGCTATTCTCCAAGCATTTCATTTTATTGGAATATAATTTGAATTCGATTTAATATTGTGCTAAATGAACTTAGAAGGGACATGAAGTTTCAAAATACCTTCTAATTTGTTTATTTTTTTTTCAGTCCCTCATAATGTTTGAACCCTTGATTTCTTCACGTTGATTTTTCGTAAAACAAAGTAGTCGGAAATGTTTAGTATATTGCTTGTGAAAGAGAGTAAAATATGATTCATATTGTATAAGTGTTCTACTCTCTCTCTCTCCCTTGCTTACTATTGTTAAGAGTTCTTTTTCTTTCATTCCTTTGGACACAACATAAGTGTGTCCGGATGTGACCCAATAAGTGACTGCAACAACTATTGAAGGCCTGAAGGGCTATTTTAACTTGCAAGTCAATTCCCATGAATCAATATTGCACTATTAGGGTAGACATCTACCCTTCTTAAGAAGAGTGATCAATGGCATCAGTGGCATGAATCAACCTCACCAAATATTCATAATTTTGTTCATATATCAAGCTCTCTTATTATACATGGTTGATTCATTCAAAAGTTAAGCAGTTGAGATAAGTTTTATATTTTTAGCTAAACTTATTTTGATAATATTTTCAACATTTAACAGTACTAGAATATTTGATTAAATATTCATGCTATGAATATAATACATTATATTCACATATTAAATTGGTGTGGGTACTTGGGTGGGTTTACCGAACATGCCTTTCTTAAATTTTTGGATCCTGTATTTGGGCTTCATCTGAAAAAAGAAAACCCCAAGGTTAGGTTGGGCTGGGCTGGGCTGGAAACTGAAAAGGCCAATTACTCATATTTTTCTGTTAAGTGTTCAACATAAAGCTTCATCTTAATTGTCTTTTCCTTTTTGTCTTATTAATTCTTTTTTGTGAGAGGATTCATTGAAAAGCAGTGTGACCCCTGCATCAATGTGAGGCCAATGGAATCGCACATAAAAGTATCAATATGGATGAGATTTCTACCTTTCATGAGGAGTGGGGCGGTCATTCCCCCCCCCCCCCACAAAAAAAAATCTGTGTTTAGGCATGGAGGCCACACTAGCTTTCAAGATTTTTCTTAATGAATAAACACAAGTTTTTTATAGATAGAGAGCCCAATAGTGCAGGGATATATAATTATTGGAAAAAGGATGTACATCGCTCTCACTAAGGGTATCAACCGGTCGGGCCTAGGCGGGCTTGGTCATTAGAAGACTTGTACCGTGAATTCCCGTTTAAGTAAACGGGCCTAGCTTGGGGGCATGGTATGATGTATAATCGGGCCGATCGGTGTCATGAAACCTTAAACGGGCCTTAACCGGGCTACGAACCTATTTAAGTCTAAACATGCTCTAAACGGGTTTAAAATGTGCCTACCATAAAATTCTTTTCATAAGTGGATTGAAGGCTCAGAAATATGTGACGCAAATCTTTAATAAAGAAGAGAATATGGGATCATGGTTGTTTTAAAAAAAAAAATGACCATTACAACTTCCGAAACAAAACTTAATTAAACCAAATCCTATTACAAAGCAAAGGGTAAGAGAGCTTAATCAGTTTCTTACTAGCAATGGCAAAATAGGAATTTTATGTAGAATTAAAGGGAGTAGAGCTGGGTCAGGCTAGAACTAGTTGGTTCAAGCGTGGTATATAAACGTGTCGATTAGGTCAGGCGCCTGACGGGCTAGCTACCTACACTATGAACGCCCGTTTAATAAATGTGTTAGACTCAAGCCGGTCCAGATCAGGCCATAAATGTGTTGGGCTCGATCGAGCCTAACAGTGCAGACTCATTATTGACACCCCTAGTTCTCACATTCTCTTTCCTCTTTGATCGTATGAACCCTTTGTATATGCACCATAAGATACCCTTTCTTTGCGTGTATCAGGTTGATGAGAGATGCCATTACATATGAGTGGCGTGTGGATCCCCTGCCATTAATATGACAAATCTTTTTTTTTTTTTTTGTCTCTTCCCCTAGTTGAAGAAGAAGTCTTTTGCCTAATAGTAGCAAATGCTGAAGAAGACTTGCCTTCGAACAAATCCATGGCTTGAGTCCTAGGCCTATTGGGCCGGCCCATAGAGAAGTTGGTTCCCTTGCTACCCCTCATCACTTCTTCACTTCATAACATTTCTTTATGTTTGCCTCCATCATCGCTACACTCCAAGAGGATCGTATAACATTGGGAGATCATGTTGTCTCGTGTTTTAATATTAATCCCATAAATGATGGGCATTGAAGAATGAATGGAATGATAAACAGTTTTTAAGGAGGGGGGATAAAGGGCAATGTGGTTCCTATGCGCAGAAATAAAATGTGGCAAAATGACCATCCCACCTCTCATGAAAGATGGAAATCTCATCACTATTGATGTTTCCACATGTGCTTCCATTAGTCGGCCCGATGCTGGTTCAAGGGCTAAGCTGCCTTTTAAGGAACCCTCTCTGTCTCTTTAATTTTTATTTTCTTTTTTTTGTGTGCATCATCATGCATATTGCACATAGATTTTATTTTCAAGATGGTTATATATATATATATATATATATATATATATATGTGTGTGTGTGTGTGTGTGTGTTTAATGTCTTTGCATTCATTTTTTTTTTTTCATATTTTTTTACATTTAATTAGAATTTTGTATGCTTCATTAGTCGTAGGGACATTTTTCCTATTTTACCACTACAAAAATTTATATTATTTTATTGATATTTTTATACCGGAAGATATGTTGGAGATGATTCTCCATTTCATCCTAGCTTTTCTTACATTTTCAAGATTTATTTTGAAGTTTCCATGTATTTTATGTTTTTCCATGCATATAGAATGATTGGAATGTTATTTATATTTTGATCATCTTATTCATTTTATTTGCATTTCATGCAGTTAATTAGTTCCTTTGTGCATGTATTGTTGTAACAATTTAATATGCATATATATGTTAAGTTACAGAAAATATCAAGTTGGAATAAAAAAAATATCATGACTCAATATATATATATATATATATATATATATATATATATTTTGGTATAAATGACTCAAAATATCAAGTCATGATATTTTCTATTTCATGCCTTTACTTAGGAATTCGCATGACAATGGCTTTTATGTATATATGATTTGTTTACTATTATTTTATCTTTTAGGCATATGTGCCTTATTTTATATTTTTTGTATATTAATCCATTTTCTAGTAGCCAATTGCATGAGGCATGTGTCTAACCCTATTCTGGGTTTGTTCCTATTCTTTATTTTGGGTTATATCACTTGACTTTAACCAGGTAAATAGAAAGATCAATTTAATTAGGTGGATCAAGGTGTCTTAACACCTTGCTTGATCCGTAACTAACTCAAACCCTAGTTCTATGGAGTGATATTTTATTTTCGGGTCTTTGAGCTTAGTCTGGGTGACGACTCTTTATTTCTTTCTCCTAAGAAGAAGATATAAAAAATTCCCTTCCAACGGACAAGGGGTCGTGAAAATCCAATGTTCTCATAGTGGTGACTTCACTAAGGACTATCAAACTTCTGATGTCATTTTTGTATTCTTTATTGAAAATTTCTTACATGTTTACATATTATATGGTTGTAACATTTTACGGTCTGATCTATGCATCATAAATGACAAATTTTATTTGAAGATGGCTGAAAGCATATTTTAAAAAATGTTAAAACAATACACCTTTACTCTAGGGGTATTAATTGGTCGGTTCATTTACCAAAAAAAGAATAAAGAAACAATTGGTTTCGGTCATTTTGATGAGGCCTTAATCAATGCTACCAATATTTATGTAATCGATCCTCAAAATCAAGATCAAGACTGATTGATTATCAATTGGTCAATTGTCCGTCTTAATTAGTTTGGGTTAATCAATCTTTATCGTTCCTTAATCAGCTGGTTAAGCTAATTTTTTTCCTATATGTTGGCTAATTAGTTTTAATGGTTAATTAATCAATCCTAATTGATTGGTCTAACATGTTAACTGGAGTAGATAGATATCAACCTATTGATCCAAAAATTATATCTCATAAAAACCAAAATTGAATCGGACTTCTGTCCATCCATTTTATGGGTATCATTGTGTCAATAATGAGACCAGACGATTGATACTAATCGGAACAAACCAAAACTGGCCAACCAAACTCTTTATCAGTTCTGTATTGATTTTGGTTTTCTAGAAACTGTTCAGACCGAAACCGACTTGACCATTTGTTTGATCGATCAAAAACCGAAGGCCGAAAATCAATAGAATAAACTCTTTTTTTTTTTTTTTTTCATATGAAAAACAAGACCAGAATGATAAGGAACCATTAAAAAAAAAACTCTGCCCCCATCTGAGGTTTCACCCTTCTCTTGATGGCTGATCCAATATAAACTGGATCACATACTGAACAGAAATGCCCATCCACTCATGCCATGTTTTGAATAGATGCTCTCAATGATTTTCCTATTCCACTAGGTTAATCTCTGTGTAGCCATACATGGTGACAATAACATGGCATAGTAGAGTCAAATTCTTTTGTATGATTTAAGACAAAAATCATAACGGTAGTCAACTTTTGATTGTCCAAAATGTCATAATGTACGGAGATTCAGACAAGAGGTTTTTCTCAAAGGGTAAAACCGTCATAATGTCAGGCTTGATGTAATAACATATCTTCCTTTTGTGTGCGTGTGTATTATAGTAAAAGTCAATTGATTTAAATAGAAGACATGAGTTACACAAGTTTTCATATGGCAAACCCATTGTACATGTCATTAACGAGGCCCTCTAACGTAGAGGATGGGCAAAACCAATAACTTCCTGAGAGATATAATTGTAAACACAATTTCCATTAGCATGTGCAAAATTCTCTTTCATTGGAAGAGGTAGAGCTGTAATGGGCATAAGAGCTGTACATGCTAGGCATAGAGTATCTGTTAGATCAAATACCAAGAAATATAAAAAATAAAGAGACAATAGAACCTCACGACACAGAGATTTAATGAGGTTCACACACCAGGGTAGTGTGTGAGCCTATGCAGAAGAGAGATTACACCCAAGCAGTGGCGAGAAAACTCGCCCTGAAACCCTAGCTCGAAAAACCCCAAAAATACAATGACTTTCTCAACAAGCAACAGTACATTATATATACTCCAAGTCGCAGGTCGACCCATCGGGTCGCGGTCGATCCGGTCTAACCATAGCGCCGGGGCTACGTCCTTGCACCCCTATACGAGATCAGTGATAGGCTCCGGGCTTGAGCCTATCGGCCCAACCCTTTACTTTCATCACAGATCTCAGAAAAAACTTCCCATTTGGATCACCACCAAAATATGTCGGGGCGGGTCAATCTTCAAAACGGGTCAAGAATTCGAGACAAACTTAATAGTATCACAGTATGCATGCGGCTCAACGCATGCCATATACAGAATGTCACAGTATGTATACTACTCAACGGATGACCAATTAATATGGCTTGGAGATATATGGACACACCAAAGGACCCATATCCTGAGACATACCAACCAACTAAACCATGCTATAATAAAAAAATGCCAAAACATAAATGACTAAAGTAATAAAACATACTACATAGCATGAACCAGCCCCTTGAAGAATCCATGCTGGACGAAATCGGCAGACCAATATAAAAATAACATCCAAAAGGTGTTTGCCATCCTTATGTATATTCATACACCCACTTGGTAGTCCTATATTTTGTTAATGCTTTATTTTACCACATATCAAACTCCATGACTAGGATGAACTTGATATATCAACAAAGGACCTTGAGTCTACTTGTCCACAAAAATTGGGACCCATCTAAACTACCACGGGATAGCTATTTGGGGGCTACCTTAGTGAATGTCCAAGTTAGACAATGTTCATTGTCATGAACGAATCAAAATAAAACCCTAACTAACTATGAGATAGTGGTAAGAAAGGGATTGAACCCATTGAGAACTGAAAGACTAAATTTATTAAAATTGATGTGAATTTTGTTTTAAAAATTAAATTTCAAAATTAAGCCTAGATTAACGACTATTAACAAAACTGAGAATTTATGAGAAGAACAGCCTATAGATTTCGAATCCTTATAGACATGATTGTTTAACTTTGGAGCATACTCTAATTCATTCAAACTACCATAGCATCTAGCTATCTAGTCAGAGATGAACCAGATCCAATTTGGGTCTTTGACCAGTAAGATCTTTTAAGATTTTATTTCTATTCTCATGCAATCTTTTATTTTGGTAATTTAGGTAGGTGATAGCTGCGAGGATTTAGTTTCCAATTAATTTGGGTCTCCAAATTAGAGTAGGTTTCCTTTCATATTGAATTTTTTTTACTATTTATGCCATATAACCGATTGAGTAATTAAAGAATAGAAAAGATAAATTGAGTTTTGAGTGTTGATAGCCTGAGGGTTGTGTGTGTGGTTCTTCTCCCCCCCCCCCCTTTCTTTATGCGATTTCTCCCTATCCCCTGAAAGTCTGAGCATCTCAGGGATTTCTTCCCTACCCCTATTGGCCGTCCATCATTGAGGGCCAAAAACAAATGTAGATACTAGACATACACTTAAAAAGGTGTTATTCTATTCAACTTAATCCTATCCTCCTTCAATAGCCCATGATAATTAAGGGTTTTAATTTAGAACCCAAACCAAAATTGGCCATTTAAAACTGAACCAATTTATTGGTTTGGTTTTGGTTTAAAAAATATAGAATCATTTTTTTAGTTTAGTTCGATTCGCTTTTGTTTCAAGGTAGAAACTATCTGTTCGAATCAGTCTTCAACCACTTAACTTATGGCTCTAATTTATTCTCAAATCTAAGGTAAGCCTCTGATTTTACTCTAATTGTTTTTCCTCTATGGCTCTATTTGATGATCAATTTTTGATTTATTTGCTTCTCCCACCATTTTAATTGTAGTTCTCTGTTCAATCAACCGAGGAAAAACTATAAATTTTTCAACGGCTAGGTTTGGTTGCAAAGAACATTTAAAGGGAAGGAAAGTGAAATTTTTAAATTTAAAAAAGTTACTTTTGCATTCATCACCCCATGTGATTGTATAATCTACTTAAATTTCTTACTATATTTAGTAATTATACATTTTACCTTTAATTTTTATTTTATATTTTATTGTAAAGGGTTTTGAACGCAAGGTAAAGTGAAATTTAATAATCAAATATGTAGTAACTTCGAGTTAGTGCTTTTTTAAAATAATGTTATACTAGTAGATTTTTAAATTCTTTGGTTTATTGTTCCCAAGTGTGATTGCAAATTAAAAATTAAAGAATATGAAAATTAAACACAACTACATAACATCGGAATTTATAATTGTTCTACTCAATTCGAGTCTAGTCCACTCCCTACAAATTTCACTTGTAAGGGTTTCTTCTAAATCTTCCCTTTCAGTACAATAGGTAGGGAGGAAAACATTTACAAACTCTTTTAAGGATAAGAAAATCTGTGCAATCTCTTTACAGGATGAAAGGGTCCTTTACAATCTGTTTCAAGGATGAGAGAGTTTTTATAATCTCTTTCAAATATGGGAGAGTCCTTACAATTTCTTAAGGATGAGAGGATCATACACACTTGTGAAACCCAAGAATACGACAAGTACCAGACCCGCCTAAAAGATCAGTGAGGTGTCCCCACCATAAATACAACAAGTACCATAGTGTTTCATGGGATCAATTAGGGTGTACAACTTTAGTCCCACATCGTCTATGGAGAGATTACTGGGTGAATTGACAATCCCTAGCCTACTTAACATGGTAAAGCGCGTCTCAAAGTGAAGAGTCATGATAAATACTTCAAATGAGCTAATTATACTAATTGGAGTTGTCTATACTTACCAAGAGAGAGAAACCATTCTCATAACCTTCCTTGAGTTCAGACAAGAAACTTAGAAATGACAGAATTTATTGTAGCCCCTTCTTGAAGTAGTTCTACTATCAACCAAGCATGGAACTCTGAGATTCTGTCAGGCCATTTAGAAACTAGAATATCATCAAATGTAAAAAAAATGCTTTGGCTCATGATTTTGAAAAGGACCACCATGATAAGCAGGCCGAGCTGTCTGAGTTACTGTGGCAATGGATTCCATTTCATCCTCATTAAGATCAACTGTAAGATCTACAGTATTCTCAACATTTTAAAAGAACTTAAGGGGGCTGCCCTTTTATAGACCTACACACGGACTTCAAGCAAACACATATCCACAGACTTCATACTATTACAAATCCACATTTCGGAGAGTTCTGGATTTCACACTAATACAAATCCACACAAACTTTTAGTAAAGTAAAAAAATATTTAGTCTCAACAGTAATAATCAGTTGAGTCAACTGGGGATCCCATGTCTTCGACCTACCATTTCTTCTGCCGATTGATTTTTTAGGAATTCAATATACTGTTGTTGGATGTGGTTAATGAGAGGATGACAAGAGATGATGTGTAGGTCCCATTCTATGCTGGTGGAATGCATTATTGCAGTTGGCACTAAGTGGTAGTTTACATAATCATGGACACACATGATATGCATAAATTGACACCAAATTTTTGAATCTAGACTCTGAAATTCATATGGATCTTGGTCAAAGGTAAAATGGATATAAAAATATGGGTGGTACGAGAGAATATTATAGGGGTCAAGATTTTTGTCTATGATTGATTGATGAGAGGGAGGTCTATGGAAGAGAATGACGATGTATCCAGTATTTTATGGATAGGATTGTTAGAGGTCTAGCCATTGGTCATTAGATTGGAACAATAAGAGTAATTTTACAAAATACTCATGGTGTTCAGAAACATGACCGACATGGCACTGGTATAGGTCTATGAAATGGATAAGGCCTTTGTAGAGCATAGTATCCTTAGGGAGTGTGTGACCTTTGTGTTTGTGGCTGATAGGGAGTGTGTGATTTTAATTCCCTTTGAGATTTCAAATTTCTTTGAGGTCTATTATGCCTCTTGTAGGGAGCGTAATTTTCATTTTGTTTTTCAATAAAATTATCTATTACTTACTTGTATGATTTCCTTTTGCTTTAAATACGCTTTCTATTAAATATATTCCATGAAAACGAATAGTCTTATTATAAGATGATTTTGATATGCATGCCATACATTACTATACAATTTACGCTTATGGTTTTAGGATTTTTTTCCCATTAAAATGAAGGCACACGCACCCCCACAGTCTGCACATATACAGACAAAGGACCCTGAAATACCTCTAGGGTTCTACAGATGGATTTGAAACCCACACTATGTGGTTTTCTAAAACATAAGGCCTGAAGTGGAAAATCCAATCACCAAATTGTGGGGCAATGTTAACATTAGCCACATGTACAGTTCTATTTTTCATGTCAACTCCATAGCCCACCTTAGATTGCTTTTATGCTTTGGAATCAATATATTTTGAATACTTTATTTTCTTCCTGGAAACCTTTAGAGCAGCTAAGAAGGACCTCTATGTGGTCTTTTTTGACCTAGAAAAGGCTTATAACAGACTCCCTAGAGAGTTAATCTAGCATATCCCAAAGAGGAGATGAGTGTCGAGTGAGGGCAAGGTAGAGAATTCGCTATCATTATTGGGCTACACCAAGGGTCAGCTCTAAGCCCTTATTTGTTTGCACTTGTCATGGATGAGTTGACCAAGAACATTCAATGTGGGATTCTGTGGTATATGCTCTATGTCGACGATATTTTTTTATTGGAATGAGACAAAAATACGGCTCAACTCTAAATTGGAGCAATGGAGATCTACCTTGCAAGCAAGAGGCATTAAGATGGTAAAACAAAAAGGGGATATATGATATATAACTTTAGTCACACTATGATGGATAATGATGTGGTGATTATTGAGGAGAAAGAGATTCCACAAAATGACTATTTTAGATATTTGAGAACAATTATTAATAAAGAAGGTGAAATAGAGGATGATGTATCACATAGTATTAAAGTGGGATGGCAAAGTGTCGAGGAGCGTGAAGAGTGTTGTTCGACCTACATATCTCTATAAAGCTTAAAATGAAATTCTATAGGGTAGTCATACGCCTGATTGTGATGTAAGGGGTGGAATCTTAGCCAGTTAAGAAACGACAGGTAGATAAGCTATGTGTAGCAAAGAATAGTCATAGACCACTCACTATAAGCGAAGTTTGGAGGAAAGGCCGTGGATTGCATAGAAGGATCTAAAAGAGCAAGGGACAAGCCAAAAATGACCATAGGGGAAGTTGTGAAGAAAGATATGCTCAGACTAGGCCTTGTCTCAAGTATGACCTCGAATAGAACAGATTGGGGGGCTAGGATCCATATAGAGGACCCCATCTAATTGTGTTCTATGTCGTTACTTCTATCTTTAGTTTCCTTTCATTTTTACCTTTTCTCTTTGTGATAAGGCTTTGTTGTTGTTGTTGTTGTATTTTCTTTATTAAACAAGGTTAGAGTTTGTATCTCACGTTCTATGTCGTTACTTCTGTCTTTAGTTTCCTTTCATTTTTACCTTTTCTCTTTGTGATAAGGCTTTGTTGTTGTTGTGTTGTTGTTGTTGTATTTTCTTCATTAAATAAGGTTAGAGTTAGTATCTCACATGGAATGGGGTTATGACTTAGAAGACTGAAAGTTGCCACATAAAAAAAGGGATTATCTGAGGAACCTGAGCATTTGGATCCTTTGGACTTTTAGGCTGCTAACTCATCTTTCATTCCTTAGATTTGTTTCAATACCGCAACTAATTTCTGTTTGGTATGTGGAGATTGCTTCATTCCATGGGCCATGGTTTTCTGCCATGTGGGCAGTTGATTTGGGTGTTTTGACAATTAGATAGGCTAAAGACTAGACTGGCCATGTGGCAATCTCAACCATATGGCCACTCTTATATACATGTGATCACAGATTGACTCTAAAATCATGCCTTCTAATTTGGTTTCTTTTCTATAATTTTCCATTTTTACAGAAGCAAAAGATTAAGTAGTCTTCTTGGGTTAGCGATTCCAAACTCGACAAATGATGCCTTTGAAAGGAGGTATCAACCAATGCCTTTGGCTGTCTCAATGGTCAAAATTTTTGTGTTGTACCTTGAGAATCAGGGATCAAGTATTGATACCTCAATGACCTAAAAAAAGAAACAAGGTATCACCACGTACTTCACAGTGTAAACGCAGTAGGAGTCAAAAGTTACCAGCACATCTATGTCCCAACCCAAGTTGTCTCTAAGTAAGTTCTTTTATATTTCTCCTTATACTTGAGTAAGGGTTCCTGATGAAAATGCCCTAAGTTTAAAGCCAGGGTTATATATCCTAGGCAACTAGTGTTTGGTAGAAATCTTTTGATGTATTAGTCCCAAGTACCTTGTAGAGAAGATCTAAAGTCAAATTGGAGTTACCAATGGGTTTGGTAGCCTAATGGTGAAAATGCCTTCAACCCATCACCAACTAGTGTTTCGAGACTTGGCATGCACCATTATCATCCATTGGTCCTGTAGAAGCTCCGCTTGCCGTACGGGACTTATCCTGGGGGCTATGATCACTACTATGGAACACCCTTTTTCATTTCCAAAAAAAAAGTCAAATTGGAGTTGCCTAGGATCTATAGCCCTTAATATAGATTTGTAGACCTAAAAGATATGGTTTTTGTTTATATATCCTTGTTTACTAATGAACTCTGTGATAGGGTAGCCTTAGGATATAGAGGTTCTATGACCTATGCAAGTAGTGCTCACCGAGGTCTACAACTTTAGTTTACCCTTAACAAAGTGTTTTTGGTGCTTAGTGGTCCATGTGATCCTTTTATGTGAAGAAAATGTGTTTTGTTTGCTGATTTCTATGAATTTTCATGTGTACGGATTACAGAGACACTAGTATTTTTCCTTCCACAAAAAAGGAAAGAACCTCTTCCTTTTCTTTTTTTTTTTTTAATTATTTTTATGTTATTTGGCTGAAACTGCAAATAGGGGGAGCAAAAGATGGTTCAAATTTGTGATCTCGGCCTCTATCTAATAAGCTGCCTTCTGGTTTTGTCTAAAGATGCTATTATTCATTTGTTTCTAAGAAAAAATTTCTAGAATTGAATTTATTGGGTCCCTTAGATGGGGCCATTTACAGGAACCAAGGATTGAGGAATAAGATCCATCAGGCCGATTGTGGTCTTGATCGGTCTGGTTCAATGTGGATCTTGTTCATTTTCCTATTTCAATGCAAGAAATCAGATTGTTAGGATCAATAATTAGTCAACACTGAATTGGAAAATGAACCATGGGCATTAAGAGGAATCCAAGCACAACTCCTATTCAGTCAAAAAATATCAATCAAACAGGCGTACCTAGTGCACGAGAGTCCCATATGTGCGAGGTCTAGGGGGAGAGAACTACGCAGCTTTACCCCAAGAATGTCTAGAGACTGTTTCGACAATATCAAGAAAACCCAAAAACTCTGAAGATTGACAAATCTTTTTGACTTGACTTTTGCATTTTGTTTCTGGCTTTCTGCTAATGTTTCATACCCCTAAAAACCCCTTCTACAAAATTGACTACTCCATACACTGTGAGTTGTGAGTGATGTTTTGGACATGAAGATCCCCTAACAAAGCAGATAACTGTATATTTTTGAGTAATCAAATCAAACTATATATTAGAAAGATCTAAGCTTGATCGATGATGGAGCTACCTGTTTGAACTTCGCCTGCACCTTACAAAGACAAGAAGATCTCGAGCAATGTAAAGTGATAGGAAAATCCCCGGAAAGATAGTAGATAGCATAGCTGCAGACTTCCACTCAATCAAGTCACCCAAGACAAGATCCCCGCAAGATTGACACTTATAACATAGGATTGTCGAATTTGTGCTCCGAAATGGCAACTTGGATCATGGAAAGAACTGTTTGGAGGTAGATGATGATGAGTTGCGGAAGATGGTTCTTCACAAAGAAGCATTAAAATTGGATTCAACATATTAGCAGAGACTTGATTCTGGCAAAACTCGGCTTTACGCAGGCAATCTTTCAGGTGAACCCAATTCCCTTGTCCAACCTTCCAGTTAGCTATAACAAAAATGGTGATCATCATGTCTATTTCCAAATTGGTCCTGGCTCGAAAACCAAATGAGCCCTATGAGACAAATACCGAAGGTCTCATTAACTACAAGCGTCTCCCAAACGCTCAAGCTTCAATTAATGAAGCTCATTGGGACAGGGTCCGGATGTCCCACAACACTAGCACTAGACCTCAATCAAACGAGGCTTTGCTAGCGACTAGATATGTGTGTATTGGCTGGAACCTCAGATGCCGAATGAGGTAAGTACACCACATATAACCTCAATTTTCTGTATGAGACAAATAAATAAGTGTATACATATAAACAAATGGCCATAACAAAAAATGCATATATATTCTTGAGGAAAATAGTAATGCATCATATGTATAAACTAAAACTGAAGTCAAATGCGAACATATTGAGCAAAACTCCCACTAATAAAATACATCAAAAAAACTAACAAGTCCCATATTAGTGACATGCTCTTGAAAGACTTTTGGAGTCAAGCCTTAGTAAGATGATCTGCAATCATGTTTTCTGTAGCAATCTGTTCCATTGTAATCTGTGACTCTTGAACTTTCTCTTTGACAAAAAATTACTTAATGTCAATGTGTTTAGAGTCTGAAGTACTTTTACGGTTATGAAAGAAACAAACTGCAACAGAGTTGTCACATAACATCCTCAATGGTTTAGATATAGAGTCAACAATTTGTAATAATATAGTTTTACAGAAATTTATGATTCATGAGCTTACTCCCACTGATCTTTAGATAAACCTATTCGATTCCTCCCATTTTCATAAAGAACCTTAGCTTGAACATAATTAACAACCACTGGCTTAGGAGGCTCATCAATTAAAATTAAAATTTATTATCATAATGGCCAGAGAAATATTAAAGGATTAGTTCCATTCCTTAAAATTGGAGCCATTCAATCCTTTTTTTTTTTTTTTAAACAGAAAATAGCTGATAAGTCAAAGTTGACAAATGTAATCATACATATTTACCAAAATATACAATATGCAAGAACAGAAGGCATATTAAACTTCCCAACAATATAATTAAATATGACTAATTGGGCTGTTAATCAGATTTATTCCAGTATTGTTTTCAATAACTATAGGAAAACAGAAACTGGGAAAAGATCCGACGTCATCGGGGTCACACCTGTGGTGGCAAGATCGCCCAACACGTAGTGAAATCTTTCACATACAAGGCGAGACGCTCGAAACAACACCACTCTGAAGATTCCGTCACCTGTGGTGGCAAGACAAGAACCTCCAAAGCTATGAAGCCCAAAATGTCACCCTCACACTATCAAGCGAAACCGACCAAATGAAGACTCACCTGTGGTGGCAAGAGCACATCATTCGCCATATGGTCTCTTTAACTGCAACCCATCCTGAATAGTCAATAGTAATTTCACAATCTCAGTAACTAGCCCATTAAGTGGAAGCGTAATCACTGAAATTATAAAAAACCTATAGACTTGGATTGCTACCAAATGCCCGTGGGTTTAGATTTTTTTTTTTTTTAATTTGACTTTGTAAGTTTTGTCCTTTAGTAATAATATATTACTTTTCTTGTTTCTTCAAAACAAAATGACTCAAGGAGAAGAAATTGATTTTTTATTACTGGTGGTACAGTCGATCGATTTTTCATGAACGAGGCTCTGATACCATTGAAAGAAAATAAATGCGGAACGATTCATGAAGATCGATAAGCATGCACGACAAACACTACAAAGACAAGTTTTAGGCATACCTGAATCCATGACTGAAGAATAAGAACACCTCAATGTCTTCTTATATGCTCCTCGTACAACACGATCAATGTTGGTCTAGTCTACCCTCTTTCCCTTTTGCTTTTGGTCGTTAGCATCACTTAATGGGTCAAGGATAACTATATATAGGGTGAGGTAGGACCAACTCAATAAAATTAGGGTTTCCCCCATTAAGGAAACAATACCTTAGGTCCACACATAGTAATAAATATTTCATACCATTAAGGTGTGCTAATAGAATCCAATATCTCCATAGAGATCACTTACCAATAATATTGGATTCTTTCTGCTTACTCCATCTTTAGTCAACACCACTAAATCGATTTTGAAAACAAATCTTTGACTATGCTAGCCCACCTAATTGGAAATCTTACAGGTTCTTCACAGCGAGCATTAAAAATTGGATTCAACATATTAGCAGAGACTTGATTCTGGCAAAACTCGGCTTTATGTAGGCAATCTTTCAGGTGAACCCAATTCCCTTGTCCAACCTTCCAGGAAGCTATAACAAAAATGGTGAAGACTAGAGTGAGGAGAAGCTTAATGAGGAACTAGTTCAATAGAGCTTGATGGAAGCCCAATAAAGCTGCAAGCATTCCAATAGTTGAAACAAAGATGAAAGCAATTTCTAAGAGGGTTAGACACCAACACTTTAATGACCAGCAGGAGGAGGAAATGTTGAATAGAATTATAAACAGGATAAATGCAAGTAAGCCATCAATGATGGCTATGGAAGCAATTCCAGGGAACTTCTCTGCATCAGCCATTGTTAACTAATTGAAGCTCCAATATAATAATTACAGATTGGACACAAAAGAAAAGGCTCTTGGTGTGAAACTCTTAAAGAGAGAAGAAGAAGTTGGATCTAAAGTAGGAACTAAAAATGGGCATTGAAGTGGAGAAAACAGTTTCTACTAAAGGAAATGTAGAGGTTTTTCCGGTACATAGAAAGTAGGAGGTTAACTGTCATTCTCAACCTTTACCAACACCTTAGGCCTTAGGGGGGGGGGGGGTGTTAGGCCTTAGGGTATTGAACTTGAACCAATGGTTTTCATTGTTTTCTAGAATTGAGGCACTTTTGCATATCTCCTCCATATATCTCCTGAGGCCCAAAAAATACATAGTAGACACTTAAAAATGGGTTATGCTATTCAATAGTCCATGACAATTGAGGTTGTCAATTTAGAACCCAAAACCTAAAACTGAAATCGGAACTGGCCTTTGGAAACAAATTCATTTGATTTTGGTTTCAAAATACAGAATCTTTTTTCAATTTGGAACTGCGATGGTTTCTAGGCGAAAAATCACAATGATTTTCGTAAGAAACTTTTGAATATTTGACTGTCTGATGAGCTTCTAGTTAGAGAGGATTCAACTGTATTTGACGTTGACAATGAAAAATCTCTTCTTGGCTTTACTTTGCTGGAATCTTGGGAGTTGTGTTTTTTCATCCTTGATGTGGTTTTGTTGGATTTGTCTATTGGTATGGAAAAGGCATCCATTTACAACATTGAAATTAAAGAAAGTTTAAGGACATGGTGTGATTAAACACTTGACAAGGATTTCATTCGTTGCATGGTTGAAAGCTTTCAATTATCAGAAGTTTGTATAGCCTTTTTAATTTAATTTAATTTAATTTTTTTAATTACCGCTATAACCCATCTCCCTGCCATAGTGACCGAATTTGATGAGCAATTCATCTCATTGCACACCAATAAAATCATTGAGATGTTGAACCAAGGAACTGAATAATAGCCTAATCAAAATTTGGATTCAATTATGGTTTGGAAAATAGATTCTTATTTGGTTTCGGTTTCGGTTTTGATTTCTACTTATTGTATCTTGAATAGGATTGGAAAATCAAAACGATATCGATTGACGTCCTTAATGCTAATACCAATAAACAATTGTTGAATCATTAATTTAGAATCAAAATTAACATATAATTATGACACTATCTGAATGACACCTCTATAGATGCATTTCGAACATGTAACTTTCTTTTAAAAGTGTATTACCATTATGTTATAAAGCTATCATTGTATCCAATGTGTTTCAAATTTCACATGTGAAAGACGAGATATTTTTCTTTTGGGTAATGAAAAAGATGAGGGTGGAAAAAATTACAAATTTATTTGAGGGGGCTAATTATGGCGACATACAGGTTTGATACGGCTAAAACTGATTTTGGCTGTAAATTGACTGCCCTAGTAAAAGAGGAAAAACAATGTCACTGGTGAAAATTTAACCTTCCTTCAAACCCCAACACACTGCCCCCCACCCCAACCACCCAACACTACACCACCACCCCCCCCCAAACAAAAAAAAAAAAAAAAAAAACAATGGTATTGATATGAAAACCTAGTGCACCTTATTCAAAGTCAACCCTTTGTTCTTTTTAAGCCTGCATTTGTTTCACCATAAAATAATTGTAGGATTTGTTTAAAATAAATATAAAATGTATAGGCTATTTTTGTAATTATTACCTTATACGATCCAATACGATTGTATAAATAACTTTTTTTTTTTACCATATTTAATAATGATATATTTTACATGTAATTTTTAATTTACATATTATAACAAAGGATTTTGACAAAGTAAAGTAAAATTTTATAACCAAATATGGAATGATTTGAAGTTAATGATGTAATCACATGGGATAATGATTACATACATTTCCTTTTTAAGTATGAAAATTTCACTTACCTTCTCTTTAATTCCCCTTGCAACCCAACATAGTCATAAGGATTAGAAAAATGAAAAAAATGTTTCACTGAAATGCAAGACAACAACAAACACAGTCTTTATCTCAACAAAATGAGGACTGAAATGCAACACAAAAATCTAAAAAACAATATCCATTTCAAATTTCAGGATATTATTTTAGCAAAAATAGTGATTATATCTTGATAATTGGAACTATTGACTAAATTCTTTCTGTTGCCAGTCCTGCACAATAAAAATGTCAAATGGAAAAAAATATAGAATATATATTTTATAAATAATTATACTTCTCCATAACCAAACACAGCCTATAGGAAGGATAGAAAATCCATCCTTCACCAAGTCATGGCATTTCAGGCTCAACTGTAGAGTTAAAAGTCATTCCATCCCTGTATGGGTTAGGTGGCCCAAAAGGGACATTTTGTTAATGCAAATAACATATTAACTGATGACGACTAAAGGAGGAAAAAGATAGCATATTTTGAAATAAAAAATAGGTGGAATACCATCCCAAATTAAATATGGTCCCTGACAAAGTCAGCATATGCTCTCCACCTCAACCAGGGCAAAAAGCATTGGTTAAAAAAATAAATAATAATAAATAAATTAAAAATTAAAAATTAAAAAAAAAAAAAAAAAATCATCTGGTCTATCTACAGAAAATGGTTCAGACAAAACACTAAGATCACTGATGAATGCAATTTCTACTTTCCTTGCAAAATCAAACACCTGTTTCCATTAAAACTTAGTAGTTATGTCATATGTAACCACCACATTGCCTAGCTTCTCCACAATCCAGAACATAAAACTAAGGGGTGTTACCTGTTAACATGCATTAACTCAAGTTCAACATATTGTGCCATACATTTGGGGAAAGATCAACAAATCAGAACTAAACTCAATGGGGGAAAAGTCATTCTTCAACACCTCAATGAGACCAACCTAGCACTCTGAGTCCAAGGTTTACTGTAGTTTATAAAGAAAAGCCTCCTTCGAATCAGAATCGTCTGTAATCCTTTAAACTCCCCTCCTCACTGATGCACAGCCCTCACGAAATGGACTCATAGTTCACGACTCAAATGTGTCTGGATGAGGGCCTCTCCCATCATGAATATGGGGGAGGCCGGGGATTGCATAGAATAGGTGTAGACCAGTGGGAACCCTCTCTCTCTCTCTCTCTATAGTGAGGGTCTACAACTATTGATCAGCCCATGGAAGCCACTGATGTCCTAGTCCAAGGGGTAATCCAAGTGATACCAAGCTTACCAGCTCCACAGCAAACACTGGGTTATCATAAGCTATAAACAAATCAAACAAACTAAACCAACCACAAGACTTCAAGATCATTAGTTTCAGAAATGCATTTGTCAAACTTAAGTACACCCAATTGCCAAGTCTCCCTTCAAAAAAGAACAAAATCTTGAGAGAGACATCCAATGCTCAACTGCTCTTAACCATGAAGATCTGTCAAGTTTCAAGTACACAATATCCGGCTTTGCAGGAGCTTGTCCAACTCCTACTGTATCGGGCTGTCCCAATACTTGGTCAACCACATCTGTTCTTGGCTTGATAATATTCATTATCTTAAAGCATTATTGAATTAACAGGTAAGCACTTAATTGAATTCAATTCAAATCCCACACCCCCAAATTCCTATTGAAAGAAGAATCAAAGTGATAAAGAATAAGAAAAAAAATGCCACTGTCAGTTGTGAAAGGAATTCTTTTCATAAGTAATTCTTCCATACCTCATGTTCATGCAAGAAACAAATAAGGAGCAACTTAAAAGTCCTATTCTGCAAAGAAAGCAGCATCACATTATAAACACAAAATAAACATTCTAAGTGCTTCCTGAGTTTTTTCTTCCATGCTTCAAAAGTTCTATATTTGTTCCATGAATAAAATCTTGCCTGACAAAGTAGTTTTATTCTAATCTCCCTCAACAAGATGGGAAAGCAATTTGAATCATCCCAAGACATCTATGAGAAGCCAATTCCCAAACTCTGTTTTAGTTTACTTTTAACTGTTCATAGTGGATATTAACAGCATCCCATCCATGAAATTTGGTTGGAAAGAGAAGACAATTCTCTTGAGTCATAAATAAAGACGCAAAGGAATAATGATCAAAAAACAAGCACAAACTCAACTGATCTGATCTAAGCATTCTGCAGTTTGGGCAAACTTCCAGGCCCTCTAAGATATAAACAATCAAATTCTACCATCCATATTCCAAAAAGGAATGAATATTAAGAAGTAAGAATAGCTGAGAATTCTGGCTACCATCAAAGACTCCCCCTTCCTAATAATAATTTTCCTATCTAAATTTCTATAAAACTCTTTCCATCTACTTTGAACATTAAAGGACAGATGGGCTTTCACCAATCTACACATGAAAAAGTAACTAGTGTTTGCACTTCTGACAATAGTGATCTTTCATTGGAGACCCACAATTGTAGCAAAAACGAAACCCACACCTGCAGCTGATCAGCAAGCAACCCTGGGACTTCTCCACATAAAAGCGACATTTGGGACACCTCTGCCATTTCCTCTGCTTAGCAAGCTCCATTACCATCAAGTCTTCCCTCCCTCTCTCATACTGTTTCAAATTCTGAAACGCTCTACAGTCAATCCCAGAATGCCATGGAACCTTACACTGTGCACAGAACAGTCTCCTGCAAATGGGGCACTCTGATTCCCTAATAACCCCCAACCCATCATTCAACAACAGGGCAGAACAATCTCTGAAAGGGCAGTAAAATTTCTGGGTCTCACCAATTAAAGACTCACAGAGAGCAACATCCCACCTATCAATCACCTCGGGTGCAAGGATTAAACGACAGGATTCAAAGTCTAACAATTCTTCACAACTCAATTCTGGGCATTTTATACTCGTTACCTTTTCTTCTAACTTGGATATCACATAACTGCTAATGCACTCACAACAGAAGACATGGTCGCAGCCAATTATGGAAAATGACTGGAAACCCCACCTGGGTTCAAAGCAGATTTTGCATCGGAAAGTCGTCGCAGGAGGGCTATCAAGTGGGTCTTGCTTCTTATGCCTGCTCTTCAAGTAGGCAGCCACATATGCAGCAACTAAGAGAAGCCCAACAGAAACGGTGGATACCAGACGCATAATCTCTTGGTTCTCTTCGAGATGGTGCCGAGCACGATCAAGGAGTTTGGAAGAGTAGAGTCTGAGTGAATCGTTGGAAACCCATTCATGGGGGAAACCAAAGAGAACTGATAGCATCTCCTTGACCTGGCAAAGCATCGACACAGGAGGGAAGATAGAGAAGCTTAAGAGGCAAACATGGAATGATATAAAGAAGAATCGTACCTTGGATGCCATTGAAGAGAATGGTCGGAGATGAGAAAGAATCATTAGAAATGGAAATTCTGGAATTTAAAAGTGATTTTTTCCATTATATCTTAACAAAGAGGAAAGTAGGTGTGACGTGTCGAGAGAAGCACAAGGAGGAGGATATATCCAGTTGATCTGGTAAATGTAAATTAATAGACTTAAAAGATTATTAAATAACTTCTAAAATAGCTAGAAATTGAAGTTGCCTGCTAGTTTAGTATGTAAGGAACCAGCGTAGTGTAACGGATTCCCCTTCCCTTCTACCATTTTCTTCTCCCCCACATTTGCACTAATGCTCCTTTATACCCCCAAAAAAAAAAAGGAAAAAAGGAAAAAAAAAGTGCCTTTCTTTGTCATTCCCAACCCCACTAACTAGAAACTCAATTACCAAAAAGAAAAAAACTAATTAAATTATGGGAAAATGACAAAGGAAGGCGTGTAAACATCTTGGAAAAAGTCTGTTACGCTGCTAGAGGGATGTGCAGTTTCTCTCGCTTGTATATTTTTATTGGAGAATAGAAAAATCTTGCTTGTCTGTGAGGCTCTTGGCTCTTGTGGTTGCACACATGTGTAATTCATATTTTTATCGCAAACTCTGTTAAATAAAAAATTTCATTCATGTTGAGTATATTTTCATCGATTCCACGTTGGTGCAGGAGCTATGCGACTAGGCAATAATCTCTAGTCACCATCTTAGGGTCCTAAAACATTCACCCCTCTTATATATGAATGGTTGAACATACCTTTTACTATTGCATGATACCCTCTCTTACCTATTGAAAACCACAACCAAGGGGATTCCCCTTCACCCGTGGCTTAAGGAAAACTTTTAGGTCCTTATTTTATCTCATTTGTTTTGAAAATATGAGCTCCACGTGGATGATAACTTTTTTAGTACCCCATTTGGTGAGGCATGTAGATAACTTCCCACGGTGGTAGCATGGCCATAGTTATTAAATTCATATTTGGGAATTATTTGGATGAAGATTTATTCAGATTTCGTTTCATTAATTCAACGATTCGATCAAAATATCGGAAAAAAAGCGGAGATAATAAAATTCGAGTTCGGATTCGGATTTGGAATTATTCGTTTAAAAAAAAGGACAAAAAATTTGGATTTTGTTTTTAATATTTGCAATACTTGTTTCATATTATCTATCAATTATCATTTGTACATAACATAAAAATGATATAAAAATTAAAATTTTAATTTTTTAAGATAAAAGTATTATATTTAGCTCTTTTTTTCTAAACTAATTTCCTATTATTCAAATAATTAAATCAATGAAAGAGAGACTGAGGGGGGACTGAGCACAAATTCAGCTAGACCCACTTCACTCACCATGCATATTCCCCTTAAAGACTAAAGAGAGAGTAACGACTGTAAGACTTAGTCAAACCAAAATGGAGTGAGAGATTTTATTTTATTTATTTATTTATTTTATTATTATTATTATTATTATTTGTAGAAATATGAGAGATTACCTCAAGAAAGATAAGCTTTGTCAGTTTTGTTAAAAAAAGAAAAAAAAGTAACATTAGGATAATAGATGCATAATAATCACACTATTTTCTAAAGGCTTATTGACTTATTCAAAATAAAATTTTATTTTTACATGGGATAAAATTCAGTAATAATTCGGATAAAATTCGGTTCGGCTGAATTATTCTTGAATTTTAAAAAAGTCTATAAAATTCGAGATTTTTTCAGAATTTTTTATTTGATTTGGATTCAGACCGAATTATTCGTAAAATTCGATAAAATTCTATTTGGCCGAATTCTTCACGAATAATTCGGAGAATTTAATAACTAGGAGAATGGCAAACTCTCTCCCAAACTCTAATACAGATTTTGGGAAAAAGAAAGTTTCATGGTCGCAAGGCCCTACACTCAGATGCAAGGGTATATGAAATTACTGCCCCACACCCCCATGCTTGTTAATGCCCATGTCTAGTGTGGGAGGGGCCACATGACTAGAAAAGGATCTCTTGTCTTCCTTTTTTATTTTTTGGTGAATTTGTTTGTAATCAAAAAGTCTGATACTTTATCTTTGTCAATGGTGCGGTTCAGTGTGAAATTAAACTAGAGAAAGGTATACAAAAAGATGATTTGTTGTTGCCAAACCTCTTCATCTTGGTTTCCCAAGAGCTTAGTAATGTGTTAATTTATGCAGAGAGATTGGGCTTGACAAGGCTAGTAAGAAAATCCATTGGTGGACAAAACAATTTCTTTCTCACTAGGGTTGCAAGGTTCTTTTGAAATCTATTGTGCTCCCTATTCCCACATTGTTGCCTCACACTTCAAGTTGTTGCAAGCTGGTCTTATATGGAACTTGGGAGTCGACAGTAAGGTCCATATATATTTGGTGAGATAATTAGGATAATTGGGTCCCCAACCTATCAGGTTTTAAAATATCAGCTGCCTCACCCCCTCGCCCCACCTGTCCTCTTATATGGGTTTTTGAGATTATTATCGGTTAGAGCAAACACTAACAAATATGAAAGAAAAACAAATATATTCACCATCATTGAAGAGAATATTATAATGAAGATTTCTCTCTAGAGTACCCAAATCATGGAAAGAAAGCTAGCCTAGAAACCCTAACACCAAAACCCCAATTTCACTACTTGCTCAACAAGACGATAATACATAATATACTCTTCTAAATTAGTTCGATCCATTAGGTCATGATCGATCAAGTCGTAGCATATCGAAAAATATCATAACTACCATCACAGATCTCAAGCAAATCTCATTCGGATTGCCACCAAAATATATTGAAATAGGTCATTTTTAAAAACAAAACAAGTCAAGAGTTCAGGACAAACCTAACATTTACCAAGACTATAAGGGCCCGTTTGGTATCGTTTCATCCGAACGTAGTTTCATTCGAAACGTTGTTTATGTCAAAAACAAAATTTCGAGTTTCTATGTCAAAGCAGTTTTAACGAAAAATGGTGTTTCAAAATTTCAGATTTTATCGGATTTTTTTTTTTGTAAAATGGAGCAATGCGGAAACGGAACTCCATTTTGGAGTTCCGTCCAATCTCGTTTTTCAGTTTTTTTCACTTTTGTTCCAAAAAACAAACGGACCATAAGTGCAAAGAAGATTCCGTTTTTTCGTTTCAATAGAGACGAAAACTGAAATTTTAACTCACGCCCAAACTAGTTTATGAGTTAACGAATATAAGGCAATAAACTTGTATGTGAGTGCTAAGAGTATTATGGTTCAAGAGTGGTTTTCATCCATCACCTAGAATATAAGGCAACCTCCAAACTAAGATATGTGGAGTGTCATAGGCCCATAATCTAAATGCAATATATGAGTTCAAGCATAAAGTCTCTCTTTAATCCATTCACTAAGAATCATTAGGTAAGATCGACTACAAGCCATATTGGAGAAACATCTTCATAGGTTATCCATAAATTAAATGGATGAAATGACTTGGATGTGTGAATCACCAAAATTGTGGCTTCGGTATATAGATCATCACACTAGTGTTGCCTTTAAGGTAATTGATGCCGTCTACTACCAAGAGTTGTTCTGCACCTCTACCTCCAAGATAAAACAACCTCCCACTAGATGATGAGGTAGTTTTTCTAGTCCCTTCTAAGAGCAAAAAGCTACAGCATAGCAGCCTTCCTCTAACCTTACACAAGACTTAGAGAAAATGGAAAGAAAGAAAAATTTATATGGTTACAATAAATAGAAATGGATGAAATGTCAATGTGTGAATGTGTGTCTCTACAAAATATTTGGTTGGATTTATATAGACCCAAAACCAACTCTTACACCCTCTTCGATTCCCCGAGAGTAACCTCCAACTAATGGTAAGTTAATTGGAGAATAATGTCATATGGACATGAATTAGGTATTAATTCAATAAATTGAATTAATCTCAATCAATTTCTTAGCCCACCTCCGCACTCGTGGTAGTGACCATGAATGGACTTTAGGGCACCAATATAATGACATTGACCATTTACCTCCATTTGACAATAACATATGGCATGAATTAACAATCAATTCTCTTTACCCACCTCTTCACTCATAGTAATGGCTATGAATGGAATTTAGGGCTCACATAGGGTGTTATTAATCATTTTCTACTACCTTGACCCCAAGGGTCCCACACCATAACAAGACAATCAAAACATATAAAAGAAAGACTTTATTTTGAAACTTAAATATAATAAAATAGATATAAAATATAACAATCCCCCACAAGTTTCAAACGACACGAAGGACACATGTGTTGTGACTGTATTAGACACTATAAGACGCATCGTTGTAGGTGTCTTTCAGACTTGAACCTACACTAGGTCTAATGAGCCGCGCTACAGAATACAGGTAGAGTCAGACTCCTTAAACCTTTCCTCATTGGTGTAGCTGACAGACTCATCAATCACATCCCATAAGTAGACTTTTTGAGCTACCCATCATATAATCACTTTGGACTTTTGAACCGCCATGTCCTTCATCTTGGACTCATGAATGTTTAGAGAACTTGCCTATAAGTTCTCATCGGTGGCAGCCACACCCCTACATTCACTTAGGTTAGTCCCTAATGTGCACCATAATTAACACACCCCTATATTTTCTGGGATTGTACTAATTAAGAGCTTTACCGCTTAACCTTTCTCCTTGTGGTGGTACTACTATCACCATCTACATCTTGGAATGAATACTTAAATAAGCAACAGTACTGAACTGGTCATCCCATGACTTTGTTTGTATCCCTTAAATCTAATTCAGGCATTAAGTCTCTTCACATAGGTAGGGTGTCCATCACATGATTTAAGGATTATGTATCAACCCCATTCCTGTAGATGCACTATACAAGTTCTTGACAGACTTAGGCTTTGTGAACATGTCAGCTTGGTTACTTTCTGACTTCTTATAATCGATAGCTATCATTCCTTCATCTATGTACTTGTCTCAAAAGATTGTGTCTTAGGCATATGTGCCTCTTTTTACCATTGTATATCCAGTTCTTGGCTAGATGTATAGCAGCTTGATTATCACAATGTAGTGATATCGATGGCGTTGATTTTTGTCACAATGGAATATCTGCCATTAAGTTTCTAATCCATTTGGCTTCCGTTCCTACCTTTTCTAAGACTATGAACTCAGCTTCCATGGTAGAGCTTGTCCCACAAGATTGCTTTGTGGACTTCCATGAGATGGCACCGTTTGTCAGTGTAAATACACGCCCACTAGTAGCTAAGGACTCGTTTGTATCTGAGATCCAATTTGCATCGTAGTATCTTCCAATACCACTGGTTTACCACTATAGTGCAAACTATAATTTATAGTACCTTTTAGGTACCTCAACAATCTATCAACCGTGCTCCAATGCTCCTACTTGGATTGTGAGTATGTTGACTCAACTTTTCTACCGCAAGGGTAATATCAGGACGTGTACAATTCATTAGATATGTGATTGAACAAATAATTTGAGCATACCCTTTTTGATTCACTAGTTCACCTAAGTTTCTTTTCAAATGACATCACATATCAAAAGATGTTTTCACCATTGAAACTTCATGGTACGTATACTTTTTAAGTATGTTTTCTACATAATGGGCTTG
Organism: Macadamia tetraphylla; assembly: GCA_022985045.1. Classification (NCBI taxonomy): domain Eukaryota; kingdom Viridiplantae; phylum Streptophyta; class Magnoliopsida; order Proteales; family Proteaceae; genus Macadamia; species Macadamia tetraphylla. The sequence goes on from CM040971.1 coordinate 29,004,478, forward strand.
GGATAGTGAAATATTATTTTCTTGCTTAATGAACTTGATTTCAAATATCATATCAATCTCTCATAAGTCCTTTGTGTCAAAACTAGGCATCAAAAGTTTCTTAGCTTGATTTACTATTTTCAAGTTTGTTCCTATTATCAGCATATCATCTACATATAGCAAGATGAATACGTACTTATCACCATGAAACCTGCTATATAAGCACATTTTAGCGTCGTTCACAATGAAACAATTTGAAATTAGAACTTTGTCTAATTTTTTATGCCACTACTTTGACGCCTACTTCAATCCATATAAAGATTTTTGAAGCTTATAAACTTTTTTCTCTTGTCCACTTACAACACAACCTTCTGGTTGTTTTATATAAATTTCCTCCTCTTAAGTCCCCATTTAGAAATATCATTTTATATCCATTTGTTGGATGATCAGGTTATGTATTGACGTCATTGCTAACATAACCCTTACTGTAGCAATTCTAGAGAATGGGGCAAATGTGTCAAAGTAATCAATGTTAGGCTTTTACCTAAACCCCTTGACTACAAGTTTGGCCTTGAAACAATCAAGTGATCCATCATTTTTTAGTTTCTTTCGAAATATCCACTTGGTTTCCAAAGTTTTGAAACCAATTGGTAAATTTACCAATTCCCAAGTATTATTCTTCAAGATTGAATTTAGTTCACTCTTAATTGCTTCCTTCCAAAAGACGACATCTGATGATATAATAGCCTCTTTGTATGTAAGTGGATCCTTGTCTACTAAATAAACAAGCCACTCATCATTCGAATATTTAGGTCTTTTGAGTCGCTTGCTCATCCTTGATTTACTTCCATCACTATTACCTAATTCTTGATTGGTAACCCTTTTATTTGACTCCATTTCTCCATAAGTCAATTAACTATCCTTACTTGTAGGTAAGTTGAACTTAAAAGGAAATATGTTTTCAAAGAACTCAATATCCATTGATTCTATGATGCTATTTTTTTAATAACATCATCCATAGCTTTAATCACCATGAACCGGTATGTTGTACTATTTGTAGCATACCCCAAAAATACGCAATCACATGTTTTTTGTCTCGATTTTCTTTTTTTAGTATCCGGTAATAATACCTTAGCCAAACAGTCACAAATCTGCAAGTATTTTAGACTTGGTTTCCTTCCAAACCATTTCTCAAATGGAATCATACCAGTCTTGTTATATGAGATTTTATTTGATAGATAACATGCCGTTAACATGATTTCCCCCCACATATCAAGTGGTACACTTGAACTCAATAACATAGAATTCATCATCTCTTTAAGAGATCTATTTTTCCTTTCAGGAACCCCATTAGATTCCGGTTGGTACGGAGCGGTTATTTCATGAATAATTCTATTTTTTTTACAAAACTTATCAAGGTTAAAATACTCAGTCTCTCTATCGGTTCTAAGTCTTTTAACCTTCTTGTCAAGTTGATTTTCAACTTCCGTTTTGTAAGATATAAATGCCTTTCCGATTTCATCCTTTGATTTGAGTAAATAAATCATGGTATACAGAGTGCTCATCTACGAAGGTTATGACATAGTTATCTCCTCCCCTAGACTCATATGACTTATAGTCACTCAAGTCACTATAGATCAATTCCAAGAGATCACTCTTTCTATCTATAGTTTTATTAGGTTTTTTGGTTAACTTTGCCTCTATACAAGTTGTACACTTGTTCACAGGGGGTTCCACCTTATTGGTGATCATGTCTAATTTACATAGTTTGGTGATATACTTCACACTACTATGACCCAATCTACCATGCCACAAATCAAAGGAATTACTAGGGATAATAATGTAAATAAAAGAAGTACTAGCTTTCTCAATTACAACATTTTCAACGCTTAGTACAAATAACCCCTCACTATGATATCCCTTTCCCACAAATACATTGTTCCTAGTGATAACCACCTTACACTCTCAAAAGCTAATTTCATTCTTACTTTATTAAGCAATGGAACTGAAATTAAATTGCACCTAATGTTCGGCACATGGAGGACATTGGTAAAACCATAGTCTTCCCTCAAGTGAGCTTCAATATTACTTTTCCTTTCCCCATAATAGGGGCACTTTGAGAATTTTTTATGAATACTTTTTCATCTCGCATACTCATGGAATAAGAGGAGAATATCTTTAGATCACCATAAATGTGTCTTGTAACACCGGTATCCAATACCCAATCCTTTAGTCTTTCAATTAAATTTGCTTCTGTGACCATAGCTTCAAAGACATTGTCTTCAACTAGGTTCACTTTTTCAGATTTTTTTTTTCTTGAGTCAAAATCTTTCTTGAAGTGCTTTGACTTACCGCACTCATAACAAGTGATTTTATTTTTCTTAAAAGAAGGCTCATCATCGTTTTTACGGTTTTTCCTTTTCTTGTCTTGTTTGTTGGTTTCTACCAAGGTCGCTTTTAAGCGTTTCTCCCCAAGGTCTTTTTCACCCTTGTTCTTGTTCCGGTTCTTTTCTTCAATTTTGATCCTTACAACCAACTAGTCCAAGGTCAACTCCATCTTCTTATGTTTCATTGACAATTTGAAAGCATCCCAAGAAGATAGAAGCTTTTCAATCAAGGCATCAGTCACAAATTCTTATGGTAGAACCATTTTTTCCTTTGCTAGCTTTCCAATCAAGATTTGAAATTTATCAATTTGGTTCAAAATGATGTCACTAACTTTTATAGTAAAATTTAGAAAGTTAGTCATCAAGTATTTCTTTGAGCCAGCATCTTCAAGAGAATACTTATTCACCAAAGCATTCCAAATCGAATACATATACTCCAATGAACTATACACATGGTATAAGTTATTGGATAATGCATTCAATATCCAATTTTTACATTGGTAATCCGTTCGAATGCAAGCCACCCTTTTGCCCTCCTTTACAGGATCATTGTTTTTTTCTGGCATGGGTTCAATCAAGGCAAATATCATCTCAATTTGGGCTAATGCAAACAACATCATTTTCCTCAATCATTTGAAGTTTTAACTTGCAAATTGCTCAATTTTATCAAATTTAGTGACAATCCTCATCTTACCTAAATCTAGGATAAGATCAATTACTAATGGGATAACATTGGTAGGAATTGAATTAATGGTGGATAAATGAGGAATCCCCTTACCATTGTGGCTAACATGAACCCCGCCTCCTTAGTTGTTGATTGTTCCTTCAACATTGATGTTTGAAGGATCTCCTACGTTGATGGTTACATCAACAACGTTATTGTTCGAAGCATCACCTATGATAGTGACTAAAGGACCATCATTGTTATTGGAGTCATCACCTCTATTGAAGCTTGCATCTCCAAGATCAGCCATGGGATCTTACACCGATCAATTACCTTAAACTTGTTGAGTAATTATATTACAATTTCTTACAAAATACAAATTAAAATACAAAGCTTTTGCAGTAGAAACTATGCTGTCGTAGTGTTGATCCTTAGCTGAAATGAGATGAGGAAATACTTGAAATAGATATTGAATCACCACCACAACTGAAGAAGCCTCAAACAGAATAGAGGTTGAGTCACACTTGTAGTGTTGCCCTTAAGGTAATTGATGCCTTCTACTGCCAAGAGTTGTTATGCACTTCTATCTCCAAGATAAAAAAACCTCCCATTAGAAGATGAAACAATTCTTCTAGTCCCTTTTAGGAGCAAAAAGCTACAACACAACAGCCCCCCTCAAACCTTACATAAGACTTAGAGAAAATAGAAAGAAGAGAAAAACTTGTATGGTTACACTAAGTAAAAATTGATGAAATATCAATGTGTGAATGTGTGTCTCTGCAAGATATTTGGTTGGGTTTATATAGGCTTAAAACCAACCCTTGCACCCTCTTGGATTCCCCAAAAGTAACCTCCAACTAATGGCAAGTTAATTGGAGAATAATGTCTTATAGACATGAATTAGAAATTAATTCAATAAATTGAATTAATCTCAATCAATTCCTTAGCCCACCTCCTCACTCATGATAGTGACCATAACTGGACTTTAGGGCACCTACATTAACCATTTACCTCCATTTGATAATAACCTATGGCATGAATTAAGAATTAATTTCATAAATGAAATTAATCATAATCGATTCTCTTTGCCCACCTCTCCACTTACGGTAATGGTCTTGAATAGAATTTAAGGCTTCCATAGGGTGTTATTGACCATTTTTCACTACCTTCACCCCAAGGGTCCCACACTATAACAAGACAATCAAAACACATAAAAGAAAGACTTCATTTTGAAACTTAAATATAATACAATAGATATAAAATCTAACAAAATCCTTTGTTGGTAAAGTCTGAGATTCAAAAGTTTGAAAGTATCATGGTTGGTGAGGCTATGGCCATCGGTATTGGGATTTTGGAGGCCATTTCTCTTTATGTGGATTTCATTCTGGATCTCTTCCCTTCAGGATTCAAAGACATCAATTAGTGATGTAGACTCGAAGGAAGCTACTGATTGGAAGATTTTCGAACACACTCTACTAGGTGTGTATTTGTAAAACACAAACAAGAGATGTGCGAAGCAAACATCAACTATCATACTCTTCACAAGAGAAACAAAAAAAAAAAAAAAAAACAAAGAGAAACCCCAGCTATCTTACTCATCAAGGAATAATAGAGAGTGGAAAAAACTATAACTCTTCTAGCAGGTTGTGGTAAACTCTATATCGTTTCAAGTTTATATATATGAGTGTCGGACCCCTCTCTCTCTCTCTCTCCTCAAATTTGTCACAATGTGGTGAAAAAAACTGTGAAAAGGTGGCTGGATCTTCTCCAAAATATGATCTAGGTAAAGGTGTCAATTTGATACCGATACCGAAACCAACCATTTAAAATCATACCGAACCGAATCGAATCGAAGGAATTTTGGTACGGCTTTGGTATAGGAAAACAAAATCTTTTTCATTTTGGTTCGATATCGGTATTGACCATTCGGTATACCGAACCAAACCAAATACCAACATTTCTTGAGAAACTGCCAAAACATCAAAACTTTTTTTTCTTTTCGGTAGAAGCCAAAAGGCCCAAAACATCAAAAACTCAAAACCAGAAATCAAAGAAACCCAAAGTTATTTTTTTTTTATTTTTTATTTTTGGGAATAGAACCCATTTAAAATGAGTTAAATTAAAACCGTTTGCATACCGAAACCAACCCGTACCAAAATCATACCGAGTTTGTTCGGTATTGGTATTGTAAACTTGAAAATGTTAATGGTATGGTACAATATTGGTATTTAGTATTAAGTTTTGGTATCGTACGGAAACTGAACTGAATATCGAAAACCATACCAATTGACAACCCTAGATCTAGGGTGCAGTGGCAACCTCCTTATTGATACTCTATATCCTTGACATTCCAATTTAAAAAAAAAAAAAAACATTCATTGGGTTCTAGAATTACTGATGAGCACAATAATGTGTGAAATCTTAGGGATATAAATGTACATTTTGCCCCACTTTGGATAGTACTACATTTATTTTTTTTTATTTTTTTATTTTTTAATTTCCAAGTTTACAAGAGAAAGTGCTTAAAGTGAATCAAGAACCAGTCCAAAGGTGGGACCCACTCATTGGTACCACATCCTCTCTTCTACAAAAACCTGAAGATTATTTTCTCTCTTTGCCACCTCACAAGATCTTGAAGATTCGATGCAGAGATTCCTTCCTTATTTATTCAAGATTACAAGATATTGGTGAATATTGGAAGAAAAGAATAGAATTTGTTAATTTTGGAAACATATTCTCTCTTTCCTCACACAATATCTTAGAGAATGAGGATTTTTACCAAGATTTAATTTAATTTTATTTTCTTTCTTTTCTTAAAGAAGACTTGTAGAAGGCAGGAGGCAAGAAAAAACCCTATAAAAGCCCTTCCTCCCCCTCCTATTTTATTATTCCCTTAGTTTCTTTTCTAGTTTATGCTTAGTTTTCTCTCTCTCCTCTCTCACTCTTTAGTTTTAGTTCTTCTCTATTTTGCTTTAATCACTTTTGTAATAGTTTTTTTTGTCAATTAATGCAAGCACTCTTTTATTCTTATTCAGCCTTTTATGTTTATGATTTATGCAATTGAGTTGTAATTTTAAAGTTATAGTTCTAGGCTTAGATCTAGGTGACAAGATCACGACCCGTGGAGCATCTTTTTTTTTCAAGTTCAGTTTTTTTTTCATGATTTGTTTCTCTAGTACTAGAAATTTCAGATTTGGTTTATTTCGAGATCTGGTTTTTAGTACTTGGTAGTATCTCAAATCACCCAAGCTTTCAAGTTCAAGCATTGATTCAAGTAAGTAGGCTCCTTGGTAGTCTTCTCTCCCCTCTCATTCCCTCTTGACTACTCTTTCTTTCTTAATTTAGGATTTTAATTTTAGTCGTTACATTATTGCTATCCCTTTCCCCCAAGGTTCATGGCTAGTGAATGTGTTGGCTTTGCCCCTCCTAGCCATAGAACCATCAATTTATTACTTTTATTTTAATTATCTCCCTTTCCCTAAAGCCAAGTAGAGTAACCCTTGTAAGAGTGACTCTCTGGTCAAGTAGGGAAGCTCATATTATGATGTATCTCTTGGATTAAGTAGAGAAACCTACTTGTGAGTCTCTCTCTAGCTTTCTCCCCTTTCTTTTACTTTATTTTTATTTCAGCATTTTTTTCCTTTATTTATTTTATTTTATTTTTTTAAAATCATGTGGGTTATTTATTTATTTAATTTTAATTGAGTGGCTTGCATCTTTAAATTCTTAAATGACGAATGGTTAGGACGTTATTTTAGATACATATGTTTAGGACGGTAATTAGAATTAGATCACACCATTAATCGGTTCACTCGCATTATTAAAGAAGTAAAAAATAAAGTGGTTGCTTTTCTTGTTTGACCCGTAGCTATCTTGATCCGTAAGCTTGCGATTATATTTTAAATCCTAACAAGTTTTTGATGCCGTTCTGGGACAGTTTCATATTATTTTTGCTTTCTTTTGGTAAATCGAGTGCTTTGTTTACTTTGTTTTGTTTTTCCTTTTCTATTATTGAATTCTAGAAGAACAACTTGCAATAATAGTTGTATCGGTGGAGGTCGCCATGCCTCACATATGATAAAGGCAGTTTTGCCACATGCGAGTACCTCAGAATTGAACGAGCAACCCGGATCCTCTTGATAAGCTCCCAAAAATCCAAAAAATAAAAAATAATAAAAAAAAAGTTTTGCTATCCATTCTTTTGTGCTTGTCTTACTCTAGTTGTGGGTAGTTTTCATTTGCATGAGTGTTAGGTAGGTACATAATACTAATAATCGTTAAAAGAAGATATCCAACAAGTAGTGACCTTATCGTTGTTCTCTTTAAAATCCTTCAATATGGGAGACCAATGCAAAACCCTTCACCTAAATCTCTAAAAGATAGGTTCTACACTACTAGAACTGCCCAACCTTCTGCATAGTTCTACCACAAGCCCGGGTAATAATTTTGAACTCAAATCTCAATACATCACTATGTTGCCCCACTTCCATGGGTTGACCTCCGAGGATGCATACTAATTTCTAAGGAATTTGAAGAGGTATGTGTTCTAATTAAGATCCAACAACTTTCGATGATCTTGTTAAGCTTAAGTTTATCACTTTTGCATTGAAAGACCAAGCTAAGAAGTGGTTGTATGGGTTACCCACAAATTTCATAACCTCATGGGAAGCAGTTCACAGTTGTCTTCCTTAAGAAGTTTTCCCAACTCACAAGACCAATAAGCTTAGAAGTGATATCCTTGATTTAGGCAAATGCCTAGTGAGTCATTTTCCAAACTTATGGAGAGATTCAAGGATCTACTCCAAGAATACTCTCACCATGGCCTAGCCCTATGATATTTATGTCAAATAATTTATGAGGGTATTGATTACCCAACTAAACAAATAATAGAGTCCATGTGCTCTGAGGGATTCACATCCTTTATAGATGAAGGAAAGGCATGGGAATTCTTACTTGACTTAGCTAACAAAACCCGTGAGTGGGAATCAATCCAAGAGAGTGAAAGAACCATAGGAGGAAAAGGGTATTTTATAGATGGGATAGTAGCTAAGGAAGCCCATTTGGATATTTTAATCAAGAGAATTGAGACTATTATTCTTAGAGAGCCATCATCAGTCAATTTGGTTAAGATTTGTGCTTGGTGCCAGTCCCCTGGACATCTCATAGAAGAATTCTCCAACACCTCTGGGGGCACTTCTAATGATAGTGTTAATACCTTATACCAGAATAATCCATATAGTAATACCTACAATCCAGGATGGAGAAATCACCCAAATTTCTCTTGGAATCAGGGCAACCAAGCAGGGCCTTTCAATTTCCATAATTAAGGTCAATCTGGACTCCAAAGGTCTCCCTTTGCACAACAATCTTTTTTCCAAAGTACTTTTCCTAGGTCAAATGTAGGACCTCAGACTAGTTTTCCTAGGGCCCCTCTCCTATCATTTTATCAGCAACCCCCTGGGTTTACCAACACTAGAGAGGCAAGTAGAATAAGTGACTTGAAAAAAAATATGACCCTCCTCATGACAAGTCATCAAAATCTTCGAGAGAACTCACTCAATTTGTCTCAATTATGCGTGAGAGGGAGAAAGAAACTTTACCCAGTCAACGAGCCTAATCCTAGGCATCATCACCTATTAGTTCACAAACATCAATTAATGCACCTGAATATAGTACAAGGTCAGACCCAACAAGGGCCCTCTAACCAATATAATGTTGTTTATGCCCTTAGGAGTGGTAGAGAGTACCAACAGGCGTTCCTAAATCTTCCTCATCTATTACTCATGTTAATTCTCCTTGATTGAGGACACAAGTGTGCATCTTGTTTCAGGTTCATCGATGAACCTAAAGATTTTTTATAACTAAAGATGATTTGGTTGAGGAAACAAAAATGATTCTTACGAGCAGGGCAAATCCTACATCCTTATGTTCATCATGTCCTATTTCCTAATCGCTTGGTAAACAAAAAGAAGACTGCTTTCTATGGATAAAATGTTAGAAGTCTTCAAAAAGGTAGAAGTGAACATCCCCCTTTTGGATGCCATATCCCAGATCCCTGCCTATGTAAAGGTACTGAAAGATTTGTGTACTCACAAACGTATCACTAGTGTGCCCAAAAAGGCGTTCTTGGTAGGTAACATTAGTTCCATAATTACTCAGCCTATAGCAGCCAAGTATAAGAATCCAGGGAGCCCTACCATATCTTATGTCATAGGCAACACCTACATTGAGAATGCCTTACTTGACCTTGGCACAAGTGTTAATCTTTTACCTTACCATATGTACAAGCAACTTGGATTAGGAGAATTGAAAGCCACTGGAACTACTCTTCAGTTGGCAGATAGGTCTGTTAAAATTCCTAAAGGGATGGTTGAGGATGTCTTACTAAAGGTGGGAGAATTTATTTTCCCTATTGATTTCATTGTGTTGGATACCAAGCCCTTCTCAACCAAGGATGAGATCCCAATAATTCTAGGAAGACCATTCTTGGCTACCAGTAATGCATTAATCAATTGCCGGAATAGTTTCCTAAGGTTATCTTTTGGTAACCAAACTGTTGAGTTTAACATGTTTAGGATAGGCAAGCAACCACATATGGAAGAAGAGATCAATATGCTTGAGGATTTTTTGGATTTTTCTGATGATTTAATTACTAACTTTGATATTAATTTTGATTCAGAATTCCAAGAGTGTATGGATGAGTTGGATGATGATAGTGAAAATTTCTTTTCTAAAGTCTTGAGTCTTCACACACCTGTGGAGCCCTTAGGACCCCTTTCTAATTCCATTCCCAAACCTTCCATAGTTGAGCCCCCTAAACTAGATCTTAAGGGGTTGCTATCTAATTTGAGGTTTGCTTTCCTAGGGCTTGACCAGATTGTTCCTGTAATAATTTTTTCAAATTTGACTTCTAGCAGGAAGAGGAGTTACTCAAACATTTAAAAGATAATAAGGAAGCTCTAGGTTGGACCATGGCTGATATCAAGGGTATAAGCCTTTCTATTGTGCAACATCATATACATCTTATGGAGGATTCTAAACCATCCACAGAACCCTAAAGAAGAGCTAACCCAGTGATGATGGAAGCTATTAAGAAAGAGATCCTAAAGTACTTGGATCATGAAATAATTTATCCTATTTCTGACAGCCAATGGGTAAGCCCAGTTCACGTAGTGCCTAAGAAGTTTGGTGTGACTATAGTTCTCAATGCCAATAATGAACTAATTTCAACCCGTGTCCAATCTAGGTGGAGAGTGTGCGTAGACTACAGGAAAATTAATGTGACAACCTGGAAGGACCACTTCCCATTACCATTCATTGACCAGATGTTAGAGAGGTTAGCTGGACATGAATACTATTGTTTTCTTGATGGATATTCTGGCTATAACCAGATCCCAATTGCTTTAGAGGACCAACATAAGAATTAGGAGAAATGCCATTTCATGGTTAAATCTAGTATTGTTTTAGGTCATGTAATATCCAAGGAGGGAATTAAGGTAGATAGAGACAAAGTGGATTTAATTGATAATTTACCACCTCCTCAATCTGTTAAGGATGTCCGATCTTTTCTAGGGCATGCGGGCTTCTACAGAAAGTTTATTAAGAATTTTAATCAGCTAGCCCGACCTCTCACTTCATTACTTGTCAAAGATCAAACTTCTGACTTTTCTAAAGAGTGCCTAGAATCCTTCAAACAACTTAAGAAGAAGTTGACCAATGCACCCATTGTTCAACCACCTGTTTAGACTAAACTTCTTGAACTGATGTGTGATGCTTCGGATATTTTCATAGGAGCGGTTTTGGGTCAAAGGATTAATAAGTTATCCACGTTATTTATTATGCTAGTAGGACCTTAAATGATGCACAACTCAATTATACAACCACTGAAAAGAAATTTTAGCGGTTGTGTTTGGATTAGAAAAGTTTTGGTCTTACTTTGTTGGTTCACATGTGTGATGTATCTGATCATTCGCTCTCGGATACTTAGTTCGGAAGAAGGATGCCAAATCTGTCTCATTAGGTGGGTTTTACTTTTGCAAGAGTTTGATTTATAAATTAGGGATAAAAAGGAGTTGAAAACCTAGTTGCGACTATTTATCCACTTCCCAATTCCTTGTATCGATTCTCCGATTAACGAGAACTTTCTAGATGAGCGATTATTTACGTGTCCGATGAACCATGGTTTCTTGACATTATCAACATCTTAGTTTTAAGTGTGACTCGGATCATCGGTCCACCCATGATAAGTATAGGTTTCATTCCCAAGTTAAGCACTTTTTCGGGATGATCCTTATTTGTTTAAGATATGTCATGTCAGATTATCCGAGGATGTGTTCACGATCATGAGCAATATTCTATTCTCTCTTTTGTCATGATCATACATGTGGTGGACACTTTAGACCTAAGAAGATCGCCAAAGGTTCTTCAATGCGGATTTTATTGGCCACTTTTTTAGAGATGCTTTTGATTTTGTAAGGCTTGTCACCTGCCGATCTTTTGGCAGTATCAATAAGAGGAACATGATGCCCTCAACCCTATTTTGGTAGTTGAGATCTTTGATGTATGGGGCATCGATTTTATGGGACCATTCCCTAATTCTTTTAGGAATTTATACATACTTTTGACTGTTGATTATGTTTCTAAATGGATAGAGGCCATACCTTGTAAAACTAATGACCACAAAGTAGTAGTCCAGTTTCTAAAAGAGAACATTTTTTTCCGTTTTGGTGCACCACGTGCAATAATTAGTGATAGGAGTACTCATTTTTGTAATCGACCTTTTGAGGCCCTAATGAAAAAGTATGGGATCACCCATAAGTTATTTACCCCTTATCACCCCCAAACTAGTGGCCAAGTGGAGGTCCCAACCGTAATAGGCAGATCAAACAAATCTTGGAAAGCTGTTAATCCCAACCGTGAGATTAGTCCCTTAGGCTCATTGATGCTTTGTGGGCCCATCGAACTACATTTAAGACCAATTTTGGTCGGTCTCCTTACTGTTTGGTGTATGGGAAAGCTTGTGAGTTACGGTTGAGTTGGAGCATAAGGCCTTTTGGGTCATCAAAGCTCAACTATCGTGTTGGAGGAACTTGAATGAAGCCTATGAAAGCTCTAGGATTTACAAGGAAAGACTAAAGCTTTTCATGATAAGCACATTCTGCGTAAATCTTTTATAATTGGTGATAATGTCTTATTGTACAACTCTCGATTGCATCTTTTTCCTGGTAAGCTTAGATCCCGATGGGATGGCCCATTTATTGTCCATAATGTATATCCCTATAGGACTGTAGAGATTTTGAATCTAAGAATAGGGGTAATTTCAAAGGCTAATTGTTAGCGTTTGAAATCATTCTTCGAGTTTCTTAATACTGGTAGTGAAGAGGTCATGGATCTCCATGAACCTCTTTACACTGATGATTAACTTTAAATCAGGTATGACCCCCTTGCATTGTCTTCGTTTTTAATTCTTTACATGCATTGAGGACATTGCATGACTTAAGTGGGAAACCAGTTTCTGCTTTTTCCACTTTGTTTTATTTATTTTTATTTTTGTTTTTTTGAGCTTGCTAAAGGATGAAGTCCTACTTTGGCTTTTGGCTAATGATCTTACTATTCGGTTGCTTGATGTATAAAATAAAAGTTTTGACTAAGGTACCCATTTTGAACGTATAAAAACCCTGTTGAGAAGAAAGAAACAAGCATATGTCTTAAGATGGGACTTTCTTTTGAAAAATAAGAGACCCCTGTTTTATGGTGTTGGACCATATATAAGTCTGTGGGTTCCTTGTACTTTTGATTTAGAGTTGAGACATTCTTTTTAATTTGGCATGGATTGACAAATGCACAATTTTAAATGAAATGTGAAATGTGGTATAAAGAAGAATAAGAGTTGATTCCCTTGGAACTAGACAGGGCATTGCGCCTCAGGAAGCGTGATGTCTTGATCGAAATTCCTTAGGAAACAACTTCTGAAAGAACTCTAGCATTACTGTCTTTGTGGCATATGCAAAAAGTGAAGCTACGTAGTAACTTTGGTGTCTGGTGTTTGGTGTTTCTCCACCATGTCATTCAGGCCAAAAGTAGTAGAGTAGAATAGAGTTTATTAAGCGAAAAAAAGGAGAAAAAATGTGCAAATGTCATTAATGCTTAGTAATATGTTTTAGTCAAAAACACTCCAACGCCTTAGTCATTGGTTCCCTATTTCTTCACAAGTGGTTTTTCCTTAAGATAAGGATGTTTTGGAAGAGACGAGGTGAATTTCAAATTAAGAAATATGCTAGTGCCTGGAATTGATAAAGGGTAATAAAAGTTCAAGTGTGGGGGTCCCTTGTAAGAAAAATTATCTTTGCTCTGGATCGGTATGAGCCTTACCTTTAGCCAATGTTGGGATTTATTTATTCTGAATTTTGGGTGTAAATTCACTGCAAATACCCACGAGACACAACTTGTCCACTAGGGTAACTTAGGGGTTTAAAGGCTTGTTGCACATGCTAAGTGCAACCGTGATTCCTACTAAAGTGAGTTAGGCTTTTTCTTTCATTTCTTTATTTATTTATCTTGCTCGAGGATGAGCAAAAGTCAAGTATGAGGGAATTTGATGAGCACAATAATGTGTGAAATCTCAGGGATATAAGTGTACATTTTGCCCCACTTTGGATAATACTACTTTTATTTTTCTTATTTTTTTTAGTTTCCAAGTCTACAAGAGAAAATGCTTAAAGTGAATCAAGAACCAGTCCAAAGGTGGGACCTACTTATTGGTACCACATCTTCTCTCCTATAAAATCTTGAAGATTATTTTCTTTTCTTGCCACCTCACAAGATCTTGAAGATGCTATGCAGAGATTCCTTTATGATTTAATCAAGATTGCAAGATATTGGTGAATATTGTAAGAAAAGAATAGAATTTGTTAATTTTGGAAACAAATTCTCTCTTTCCTCATACAATATCTCAGAGAATGAGGATTTTTACCAAGATTTAATTTAATTTTATTTTCTTTCTTTTCTTAAAGAAGACTTGTAGAAGGAAGGAGGCAAGAAAAAAATCCTATAAAAACCCCTTCCTCCCCCCTCCTATTTTATTATTCCCCTTAGTTTATTTTATAGTTTATGCTTAGTTTTCTTCTCTCTCTCTCCCTCTCTCACTCTTTAGTTTTAGTTTTTCTCTATTTTTGCTTTAATCACTTTTGTAATAGTTTTTTTATGTCAATTAATGCAAGCACTCTTTTATTCTTATTTAGCCTTTTATGTTTATGATTTATGCAATTGAGTTGTAATTTTAAAGTTATAGTTCTAGGCTTAGATCTAGCTGACAAGATCACGAGCTGTGGAGCATTTTTTTTTTCAAGTTCAGTTTTTTTTTCAAGATTTGTTTTCTCTAGTACTAGAAATTTCAGATTTGATTAATTACAGATCTAGTTTCTAGTACTGGTAGTATCTCAAATCACCCAAGCTTTCAAGTTCAAGCATTGATTCAAGTAAGTAGGCTCCTTCAGTAGTCTTCTCTCCCCCCTCTCATTCCCTCTTCTGACTACCCTTTCTTTCTTAATTTAGGATTTTAATTTTAGTCGTTACATTATTGCTATCCCTTCCCCCCAAGGTTTATGGCTAGGTTATGTGTTGGCTTTGCCCCTCCTAGCCATAGAACCATCAATTTATTACTTTTATTTTAATTATCTCCCTTTCCCTAAAGCCAAGTAGAGTAACCCTTGTAAGAGTGACTCTCTGGTCAAGTAGGGAAGCTCATATTATGATGCATCCCTCGGGTTAAGTAGAGAAACCTACTTGTGAGTCTCTCTCTAGCTTTCTCTCTTTTCTTTTACTTTATTTTTTTTCCTTTATTTATTTTATTTTATTTTTTTAAAATTACGTGGTTGTTTATTTTCAGTTATTTATTTATTTAATTTTAATTGCGTGGCTTGCGTCTTTAAATTCTTAGATGATGAATGGTTAGAACGTTATTTTAGATACATATATTTAGGACGGTAATTAGAATTAGATCACAACCATTAATCGGTTCACTTGCATTATTAAAAGAAGCAAAAAATAAAGTGAGCTTCTCCCGTGTTCGAACAGCTACATTGATCCGTATGCTTGCGGTTACATTTTAAATCCCAACAATTACCTTGAACCTTAATGACTTTTCTATACAACAAAGAAGATCTGGTTGTTTTGAGCATCATCCCACACGTATAGATACGATCTAGGCTTAGCAACAATATTCCTAGGAAAAGTTTCAACAATGAAAAATTACACACTAGAGAGAGAGAGAGAGAGAGAGAGAGAGAGTTTGGTATAGCTTAATGTGACCGGATCTCGGTGTTTTATATACCAACTAGGGCTTTTACTAAGGGGTTAGTTAATCGGATCGGATCCGGATCCTCTCCATAAAGGCTATTGCCCATAGTGCGCCTCGATTTAGGGAAAAACGATTTGGAGAAGAAGGTGTCACTATCGATTTGGGGTTTAGTAGTTAAGAGAGGGTATATTAGGTACTTCACATTTTAGAAGGGTATTTTGGTATTTTAAAAAAATATACTGTGATGTAAGCATTTAAGGTATATTTCTTAATAGAGTCCGTGTGGGCGTTTGAGCATAATTTGGTGTTATCTTGGGGTTGTATCTCTGATAGTGGCATTCTTTAGGGGGTGGCATTGTAAATTACTCCCAAAAAAATTAGCATTATAGAGTAGGAAACACAATAGAGAAAGAGAAGTACTAGAACCACTAAACAATGATAAAATGAATCAGAAAAGTTACAGAAAAGAATAAACAAGGGTTTGTACATCTATCACAATGAGGATGGGGCTAGGGTTCTACGTTTTGGGAGAGAAAAGCCCCTTTTTTTCCAGAATGAGGAGAGGCAGCGGCGATCAACAATGGCTTCCAGTGACCAGAGCCAGTGAGGATGAGGTAGCGGCGATCCCCATAAGTTTTCTTCACTCGAATTTTTTATCTTCACCAAGATCCCCCTTTGTTCTCTGCGTTTTGGGAGAGAAGAGAAGAAATCCGAATGGAGGCAGCAACGATCAACAAACCCTTTTGGTGACCGGAGCCAGTGAGCATGAGTTAGAGGCTATCCCCCTCGTTTTCTTCTCTTGAATTTCTAATCTTCACCAAGAACCCCTTCTGTTCTCTGCGTTTTGGGAGTGAAGAAGATGAAATCCGAATGAGAGGAGTCGGGTATGGGTTTCACAAGATCTCATGATTGGTTATTTTTGGAGAGCAAAGAAGAGCCGTTGGATATTTTATGGACATGTATCAATCGGATAGGTATCTATGGGCACTCTATGGCGATGGCCTCTATGGAAAGGATCCGGGCGAGTTTGGGGAAGGGGAGATCGAGAGGTCGGGGTAGGGTGGTCGTGAAGATAGTGGTGGTCGGAAAGTGGGCTGCCCCTCTTGGAGATCACCTTGCTCACCTTGAGAAATTACTTCAATGGCACCTAGGGAGGGCTTAATCCTTTTTTTTTTATTTATGTTAATCGCATTGGGAAGGATTTTCTCTCTCTCTAACAGCTTGTGCAAGATTACTTCACATGGCAAATCAATTAGATGAAATATAACGTGACAAGATGATAACATGATTAGATATGTGATTGAACAAATAATTTACGCATACCCTTTTGATTCACTAGTTCACCTAAGTTTCTTTTCAAATGACATCCCATATTAAAAGATGTTTTCACCATTGAAACTTCATGGTAAGTATACTTTTTAAGTATGTTTTCTACATAATGGGCTTGGGATAGTGAAATATTATTCTCTTGCTTAATGAACTTGATTTCAAATATCATATCAATCTCTCATAAGTCCTTTGTGTCAAAACTAGGCATCAAAAGTTTCTTAGCTTGATTTACTATTTTCAAGTTTGTTCCTATTATCAGCATATCATCTACATATAGCAAGATGAATACGTACTTATCACCATGAAACTGCTATATAAGCACATTTTAGCGTCGTTCACAATGAAACAATTTGAAATTAGAACTTTGTCTAATTTTTTATGCCACTACTGACGCCTACTTCAATCCATATAAAGATTTTGAAGCTTATAAACTTTTTTCTCTTGTCCACTTACAACACAACCTTACGGTTGTTTTATAAATTTCCTCCTCTTAAGTCCCCATTTAGAAATATCATTTTTATATCCATTTGTTGGATGATCGGGTTATGTATTGGCGTCATTGCTAACATAACCCTCTTGTAGCAATTCTAGAGAATGGGGCAAATGTGTCAAAGTAATCAATGTTAGGCTTTTACCTAAACCCTTGACTACAAGTTTGGCCTTGAAACAATCAAGTGATCCATCATTTTTAGTTTCTTTGAAATATCCACTTGGTTTCCAAAGTTTTGAAACCAATTGGTAAATTTACCAATTCCCAAGTATTATTCTTCAAGATTGAATTTAGTTCACTCTTAATTGCTTCCTTCAAAAGCGACATCTGATGATATAATAGCCTCTTTGTATGTAAGTGGATCCTTGTCTACTAAATAAACAAGCCACTCATCATTCGAATATTTAGGTCTTTTGAGTCGCTTGCTCATCCTTGATTTACTTCCATCACTATTACCTAATTCTTGATTGGTAACCCTTTTATTTGACTCCATTTCTCCATAAGTCAATTAACTATCCTTACTTGTAGGTAAGTTGAACTTAAAAGGAAATATGTTTTCAAAGAACTCAATATCCATTGATTCTATGATGCTATTTTTTTAATAACATCATCCATGGCTTTAATCACCATGAACCGGTATGCTGTACTATTTGTAGCATACCCAAAAAATACACAATCACATGTTTTTTGTCTCGATTTTCTTTTTTTAGTATCCGGTAATAATACCCTAGCCAAACAGTCACAAATCTGCAAGTGTTTTAGACTTGGTTTCCTTCCAAACCATTTCTCAAATGGAATCATACCAGTCTTGTTATATGAGATTTTATTTGATAGATAACAGGCCGTTAACATGATTTCCCCCCACATATCAAGTGGTACACTTGAACTCAATAACATAGAATTCATCATCTCTTTAAGAGATCTATTTTTCCTTTCAGGAACCCCATTAGATTCGGTTGTGCAGGCGGTTATTTCATGAATAATTCTATTTTTCTTACAAAACTTATCAAGGTTAAAATACTCAGTCTCTATCGGTTCTAAGTCTTTAACCTTCTTGTCAAGTTGATTTTCAACTTCCGTTTTGTGATATAAATGCCTTTCGATTTCATCCTTTGATTTGAGTAAATAAATCATGGTATACAGGAGTGCTCATCTCGAAGGTTATGACATAGTTATCTCCTCCCTAGACTCATATGACTTATAGTCACTCAAGTCACTATAGATCAATTCAAGAGATCACTCTTTCTATCTATAGTTTTATTAGGTTTTTGGTTAACTTTGCCTCTATACAAGTTGTACACTTGTTCACGGGGGTTCCACCTTATTGGTGATCATGTCTAATTTACATAGTTGGTGATATACTTCACACTATGACCCAATCTACCATGCCACAAATCAAAGGAATTACTAGGGATAATAATGTAAATAAAAAAGTACTAGCTTTCTCAATTACAACATTTTCAGCTTAGTACAAATAACCCCTCACTATGATATCCCTTTCCCACAAATACATTGTTCCTAGTGATAACCACCTTACACTCTCAAAAGCTAATTTCATTCTTACTTTATTAAGCAATGGAACTGAAATTAAATTGCACCTAATGTTGGCACATGGAGGACATTGGTAAAACCATAGTCTTCCCTCAAGTGAGCTTCAATATTACTTTTCCTTTCCCCATAATAGGGGCACTTTGAGAATTTTTTATGAATACTTTTTCATCTCGCATACTCATGGAATAAGAGGAGAATATCTTTAGATCACCATAAATGTGTCTTGTAACACGGTATCAATACCCAATCCTTTAGTCTTTCAATTAAATTTGCTACGTGACCATAGCTTCAAAGACATTGTCTTCAACTAGGTTCACTTTTTCAGATTTTTTTCTTGAGTCAAAATCTTTCTTGAAGTGCTTTGACTTACCGCACTCATAACAAGTGATTTTATTTTTCTTAAAAGAAGGCTCATCATCGTTTTCGGTTTTCCTTTTCTTGTCTTGTTTGTTGGTTTCTACCAAGGTCGCTTTTAAGCGTTTCTCCCAAGGTCTTTTTCACCTTGTTCTTGTTCCGTTCTTTTCTTCAATTTTGATCCTTACAACCAACTAGTCCAAGGTCAACTCCATCTTCTTATGTTTCATTGACAATTTGAAAGCATCCCAAGAAGATAGAAGCTTTTCAATCAAGGCATCAGTCACAAATTCTTATGGTAGAACCATTTTTTCCTTTGCTAGCTTTCCAATCAAGATTTGAAATTTATCAATTTGGTTCAAAATGATGTCACTAACTTTTATAGTAAAATTTAGAAAGTTAGTCATCAAGTATTTCTTTGAGCCAGCATCTTCAAGAGAATACTTATTCACCAAAGCATTCCAAATCGAATACATATACTCAATGAACTATACATGGTATAAGTTGGATAATGCATTCAATATCCAATTTTTACATTGGTAATCCGTTCGAATCAAGCCACCCTTTTGCCTTCCTCCTTTGAGGATCATTGTTTTTTTTGCATGGGTTCAATCAAGGCAAATATCATCTCAATTTGGGCTAATGCAAACATCATTTTCCTCAATCATTTGAAGTTTTAACTTGCAAATTGCTCAATTTTATCAAATTTAGTGACAATCCTCATCTTACCTAAATCTAGGATAAGATCAATTACTAATGGGATAACATTGGTAGGAATTGAATTAATGGTGGATAAATGAGGAATCCCCTTACCATTGTGGCTAACATGAACCCGCCTCCTTAGTTGTTGATTGTTCCTTCAACATTGATGTTTGAAGGATCTCCTATTGATGGTTACATCAACAACGTTATTATTGAAGCATCACCTATGATAGTGACTAAAGGACCATCATTGTTATTGGAGTCATCACCTCTATTGAAGCTTGCATCTCCAAGATCATCATGGATCTTACACCGATCAATTACCTTAAACTTGTTGAGTAATTATATTACAATTTCTTACAAAATACAAATTAAAATACAAAGCTTTTGCATAGAAACTATGCTGTCGTAGTGTTGATCCTTAGCTGAAATGAGATGAGGAAATACTTGAAATAGATATTGAATCACCACCACAATGAAGAAGCCTCAAGCAGAATAGAGGTTGAGTCACACTTGTAGTGTTGCCCTTAAGGTAATTGATGCCTTCTCTGCCAAGAGTTGTTGCACTTCTATCTCCAAGATAAAAAACCTCCCATTAGAAGATGAAACAATTCTTCTAGTCCCTTTTAGGAGCAAAAGCTACAACACAACAGCCCCCCTCAAACCTTACATAAGACTTAGAGAAAATAGAAAGAAGAGAAAAACTTGTATGGTTACACTAAGTAAAATTGATGAAATATCAATGTGTGAATGTGTGTCTCTGCAAGATATTTGGTTGAGTTTATAGGCTTAAAACCAACCCTTGCACCCTCTTGGATTCCCCAAAAGTAACCTCCAACTAATGGCAAGTTAATTGGAGAATAATGTCTTATAGACATGAATTAGAAATTAATTCAATAAATTGAATTAATCTCAATCAATTCCTTAGCCCACCTCCTCACTCATGATAGTGACCATAACTGGACTTTAGGGCACCTACATTAACCATTTACCTCCATTTGATAATAACCTATGGCATGAATTAAAATTAATTTCATAAATGAAATTAATCATAATCGATTCTCTTTGCCCACCTCTCCACTTACGGTAATGGTCTTGAATAGAATTTAAGGCTTCCATAGGGTGTTATTGACCATTTTCACTACCTTCACCCCAAGGTCCCACACTATAACAAGACAATCAAAACACATAAAGAAAGACTTCATTTTGAAACTTAAATATAATACAATAGATATAAAATCTAACAAAATCCTTTGTTGGTAAAGTCTGAGATTCAAAAGTTTGAAAGTATCATGGTTGGTGAGGCTATGGCCATCGGTATTGGGATTTTGGAGGCCATTTCTCTTTATGTGGATTTCATTACGGATCTCTTCCCAGTTCAAAGACATCAATTAGTGATGTAGACTCGAAGGAAGCTCTTGATTGGAAGATTTTCGAACACACTCTACTAGGTGTGTATTTGTAAAACACAAACAAGAGATGTGAAGCAAACATCAACTATCATACTCTTCACAAGAAAACAAAAAAAAAAAAAAAAAAAAACAAGAGAAACCCCAGCTATCTTACTCATCAAGGAATAATAGAGTGGAAAAACTATAACTCTTCTAGCAGGTTGTGGTAAACTCTATACGTTTCAAGTTTATATATATGAGTGTCGGACCCCCTCTCTCTCTCTCCTCAAATTTGTCACAATGTGGTGAAAAAAAACATGAAAAGGTGGTGGATCTTCTCAAAATATGATCTAGGTAAAGTGTCAATTTGATACGATGAAACCAACCATTAAAATCATACCGAACCGAATCGAATCGAAGGAATTTTGATACGGCTTTGGTATAGGAAAACAAAATCTTTTTCATTTTGGTTCGATATCGGTATTGACCATTGATATGCGAACCAAACCAAACCAACATTTCTTGAAAGCCAAAACATCAAAACTTTTTTTCTTTTCGGTGAAGCCAAAAGGCCCAAAACATCAAAAACTCAAAACCGAAATCAAAAGAAACCCAAAGTTATTTTTTTTTTATTTTTTATTTTGGGAATAGAACCCATTTAAAATGAGTTAAATTAAAACCGTTTGCATACGAAACCAACCATTACCAAAATCATACCGAGTTTGTTCGGTATTGGTATTATAAACTTGAAAATGTTAATGGTATGGTACAATATTGGTATTTAGTATTAAGTTTTGGTATCGTACGGAGCTAGGCCCGAATATCGAAAACCATACCAATTGACAACCCTAGATCTAGGGTCGTTGGCAACCTCCTTATTGATACTCTATATCCTTGACATTCCAATTTAAAAAAAAAAACATACATTGGGTTCTAGAATTCTGATGAGCACAATAATGTGTGAAATCTTAGGGATATAAATGTACATTTTGCCCCACTTTGGATAGTATTACTTTTATTTTTTTATTTTTTTATTTTTAATTTCCAAGTTTACAAGAGAGTGCTTAAAGTGAATCAAGAACCAGTCAAAGGTGGGACCCACTCATTGGTACCACATCCTCTCTTCTACAAAAACACGAAGATTATTTTCTCTTTGCCACCTCACAAGATCTTGAAGATTCGATGGAGATTCCTTCCTTATTTATTCAAGATTACAAGATATTGGTGAATATTGGAAGAAAAGAATAGAATTTGTTAATTTTGAAACATATCTCTTTCCTCACACAATATCTTAGAGAATGAGGATTTTTACCAAGATTTAATTTAATTTTATTTTCTTTCTTTTAAAGAAGACTTGTAGAAGCGGGGCAAGAAAAAACCCTATATTCCTATTTTATGTTAGTTTTCTTCTCTCTCTCCTCTCTCACTCTTTAGTTTTAGTTCTTCTCTATTTTTGCTTTAATCACTTTTGTAATAGTTTTTTATGTCAATTAATGCAAGCACTCTTTATTCTTATTCAGCCTTTTATGTTTATGATTTATGCAATTGAGTTGTAATTTTTAAAGTTATAGTTCTAGGCTTAGATCTAGGTGACAAGATCACGACCCGTGGAGCATCTTTTTTTTTCAAGTTCAGTTTTTTTTTCATGATTTGTTTCTCTAGTACTAGAAATTTCAGATTTGGTTTATTTGGATCTGGTTTTAATCTTGGTAGTATCTCAAATCACCCAAGCTTTCAAGTTCAAGCATTGATTCAAGTAAGTAGGCTCCTTGGTGAGTCTTCTCTCCCCTCTCATTCCCTCTTGACTACTCTTTCTTTCTTAATTTAGGATTTTAATTTTAGTCGTTACATTATTGCTATCCTTTCAAGGTTCATGGCTAGTGAATGTGTTGGCTTTGCCCTCCTAGCCATAGAACCATCAATTTATTACTTTTATTTTAATTATCTCCCTTTCCTAAAGCCAAGTAGAGTAACCCTTGTAAGAGTGACTCTCGGTCAAGTAGGGAAGCTCATATTATGATGTATCTCTTGGATTAAGTAGAAACCTACTTGTGAGTCTCTCTCTAGCTTTCTCCCTTTCTTTTACTTTATTTTTATTTCATTTTTTCCTTTATTTATTTTATTTTATTTTTTTAAATCATGTGGGTTATTTATTTATTTAATTTTAATTCGTGGCTTGCATCTTTAAATTCTTAAATGACGAATGGTTAGGGCGTTATTTTAGATACATATGTTTAGGGCGGTAATTAAATTAGATCACGACCGATGTCGGTTCACTCTCGCATTATTAAAAGTAAAAAATAAAGTGGTTGCTTTTCACATGTTTGACCGTAGCTATCTTGATCCGTTAGCTTGCGATTATATTTTAAATCCTAACAAGTTTTTGATGCGTTCTTGGGAGCAGTTTCATATTATTTTTGCTTTCTTTTGGTAAATCGGTGCTTTGTTTACTTTGTTTTGTTTTCCTTTTCTATTATTGAATTCAGAAGAACAACTTGCAATAATAGTTGTATCGGTGGAAGTCGCCATGCCTCCTGATATGATAAAGGCAGGTTTGCCACATGCAGTACCTCGAGAATTGGTAGGCAACCCCGGATCCTCTTGATAAGCTCCCAAAAATCCAAAAAATAAAAAATAATAAAAAAAAAAATTTGCTATCCATTCTTTTGTGCTTGTCTTACTCTAGTTGTGGGTAGTTTTACATTTGCATGAGTGTTAGGTAGGTACATAATACTAATAATCGATTAAAAAGAAGATATCCAACAAGTAGTGACCTTATCGTTTGTTCTCTTTAAAATCCTTCAATATGGGAGACCAATGCCAAAACCCTTCACCTAAATCTCTAAAGATAGGTTCTACACTACTAGAATGCCCAACCTTCTGCATAGTTCTACCACAAGCCCGGAATAATTTTGAACTCAAATCTCAATACATCACTATGTTGCCCCACTTCCATGGGTTGACCTCCGAGGATGCATACTAATTTCTAAGGGAATTTGAAGAGGTATGTGTTCTAATTAAGATCCAACAACTACGATGATCTTTGTTAAGCTTAAGTTTATCACTTTTGCATTGAAAGACCAAGCTAAGAAGTGGTTGTATGGGTTACCCACAAATTTCATAACCTCATGAGCAGTTCACAGTTGTCTTCCTTAAGTTTTCCCAACTCACAAGACCAATAAGCAAGTGATATCCTTGATTTAGGCAAATGCCTAGTGAGTCATTTTCAAACTTATGGAGAGATTCAAGGATCTACTCCAAATACTCTCACCATGGCCTAGCCCTATGATATTTATGTCAAATAATTTATGAGGTATTGATTACCCAACTAAACAAATAATAGAGTCCATGTGCTCTGAGGATTCACATCCTTTATAGATGAAGGAAAGGCATGGGAATTCTTACTTGACTAATAAAAACCCCGTGAGTGGGAATCAATCCAAGAGAGTGAAAGAACCATAGGAGGAAAAATTATTTTATAGATGGGATAGTAGCTAAGGAAGCCCATTTGGATATTTTAATCAAGAGAATGAGACTATTATTCTTAGAGAGCCATCATCAGTCAATTTGGTTAAGATTTGTGCTTGGTGCAGTCCTGGACATCTCATGAAGAATTCTCCAACACCTCAGGGCACTTCTAATGATAGTGTTAATACCTTATACGAGAATAATCCATATAGTAATACCTACAATCCAGGATGGAGAAATCACCCAAATTTCTCTTGGAATCAGGGCAACCAAGCAGGGCCTTTCAATTTCCATAATTAAGGTCAATCTGGACTCCAAAGGTCTCCCTTTGCACAACAATCTTTTTTCCAAAGTACTTTTCCTAGGTCAAATGTAGGACCTCAGACTAGTTTTCCTAGGGCCCCTCTCCTATCATTTTATCAGCAACCCCCTGGGTTTACCAACACTAGAGAGGCAAGTAGAATAAGTGACTTGAAAAAAAATATGACCCTCCTCATGACAAGTCATCAAAATCTTACGAGAGAACTCACTCAATTTGTCTCAATTATGCGTGAGAGGGAGAAAGAAACTTTACCCAGTCAACCAGAGCCTAATCCTAGGCATCATCAGCCTATTAGTTCACAAACATCAATTAATGCACCTTGAATATAGTACAAGGTCCGGACCAACAAGGGCCCTCTAACCAATATAATGTTGTTTATGCCCTTAGGAGTGGTAGAGAGTACCAGCAGTTCTTAAGTGTAATATGTGCCTTGGCTTTGTCTTAGTCGAGGCTTGGTCTGTTGCATCGGCCGGTTCGAGCGGGAGCCTTAGAGGGAGGCCTGTAAGAGTGGATTTTGTCTCCCTTTAGCTCCAACCGGGAGTTTTCCTTGGGCGAGCACCCCCGAGGTAATGACCTTGAGAGTACGGCTTGGTCGTATTCCCTCGGGTTTGGCTTTGAGCCCACAATCAAGGCATGGACCTTGATTGGGTCCCCTAGCCTTACTGAGCCCCAGCAGGAATATTTCTTAGAGACTTGTCCAAAATCGATTTAGTAAACCAGCTTATTTATTTTTGTAATAAAACTCCTCGAAAGTGCAGGGGTGTAAAACTACAAAGCGAGACTGTTTTAGAAGCAAAAATAAAAACTAAGAAAATGTGCATGCATACTCGACTATTGATAAAATTTCCTCGAGGTTCTTGAGTTCCATGATTGGGTACCCTTTCTCCCTCGTAGTCTCGGTGATAGACCACATGGTATTATCTGGTGACTCTATAAGTCCTTCAGTTTGGAGCCAACTTTCCTTGATGCTTGATTTGATATCTCCGCCCTTACGAGGGCGAGGTCACCCATTCGAACTCGTTTCTTGGACTTTAGAATTGTAATGCCTCGTAAAATTTTGCGGGTAGGCAGGATCCTTTCTTCTGAGGTCTCGACTTCAATTAAGAGGTCTAAATTAGCTCGGAGTCCTTTATCGTTTTCTTTTCATCGTATCTGAATCCGATGGGTCTGGCTCCAACCTCCCGGGAGCAAGCTGGTGCGTAGGGTTAAAATGAAGGGTGTTTCTCCAGTGGCTGATCTCTCAGTAGTGCGGTAAGCTCAGAGGATGTTTTTTAACTCTTCTACCCATAACCTTTTGGCATCATCCAGTCTCTTCTTTATTCCTTGGTGCAGGGTACGATTGGTTACCTCTGTCAGCCTGTTGGTTGATGGGTAACCGATGGACGTTTTTCTGTGGTCAATGCCTAGGGCATCACAAAACAAACCAAAAGTCAAGTTGGCGAACTGTGTTCTATTTTCTGTTACTACCACCTAGGGGATGTCGAATCGATAGACTACCGCCTTCTCGAAGAAGTCCCTTACATTCTTTTTGGATATGGTAGCCAATGCTTGACCTCCTGCCCACTGTGAAGTAGTCTACCGCCACCACAACAAAATTTCTTTGCCTCATCGCCGAGAGAATGGACCTAGGATGTCCATTTCCCACATGCAAATAGTCACGAGGCTTGATAGGGAGGAAAGCTCGGTGAGTCTTACCAATGGGCGGCGAACATCGACACTTAATGCGCCGTGTGAACTCTTAGCATCCTCCTCATGGATGGCGAATAGGCCTGCCTCAGCACTTTGTGGGCCAAGGCCGGGCTCACGAGATGTTAGCCACATATCCTTCATGTACTTCTCAAATGCGTCTCGATGTCAACGAGGTTCGGGCATTTGAGGTATGGTGTGGTAAACCCTATCTTATACGGTGTCTCATCTTTTAGCATGAAGCATTTGACCACATTCATATCTTCCTTGCCTTATCCTATCTTTGGGAGTACACATTCTTTTAGGTACGATTATGGCATCCATCGGCTAGGCCCATTCTCACCAGGGGTAACACCTCTTGCGTCTTCGATACTTGGTTGGGGTAACACTTCAAATAACCGTTAAATGAGATCTATGAAGTCGGAGGTGGCCAACTTCTGACGGCGTTTGCACTAGCATTCTCTTCTCGTGGCACCTGCCTCACCTTAAACTCTTTGAAGGTTGTTATTTTCTCTCGCACTGTCTTTAAATACTCAGCCATCCTTTGTTCTTTGGCTTCGTAGTCTCCATTCACCTGTCATCCCGTGAGCTATGAGTCACTGTGCACCACTAACTCCTGTACCATTAAAGCCCGCGCCAGATTAATTCTAGCTATTAACGCTTCGTACTCTGCTTCATTGTTGGAGGCATCGAAGTTGAACCGTAGGGTATACTCAATCTTGAAACATTCGGGGCTGACCAGTATGATCCCTGTGTCACTTCCTGTGCTGTTGGAAGCACCATCCACGTACAACGTCTAAGTCTTTTCTGCCCGGGCCTCGAAAAACTCCTAGGGATCATCGGGGAGCATTGTCTCGGCTATGAAGTCTGCTAGGGCCTATGCTTTTATTATGGTTCTCAGTCTGCACTGGATGTCGAATTCTCCCAACTCTATGGCCCAATTTAGCAGGTGGCCGGACATATCTAGTCTCTGCAATATATTCTTCAGGGGATGGTCCGTGAGCACGCATACTATGTGTGATTGAAAATAGAGCCTCAGCTTTCTTACCGCTGTTACCAGGGCGTACGCCACTTTCTCCGTCTTTCTATATCTTGTTTCAACATCCAACAAGGTTTGGCTAACGTAATATATTGGCCATTGTTGTCTTCCTTCTTCCTTCCTCAGTACCGCGCTCACTGCCACTGTTGATACAGGAAGGTACAACTACAAAGTATTCCCGACGTCTGGCTTCCTCAGTAATGGGGGTGCGGCCTAGTACTCCTTTAGTTGTTCAAAGGACTTTTCACATTCCTCTGTCCATTCAAACTTTTTTGATCCCTTTAAGGCTTTGAAGAAGGGGAGGCACTTGTCAGCTGATCGAGACATGAACCATCCTAGAATTGCGACTCTACCTATTAGCTCCTAGACTTGCTTCACATTACATGGTGACCTCATATCTTGGATGGCTTGTATTTTCACGGATTGGCTTCCATTCCCTCTCCGAAACAATAAAGCCGAGGAACTTTTCTGATGCTACTCTGAATGCGCACTTCGTCGGGTTTAGCTTCATGCCGTACTGCCTCAGCACCTGGAATGCCTTTTCTAAGTCTTGAATATGGTGTTCTGCCTTCAGGCTTTTCATAAGCATGTCATCCACGTATACCTCCATGGTTTTACCGATCATCTCCTTGAAGATCTTATTCACTAACCTTTGATAGGTGGCCCCTGCATTTTTTAGCCCGAAGGGCATGACTTCATAGCAGTACAGTCCCCCCTCGGTCACGAAGGATGTCTTCGGGAATCAGCCTCAGACATCTTGATCTAATTGTACCCGGTATGCATCTATGAGCTCGATGCCTCGTGTCTGTTGTGGCATCGATGAGGAGGTCTATCTTCGGCAGGGGGTAGCCATCCTTTGGGTAGGCCTTGTTCAGATCTATGAAGTTGATGCAGATCCTCTACTTTCTATTTGCCTTCAGGACCATCACCACATTGGATATCCACTCCGGGTATTGGATTTTACGGATGAACTGGGCCTTCAGCAACTTTTTTACCTCTTCATCTATCTTCTGCTGCCTTTCGGGGGCGAAGGTCCTCTTCTTCTGCTGTACCGGCTTCTTAGTCGAGTTAACACTCAGATGATGCTCTATTACTTCTCGGTCTATTCCAGGCATGTCTAAGGCTGACCAGGCTAAGACGTCAGAATTATCTCAGAGGAATGAGATGATTTTTTCTCATTGTTGCCTCGGTATTGTGGCCCCCACTTGGAATTGGCGAGTGTTATTCCCCTCTTCGGCTTCAACTTGTACCAGCTCCTCAGTCGGTTCCCCCCTTTTATAACTGGTGTCGTCGTGCAGATCTTCTATCTGGAGCGTCTCGCCCGCCTTCTCTTTTCCCCATAAGGTGGTGAGGTAGCACCTCCAGGATGCCTCTTGATCGCCTTGACACTCACTGACACTGTTCTTGGTTGGGAACTTCATCTTGAGGTGTGGTGTGGAGATGACAGCCATTAGTAGGTTTAAACCAACTCTCCCTAGTATGGCGTTGTACGCCAAAGTAATGCCTACCACCAGGAAGGTGATCATGACTGTTACTTGGCGGTCTTCGGTGTCGGCTCTTACTGGCATCTCAATCGATCCCTCCACTTTGATCGGGGGGCCAGAGAATCCTTACAACTGGTGTTCGACCTTCTTCAACCTTCCCTCGTCTAGGCCCATCTTCTGGAAAGCCTTAAGGAACAGGATATCAGCTGAACTGCCGTTATCCACCAAGATCCTTTTTACTCTGCAATCGGCTATGGTCATGGTGATAACTAAGGCGTCATCGTGTGGATGTGCACTCCTTCCAGGTCATCATCTGAGAATGAAATAACTGTCCCCATCCTCGCCTTCTTGTTCGACCATTCAACCACATGCACGCCTCTTGCATAGGCTTTTGCTTTCGGCTGAGATTGAACTTTCTCGGTGCTAGGCCTCCTGATTGTCACTATAACCCTAGTCGGGATTTTATGATCATTTCAGGTGATGGTCAGCTTCCTCGGGTGTCGGTCCTTTGCCATTCCTAATTGCCCCTCTGGCTGGCCCCTTCTTTCATGGCGGCCTCTGTCGTCTCTCGGTGTGATACCCTACTTTAAAACTTGGTTTACTTACACGGTTGACCGTTTTACCATGCGGACCGAACGAGAGGGTTAAAGGCGGATTCCTATGGACCATGATGGCAAGGGTGACTTTGAACCGAGTTGGCGGACAAGTCGAGTCGAGTGCGGAGGAGATGAGTGTACCCAAGCCATGTACATGCACGTATTATAAGGCCATGTACGGGTAATGCTGGTATGTAGCCGTATCCTAAAGTGTATACATATTATATATCTCGCAGAGTGAGATACATGTCGAAGTCAATTCCATGAAATCTTAATTGTTTGGATAAGTTTTGACCACGGTGGGCGATTCTGGTGGCGAACCCCACTGTGTGACCCACTCATTTGGCTACTAGATATTCTCTAGCATAAATAGTACTTATTGTGTCTTTTCCTTTTTCTCATTTAATGCATTAAAGAGTTGGTGAGAAGAGTAAAGAAGGAGAAAAGAAAGGAAGAAAAAGAGCGAAGAAAGGGAAAGAAAAGGAGGAAAAAATGATTTTAAGTGAGCCTTGATGTTTGATCTTCTCATTCGAAACGAAAAAGTGATCCCCAACACAAGACCTCGATTTGAGGTGAGCAAAAGCTATACTTCTTAAACTTTCACCAAACCCCAAGTGAAACCCTTGATTTGGGTAGAGTTCCTTGAGATCTTATAAATCCCACTTGAGATGATGAATCTAAGGTTTAAAAGATGATCTATATGTTGATTTTGAAGGTTTAAAGAAGTGTTTACAAGACTTGAGAAGTATTGGTGATTTCTTGAGTTAAGAGGTGATTTTGGGGTTTTGGAAGAGTTCTTGAGCAAAGAAGGTAAGATTGCTTTTCAATTCTTAAATCTAACTTAGATCTAGTTTAGAATCATCTTATAAGACCTTAGATGTGTGGAAAATGTGATTGGAACAACCCCATTTGGTTTTCCCAAGGTTGTTGAATGTTTTAAAGAAGAAAACAAATTTTGCCCTCACAAGTGGGCGAAGCCGGCCGCGAAGCCTCCTTGAGGTGCCCACTGTTGGGCAGCACCTCGTTCCACAGTGGCGAAGATCGGCAGGTGAACCCGCCTACCTGAGGGGGCCCACCGGTTGAATCCACGGGCTATCCGGCCTGCCTGTGAATACTAGTGGGCGAAGACAGGTGAGCTGTCTGGCCCACCTATTGGCCCACCAGTTGGATTTTTGAGCTCGAATGGGCCCAAAACGGGCGAAAAACCTTCTTTTATGATTTTAAATATGATTTAAACATCAAACATCGTTAGTTTTGACCCCAAAGTGGTGAAATACTAACCTCATTAAGCTTATGATAGGTTCCACTAAATTTACATTTCTCACTGAATCTCACTGCTGACGTGAGCTTTTGTACCCAACAAGTAAGTGGGGAGAGGACATTTGAATTTATTTTTAGGCTTGTTTTTGCATCAATAAATTGTATCTAGACTATCCATGTCATTATGTAAATTATATATAGATTAGTCATCCTCGTATGCCGTTCGCACGCATTGCTTGTGCGATATATGAATAAGCATAATCAACAAAGGCTAACTAACGTTATTACAACCAAATTACAATAAGTTTATCAAGCATACAAACTAACTAAAAGTCACCAACAACAT
Organism: Macadamia tetraphylla; assembly: GCA_022985045.1. NCBI lineage: Eukaryota > Viridiplantae > Streptophyta > Magnoliopsida > Proteales > Proteaceae > Macadamia > Macadamia tetraphylla. The sequence continues at coordinate 29,035,824 of CM040971.1, forward strand.
CAGAACACCAAACTAGTAAGTCCAAATTACAGAGAAAAGTAAAAAAAAAAATATATATATATATATATATATATAGTCCACTATAAACACATAAACAACAGAGACAAGTAAAAGCTGATTAGGATAGGCAGGCTAAGTCCTCAGAGACCCTCATTATCATCTAGCTCTACTACTCCATCCCTCCTAGGCCTCGATTTAACTTTGAGCCGGCGATCGTAGTGATCAAACCTCACATTCACTAGTTGCACATCCCTCCGGAGTTGGGTAAAGTCCGCTGAAATGGCATTGGCCGTTGTGTCCAAATCCTTCCTCAATCTTAGGAAGGAGGTCTCTAATGTAGCCTACCTTTCTAAGATATTTTCCTCTCTAGAAGCACTCTCATCTAGCCTTCTCAAAAGCTGATCTTGCCCATCTTTCAAGGCCCTCATACTGGTCATCATGCTCTCAAAGTCAAATGCGCCACTCTCAGGTGGTGGGGCTCTATGCTATGGGTCTATAGCCCTAGTAAAGTCAGGATCAGCATCTCTTGAATCAAAAGGCTCCTCCTCGAGGATACCCTCATCCAGAAAGTCCTCCTCCTTGAATTGAGGAACATAATCCTTATCCTCCTCACTATTCTCCTCCTCCTCCATGTGGACATCCTCCCTATGGACATTCCCCCTGTTCCTTCCTCCTTGAGCTCTTGCCCTCTGAGGTAAGTCCATAAGTGCTTGGAGACCCATCCTGCGTAGGTTTTCCCTGTTAAATTTATCCGCTAGGGTCTTTCCCTCCTTACCACTCAAATCCACCCCAAAAAACTCGAAAACCCTGGTGAGGGTCCTACCATTTGGGAAACCTCCATCCTCAGGATGTGTGGCATGATGCTCCATAGTCTTAAGTATAATATAGGGCAGGCATAAATGTTCGGCACCTCCCTCCAAGGCCTTGTAGATGCAGAAGGCTATGTAGGCTGCCATGAAGCCCACTTGGTTCCTATGACCTCCTCTAGGGAGCAAATTAAATTGAACCAAGTGAGCAAATACACGAGCCTCCTGGTTGAATGTCGTCTCGGAATCCAAACGCACCTTGCTACCACTAATGGTCTCGTAAATGTGGTCCTGCATCTCCAAACTTAAGGATGGGCCTACGGGTTTGCTCCTTAGGGGGCTATAGAATTGATGCCCAACTGATGACATATCTAAAATACTAGCAAGAGTGTCCATAGTCAAATGAATGTTCACTCCCTTCACCATGTTGGTGATTGAGTACTCCCCATACTGGTAAGAGACCTCCAAATTACAATAAAACCTTCGAACCAGGTGTTCATAGCATGGGCGGTCAATGTTAAGGATGGACTGCCAACCCAGTGCAGTAAACCTCTCTTGCAGTTGAATCTTGTTGAAATCACAAGTTACCACGATTTTGTTCATCATCACAAACTTCTTTAGAAAGGTCTGTCAATTCGTTTCTACCCTCAAACTCCAGAAGAGTCCGTCATCATAGTCTGGAGGATCTATGGGGGCATGTCCTTGTTGCCATGTATGAAGGGCTGGGGAACTAGTCCCTACACCCTTCCATTTTGAAGTTATGGCCCTACGTCTATTGGAAGAGGATGCGGGTTCCTTGCCCTTGCGAGAAGACATCCTAGTAAGAAAAAGAGAAGAAATAGTGATAAGTAAAATTTTTACATGACAAAGGAAGAAAACAGGAGGGTGAGCAAGCATATGTAAATGCACCTAAATACATAATGTGGATCATTATAAAAGATGGGTGGTTAAGCCATGGAGAAATGAATAGGAGGAAATCCCCAAACATGGCATCCACTAGCATATTGCAAAATAGAAGAGTAACAAAGGAGTATAAAGCATGGCAAGTGAGAAGTGATGGAAAGTCTCATAAGAATTTCTTGAGTGGGGTAATTGGTGCCAAATGGTAGAAAGCCCCAAATTCAATGTGCAAGTTCAATCTAAGAGAATGAAAATCCCATAATAGTGTAGAACTTGAAGCTTACATGTCAATGATAGTAATGCCTATCATTATACAACCAAGAATATGCAAAAAAAAAAATTCTATTATGACATTGAGGTGCAAGGAATGGTAAGTGATTCAAAGTTGTTCACAAATATGGAATGAAGTGAAGAGAATCATAGAAACCCCAGAAAATTTTTTCAAGAAACCTAACACAAAATAGATGGATTTTCATGGAAAAGAGATGAATTTTCATGGAAAAGAGATGAATTTTCATAGAAAATAGATGGAATTGCAAGCATATACAAGTTTCCATGATCTTTCCAACAATGTAAGTGCAAATCAAGGATAAGAAATTCCATTTGAGTTGTTAGTTGGGGAGAAAGGGTAGAGATAGAAGAAAACCCCAAATTGGAGAAATTAGGGCACGGTTTGGGATTTTCTCTCATAGATTGGTAGTAAAGCCCAAAACTATGAAGGAGTCACAAAGGAAGCATCATATTCTCATGGAATGATTATTCTATGGAAAGAAACATGAAAAAATCAAGTTTTGGGAAGTATAAATGGATTCAACACCCAAAATATATGTTCTAAGAAGAGAAATGGAGAAGAGACTTACTTGAGTGAAAGCACTTGGATTTTCCAAAATCCGTGGAATCGTTGAGTGAAATCTTGAGTGGATCGCCAAGTAACCCTCAAAACCACCCGAGTTGAGCCAAGGTAGAAGATAGGAGAAATGAGGGTTGAAAGAGGCTAAAAGCCCCCCTATTGTCCACCTCGGGTTGGATCGTGGGCCCGACCAAGCTGCCGCGGTTGGGAGAAAAAAAAAAGGGGTCGAGTGGGACCACCGTCCTACTGATAAGCGCTAGCACAATACTTTCGGGGCTAAGCGTGGCTAGATGCAAGATATTATATACTACAATATCCCGTGTTTTGGCATATGATTATGTGCTTATGTAAATTCTAAGGTACTTAACCAATGTTTTGTGTATGGTATGATCTAGGTGCAAGGACAGGATGGTACGCACTAGATCCGGTAGCAATGCTTAAGGCACCTCACGTGGTTCTTGTCCTATCGGTCAACCACCAAATCCTCGAAGGTCCCGTTCTGTGCGGCAAACCCCACTTCCACAGTCTCAAGAAACCCTTGACCAGGGTGTGGCACAAAGGGACCCACCTTTGACCACACTTTCAGATCCTCCACCTGTCATCACTCAGGGGATGTTGTGACCATAGTTCAGGATCACGGCAAGCCTTCTAGCAACAAATGCTCCGATGCTTGAGGCATTTATGGCTGCTATCACTAACATTAGACCTTCCTCAACTCGGTCAACATCCTCGGATAACTACTCCACAAGACCCCACAGAGGGTCTAGTATGGGACCCTAAGTGGAGGTACACCTTCAATTCCGCCACTCAACACTCCTCTATATAGGTGCCCCCTCCGTCGCTTACTATCCGACATATGCACCCAATTACCTGTCAACGAATAATACAATAAGGGTAGTGGAATCTTTCAAGAGGAACTTGCCACCTGTATTCTCTAAGGTGGGGAGTGATCCTCTAGAGCCGGACCAGTGGATCCAAGAGCTGAAAAATATATTTGAGGTAATTGAGTGCACTAAGGCACAGAAGCTTATTTGTGCAGGGCTGCAACTCAAGAATGAAGCCAACTCTTAGTGGCAAGCCTCTAAGCCTATATTGTTTACCGCACATCCGGAACCCATATGGGAGCAGTTCAAGGAGTTGTTTTTGGTAAACCATTACCCTCGTAGCTTCAGAGACTGTAAAGAGACGGAATTCATGGCCTTGACTCAAGGAAATAAGACTATCCTTAAGTATCAGCGGCAGTTTGAAAGCTTGTTCCATTTTGCTCCTAGGCATATGAGGTCAGCTGAAGAAAATACTGCAAGGTTTCTAAAGGGATTAAAGGCATCTATTGGGTCAGTGCTCGAGGTCTTAGATTTGACAGATTATGGCCAGATTGTGTAAAAAGCTAAAATCATGGAAGATAAGCAGAAGGGAGAACAATTCCTCACACCTGGATTGTGGAAGAGGACTAATCCATTTTCGGACATGGGGAGCTCATCCAAGGTATACCATGGGTCATATAGTTCTGGGCCTGCATATAGACAGCCCTATAGGCCATCTGGCTACCTTTCTTGACCAACTGGTGGTCCGGTCTCTACATCTTTTCACCCGAACACTAGTACGGTGCCTACAGTCACAAGGCCATCCCGTCCCCCATCTACATCAGGTCAAGTACAAAGGGGCCTTGCCCCAGTTTCGGTGTCACAGATTCACTGCTTTAATTGCCGCTCTTATGGGCATTATACCAAAGATTGTCGAGTCAGACCAGCCTTACTATCCAGTCAGTCCTTAGTGTACAGACCTCCCTTAACTCGGGGGAATCAACCGCAAGGAAGAATGTATGCCTTATCAGCTGAGGAAGCTGAGGCCAGCATGGAAGTGGTAGTAGGTACATTTTAATTTAAGATTTTCCTTATGCTGAATTTTGATGACCTGCTATACTTATATGCATTGTTGCACTAGGTGTTCTACATATATCAGGTATACCAGCCTATGTCTTGTTTGATTCAGGAGCTACACATTCATTCATATCTAAGAGATTTGTTGAGAAACTTGGTATGTCGCCCAAGACACTAGATCATAAGATGATTATTAGTATGCCTACAAGCAAAGTTACATAGTTGAAGGAGGTGTATGGGCCGTGCCTAGTAGAAACCAGTGGAAAGAAATTGAATGCACAACTTATCAAATTCAACATACAGAATTTTGACGTTATACTGGGCATGGATTGGTTGTCGGCCCATTGAGAAAATGTTATGTGTGTCAAAAAATTAATTAGGATGAAAAATGATGAAGGGAAAGAGTTGGTATACCAAGTAGATAAAATAAAACGGGCTAGAAAGGTCCTCATCTCCACTCTTCAAGCGGTAAAGTTATTGGAAAGTGGATGTTTGGGTTACTTAGCATTGATACTTGATGTTGATGCAAAGGTTACACCTCTAGAAGAGGTGGAGGTGGTTAAAGAATTTTTTGACTTCTTTTTAGATGATCTGATGCATCTACCGCTTGATAGAGAGTTAGAATTTGCTATAGACTTGATTCCTGAGCGGTTCGATTACGAAAGCTCCATACTGAGATGGCACCAGCCGAATTGAGGGAGTTCTGATGCGTTGCAAGAATTATTGGAGAAGGGTTTATTCGCCCAAGTGTTTCACCTTAGGCGCCCGATGTGTTTGTCAAGAAGAAGGATGACAGCTTGCATATGTGCATCGATCATCGGGAATTGAATAAGCTAACCATTAAGAATCGATATCCATTGCCATGCATTAATGATTTGTTTGACCAACTATAAGGTGCAAATGTATTTTCAAAGATAGACCTTAGGTCAAGCTATTATCAGCTCAAGATAAAGAGCGGTGACATACCCAAGACAACTTTCAGGACTCGGTATGGTCACTATGAGTTTCTAGTGTTATCTTTTGGATTAACCAATGCACCGGCAACATTCATGGATTTAATGAATCGAGTATTTCACGATGTCCTTAATAAATGGGTAATTATTTTATTGATGACATCTTGATCTACTCAAAGACGGAAGAAGCACACTCAACACTTGAGGATGGTGTTATAGAAGTTTGAGAGAACAACAATTGTTTGCCAAATCTGATGAAGTGTGAATTTTGGCTTAAGCAAGCTGGATTCCTTGGACACGTAGTGTCTAAGGATGGAATCGAGTGGATCGACAAGGTGAAAGCGATAGTAGAGTGGGAAAACCCCAAGACGTTACAAAATTAGAAGTTTCTTGGGTTTAGTTGGGTACTCGAGCACTTATTAAGAATTTTGCTCGGATCTCAGCACCAATGACTAAGTTAACCAAAAAGGGGTAAAATTTGAATGATGAGAGGAATGTGAGAAGAGTTTTCAGGAATTGAAAAAAAGGTTGGTGTCAGCCCCTGTATTGACCATCCTTGAAGGCACAGGTGGAATGGCAGTCTACACTGATGCTTCTAAGGTCGGGTTGAGTTATGTTCTCATGCAACATGGTAAGGTGATAGCGCATGCATCCGACAACTAAAGGAATATGAAAAGAACTACTCCACTCATGACTTGGACCTAGCCGCAGTCATTTTTTCTCTAAAGATTTGGAGATATTATTTGTATGGGGAGAAGTGCGAGATATACAGTGATCACAAAAGCCTTAAGTACTTTTTCACCCAAAGAGAATTGAATATGAGGCAGAGAAGATGGCTCGAGCTCATGAAGGATTATGATTGTGACATTCAATATCATCATGGCAAGGCTAATGTAGTGGCAGATGCGTTGAGTTGAAAGGCACATATTGTGTCACTCTCATACTTAGCAGTCAGCTCGTAACTCGTACAAGAGGCAATGCTAATGGATGAAACCCTCTTATATGAAGGAGCAACCTTAGAGCTTGAACATCAACTAGAAAACATTAAATGGTTAATTATATCCCTGGCAGCTCTACATGTGCACCCGTCTATTAGGCAAGAGGTGATAATAAAACAACCTTTGGATCCTGAGTTGCAATGGATCAGAATTAAGATTCAAGATCAAACAATGAATAACCCTGACTTCGTTTTAGCCAGCGACGGGGCATTATTGTTTCGAGGTAGGTTGTGTGTGCCTGATGATTTGGAGATACAAGATAAGATAGTGCAGGAAGCACATAGCTCTGAGTACTCACTCCATCCAGGAAGTACAAAGATGTATAAGGATCTCAGACAAAACTACTGGTGGCCAAGCATGAAAACCACAATAGCCCTATATGTGGCGACTTGCCTTACATGCCAAAAAGTAAAAGCTGAGAGGCATCGACCTTATGGTACTCTTCAGTCACTCCTAATACCAGACTGGAAGTGGGATATGATTACGATGGACTTTGTCACCGAACTACCACGCACACCTAAGGGGATGGATGCGATTTGGGTGATAGTGGATCGGCTTACTAAGACTGCTCATTTCATTCCCATCAAGACCAAATTCTCTATGGCCAAGTTAGCACAACTTTATATGGATAACATAGTGCGCTTGCATGGAGTGCCAGTGAGCATTGTGTCAGATAGGGACCCAAGGTTCACTTCAGTTTTAAAAAGTTTCCGATGCTTTGGGATCACAAGTGAACTTAATCTTGCTTTCCACCCCAGACCGATGGTCGGTCGAGGCGAACCATACAGGATATTAGAAGACATGCTCAGGGCATGTGCAATGGGAATGTATGGTAGTTGGGAAGAATATATACCCCTTATGGAGTTTGCCTATAACAACAGTTTTCAAGCTACAATTGGGATGGCTCCATATGAGGCATTATATGGTAGGAAGTGTAGAACTCCTCTATATTGGAATGAGGTAGGCGAACGCCGAATGTTAGGACCCGAAATGATACAGATAATATGTGATAAGGTCGATGTTATTCGAGAAAGGATTAAGCAACTCGATCCGTCAAAAGAGCTATCTGGACACCCGAGGAAAGATATTGAGTTTCAAGCGAGGAGAAAGGTGTTTCTCAAGATTTCTCCTACTAAAGGGTCGCATAGGTTCCATAGAAAGGGTAAGTTGAGCCCGAGATACATTGGCCCATTTGAGATTTTGACTCGGTTTGGCTCAATAGCCTACATGCTTGCTCTTCCACCTTCGCGTGGAAATATTCATAATGTATTCCATGTATCCATGCTGAAGCGATGCATTCACGATCCATCACATGTGTTACCCATGGAACCAGAATATCTAGAAGCTGATATGACCTATAGAGAACAGCTAGCTGAAATCTTAGACCGAAAAGTGAAAACCCTTCGCAAGCGTTCCATTCCCTTCGTAAAGGTGCGATGGGCTAACCATTCATTTGAAGAAGCATCCTGGGAGAAAGAGGATGAAATCCAAGCCAAGTACCCTCATCTTTTCGAACAACCAGGTACGCTAATTTCGAGGATGAAATTTTTAAAAAGGGGGTGTAAATGTGATACCCTACTTTTAAAACCTGATTTACTTACACGGTTGACCCAGTTTAACCATGCAGGACCCAAACCAGAGAGGGTTAAGGCGGGTTCCCTATGGACCATGATGGTAAGGGTGACTTTGAACAGAGGTTGGCCAGACAAGTCCGAGTCAGTGCCAGAAGACACGGGTGTACCCAAGCCTTATACATGCACGTATTATAAGGCCATATATGGTAATGTTGGTATGTAGCTGTATCCTAAAGTGTATCGTATTATATATCTTGTATCAAGAGTGAGATACATGCCGAGAGTCGAATTTCATCGAAATCTTAATTGTTTGGCTATGTTTTGACCAACAGGTGGGGGCCACAGGCGGGCGAACCCGCCCACCTGTGTGACCCACTCATGTGGCTACTAGATATTATTTAGTATAAATAGTACTTATTGTGTCTTTTTCTTTTTCTCATTTAATGCATTAAAGAGTTGGTGAGAAGAGTAAAAAGAGAGAGAAAAGAAAGGAAGAAAAGAGACGAAGAAGAAGAAAGGGAAAGAAAATAAGAAAAAAAAGATTTTAAGCGAAATTCGAGGTTTGATCTTCTCATTCTGGCACCGGAAAAGTGATCCCCAACACTAGATCTACGATTTGAGATTTGCGAAAGCAATACTTCTTAAACTTTCACCAAACCCCAAGTGAAACCCTTGATTTGGGTAGAGTTCCTTGAGATCTTGTAAATCCCACTTGAGATGATGAATCTAAGGTTTAATAGATGGTCTATGTGTTGATTTTGAAGGTTTAAAGAAGTGTTTACAAGATTTGAGAAGCATTGGTGATTTCTTGAGTTAAGAGATGATTTTGGGGTTTTGGAAGAGTTCTTGAGCAAAGAAGGTAAGATTGCTTTTCAATCCTTAAATCTAACTTAGATCTAGGTTAGAATCATTTTATAAGACCTTAGATGTGTGGAAAATATGATTGGAACAGCCCCATTTGGTTTTCTCAAGGTTATGGAACATTTTAAAGAAGAAAACAAAATTTCACCCCAATTGGGAAGATAGGCAGGCCAAGCCGCCCTTTTTGAGTACACCTAGTTCCCATAGGGGGAGACCGATGGGTGAACCACCCGCTGAGAGGCCCATTAGTTGAACCGTGGGCTATCCGGTCCACGTGAAAACCGGTGCGAAGCAGTGGTGTTGTCGCCACTGTTGGATTTTGAGCCGAATGGGCCCAAAGCAGGCGGGTAACCTTCTTTTATGATTTTAAATGTGATTTAAACATCAAACATCGTTAGTTTTGACCCCAAAGTGGTGAAATACTAATCTCATTCGCTTATGATAGGTTCCACTAGAATTTACATTTCTCATGCTGGATCTCACCCGTACCGAACGTGAGCTTTTGTACCCAAAAAGTAAGTGGGGAGAGGACATTTGAATTTATTTTTAGGCTTGTTTTTGCATCATTAAATTGTATCTAGACTAGCCAGCTCATCATACAAATTATGTGTAGATTAGTTATCCTCGCATGCCGTTCACACGCATTGCTTGTGCATTCTAAACAAATGATTTATGATATTTGTGTTGTGCTTTACATTATCAATGCTAAATGATTAATGTGCTTATGTGATGAGCGTTGGATTCTGTGCATGATGCATTATTAGACTAGACGCCATAGTCGGCTTGGCAACGAGTGCATTGGTGGCCCATGGTATGGGACGCGGTGGTACTATACAATCGTACTTTATCATATAGGAGCATGTGGTTTAGGATTATCATTCTCGTGCTATGACCCTTCCCAACAGGGGTTGAGGTGTTGGGTTATCACTTGGGGGGAAGCGGTGGTCACGGTTGTCGGTCACTATGGCGGTTGTCCTGTGGTCATTACCATCCTGGGCATCCTCCTTTTTGCGGTCTACGAATCGGCCTAGATATCCTCTTCGGATCATTCGTTCTATTTACCCCTTCAAGTGCCAACAATCTTTGATGTTGTGACCGTGGTCCCTGTGGAAGTGGCAATATTTGTCCATATTGCATCTCTCAGGGTGTCGTCCCATCTTCCCTGGCCACTTTATGGTTCTGGCATCTAGGGAGTCCTTTATCTGTATTAGCACATCCGTTCGTCTCCGGTTTAGGGGTGCGTATTTCTCGAACTTCTTCGGTGGACTGAGCGCCCGACCATGTTGAGACTTTTACCTTTTGGCCTCCTCGGAAGGTTTATCGTCGACTCTTGAGATCCTTTTCCTCCCCGTCTTCTTTGTGGCTTCTTCATCGGCTTGAAGGGTTTCTTCCATCTGGATGTACTTATCAAACCGAGCCCTCAACTCGGCTAGGTCCTTTGGTGTATGCTTCGCCAAAGACCTTTTTAGCTCTTTATCCTTGACGCCTCCTAGCAGGGCTATGAACTCTTCTTTCAGGTCCAGACCTCTGATCGTGATCTTCTCCTGCTGGAAGTGCTTCATATAGTTTCGCAGTGACTCTCCTTCATGTTGTTTGACATTGGTCAGGTTCAACATGGTCTTCTGAAGGGGTTGGGTACTGAAGAATCCCTTCAAGAAGAAGTAACTCAAATTGCTGAAGCTGTGGATCGATTTCTTCGGCAAGTGGTTGTACCATAACCTTGTCGCTCCTCTGAAATTCAAAGGTAAGGTGCGACACATGATGTTTTTCGAGACTCAATGGAACTGCATAGAAACCTTGAAGTCTTCTAGATGATCAACGGGGTCCCAAACTCATCGTAGGTGTCGTATTTGGGCAAACGAAAATTGATCGGGAGCAGATCCCTCATGACCTCATTAGCTAGAGCCGTATCATTAGTGAGGTTTGGCTCGCGAGTTCCTGTTTGGTTTTTTGCTACCTTTCAGATTTCATCTTTCAGGTCCAGGATCATCTGCTTCAACCTCGAGTCCTCATGTCTCTATCCGTCTCCTTGGCGTGGTTCCCCATGCCTGGCCCCGTGACGCGCAGCGTCCTTTCTTTGGGTGCAGAGTTTTCCCTCCTTGCTCGGTTTTGAGGATTTCGATCGGACCTTATTGATCCTGTACTACTCCGGTCCTCATCTTGAGCTCACTTTACCTAGATATAGGGGCCTTACGGTGCTCCGTCGGTCTTTTGAGAGACGGCTTTGGAGACCTCCTTCATTGCCTCGGCCATTCGATCGTACTTCTCTTGAAGGGCTTCAAACTACTCTCATGTCACATATTCTTGCGCCCTAGGAGGGGGTGGAGGATTACTATCTCCGCGCATCGAATATCCGGCGAACGCTAGTCCCTCTCGGAACCTTCCTAATCATTATTTCTCTGTTCTTCACCGATTTCCATCAAGGGAGGGAGCCCTCCTGAAGGTTCCTTCTCATCCATGTTTATACTCGGAGCTGCCCTTGCTTTCTTACGATTATAGGTTTTCCCCACCATTACTATCGTTCCCACGGATGGCTCCAATCTGTTGTTGCCAAAAATCCATATGAGCTGATCTTGCACAAGCATAGAAGGCAGAGGTCCAAAGGTATCCCTGGGATTAGTCCTCCAATGCCCAAGTTAGAGACCGGTAGAACAGTTTTTCACAGGAGTAATGGTGTGGGTATATTCACTTACTTCTTCCCTCCTTTCGAGCTCTCTCTTATAGTGCTTAAGGTTTGGGGTTTCTTTTTGGGAGTCCCCCTTGGGTGCCTCTTTCCCTTTTTGAGTCCTACTCGGATATGTCCTATCCCCTCCATAGGGAATATTTCCCCTTCGGGTATCTTCTCTTCACGGGGTTTTCATGGTTAGGATCCTCGCAGCCTCTCCCGGTGGGCGGCACGTGTCCTTTCCATGGATACCACGTGTTCTTCCTCTGGGTAATTAATTTGGCTGCATCATACCGCATCATGGTGTGGTGTGGTGTGGTGTGGCAACAAGGCCTTAGTATGTGTGTGATTCCTTTTTGCTCTGGACTTGAATCCAATTGCCCTTTTGTCAACATCGACACAAATTTTTTTACGGATTCATTTTCCAATTCCCAAGATTAGCAATCTAGTGTTGCATGCCGTACAGAATGTTTTGGATGCCTGCAACAAGAAGTATTAAGAGAGAGGAGACACATGTTTAGGCCCTTTTAGACATGTGTTTCTAATTAATGAGCATCTCTCCTCAATAGATAGAGATCGTTCAACACTAGGTACACTAGAGGTTATCATCTCTCTCTCTCTCTCTCTCTCTCTCTCTGTTCTTTTTTCATTTCTTTAGACAACATAAGTGTGCCTCCTAATAAGTGAGTGCAACAACTATTAAAAGCCTAAAAGGCTATTTTAGCGTGCAAGTCAATTCTCATGAATCAATATTGCACTATAAGGGTGGACATCTACAATCTTAAGAAGAGTGATCAATGACATCAGTGGCATGAATCAACCTCACCAAATGTTCATAATTTTGTTCATATATCAAGCACTCTTATTAAACAAATTATTTTCTTTGGTGAAAGCCCTTTTATTTTACATGGTTGATTCATTCAAGGGTTAAGCAGTTGAGATAAGTTTTACATTCTTCTTTTTTTATAACATTTTCAACATTTAACAATACTAGAATATTTGATTACATATTCATGCTATGAACATAATACAGAATATTCACATAATAAATTGGTGTGGGCACTTGGGTGGGTTTACCGAACATGCCTTTCTTAAATTTTTGGATCCTGGATTTGGGCTTCATCCAAAAAAAAAACCGCCCAAGGTTAGGTTGGGCTGGGCTGGAAACTAAAAGGTAGGCCACTCATATTTATCTCTTAAGTGTTCAACCTAGAGCTTCTTCTTAGTTGTCTTACTAATTCTTTTTTGTGAGAGGATTCCTTGAAAAGAAGCATAGCCCCTGCATCAATGTGAGGCCAATGGGATCATACATAAGAGTATCAATATGGATGAGATTTTTACCTTTCATGAGGAGTGGGGTGGTCATTCCTCCCCTTCAAAAATCTGTGTTTAGGCACTAAGGTCATACTAGTTTTCAAGATTGTTTTTTAATGAATAAACATAAGTTTTTTACAGATAGAGAGCCCAATAGTGCGAGATATATAATTATTGGAAAAAGGATGTACATCACTCTCACTAGGGGTATCAACCGGTCCGGCCTAGCCGGGCTTGACCATTAGAAGCCTTGCACCGTGAATTCTCGTTTAAGTAAACGGGCCTAGCTTTGGGGGGCATGGTATGGTTTATAATCGGGCCGATCGGTGTCATGCTACCTTAAACGGACCTTAACTGAGCTACGAACCTATTTAAGTCTAAACAAACTCTAAATGAGCTTTAAACGTGCCTACCGTAAAATTCTTTTCTTAAGTGGGTTGAAGGCCCATAAATATGTGACGCAAATCTTTAATAAAGAAGAGAATATGGAATTATGGTTGTTTTTACAAAAAAGAAAAGAACAAAAAAAAAAAAAAAAAAAAAAAGAAAAGAGATTATGATCATTACAATTTCTGAAATAAAACTTAATTCAATCAAATCCTATTACAAAGCAAAGGGTCAGAAAACTTAATTAGTTTCTTACTAGCAAAGGCAAAATAAGAATTTTATGTTGTCACACCCCGCTTGCACAAAGCCAAGCCAGTGATCGAGTTAACACTGGTTAACCCACAAACCTGTCAGGATCAACAATGCAGTGACTGCAATACAACATACATCTACTAAACTAAGATAAGACCTGTATTTTCAGTGGAAGACTTATTCATAATAATACCTGTAATTGTTTCCCAAATACTTGATACCCAAATTGAGTTATAAATATTACGTACATTTAGGCCCGAAGGTATGATATATATACAAAAATATAACAATTTAAGCATCAAGTAACAAAAGCAAGTACATAAAAAAAAAAAGAATCAAAAGAATCACTCAAGAGTCACGGCTGCCATGCAGCACAATCCTCGCATGTGCAATCTGCACCATGCTCGAACTCGTCAAGGAGCCACCAGTCTTCAAATGGAAAATCCACAATGGGGCCCGTCTCCTGATCACCAAGCGGGTAACTTACAAAATAACTAAAAAGAGTTCTGCATGTGGGATGAGCTCACTAGCCCAGTAAGTGGAAAGGAAGACCACATAAGGAAAGTCACACAAACAGTCACCACAAAAATGCCCTATATGCAATTCATTTTAAATCTATTAACCTAACAACATTACTAGGTCATAGGTTTTTGTGCTACTCACAACCACAGTGCGCGTATGCCCCAGGTACGAGCCATGAACCCATCCCGCGATACACCCATAGGGTTGTAGGAGAAGACCCACCATTGGTATTGAAATTTAAAATGCAAGCCGACTCCCGGTAAATTTAAATGACAGAAAGTAAATGGGTGACTCCACCCAAAATAAAAGCAGTACGATTGGCCCTTTGAATATATCACCGGGGTTATCGACTGTCCTAGCAATTTGCCATGCATACTTCTAACCGCTGTAGGAGTTCGATAACCACAACCCGATACTTCCCCCCAATGATCCCCTAACACGTAAACTCCTGTTGGGAAGGGTCGTAGTACAAGGATAAATCACATCTTAGCCACATGCCTCTACATGAGCATAGTACGATTATACAATGGCACCGCATCCATACCACGTGCCACCATGCACTCGTTTCCAAGCCGTCTACGGCATCTAGAATCTAGCATGCATATAATGTCCAAATGAAATTCCTCCATCACATACATCAAGTCATAATGAATATTCCACATCACAATATAAAGCATAGTATATCATGTAAATGCACATTCAAATGTGTGATATGGTATATGTGATGTCTAGTATACACACAAGTGATATGATGACATGGCTAGACTAACATATGTTAAATGATGCATAACATTCTGAAATTAAATCAGAGTTCACTCCCCACTTACCTGTATATGTACACGGTGCTTGTACCTAGTACGAAAAAGATCCGATGTATGGGTATGCGTATATTGAGTGTCACCTATCATAAACATAATGGTTTATTATTTCACTAATTTGGGGTCAAAATCATCATGTTTGGATGCTAGAATCGGGTTTAGAATCATAAATGAGGGTTACCCATCAAATTTGGGCCAATTCTGGGAATTTTGGAAAGATCGGTGGGCTATGTAGCCTATCGATTTCATCCCGTCAATTACTCCAGAGTCTAAAAACTGAGTTCTGGGATCGGTGGGTTTGAATATCATCCTCTTTCTCCCAAGATGCCTCTTCGATCGGGTGGTTGGCCCACCGAATCTTCACAAAAGCATAGAGAGGTTACAGAGGGTTTTCACCATCCGATCTAAGATCTCAGTTGGATGTTCTTCATATGTCATATCAGCTTGTAAGTATTCCGGTTCCACAGGTAGTATGTGGGATGGATCATGAACGTACTGCTTCAACATGGTTACATGGAAGACATTGTGAACACTGCTGAGGGAAGGTGGTAATGCCAACATGTATGATACTGCTCCAATTGCTTCAAAATCTCAAATGGTCCAATATATCTCAGATTCAACTTGCTTTTCTTGTGAAATCTGCATAGGAATTTGGTAGGAGATATTTTGAGGAACACTTTCTCTCCCTCTTGGAATTCCATTTTCGTCTTATGGCTATCTGCATAGCTCTTTTGACATGATTGGACTGCTTTAATTCTTTTTCTAATGACATCAACTTTATCAGATATCATATGAATCATTTCTGATCCAAGCATTCGCGTTCACCTACTTCGTCCTAATATAGAGGAGTTATGCACTTTCTATCATATAATGCTTCATATGGAGCCATCTCAATTGTAGTTTGGTAGCTGTTATTGTAAGCAAAATCCATAAGAGATATATATTCCTCCCAACTGTCACTCATTTTTATGGCACAGGCTCGAAGCATATCTTCTAATATCTGTATCATCTGCTTGGACTATCCGTTTGTCTATGGATGGAAGGCCATACTCAGATTCAATTGTGATCCCAAAGCTTGCTGGAAGCTTTTCTAGAATCTGGAGATAAACCTCGGGTCTCTGTTTGACACAATGCTCACTGATACACCATGTAAGCGTACAACATTACCTATATAAAGCTGTGCCAGCTTATCCATGGTGTAAGTGGTCCTGATCAGAACAAAGTGAGCTGTCTTAGTAAGCCTGTCAACCACTACCCAAATTGCATCTATTCCCTTGGGTGTACGTGATAGTCCAGTGACGAAGTCCATTGAAATGTTATCCTACTTCCATTCAGGTACTGGGAGAGGTTGAAAAGTGCCAAAAGGTCAGTGCCGTTTAGCTTTGACTTTTTGACATGCAAGATAAGTCGACACATACAAGGCTATTGTGGACTTCGTTGCTGGCCACCATTAGTATTGCTTTAGGTCTTTGTACATTTTGGTACTTCCAGGGTGAAGAGAGTATTCAGAACTGTGTGCTTCCTTTACTTCATTGCAGAGTACACATAATCTGCCTTGAAACAATAGTGCCCCATCACCGGCTAATGTAAAGCTAGGGTCATTCATTGTTTGCTCTTAAATCTTCTCTCTGATCCACTGCAACTCAGGATCTAAAGGTTGTTTCATTATGATTTCCTCCATAATGGATGAGTGTACCTGTAGAGCCACTAAGGACATAGTCAATTGTTGAACATCATCTGCCTGGTGCTTTAGTTCCAAGGTCGCAACCTCATACAGGAGGATTTCGTCCATTAACATCGCTTCCTGTACAAGCTCTGGGCTGATAGCTAAACAGGAAAATGACAGTTTGAGCCTTCTGGCTTAATGCATCTGCCACTATATTGGCCTTTGATGAGCACATTTATGTGTGAAATCTAGGGTAGTAAAATATGCATTTTACATATTTAGAATGGAGCTACCTTGGGTTTTACTCTCTTTTTGCAGGTTTTATATTTTCAAGGCCTTAAGGACTATCGGGCACTATATCTCCAATTTTACACGTAAAGAGGTCCTATTTCTTTTCATGGTTACGAAGAGAATGAAATTCTGAGCAAGATGAATGTGTTCAATTAAAAGTACACATTCGTTTGGTCACTCGTACAAATGATTATTCTTTTCGGGCCAGAAAAAGAATAATAGATTAGAACTGAACTGAGATGCAGAACCAGCCCATTTGCAGTTGTCCCAGAGGTACAAGGAATATTCCATATGCCAACAAGGATCGATGGACCACATCCTTAAGTGATTAAAGATTCGTTTTTGGTAACAACAACTACCTAGCGTAGTTGGTGAGCTATGGTGTATAAAATTCCCTTGCTCACCAAGAGGTCTTAAGTTCAAATCTCATGGTTATTTTTTTTAGAGAATTTTGTTGAAGATTTTCTGCTTTTCGTTCACTTAAAGCACTAAGGGCATGGAGGGGATTTCCACATCAAATTAGAAGCAAGTAAAATCGTGGAAGGGTTCTTGCGCAAGAAGAGAAGAAAAAAAAAGGAAAGAGAAAAAAAAGGGGAGAAATAAAGATTGTCCAAATCTTCTCTCTCCTCCACATCATCACCAAAATATTGTCCAAATCATACAAAGCAAGAAGAAAATCGTCCCTTGGAGGGAGATAAAGAAGAGAAATAAATTAGAAAAAAAAAGGAAAGAAAATAAGCAAAAAAATTATAGGAAATTTCTCAAAGTTTATTTCTCTCTTTTCTCTCCTCCACCTTAGCACTTTTGGTCTCAAAAGATCTCACAATCAATTGTGGGTTTCTCCCTTTTAGGAAAGAGAAATTGGTTACTCTACCTCCCCATTTCCTATAAATACAACTCATGTTAGAAGAAGGGAGACAATTCATTCTTCTTCTAGTTTTTTTTTTAGTTGCTCTCTCTTTCTTTTGCTCTCTCTTTAGTTTTAGTTCTTCTTTATCTTTTCTTTAATCACTTTTGTAATAGCTTTTTTTTTTATTTCAATTAATGCAAGAACTATTTTATTTTTATTCAACCCTTTTATGTTTATGATTTATGCAATTGAATTGTAATTTTTTAAGTTATAGTTCTAGGCTTAGATCTAGGTGACAAGATCATGAGCCGTGGAGCAATTTTTTTTCAAGATTTGTTTTCTCTAGTACTAGAAATTTCAGATTTGGTTTATTTCAGATCTGGTTTTTAGTACTGGTAGTATCTCAAATCGATCAAGTTTTCAGTTCGAGGGTTGAAGTTCAAGTAAGTAGGCTCTTTCAGTAGTCTTCTCTCCCCCCTCTCATTCCCTCTTTTGACTATCCTTTCTTTCTTAATTTAGGATTTTTATTTTCAGTCGTTACATTATTGCTATCCCTTTCCCCCAAGGTTCATGGCTAGTGTATGTGTTGGCTTTGCCCCTCCTAGCCATAGAACCATCAATTTATTGCTTTTATTTTAATTGTCTCCCTTTCCCTAAACTCAAATAGAGTAACCCTTGTAAGAGTGACTCTCTAGTCAAGTAGGGAAGCTCATATTATGATGCATCCCTCGGGCTAAGTAGAGAAACCTACTTGTGAGTCTCTCTCTAGCTTTCTCCCCTTTCTTTTACTTTATTTTTATTTCAGTATTTTTTTCCTTTATTATTTTTTTTAATTGGGTGGGTTGTTTATTTTCAGTTATTTATTTATTTAATTTTAATTGCGTGGCTTGCGTCTTTAAATTCTTAGATGACGAATGGTTAGGACGTTATTTTAGATACTTATGTTTAGGATGGTAATTAGAATTAGATCGCAACCATTAATTGGTTCACTTTCGCATTATTAAAAGAAATAAAAAAATAAAGTGGCTACTCTCCTTGTGTTCGACCAGTAGCTACACTAATCCGTACGCTTGCGGTTACATTTTAAATCTCAAACAGCCTTCCCTGGGTGATACTGAATATCACAATCATAATCCTTTATAAGCTCAAACCATCTCCTTTGTCTCATATTCAAGTCTTTTTGGGTGAAAAAGTACTTAAGACTTTTGTGGTCACTATATATTTTACACTTTTCCTCGTACAAGTAGTGATACCAAATATTTAAGGCAAAAATGATCATTGCTAGCTCCAAGTCATGGGTAGGGTAGTTCTTTTCATAGTCTTTCAATGTCTGGATGCATATACTATCACCTTGCCATGTTGCATAAGTACAAATCCAATCGACTTTGGAAGCATCGATATACACTATCATTCCACTTGTGCCTTCAGGAATAGTTAACACTAATGCTGACACTAGTCGCTTCTTCAACTCTTGAAAACTTTCTTCACACTCCTTTGACCAATCAAACTTTATACCCTTCTTAGTCACCTGGTCATTGGTGCTGAAATCCGAGAAAAGTTCTTGATGAAGCGTCTATAGTAACTTGCCAAACCCAAGAAACTTCAAATTTCTGTTACACTCTTGGGTACCTCCCATTCTACTATGGCTTTCACCTTATCTGGATCCACTTTGATTCCATTTTTAGACACATCGTGTTCTAGGAATATAACTTGTTTGAGCCAAAATTCACACTTGCTGAATTTTGCATACAACTATTGATCTCTCAGTCTCTGTAGTACCATCCACAAGTGTTTTACATGGTCTTCTTCTGACTTTGAGTAGATCAAGATATCATCAATGAAAAAAATGACCCCCTTGTCAAGAATATCGTGAAATACTCGATTCATCAAATCTATGAAAGCTACCGGTGCATTAGTGATGAGCATATTTATGTGTGAAATCTAGGGTAGTCAAACATGCATTTTACATATTTAAAATGGAGCTACCTTGGGTTTTATTCTCTTTTTACAGGTTTTATATTTTAAAGGCTTTAAATATTATCGGACGTCATATCTCTCTATCAACGACTACCTAGTGTAATTGGTGAGCTATGGTGTGCAAAATTTCCTTGCTCATTAGGAGGTCTCAAGTTCGAATCTCAAAGGAAAATCATGGGAGGGGTTTCTTATGCAAGATAAGAAAAAAAAAAAAGGAAAGAAAAAAAAAGAAGAAATAAATCTTGTCCAAATCTTCTCTCTCCTCCACATTATCACCAGAAGATTGTCCAAATCACACAAAGCAGAAGGAAAATCATCCAAGAGAAAGAAAAAAATTGGCCAATAAGGGTTGTGCGCAATATTTGAAGAGAGGAAAAAAAAAAGAAGTGAAAAATAAATAAAAAAGAAAGAAAATTAGCAAAAAAATTATAGAAAATTTTTCCAAGTTTATTTCTCTCTTCTCTCTCCACCACCTTAACACTTTTGGTCTCAAAAGATCTCACTTACCAATTGTATTTTTTTTCCTTTTAGGAAAGAGAAATTTGTTACCCTACCTCCCCATTCCCTATAAATACAACTCATATAAGAGGAGGGGAGACACTTCATTCTTCTTCTAGGGTTTTTTTTTTAGTTGCTCTATCTCTTTCTCTAGTTTTCTCTTTCTCTAGCTCTAGTTCTAGGTTTATGCTTTAAACACTTTTGTAAGTTTTTCTATTCAATTAATGCAAGCATTTTTGTTTTTGATTCAGTCTTTTATTTTTATTGTTTAAGAAATTGAAGTTGTAATTTTTAAGTTCTAGTTATAGGCTTAGTTCTAGGTGACAAGAACAAGCTATGGAGCATGTCTTTCAAGTTCAATTTTTTTCTTTAGATTTGTTTTCTCTAGTACTAGAAATTTCAGATTTGGTTTATTTCAGATCTAGTTTTTAGTAATGGTAGTATTTTAAATCGATCAAGTTTTCAATTCAAGGGTTGAAGTTCAAGTAAGTAGGCTCCTTCAGTAGTCTTCTCACCCCCTTTCATTCTCTCTTCCGACTACCCTTTCTTTCTTAATTTAGGATTTTAATTTCAGTCATTACATTATTGTTTTTCCTTTCCCCAAGGTTCATGGCTAGTGTATGTGTTGGTTTTTCCCCTCCCAACCTTAGAACCATCATTTTATTGTTTTTATTTTAATTGTATCCCTTTCCTTAAAGCCAAGTAGAGTAACCCTTGTAAGAGTGACTCTCTGGTTAAGTAGGAAAACTCATATTATGATGCATCACTCAAGCTAAGTAGAGAAACCTACTTGTGAGCCTCTCTCTAGCTTTATCCCCTTTCTTTTATTTTATTTTTACTTTAATATTTTTTTTCTTTATTGTTTCTTAATTGCGTGGATTGTTTATTTTCAGTTATTTATTCATTTAATTTTAATTGCGTGGCTTGCGTATTTAAATTCTTAGATGATGAATGGTTAGAATGTTATTTTAGATATATATGTTTAGGACGGTAGATAGAATTAGATCACAATCATTAATCGATTCACTTTCACATTATTAAAAGAAGCTAAAAATAAAGTGACTGCTCTCCTTGTGTTTGAGCTATAGCTACATTGATCCATACGCTTGCGGTTACATTTTAAATTCTAACAAGTTTTTGGCGCCGTTGCCGGGAAGACAATTCCATGTTATTTTTCACTTTCTTTTGGTAAATCGGAGTGCTTTGGTTACTTTGTTTTGTTTTTTTTTTTTTTTTCTTCTATTAAATTCCTGAGAAGAACAACTTACAATAATAGTTGTATCAGTGGAGGTCGTCATGCCTCACAATATGATAAAGACAGGTTTCACCCTATAGCAGTACCTCGAGAATTGACCTGAGTAACCCTGGATCCCTACTCGTAAGCTCCCAAAAAAAAAATATATCAAAAGAAAAAATTATTAAATTTTTTTTTCTATCTATTCTTTTGTGTTTATCTTACTCTAGTTGTGGGTAGTTTTCTGTTACATGAGTGTTAGGTGAATATTTAATACTAAGAATCAGTTAGAAAGAAGAGATCCAACAAGTAGTGTCCCTATATATTTGTTCTCTTTAAAATCTTTCAATATGGGAGACTAACATCAAAACTCTTTACCTAAATCTCTGAAAGATAGGTTCTACCCTGCTAGAACAACCCAACTTTCCTGTATAGTTCTACCACAAGCCCAAGGTAATAATTTTGAACTCAAATCTCAATACATCACTATGTTGCCCCACTTCCATGGGTTGGCCTCTGAGGATGCATACCTATTTCTAAGGAAATTTGAAGATGTATGTGTTCTAATTAAGATCCAACAGCTTTCTGATGATGCTATTAAGCTTAGGTTTATCACTTTTGTATTGAAAGACCAAGCTAAGAAGTGGTTGTATGGGTTACCCATAAATTTCATAACCTCATAGGAACAGTTCACAGTTGTCTTCCTTAAGAAGTTTTTCCCAACTCACAAGACCAACAAGCTTAGAAGTGATATCCTTCAGTTTAGGCAAAAGCTTAGTAGGTCATTTTCCAAACTTATGAAGATATTCAAGGATCTACTCCAAGAATGCCCTCACTATGGCCTAGACTTATGACATTTATGTCAAATAATTTATGAGAGTATTGATTACCCAACTAAACAAATGATAGAGTCTATGTTCCCTAAGGGATTCACATCCTTTACAGATGAAGGAAAAGTATGGGAATTCTTACTTGACTTAGCTGACAAACCCATGAGTGGGAATCAACCCAAGAGAGTGAAAGAACCATAGGAGGGAAAAGATATTTTGTGGATGGGATAGTAGCCAAGGAAGCCCATTTGGATAGTCTAATCAAGAGGATTGAGGCTATTGTTCCTAGAGAGCCATCATCAATCAATTTGGTTAAGATTTGTGCTGAGTGCTAGTCCCCTGGACATGTCATAGAAGAATGCCCTAACACCTCTGGGGGCACTTCTAATGATAGTGTTAATGCCTTATACCAGAATAATCCATAAAGTAACACCTACAATCCAAGATGGAGAAATCACCAAAATTTCTCTTAGAATCAGGGCAACCAAGTAGGGCCTTCCAATTTTCATAATCAAGGTCAATCTGGACCCCAAAGGTCTCCCTTTGCATAACAATCATTTTCCTAAATCAAATATAGAACCTCAGGCTAGTTTTCCTAGGGCCCCTCTCCTATCATCTTATCAGCAACCCCTTAGGTTTACCAACACTGGAGAGGTAAGTAGAATAAGTGACTTAAAAAAAAATATGGCCCTCCTAATGACAAGCCATCAAAATCTTACGAGAGAACTTACCCAAGTTGTCTCAATTATGAGTGAGAGGGAGAAGGAAACTTTACCCTGTTAACTAGAGCCTAACCCTAGGCATCATCAGCTTGTTAGCTCACAAGCACCAACTAATGCACCACTGAATGTAGTACAAGGTCAGACCCAACAAGGGCTCTCCAACCAATATAATGTTGTTTTACACCCTTAAGAGTAGTAGAGAGTACTAACAGAGTGTTCCTAACTCTTTCCCATCATTTACTCCTATTAATTCTCCTTCAGTTGAGGACACAAGTGTGCCTCTTGTTCCAGGTTCGTCTGATGAACCTAAAGATTCTCTTGAAACTAAAGATAATTTGGTTGAGGAAATAAAAAATGATTCTTCTGAAAAAGGACAAATCCCTAACAGTCCTTATTTTCCTCCTGTCTCATTTCCTAATCGCTTAGTAAACAAAAAGAAGAATGCTTTCATGAATAAAATTTTAGAAGTCTTCAAAAAGGTAGAAGTGAACATCCCTCTTTTGGATGTCATATCCCAGATCTCCACCTATACAAAGGTACTGAAAGATTTGTGTACTCACAAACGTATCACTGGTGGGCCTAAAAAGGCGTTCTTGACAAGTAACATTAGTTCTGTAATTACTCAGCCTACAGCAGCCAAGTATAAGGATCCAGGGAGCCCTACCTTAGCTTGTGTCATAGGCAACACCTACATTGAACATGCCTTACTTGATCTTAGTGCAAGTGTGAATCTTTTACCTTACCATGTGTACAAGTAATTAGGATTGGGAGAATTGAAAGCCACTGGAACTATTCTTCAGTTGATAGATAAATCTATTAAGATTTCTAAAGGGATGATTGAAGATGTCTTACTAAAGGTGGGAGAATTTATTTTTCCTGTTGATTTCATTGTGTTAGATACCAAGCCTTTCTCAACCAAGGATGAGATCCCAATAATTCTAGGAAGACCATTCTTGGCTACCAGTAATGCATTAATCAATTGCCAGAATAGTTTCCTAAGGTTATCTTTTGGTAACCAAACTGTTAAGTTTAACATGTTTAGGATAGTCAAACAACCACATATGGAATAAGAGATCAATATGCTTGAGGATTTTCTAAATTTTTCAGATGATTTAATTGCCAACTTTGATATTGATTTTGATTCAGAATTTCAAGAGTGTACGGATGAGTTGGATGATGATAGTGAAAATTTCTTTTCTGAAGTCTTGAGTCTTCACATACATGTGGAGCCCTTAGGATCTCTTTCCAATTCTATTCTCAGACCTTCCATAGTTGAGCCCCCTATGCTAGATCTTGAGGAGTTGCCATTTAATTTGAGGTATGCTTTCCTAGGGTCTAACCAGACTCTTCCTGTAATAATTTCTTCAAATTGGACTTTTAGTTAGGAAGAAGAGTTACTTAAAGTATTAAAAGATAATAAGAAAGCCTTAGGTTGGACCATGGCTGATATCAAGGGTATAAGCCCTTCTATTGTGTAACGTCATATACATCTTATGGAGAATTTCAAACCATCCACGGAACCCCAAAGAAGAGCTAACCCAGTGATGATGGAAACCATTAAGAATGAGATCCTAAAGTGCTTGGATCATGGAATAATTTATCCTATTTCTGACAGCCAATGGATAAGCCCAATTCATGTAGTGCCTAAGAAGTCTGGTGTGACTGTAGTTCCCAATGCCAATAATGAACTAATTCCAACCCATGTCCAATCAGGGTGGAGAGTGTGCATAGACTACAAAAACTTAATGTGACAACCTGGAAGGATCACTTCCCATTGTCATTCATTGACCAGATGTTAGAGAGATTAGCTGGACATGAATACTATTATTTTCTTGATGGATGTTCCGGCTATAACCAGATCCCATTTGTTTTAGAGGACCAACATAAGACCACTTTTACATACCTATATAGAACATTTGTTTATAGGCATATGCCCTTTGGGCTTTGCAATGCACCCTGCTACATTCCAACGATGTATAATAAACATCTTTTTTGATATGGTCGAAAAATTCTTAGAAGTATTTATGGATAATTTTTCAATTCATGGGAATTCCTATTCTGAATATCTTCATCATCTTTCTCTAGTTTTGAAAAGGTGCATATCTAAGAATTTGGTTTTGAATTGAGAGAAATGTCATTTTATGGTTAAATCTGGTATTGGTTTAGGCCATGTAATATCCAAGGAGGGAATTAAAGCAGATAGAGCCAAAGTGGATTTAATTGATAATTTATCACCTCTTCAATCTGTCAAGGACATCCGGTCTTTTCTAGGGTATACGGGCTTCTACAGAAGGTTTATTAAGAACCTTAGTCAGTTAGCCTGACCTCTCACTTACTTTCCAAAGATCAAACTTTTGAGTTTTCTAAAGAGTTCCTAGAATCCTTCAAGCAACTTAAGAAGGAGTTGACTAGTGCACCCATTGTTCAACTACCTGTTTGGACTGAACCTTTTAAACTGATGTGTGATGCTTTAGATTTTGCCATAGGAGTGGTTTTGGGTCAAAGGATTAATAAGTTATCCACTGTCATTTACTATGCTAGTGAAACCTTAAATGATGCACAACTCAATTATACAACCACTGAAAAAGAATTTTTAACTGTTGTGTTTGCATTAGAAATTTTTTTGTCTTACTTAGTTGGTTCATATGTAGTGGTGTATACTGATCATTCTGCTCTTAGTTACCTAGTTCAGAAGAAAGATGCCAAAGCCCGTCTTATTAGGTGGGTTTTACTTTTGTAAGAATTTGATTTAGAAATTAAGGATAAGAAAGAAGTTGAAAACCTAGTTGCAGACCATTTATCCTGGATTCCCAATTCCTTGACTGTCGATTCTCCAGTCAACAAGAACTTTTCAGATGAACAGTTATTTGTAGTGTCCAGTGAACCATGGTTTGTTGACATTGTCAACTTATTAGTTTTAGGTGTGATTCCGGATCACTGGTCCACCAAAGATAAGTATAGGTTTCATTCCCAAGTTAAGTACTTTTTCTAGGATGATCTTTATTTATTTAAGATATGTCCGGATCAGATTATCCAACGATGTGTTCCTGATCATGAGCAACATTCCATTCTCTCTTTTTACCATGATCATGCATGTGGTGGACACTTTGGACTTAAGAAGACAGCCGCAAAGGTTCTCCAATGTGAATTTTATTGGCCCACTCTTTTTAGAGATGCTTTTGATTTTTGCAAGGCTTGTCCCGCCTGTCAGTCTTTTGGTCATATCAATAAGAGAAACATGATGCCCCTCAACCCTATTTTGGTAGTTGAGATCTTTGATGTATGGGGCATTGATTTCATGGGACCATTCCCTAATTCCTTTGAGAATTTGTACATACTTTTAGCCATTGATTATGTTTCTAAATAGATAGAGGCCATACTTTGTAAATTTAATGACCACAAAGTGGTGGTCCAGCTTCTCAAAGAGAATATTTTTCCCGTTTTGGTGTACCACGTGCAATAATTAGTGATAGGGGTACTCATTTTTGTAATCGACCTTTTGAGGCCTTAATAAAAAAGTATGGGATCACCCATAAGTTATCTACCCCTTATCATCCACAAACTAGTGGCCAAGTAGAGGTGTCTAATAGGTAGATTAAATAAATCTTGGAGAAAACTGTTAATCCCAATAGTAAGTATTGGTCCCTTAGGCTCATTGATGCCTTGTGGGCCCATCGGACTGTATTCAAGACCGACCTTGATTAGTCTCCCTACCGTTTGGTGTATGGAAAAGCCTGTCACTTACCATTTGAGTTGGAGTATAAAGTCTTTTGGGCCATTAAGAAGATCAACTTTGATTTGTATGGTGCAGGAATTCATCTTAGGCTCCAACTATCTGGGTTGGAGGAACTTAGGAATGATGCCGATGAAAGTTTTGGGATTTACAAGGAAAAGACAAAAGCCTTCCATGATAAGCATATTCTGCGTAAATCTTTTACAATTGGTGATGAGGTCTTATTGTACAACTCTCGATTGCATCTTTTCCTTGGTAAGCTTAGATCCCGATGGGATGGCCCGTTTATTGTCTATAATGTATATCCCCATGGGGCTGTGGAGATTCTTAATCTAGGAACAGGGGTAATTTCAAAGGTTAATGGTCAACGTTTGAAACCGTTCCTCGAGTTTCCTACTACTAGAAGTGAAGAGATCATAGATCTCCATGAACCTCTTTACACTGATGACTAACTTTTAATCAGGTATGACCACCTTGCATCGTCTTCGCTTTTAATTCTTTCTATTCATTAAAGACATTGCATGACTTAAGTGTGGGGGAGGGAAACCAGTTTTTTGCTTTTTTCACTTTGTTTTGTTTGTTTTTCTTTTGTTTTTGTGCTTGATAAGGATGAAGTCCTACTTTGGCTTTTTTGGCTTTTGGTTAATGATCATACCATTCGGTTGCTTGATGTATAAAAATAAAAGTTTTGATTAAGGTACCCATTTTGAATGTATAAAAACCCTGTTGAGAAGAAAGAAACAAGTCTGTGTCTTGAGATGGGACTTTCTTTTGAAAAATAAGAGACCTCTGTTTTATGGTGTTGGATCATATGCAAGTCTGTAGGTACCTTGTACTTTTGATTTGTAGTTGAGACCTTGCATGAGTTGACAATTAAATGAAGTGTGAAATGTAGTATAAAGAAGAATAAGAGTTGATTCCCTTGGAACTAGACAGGGCATTGCGCCTCAGGAAATGTGGTGTCTTGATCGAAATTTCTGGGGAGGAAACTTTTGAAAGAACTCTAGCATCACTGTCTTTGTGGGCATAGAAAAAGTGAAGCTACATAGTAACTTGGGTGTCTGGTATTTGCTCCACCATGTCATTCAAGCTAAAAGTAGTGGAGTAGAATAGAGTTTATTAAGTGAAAAAAGGAGAAAAAAATGTGCAAATGTCATTAATGCTTGGTAACATGTTTGGTAAAAAACACTCCAACGACTTAGTCATTGGTTCCCTATTTCTTCACAAGTGATTTTGCCTTAAGATAAGGATGTTTTGGAAGAGACGAGGTGAGTTCTAAATTAAGAAATATGCTAGTGCCTGGAATTAATAACGGGTAATAAACGTTCAAGTGTGTGGGTCCCTTATAAGAGGAATTATCTTTGCTCCGGATCAGTATGGCCCTTACCTTTAGCCAAGGTTGGGATTTGTTTATTCTGAATTTTGGATGTATATTCACTGCAAACACCCACGAGACACAACTCGTCCACTAGGGCTGACCCAGGGGTTTAAAGGCTCGTTGCACAAACTAAGTACAATCGTGATTCTTACAAAAGTGAGTTAGGTTTTTTGTTTTTATTCTTTTTCTTTATATTTTGCTCGAGGACTAGTAAAGTCTAAATGTGGGGGAATTCTGATGAACACATTTATGTGTGAAATCTAGGGTAGTAAAACATGCAACTCTCTTTTTACAGGTTTTGTATTTTAAAGGCTTTAAGTATTATCGGACATCATATCTCTCCAACAACAACTACCTAGTATAGTTGGTGAGCTATGGTGTGCAAAATTCCCTTGCTCACCAGGAGGTCTCAAGCTCAAATCTCACGGTTCCTGTCCAAATCTTCTCTCTCCTCCATATCATCACCAGAAGATTGTCCAAATCACGCAAAGTAAAAGGAATCTTCTCTCTCCTCCACATCATCACTAGAAGATTGTTCATATCACACAAAGCAAGAAGGAAAATCGTCCAAGGGAAAGAAAAAAATTGGCCAACAAGGGTTGTTCGTAAGATTTGAAAAGAGGGAGAAAAGAAGAGAAAAATAAATAAAAAAAGAAAATAAAATAAACAAAAAAATTATAGGAAATTTCTCCAAGTTTATTTCTCTCTTCTCTCTTCTCTCTCCTCCACCTTAACACTTTTGGTCTCAAAAGATCTCACCTACCAATTGTGTTATTCCCCTTTTTAGGAAAGAAAAATTTGTTACCCTACCTTCCCATTCCCTATAAATAAAACTCATGTAAGAGGAGGGGAGACACTTCATTCTTCTTCTAGGGTTTTTTTTAGTTGCTCTATCTCTTTCTCTAGTTTTCTCTTTCTCTAGCTCTAGTTCTAGGTTTATGCTTTAAATACTTTTGTAAGTTCTTTTTATTCAATTGATGCAAGCACTTTTATTTTTGATTCAGTCTTTTATTTTTATTGTTTAAGCAATTGAAGTTGTAATTTTCAAGTTCTAGTTCTAGTTCTAGGCTTAGTTCTAGGTGATATGAACAAGCTATGGAGCATATCTTTCAAGTTCAATTATTTTCTTTAGATTTGTTTTCTCTAGTACTAGAAATTTCAGCTTTGGTTTATTTCATATCTGGTTTTTAGTACTGGTAGTATCTCAAATCGATCAAATTTTTAGTTCAAGTAAGTAGGCTCATTCAGTAGTCTTCTCACCCCGCTCTCATTCCCTTTTCGACTACACTTTCTTTCTTAATTTAGGATTTTAATTTCAGTCATTACATTATTACTTTTCCTTTCCCCCAAGGTTCATGGTTAGTGTATGTGTTGGATTTGCCCCTCCTAACCTTAGAACCATCATTTTATTGTTTTATTTTAATTGTCTCCCTTTCCCTAAAGCCAAGTAGAGCAACCCTTGTAAGAGTGACTCTCTGGTCAAGTAGGGAAACTCATATTATGATGCATCCCTCGGGCTAAGTAGAGAAACCTACTTGTGAACCTCTCTCTAGCTTTATCCATTTTCTTTTACTTTATTTTTATTTTAGCATTTTTTTCCTTTATTGTTTTTTAATTGCGTGAGTTGTTTATTTTCAATTATTTATTCATTTAATTTTAAATGCATGGCTTGCGTATTTAAATTCTTAGATGATGAATGGTTAAGATGTTATTTTAGATACATATGTTTAGGATGGTAGTTAGAATTAGATCACAATTATTAATTGGTTCACTTTTGCATTATTAAAAGAAGCCAAAAATAAAGTGGTTGCTCTTCCTGTGTTTGAGCCGTAGCGACACTGATCCGTTCGCTTGCGGTTACATTTTAAATCCTAACAATTAGTCAACCCGAAAGATAACACTGAGAACTCATAATGACAATACTGAGTTCTAAAGGCTGTCTTTGGTATATCACTATTCTTTATCTTGAGTTGATAATACCTAGATCTGAGGTCAATCTTCGAAAATACCTTAGCATCTTGTAGTTGATCAAACAGATCATCAATGCGTGGCAATGGATACCGGTTCTTGATGGTTAACTTCTTTAACTCATGGTAATCAATGCATATATGCAAGCTTCCAACATTCTTTTAACAAATAACACTGAAGCACCCCAAGGTGATACACTTAGGCGTATGAATCCCTTCTTCAGTAAACCTTGCAACTGTACTTGTAATTCTTTCAATTCTGCTGGTGTGATTCTATATAGAGCCTTTGACATTGGGATAGCTCTAGGGATCAGATCTATAGCAAATTTCAGCTCCCGTCAGGTGGTAGCTGGGTCAGATCATCTGAAAAGACGTCTGGGAACTCTTTAACTACCTCTACTTTCCCCAGAGGTATGACCTTTGCATCTAAATTAATCACCGATGCGAGGTACCCCTAACATCCATTCTCCAACAACTTTACCGCTTGCAGAGCGGAGATGAGGACCTTCTTAGCCCGCTTTGTCATATCCACTTGGTATTTCAGTTCCTTCCCTTCATTATCAATCACCTTGATATGTTTCTCAGTACACATCATGCTTGCTCGGTGTGCTAATAACCAATCCATGGCTAGTATAACATCAAAGTTTTGCATGTTGAACTTAATGAGTTGGGCATCTAACTGCTTTCACTGATCTCAACGTGCATGACCCATATACTTCCCTTAGCTGTGAAATTTTTCCTATAGGTGTACTAACTGTCATCTTATGCTCTAACATCCTAGGTCTCATGTCAAGTTTCTCAACAAATCTCTTTGATGTAAACGAATGTGAAGCCCCTAAATCAAACAAGATATATGCCGGTATACCTAATACAGGTAGGACACCTAAAACAACAATGCGCATAAGTATAGCATGTCATCAATTTTTACAAAAAGATAATTCTAAATCTCAATCGTACCTGCTACCACTTCTATGCTAGCTTTAGTTTCCTCAGCTGACAAAGCATACATCCTTCCTTGTGGTTGACTCCCTTGAGTCAAAGCAGGTATGTACCCAGAAGGCTGATTGGATGGTAAGGCTGGTCGGGCTCGACAATCTTTAACAAAATGCCCATATGAATGGCAATTAAAACAACGGTTCTGCAAAGCTTGAACCGGAGCAGGAGCTCTCTGAGCCTGACCTATAACAAGTGGAGGGTGAGGTGGCCTAGTAGCTATGGGAGCCATACTAGTATTTGGGTAAAAAGATGTAGTACCCGACCCACCAGCGGCCTATAGGGCTGCCTATATGAAAGGCCAAATCTGTATGATCCATGAAAATTCTTACTTAGGCCACTCAAATCCACATAAGGGTTCGCTCTCTTCCATACTCCAAGTATAAGGGATGATCCACCTTTCATCTTATCTTCCATGGTTTTGGCCTTTTATACAATCAAGGCATAGTCAGTGAGATCTAATGCCTCAAGTACGTGCCAATGGATACCTTCAACCCTTTCAGAAATTTCTTACTCTTTTCTTTAGCTGACTTTACGTGAGGGGATGCAAAGTAGAATAGGGCCTCAAACTGTTGCTGATACTCAAGGACGACTTGCTTCCTTGAGTCAAGGGCTCAAGGCTGAGAACTCTGCTTCCTTGCGGTCTCTAAAACTACGAGGGTAGTAGTTTACTAAGAATAACTCTTTGAATTGTTCCCATGTGGGTTCCGGGTGTATAGCAAACAATATGGCTTTGGAGGCTTGCCACTAGGAGTTGGCCTCATTCTTAAGCTGTAACCCCGCACAAATAATTCTTTGAGCATTAGTGCACTCAATCACTTCAAATATCTTCTCAATCTCTTGGATCCATTGATCTGGTTCCAAATAGTCACTACCCACCTTAGTGAATGTAGGTGGTAGGTTCCGTTTGAATGACTCCACCATTCTTGTGGTATGGCCCACTAACTGAAAATATGGTGCATACGCCGGATGGTACTGGTAAGGAGGTGGCATCACATATGGAGGTGTATCCCGAGGTAGTATGGGTGGTGTACCTCCAACTTGATTCTGAGGGTTGATGCCAAGTTGTGTACCTCCAACCTATGTCCCAGCACTAGGTCCTCCAGTTGGATCTTGTGCTATGTCTACCCGAGGAGGATGACCTGGTAGTGCAACATACCACTAATATTACATAACAGTCATAAATACCTGCTATTGCTAGAGAATCTGCTGATGGAGATTCTGATTCGATTGTTGAATCAAGTTCTCAACATCACCAGAGGTAAGTACTGGTGGAGGAACAGAAGTGTAGCCATGGGTGGATCCTCATGAGCCACATTCTGATCAATTGTCTCTTGAGGTTGTGGGTTAGATGCTTGCCCCGTAGGTTGAGGCCTCCTATTGATTGGTGGCCTACCAACAGGACGAGAACCTCGAGGTGCACCCCGTGCAACACCCTCGGATCTAGTGCGTACCATTGCTAGTGTACCTGATTTTCATAAAAACTTCATATATGTTAGTATTACCACTCATTACACAATTGTTTAAAGCTTAGCTCACAAGTTCGTGCATTTCCATCCCAAAACAATCGAAGAAACGTGCACATAACAATTTAACTCCAAATTTGTATTTCATTATACGTTCGCCCAAATCTCCCATTTAAACTCATAGTTTTTCAAAAATGACTATTAGAACCATCAATGCAAGCCATGCAAACCCACCAGTGGAGTTGGACCCTTTCTGTCAAAACTAACGGGCTAAAGACAGGCGGGCTTGGTTGGCTGAAGCCCACCGATTTCAGCCCGCTAGAGTTACCTGAGGCCACGATTTAAGGGTTTTAAACCCTGTTTTTCCACCCAATTCCTCTTCTTTCCTTCTCACTTGAACTCAAGCGACTTTGGGCGATCCTTGGGTGATTCCTCACGACTC
Organism: Macadamia tetraphylla; assembly: GCA_022985045.1. Classification (NCBI taxonomy): domain Eukaryota; kingdom Viridiplantae; phylum Streptophyta; class Magnoliopsida; order Proteales; family Proteaceae; genus Macadamia; species Macadamia tetraphylla. The sequence goes on from CM040971.1 coordinate 29,068,651, forward strand.
GACTCACCGAACGCAACGATCCACTCGAGTTTGCCTTCTCTATCATTCCATCTTCAAGGTAAGGTTCTAACCTTTACTTCTCAAAATTTCTGGGTTTTCTCTCTTTTACATGGAAAAATACCAATGGGGTAGGGGCTTTGGTTTTTCCTTTGATTCTCTCCATGGAAAACGATTCATATGCTATTGTAGGGCTGAGCTTTAAGTTCCCAATTAGTTTAATCCGTGAAATGGAACATTGGAGATATTTCTCCCTGTTTTGTGCCCTAAACAGTGAATTTGGGGATTATGTTGAGCCTTTCTCTTATTTGTGTCAATTTACATCTACATTATGAGTTTCCCTTGCTTTCATTGCAATGTAGGCTTCTCTTATGTTCAAAGATCTGTTTCTTTACAATTTGCCCCAAATTTTGGATGGTATGATAGCCCTGATTCTTGTATAATTTTCCCAAACAAAGAGGGCAGCAACGTTAGGAAAATTATACCTAGCCATATCTTGAATTCTTTTTTTACATTTAAATTATGAATCTTCAAGCATATTGGAATCATCACTAGTTGTTTCCTTTGAATGTAACCTTCCATTTTGCTAGATTCCCAAAATTTGAATTTTCTACTTGGTTAGTATACTTGTTTGGAATCCTTGAATTTCTTATTCTAAACCCGATTAGGGATATGCTATCTCTTGTTTGATCTAGTACGATATCTCGTGTTCTCTTCAAAAGGATTTATTTAGTGTATATATTCTTGGACTATTCACGCCTTAAGACCACATCTCATTTGGGTCATTATATACCTCAATCCACACATGCATTTTCTCATTCATCACTTTGCATCTCTTGTGTTTGCTTGGTGATTTCCATCACCATAATCCTTCATATCCATGTATTTTCATTTAGCCGGTTTAGGTATCCGAGTTTAATGATTTGTAAAATATCAGCTTAGATCACATTTCCTAAAAATTTTCGGCCATATGCTGTTATAGTATTCATCTCTTTGATTTCATTTTTACTATCTGTCTCGACTTGATACTCCTTATACTTTGACTTCTTATTTTACTTCTTGTACTTATCTCTCTTCTTTAAAATTTCAGGATGCCACCAAGAAGAGGCAAGGAATCCATCGAGCCATCAAGGAAGAGAAAGACTTCCAAGGCTAGGAAGAGAGAGGTGGGGTCTAGTTCATAAGCCCCATCACCATCTAGGGAATGGGAGGACTCATCCGACTATGATGAGATGGTCTTCTACAATGCGAGAGCTGCATCATTATGGAGTACCTTCCGTTCACTACCTGTGATAGTGGAGAAACAGGTGAATGTGGGGCACTTTTCTCACATTCACCTCTTGGAGAGGTTTTCTGCCCTGGGTTGGGATTCCATTCTCAACATTGACCGGCCATACTACAAGGATTTGGTGAGGAGGTTCTACTACAACCTGGAGGCCATAGAAGAGGAGGGGGAGTTCGCCATAGTCAGTATGGTAAAGGGTGTAGAGATCATCCTTACCACGGATAAACTAGTAGAAATTATGGGCATCTCCTCAGAGGGCATACACTACTATAGTCCTCCCAGGACTAGAGGCATAGGCCCACTGATGAGCCAGGACATGCAGGAGCACATCTACGAGGTGATTGGTGGTTCACCAGCGAGGCCTACATCCGAGTTGGACTTTTCTCCTGAGGGTAGGGGTATTTGCTAGGTTAGTGCAGTTCAACCTAGCTCCTAGGAGTGATCACGGGAATCAGGTAGGCTTCATGTCTACCTACCTAGCTGCTTGTCTGCTATCTTCCCTTGAGGGCAATGTACCTAGACTATGCCTCCCCTATTTCATGATGAGGTCCATGCATCACCATACCTTACATCCCGAGGATGCCAGTCTAATATATGGCAGAGCCCTTACTCTAGTCTTCGAGCACTTCACAGTCGACCTTTCTAAGGAGGAGGATCGGTCCCAAGGGACAAGTTCTCTGCCAAGAATTTGAGCAGATGAACCTGCGTGCCTTGATGGTAGAACCTTAGGCAGCTGAGGAGTAGGAGGAGGAGGATGTGGAGCAGCGGAGGGTGTGCCCATGGAGGAGGATGAGCGTATCAAAGATGACGGGAGTCACTTCCCATACCAGGAGGAGATCGAAAAGGAGGAGGTTTTGGAGGAGGTGCCCTTGGACGCTAGGTAGGAAGATCCTACTTTCCATAGAGCTGGCGGTTCCAGATCAGCTAGAGCTAGTGGCCCAGACATGCCTAGTGCTTCTGGTACACAGACTTTAGTTCCACCACCTACTAGAGAGGCACCTATCCTACAGGATATCCTATCACAGTTGAGGTCCCTGAGAGAGAGTCAGGCTGAGCTTAGAGGTCAGCTTGGAGAGAGTACGGCCAGGAAGCAGGAGCTTCTCAGAAGGGTGGAGGAGAACACTAGTAGAGAGCTCCAGATGTGGAGGCAGTTTGGAGAGATGAAGTCCAGGTTTTGGTAACTTTCCGGGATATGTACCACTCTTCTAGGGTAATCTCCATGGATGTCCGTTGTGTACAGAGGAGAGTGGTGTGCCTCCATGATCGATTCACTCATTGGGACAGGTATCTCGGCATCGACTCTTGGGTCCACTTAGGAGAGCCTTTCGATGTCTCTAGCTCCGACTCTGACTTTGACTAGTGCTCTAGACTGATGGCCTATTATCTTCTATTGACCTTTTACTTGTCATTCCTATTTGACTTTTTAGCTTTATTTGATAGTCTTACCTATTGTGGGTTTCATAGCTGACTTTTCTACTTTACTTACGTGATCGAATTTGAATAACTTTAAGAGATGATAGCATCTGTCACTCATTTTGTAATTTATTTCTTCTTGTGTACTTAAAGTTTGAATTGTGATCTTGATAGAAATTGTGAATTCTGAATAGTTTACTTATATTAACTGCGTGGTTTAATGGCACACGGCCTCCATATGTTATTATCTTATATTCTTGTTGTCTATCAGGTTTTTATGTTTGAAAATTTTTGGTTTTCTCATTTTACATCATTATACTGCCGAAATTTTGTTAAAATTTCACCACCAAGTGAATTCCATTATGATAATTCCAAAACTAGCTAACCAAGATTCATATTAACAATACATGCATGCCATGAATGCAATGGTTACAAATCTTTACATTTAAATTTAAAACTTTTAAACTTTTCATAAGGTTTTTTATCTTCACCCACCTCAGACCTATTATAGTTTCTATGGGGTCTAAGTAGTATGCTATAGGCAGAGCATCTTAGCTTTGATATCACCATTGTCACACCCCACTCGCGCAAAGCTGAGCAGGTGACCGAGTTAACACCGGTTAACTCATTAATTTACCAGATCAACAATGCAGTGATTGCAATACAACATACATCTACTAAACTAAGATAAGACCTGTATTTTCAGCGGAAGACCTGTTCATAATAATACCTGTAATTGTTTCTCAAATATTTGATACCCAAATTGAATTATAAATGTTACGTACATTTGGGCTCGAAGGCATGATATATATACAAAAATATAATAATTTAAGCATCAAGTAACAAAAGGAGTACATAAAAAAAAAGAATCAAAAGAATCACTCAGGAGTCACAGCTGCCATACAACATAATCCTCACACGTTCAATCGGCACCGTACTCAAACTCGTCAGGGACCCACCAGTCCTCAGATGGAAACTCCACAGTGGGGCTCGGCTCCTGATTATCAGGCAGGTAACCTGTAAAATCACCTAAAAAGAGTTGTACAAGTGGGATGAGCTCACTAGCCTAGTAAGTGGAAAGAAAGACCACACAAGGAAAGCCATATAAACAGTCACTACACAAATGCACCTATATGCAATTTATTTTAAACCTATTAGCCTAACAACATTACTAGGTCATAGGTTTTTGTGCTACTTACGACCACAGTGCGCTTATGCCCCGGTACGAGCCGCGAACCCCATCTGCGATACGCCCATAGGGTTGTCGAGAAGACCCACCGTTGGTACCAGAATTTAAAATGCAAGCCGACTGCTGAAAAATTTAAATGACAGAAAGTAAATGGGTGACTTCACCCAAAATAAAAGCAGTACGATCGGCCCTCTGAATATATCACCGGGGTTACCGACTGTCCTAGCGATCAGCCATGCGTACTTCTAATCGCTATAGGAGTTCAACAACTGTAACCCGATGCTTCCCCCCAATGATACCCAACACGTAAACCCCTGTTGGGAAGAGTCATAGCACAAGGATAAATCACATCCTAGCCACATGCCCCTACATGAGCATAGTACGATTACACAATGACGCCACATCCCATACCACATGTCACCATGCACTCGTTTCCAAGTTGTCTACGGCATATAGAATCTAGCATGCATATCATGTCCAAATGAAATTCCTTCATCACATACATCAAGTCATAATGAATATTCCATCACAATACAATGCATAGTATATCATGTAAATGCACATTCAAATGCATGATATGGCATATGTGATGTCTAGTATACACACAAGTGACATGATGACATGGCTAGAATAACATATATTAAATGATGCTTAACATTCTGAAATTAAATCAGAGTCCACTCCCCACTTACCTGTATATGTACAAGGTGCTTATACCTAGTACAAAAAAGATCCGATGTGTGGATACGCGTATATTGAGTGTAACCTATCATAAACATAAAGGTTTATCATTTCACTAATTTGGGGTCAAAATCATCATGTTTGAACGTTAGAATCGGGTTTAGAATTATAAATTGGGGTTACCCATCAAATTTGGGCCAATTTTGAGAATTTTGGATAGACCGGTGGGCTATGTAGCCCATCGGTTTCAGCCCGACAGTTACTCCAAAACTTGAAAACTGAGTTCTGAAAACTTAGGTGGGCTAAAATCAAAAGACCATGGGTTATGTAACCTTCGGTTTCAGCCCGCCGGTTACTCCAAAGTCTAAAAACTGAGTTCTGGGAATGCAGGTGGGCTAAAACCAGAAGACATGTGGGGTAAAAATACCCCCAAGTCTTTGAACGAAAATTTTCCAACATCATTCTCGACTTTCCTCTGGCTTAGGGAACTTGTTTGAGGACGATCCGGTGACTCAAATCACTTGTCTATGGTCCAATCACGTACCCTCAACCTAGATTTAAGATCAAATCAAAAGAAAAGAAAGATTCTTACCTCTTTTTCAAGAACACCAATAAAACCCTAAATTTCACTTCTTTTGCTCAAGAACCTCCAAATACTTTAGATCTTTACCAACACTCTTTCCAGATCCTTCAAAATCATTATTCACACCTTCCATTAGACCTAAGTGAGTTCTTTCCCAAAAATCAAAAAGAGGGTTTAAGGATGAGGTTTTCCTAAGAATCCTTAGAATGTGTGCAATACCTACCTCAAATCGAAGACCTCGGTGAGTTGATCATAAATCCAGGCTCGAAATACCAATACCAGTTCCGATGAAGCTCTATGGTCAACTTCCCCCTCTTCTTCTTTCTTCTTCTTCTTCCTCTTTTCCTTTCTTCTTCTTTCTCTCTCTTCTTTACTCTCCCACCGACCAACTAACATTAATGAGGGAAAAGACAATTAATGTCTCTCCCCCTTTTTATACCTGAGCCCCTAAAATATCTTCTAAATCTCAAGTGGGTTAAATCTCAGGTGGGCTAACTAAGGTGGGATAAATCTCAGGTGGGCTAAATCTCAGGTGGGCTATATCTCAGGTGGGTATATTAAGGTGGGCTAAATCTCAAGCGGCTTCAATGGGAATAAATTCTCACATAATATTAGATTACGTTGATACCCTCAAATACAAGTATGCACCTTTACTTTTTTATATGGCCTCGTGGTGCGTGCAAGTGTAAGGCTTAGGTGCACGAATTACACTTGGTACCCACTCGGTCTTATCAAGCCAACCCGAGTTCAAGGTCACCCTTGCTACCATATTCCATATGGTATCGTGTATTGGTTCTCTCTGGTTCAACTCCTATATGATCAAACCAAGTCAATGCGGTTAATTAGACCGGGTTTAGAAAGTAGGATATCACATATGTAGTATTAAAGGGAGTGGGGTTGGGTCAGGCTAGAACCAATTGGTAGCGGGGCATATAAACGTGTTGATTTGGTCAGGTGCCTAACGGCTAACTACCTACACCGTGATCGCTCGTTTAATAAACATGTCGGACTCAAGCCGGTCCAAATTGGGTCATAAACGTGTTGGGCTTGGTCGAGCCTACCGGTGCAGGCTCATAATTGACACGCTAGTTCTCACACTCTTCCCTCTTTGACCATATGAACCCCTTGTATATGCACCATAAGATACCCTTTCTTTGCGCGTATCAGCTTGATGAGAGATGCCTTTACATATGAGTGGTGTGTGGATCCCCCGCCATTAATTAATATAACAAATATTTTTCTCTTTTTCAGTTGAAGAAGTCCTCTGCCTAATAGTAGCAAATGCTGAAGAAGACTTACCTTCGAACAAATCCATGGCTTGAGTCCTAGGCCTATTGGGCCGGCCCATAGAGAAGTTGGTTCCCTGGCTACCCCTCATCACTTCTTCACTTCATAACATTTCTTTATGTTTGTCCTCCATCATCGCTACACTCCGAGAGGATCGTATAACATTGGGAGAATGTTGTCTCACGTTTTAATATTAATCCTATAAATAATGGCCATAGAGGAATGAATGGAATGGTAAACAGTTTTTAGGGGGGGAATATAAAAGGCAATGTGGCTCCTATGCTCAGACATAAAATGTGGTAAAATGACCACCCAACTCTCATGAAAGACAGAAATCTCATCACTATTGATGCTTCCACATGTACTTCCATTAGCCCCGATGCTAGTGCAAGGGCTAAGCTGCCTTTTAAGGAACCCTCTCTCAATCTCTCTAATTTTTATTTTCGTTGTTTTGTGTGCATCATCATGCACATTGCACATAGATTTTATTTTCAAGATGGTTATATATATATATATATATATATACACACACTAGTAAAAATATACATGCAAATGCACGTGGTGATAGTCTCCTAGCTAAATATTTTCTTAAGACAAGATTATTGGGTCAATCCATTTGAAGCAAGTTCTGCAAAACTTAGTCACCAGATTTTTCAAAGTTTGTATTTTCTGAAAACAAAATTAATCATAATTATTCTGAATACAATAGAGAAAATCCATAGATTAAGCAATACAATTCCCATAATAGAAAGGAAATGGGAACATGAAACATAAGAAACATATACCATGTCTTCCTCTACGAAGGTCCTGAGAATGACGTCAATCTCACAAATAAAATCACAAAACCAAAATCAAAACCAACATTTACACAAAACCAAAGACTGATTGATGAATGATCAGATTTTGCATAAGTACAAAATTTAATTTTTATACTTAGTGAAAATAAATGGTCTGCACTACAATTCTATTGGACTTTCAACAACCAATGATCCACTTAAAACAAAAATAAAGTTAAGTTTGGCAAACGTATCTTGTGGATGTGGAGTATTTGAAATTGATAAATACAGTGCTAGTGATCCAAGAGCAAAGGAAGCTGAAGTTGAGAAATTTTATGCTATTGTAGTTGAAAAGAAATCTGAAATTGAGGTATTCTGAGCTATTGTAGTAGAAGAGAAATCTGAAATTAAGAAATTCTGGGATATTGTAATTGTTTTTTTGTCTTCTCTGTGGTATATATAAGGAAGGATAGTGTATTATAGAGATAATTTAAGAGAAATAATAGTGTTATTAGTGAAGGATTTCATACAGTAAAAACTTTTAAAATCGATAAAAGATGATTGAGGGAAACCGTTTTCATGTAGTAAATCACTCCATAGTTATTCACTCTCTCTCTCTCTCTCCCTCCCTCCATATTTGTCTTTGTAAATCTCTCTATTTTTTATCCCCCACGATTAGTGAAAGGAAAACCAAGCCTATTGTGGGTTATTATGTGCCTTTTTTTTTAATCTCTTTTAATACTTAATAATTATAATTAATGATCCCCCCTTTCTCCTCCACATTTAAAGAGAGAGAGAGAGAGAGAGAGAGAGAGAGAGAGAGAGTATGACGACCCAAGAGTATAGCAAGTACTGGACCCGCCTGGGAGATCGGTGAGGTGTCCTCACCAAGAATACGACTAGTACCAGGGGGTTTGGGAGATCGGTGAGGGTGTGTAAACTTTAGTCCCACATCGCCTAGGGAGATATATATATATATATATATATGTTTAATACATTTGCATTCAATTTTTTTTCATATATATTTTTTTTTTACATTTATGTAGAATTTTGTAGGCTGCATTAGTCGTAGGGCATTTCACCATTTTTCCTATTTTAGCATTACACTAATTTATATCATTTTATTGATATTTTTATACGGGAAGATACGTTGGAGATGATTCTCGATTTCATCATAGCTTTTCTTATATATTTAAGATTTATTTTAAAGTTTCCATGTAATTTAGGTTTTTTCATGGATATAGAATGATTGGAATATTACTTATATTTTCATCATCTTATTCATTTTATTTGCTTTTCATGCGGTTAATTAGTTCCTTTGTGCATGTATTGTTGTGACAATTTAATATGCATATATATGTTAAGTCACAGAAAATATCAAGTTGGAATAAAAAAATATCATGACTCAAAATATTTTTTTTTTCTTCTTTTTTTTTTGGGGCATGAGGCATGTGTCTAACCCTATTTTGGGTTTGTTCCTATTCTTTATTTTGGGTTATCTTCACTAACTTTCACCAGGTAAATGGGAAGATCGATTTAATCAGGTGGATCAAGATGTCTTAACTCCTTGCTTGATTCGTAACTAACTCAAACCCTAGTTCTATGAAGTGATATTTTGTTTTCGGTTCTTTGAGCTCAGTCTTGGTGACGACTCTCTATTTCTTTCTCTCCTAAGAAGAAGATATAAAAGTGGTGACTTCATTTATGACTATCAAACTTCTGATGTCATTTGTGTATTCTTTGTTGAATTTTTCTTACATGTTTACATATTATATGGTTGCATCATTTTACGGTCTGAAATGTGCATCATAAATGACAAATTTTATTTGAAGATGGCTGAAAACATCTGTTAAAAAATGTTAAAACAATACACCTTAATTCTAGGGGTATTAATTGGTCGGTTTATTTACCAAAAAAAAATTCGATTTCGGTCATTTTGATGAGTCCTTAATCAATGCTACCAATATTTATGTAATCGATCCTCAAAACCAAGATCAAGACTGGTTGATTATCAATTGGTCAATTGTCCGTCTTAATTAGTTTGGGTTAATCAATCTTTATCGTTCGTTAAACAGCTGGTTAAGCTATTTTTTTCCCTATATGTTGGCTAATTAGTTTTAAGGGTTAATTAATCAATCCTAATTGATTGGTCTAACGGGTTAACTGGAGTAGATAGATATCAACCTATTAATCCAAAAATCATATCCCATAAAAACCAAAATTGAATCGGACTTCTGTCCATCCTTTTATGGGTATCATTGTGTCAATAATCAGACCAGACGATTGTACTAATCGGAGCAAACCAAAACTGGTCAACCAAACTCTATCAGTTCTGTATTGATTTTGGTTTTCTAGAAACTGTTCAGACCGAAACTGACTTCACCATTTGTTTGATCGATAAAAAACCGAAGCCCGAAAATCAATAGAATATACTTTTTTTTTTTTTTCTTTTTCTTTTTTTCTTTTTACATATGAAAAACAAGACCAGAATGATAAGTAACCATTAAAAAAAATAAATAAAAAAAATTATCTCTGCACCCATATGAGGTTTCACCCTTCTTTGATGGCTGATCCATTATAAACCGATTCACATACTAAACAGAAATGCCCAGCCACTCATGCCATGTGTTGAATAGATGCTCTCAACGATTTTTCTATTTCACTAGGGTTAATCTCTGTGTAACCATACATGGTGACAATAACGTGGCATAGTAAACTCAAAATTCTTTTGTATGATTTAAGACAAAAATCATAAACAAAGTCAACTTTTGATTATCCAAAATGTCATATTGTACGGATTCAGACAAGAGGTTTTTCTCAAAGGGTAAAATCGTCATAATTTCAGGCTTGATGTAACAACATATCATCCTTATGTGTGTGTGTGTATATATATATATAAAGTCAATTGATTTAAATAGAAGATATGAGTTACACAAGTTTTCAATGCTCAGAATAAGAAACCAAGGAATGGAATATGGCAAACTCGTTGTACATGTCATTAACGAGGCCCTCTAACGTAGAAGATGGGAAAAACCAATAACTTCCTGAGAGATACAGTTGTAAACACAATTTCAATTAAAATGTGTAAAATTTTCTTTCATAGGAGTAGCACATGCTAGGCATAGAGTATCACAATATGCATGCGGCTCAACACATGCCATATATAGAATGTCACAGTATGTATACAGCCCAATGGATGACCAATTAATTTGGCTTGGAGATATATGGAGACACCAAAGGACCCATATCCTGAGACATACCAACCAACTAAGCCATGCTATAATAAATGACTAAAGTAATAAAACATACTACATAGCATGAACACGCCCCTTGAAGAACCCATGCCGGACAACATCGGTAGACCAATATAAAAATAATTCCAAAAGATGTTGGCCATCCTTATGTATGTTCATACACCCACTTGGTAGTCCTGTATTTTGTTAATGCTTTATTTTACTACATATCAAACTCCATGACTAGGATGAACTTGATATATCAATAAGAGACCTTGAGTTTGCTTGTCCACAAAAATTGGGACCCATCTGAAATACCGCAGGACAGCTATTTGGGGGCTACCTTAGTAAATGTTCAAGTTAGACAATGATCATTGTCATGAACGAATCAAAATAAAACCCTAACTAACTATGAGATAGTGGTAAGAAAGGGGTCGAACCCATTGAGAACTAAAAGACTAAATTTACTAAAATTGATGTGAATTTTGTTTAAAAAATTAAATTTCAAAATTAAGATTAGATTAACGACTAATTAACAAAACTGAGAATTTATGAGAAGAACAGCCTATAGGATTCAAATCCTTATTGACATGATTATTTAACTTTGGCGCATACTCTAATTCATTCAAACTACAAGTCTGATGCAACAACAAAATAATAATTCTGGTTCATTCTAGGTATAACTTATCTTGCCAAGCACTATCGTCTTTTGCATAGGCTTGTCACGCTTAGTTCGATTAGTTAAAAGTTGTCATTGATACAATCAAAATTTCGATAAAAAATATTGTTTGAATAGAAAATATAATCACATGTATACATTCTCTAAACTAAATAAATTAAAATCATCCACAAAATGATGGAGCCTCAACATCAAACAATCAAGTATGCTTAAACTAAAAATTCAATAACAATAATCAATGGTTCATCTACAACTAAAGACAAATGGGACTTAGCTGCTCACGGTGCGAATCAATGAAGGGCAGCAACGATGGTGATCTTCCATGGAGACACGAACATAGCTGAAGGGATTTAGCGATGATGCGTCATGATGCGATGGTAGTGATGAAACCTTGGTGTGATAGCAATGATTTCTGCACAATGTTGTCCAGAAAAATTCATCCAGAAGAATGTGCGATCCAAGAAGAATGGAGAACCGTGAAAAAGGGAAGAAACACCAAAGCCAAATTAATGAAAGAGAGACATGAGATCAAGATGGGATTTTAGAACTGTGACTAGGAGATCATGTAAGAGAAGGATTAGGAAAGTGAGGAGAGAAGAATGTATTACATAGGAGGAATAGAGGAGAGAGAGAGAGAGAGATGCATGAGTAGAGAAGGGGCGTGCTTCAATGCAATCACAATAAAATGGAAAAACTAAATCATTTGTTCATAACATCTAATAAAAATAAACAATTATCTTATAGTATAATGTATACTTATTACCCGATCAGACAAAAATACATATAACCTGAGGCCAGATCATCTCTTGAACCATGACATCCTGCAACAATCTCATACCATCCAAGAGGTATGGTGTTTACCCCTGGACATGAGGGCCCACACCCAATGAATGGTGTGAAATTGTTGCACGAGATCATGGTCCAGGAAAGGATCCAGTCTCTAGAAGCCTACCTTTTTTTTTTTTTGGCAAATCTATAAGCCTACCATAGGTAGCATAAATAGTAGAACGAATAAGAAGAAAATATGCATAGATTCGATACATGGAATTAATACAAAACAAAATCTTAGATCTTCTATGGTAACTTCTCCTTGTATGTTATACTTTGCTTGTCTTATTTCATCCTTCATATATATATATATATATATATATTTATTAGTGCATCGCCACCGTCGATGATTATTGACAAGTTTGTGCCAAATTTTGACAGCAAGAATCTTAATTTTTCAAGAAATGGATCTTGATAGATATGATTTTTTACCCAAAAAAGTAAAACTTGATAAATATGATTTGGTATTTAATTCGGCTTGACACACAAAATTAATATGCCAAATTTGGGTGACAAAAAGAATATAAATAATAGAATCTTCTATACAATTTCATCCAATTAAAAAGATATAGAAGAAGACTCAAATACCATCTAGATAGATAGCAGAGGAGAAATGGCAGCTTCAACGAGAACCTTCTTCTATGCAATTCTCATCTCAAATCTCCTTGGGAAGGGTCAGTAGTTCCCCATATTTTGATCAATTTTTTTAGTTTTTTTTTTTTTTTTTTCTTCCTGATTGTTTGGTCTTGGTTGTTGATATGAAAACTACAGGTTTGTGCCAATGTACTTTGAAAAGCCTCACAGTTGCACAAGTTAAAACTGGGCAGATGGTGGAAGATAAAGATGAGTATGAGGTGACAGTGAGTAACACCTGCTATTGCACCCAAGTCAGTGTGACATTGAGCTGCCCAGAATTTTCTACAGTGGAGGGCATCAGCCCTTCAGTCTTAACAGTGAATGGGAATACATGCATACTTACACAGCCCTTGTATGGTTCCAAATCAATCAGTTTCAAATATGCATGGAGCACTCCCTTTCCCTTTACTCTGGTCAGCTCCCAGATTGCCTGCTCTTGATTACTTTGTGTTAAGTAATATAATAAGCAAAGGGAAGAAATTTTTTTTTATCATTGTCTTTGTCTCTTCATCCTCTGATGATGAATAAAGAAAAGAGTTTTGCAAATGTGATCCATACTAAGAGTATCAAAGTTTAGATCTTATTAATGAACAAGTACATACACCAGTTGCTAGTTTGATATTGGGCTGGCAGATTTCTAATCTCTGTTTAGGTTGAATGTCACAACCAGCCCAAGTGGTCATCTAGACCATTGGATTTAGTAATTGATATTGGTCAATCCGTATCAATATTGATAGAGATTGATATCGATTCTTAAGCAATTTGGGTTGGTTATTCATATTGGATCAAGGGAAAATTTGTAATTAAATAAAACAGGAGTAAAATCATCTATGTAGGCTGATTCTGATTGATCTCGGATCAGTATTGGCCGAGACTAAATAGTTAAAGATGAAGATGCTATTTGGGAATATATTTTTTATATTTCAAAGTGAGAGTAGGGGATGGAGAGTTGCGGGACAATGTAGGATTCGGCACATCTCCAATGTGTTGGGCATCCTACCTGGACATACACCCAAAACATGGACACTTGCCCTCAGGTCTTCTCAGCTGTCAGATGTCGCATTGAACGACCAATGTTTTGGAGATTGTCTTTTTCCTAGGGTACCATGGGTGGTGGGGCATTGACTACAAATGGGAGTGGGGGCAGAGTGTGAGGAGGTAGATGTAGAAGCAGGGGGGTGAAATTGAAAACAAGTCTACCTTGTGAACAAAAACAGCTCACAAGGTACTTCCAATGTCACTTTTGAAACATGAGCCATGATGTACACCAAGTGTCTATTGGGTATAATTTACCCATTATTATTATCAAGTGTTAGCCCTTTATTCTTAGACGTGTATAAATAAATGCAGCATTTAAACCAATATCGCAAATCAAATCATAAACACCAAAAAACAATTGTATGTAGATAATCCGGATGACTGTACATTAGAAACTCTATCTATTCCTTAATATTGTTTTCTTTTATTTCATCCAAAATTTTTTTTTTTTAATTCAACCCATTATTTTATTAAGAGCATGGAAATCCGCGAACCACTTTTAGATTGGTTATTTCTTATTCCCGTCCAAGAGAAATTGTTCCCACTGTTGGAGCATTCACATCACCTTATTAAATTAATTTTAGATTTAAATCCAAGTTATTTGGGATAATTTTTTTTTTTTTTTTAGTATACTTGGAGCATGGTCAGACGAAAATGACAAATAAGACAAAAATGGATTGTACAAGTTTTAAATGTTAGATTTGAAATTTATTAAATCATAAAAAAAAAAAAAAATGTATAAAGACAAATTGTGGAAACAATTCATGTTTTAAATTAAATATTTATATTTGATGTATATCATAAATTTTTATAATAACAAATTAACATTTTTGAAATAATTTTTTAAATGTCTTTTTCCACTTAAATATGGCAAACACATTTTAAATGCGTTCGAACTTCTGCTATTATTTTGCTTGTTTTTGGCATATAGTTGGGATTAATTCAGAAAATGATAAAAAAAAAAAAAAGTGTTTAAAATAATTTTATATAACTATTACTTAGATTGTGAGGTTGAGAGAGTCCTATTTCACATAATGCTTATCAGAAATAAGATTAATATTAGTAGTACAATATATACTAGGTGATATTTTTGGATTGGGCAGTCCATATCGTGGATGGCATTCTTTTCTTTATTTCTTGTTTTGTTAGTATTCCATTTCGGACAAAGTTAGTCCTTCATTCATAGGGGACGGTTCACCCACCATCCTAGGTTTATAAACCCTATATGTTTTTCGTATATTCCTAAAATATCCTTTGCCACCCGTGTGATGTAAATGGATCGAATGTAAACAGTTTCCGATATTCTTTGACAGGAAATGGATACCTCTAAGTAAATACGAATGTGAATTCAGATTTTTGTACTATCCTTTTACATCATTTACTTTGTAACTTGGATCTTACTCCCCATAGTGGATACAGTATACTCTCAATTCATGTTTCTTAATTGTTTTATTCTTTTTCCTTATTCTTTAGAACTTATCAAAACTTACAAGAGCCCTCAAAATCATTAATTAGCTTAATACAAGGTGAAAGTGAGAAACACCTGCTTTTGTACACAAACCAACGCGACACTGAGATGTCTGGGATTTGCTACGGTGGAAAGCATAGACCCTTCAGTATTAATAGTGAATGGGAATACATGCACACTCATACAACCCTTGTATGGTTCCAATTCAGTGATCAGTTTCAGTTATGAATGGGGCACTCCCTTTACCTTTACTCTGGCCAGCTCTTGATCGCCGGCAATTGATCACGTTGTGAGAAGGAAGATGAGGGTTTTTATGCATTTTAAAATGCTAGCTATTTGCAATTTTATTAAGTCCTTTGTTAAGTCAATAAATATATATAAGGAAAGGGGAGATACATGAAATTCTGTTTAAAAAAATATAATAATAATTTTTTTTTTCATGTATCAAGATTTTAAATTTATGGACAAGAAAATGCTACTGGCACAAGTACATGTCAGATATATGCGAAGGTACACGAGAGCATCTTCAATGTGAAGGTATATGGTCTTTCTGCACTGCTGCGTTTAGATGTAGACACGCACTATTGGGTTGCGTTCTTTCTTGTACACCACCAGTTGCTACAGTAATATTGGACTATAGCGTACAAGCTTCAATCTGGCAGGTTTCTAATATGTGTGTAGGTACAATTAATGTCACAACCGGCCCAAGTGCTCAACTAGACCATGGATTTTGTAATGGTATCAGTTGATATGTAACAGTGTTAGTGGAAGCCAATACCAATTCTTGTCAATCTCGGGTCAGGTATTAATATCAATGAAGGGTAAAATAAAAATTAATAACAATAATAAAAATATGAGTAAAATGGTATGGTCAAAAGCAATACGAGTTGATCCAGATCAGTATCAGACCAATTTGGCCAAGACCAAATAGTTAAGGTGAGGATGCCATTTTGGGAATATATTGTTTCTCCTTCAAATTGTGAGTAGGGAAAGGAGAAGGACGGTCGTGGTGGAGCCGGGTTATGGGATAGGTAAATAGATTAGGCGTGTGGGGAGGGTGGGGCAAGGATTATTGAGAGGGACAGGAGCAAATGTGGGACGGAAAGTTAAGTGGGGGTGGGGTGGAGATTACAAATAGGATAATGGGTTGTTGTAGAGAAAAATGGTATCAGAATATTGAGAGAGCACACTTATCTTTGGTTGTTGAGCTTTCAAGAGATATTCAAACCACGAACTCTTAGGAATCATGTAACAAAATATGTTAGTAAAATAGATGGATTGAGTTGTGTCACTTGACACTCTCCTTAAAAACGTAGACGCCCCCAATGGTGCAACCGAGTGAATTACGTATCGGCCTCCAAGATGAAATAGCCTAATGGCACCCCTAGTAGTTGTGCACTCAACTTCTAGACCCCTTCGAGTACTCAACTTTGTACTCAAACTAAAGATAAAACACTCAAAATAAAATTAAGTAAAGATAATCAAAATGAGAGTAAAACAAGACCTCAATCCTCACAACACACCATAATTTGAGTGAACTTTGTAATTGGTCATTAGTGTGTACAATGCCTAGAGACCTCTATTTGTAGAGGAAAAGAGACTTCTAGAAAAGACATGAAGAGATAAAGTCTCTCAAGAAGGGGAAGAGATAAGGTCTCTCAAATTGAAAATACAAAGATTTAAGTCTCTCACAAGAAGAGGAAGACATAAGGTCTCTCAAATTAAAGAGACAAAGACTCTCATAAAGTGAAGTTAAAGAGTCCCAAAGATGAAGAGACCAAAGTTCTAAATGAAGAGATCATATTAAGTGTCATTTGTAAATAAATGAAAGGTCATTGAGAATACATGGAAATAAACATATGAGAGGTCATACAAAAGATAGAAAGATGGTCAAACGACATGAAAAGAGACAAAAAACCAAAAGGTAATTTGAATCTTATAATAATTTAAATAATGATTTAAAATTCAACAGTTGTCCAGCAAGAGTGAGGCGTTGATTGCAAACGAGATGATGATATAAGTAACCTAGGGTTAGGTTGGGTTGGGCTTAAATGATGACATAGGTAACCCAAATCACACCCATGCTTGTGCCTCAAAAAAACTAAGAACGAAATGAAAAGACACAAGAAATCAAAAGGTAATTTGAATCTTATAATAATTTAAATAATGATTTAAAATTCAACAGTTGTCTAGCAAGAGTGAGGCGTGTCCAGCAAGAGTGAGGCATTGACTACAAATGAGATGATGACATAAGTAACCTAGGGTTAGGTTGGGTTGGGCTTAAATGATGCCATAGGTAACCCAAATCACACCCATGCTTGTGCCTCAAAAAAACTGAAAAGGCAAGCTACTCATATTTATCTATTAAGTGTTTAACCTAAAGCTTCTTCTTAATTGTCTTTTCTTATTTGTCTTATTAATTCATTTGTGAGAGGATTCGCTGAAAAGTAGTGTGATCACTGCACCAATAAGGGGTCAGTGGGATCACAGATAGAAGCATCAATATGGATGGAATTTCTACCTTTCATGAGGAGTGGGGAGGTCATTCCTCCCCCCCTCTCCCATATGTGTTTAGGCTCAAAAGCCACTTTAGCTTTCACACTATTCTTTCCTTTTTTTTTTTTTTTTTTTAATGAATAAACATAAGTTTATTATAGATAGAGTGCCCAACAGTGCAGAGATATATAATTATTAGGAAAAGGATGTACATTGCTCTCACTAGGGGTGTCAACCAATCGGGCCGGGTCAGTATCGATTAGGCCTAGCCGAGCTTGTCACTTAGACGCTTGCACCGTGAATGCCATTTAAGTAAATGATTCTAGCTTTGGGGGGACATGGTACAGTTTATAATTAGGCAGATCGGTGTCGGACTTTAATCGGACTACCTTAAGTAGACCATAACTGGGCCTTAACTAAGGCTACGAACCTATTTAAGTCTAAATGGGCTTTAAACGTGTCTACTCCAAAAATTCTTTTCTTAAGTAGATTGAAGGCCAAGAAATATGTGAAGCAAATATTTAATAAAGAAGAGAAATTGTCACACCCTGCCGCCAGAAAGCCAAGGTATGCAGAACTGAACACCTCACCGTATCCAGTCAGCCATTCCTCTAGGATTTAGATCAGGAAATCGAAATCACAACACCACAATCACACTATTAAAGATACGAGTCATATATATAACAGTCCGGTAAAATATATTACTTATTCTCCAGTGTCAACTAAGTGATAGGATATATTTACAATTGACCATATGAGATTGCATACTTTTCAAAAAGAATATTTACACAATTCTCAATAACTCAGTGGTAAGTTATATACATCAGAGTGTAGTCAGTGGAATATAAACATAAAAAAGGAAATCTGAATAGTCTATCCTATTCTTCAGAATAATTGGCCTCAGAGGCACAGTCATCACATCCACAGTTGGGTCCATAGTCGGTTTCATCCTCTAGAATATTGGCCACCAAATCCATGGCCACCGCTCATGATCAGTGCTAACAATCGGTAAAATATTGGTTTTATCATCTAGAAAGAATAAATAAAGAGGGGTGAACACGTCATGCTCAATGAGAGGGTGGGGGCAGGCAAGCAAACACACTATAAATGATGCTATGTATGCTCCACACCTTATATGATGCACATGTGTTCATTTAACATTACAATACTTCCTAGTCCATTACTAAATCTGAGATCAGTGATATAGTGCTATGCAAGATAGGTGGTATTCCCTACACAGTACGTAGGGCCTTAGAAATACAAGTTCATTGCAAGCAGGAGTCAGTTAGTCCCGGAAAGAACCTTGATCCCTTAGCTAACCCCTAGGTTAGTAACCTGAGCAATCTAGTGTATAGTACGTTCTACCACAGAAGTGTACTGCTAATCAGATAGCCACAGATCAGGATTACTCAATACCTCACCCCTACTAACAAGAGATTGTAGCACTCGGGTGATGATAACCTAGCTCACAATTTCTGCATAATGAATATCCAATCATCAACCATTCACAACATGTGCACAGTAATCATCGGGCACCTAATAGTGTCCCATCTTACCTATCTTACATGTTCCAACTTCTCGTTCCACAAGGTCAGTGTCAGTAACAATAATAAAAATTATATGCACACAACAAAATGCATGAGTCATAGGCAGAAATTAAAATAAATAAGAGGAAATTACACTCCCCTCCCCTGACATTTGGCTTAATATCAAGTTCCCCCCACGCACTTTCATATATAGTAATAACCTCTCCTCCAGTTTGAAGATTCTATCAAATAACCCTAAAGTGATTGACGTTATTAAACTGGCCTATAAAAGACCAATTTACCCTTCTAAATAATATATATATATATATATTCTCTTTGTTAGGATTTTTGTGTGGGCTTAACTGATACCGATTGATCTATTGGACCCAAACAATTATAGACTCACTCTAATTAGGAAACTCCTAGCCCAAATCCATTGTGGGAATGAATTAGGGTTTTAGGGATTCTATTATAAATAGAAGCAAAAGGTCCCTGCAGCTTTCACTTTAATACATTCATAATTTTAGAAGCGCAGACTCCCCTACAGGAATAGTGCATGTGAGAGTATTCCAAGGGTGAAAGGTTGCAGAAGATCTTAGCAGCTAGGACTCCATTGTGTAGTTCTTTGTTACAATCTTCATGGGACTAATCTTCAAGCACATGGAGAGAGTTACGTGATCAATACTTATAGGACTTCTAAACTTACACACAGTTATTCTTTTACTCCAATTGATTATCATGTATGAGGTAAATCTGTATGTTTGTGTATTCTTGGTTTAGGGACTACACCCATAGTTAATCTTTTATGATTGGTTTATGATTCTTGTATTCTAACATCAATGGGGTTATTCATATAATTCTATGGTAAAAAATCCCCAACACACTTTCCCTCTCTCTTCTCTTCATCATTTTCACCATTTCTCTGAAAGACGACTGTTTGGAAGATACCCAGTTGAGCTTCCTATCGCCGAGCTTCCTTTCCTTCGCATTGTCGCCGGAGAAATTATACTCGCGCCTAAATCGCCTGTACCTAAAATAACCTTGACTTGAATCCCTTATCATTGTAAGAAATCCATCTCCTCTCCACCCCTCCCAAATATCTAGTAACCCAAGCAACAATTTCAAGCAAGACGCATTTAAGGGAATCAATAACATCCTCAAGTTAATCAAAAACCATTTCCACGAAACATGTCATAGTTGAAACTAGAAAGTTACCAATGGATCCCCCCCTTTTAGCTGTACAACAGTAGCACCAGCTTCTGCAAAGCTTAGAAGCAACTCATGGATCTCCTCCTGCAAAACCAAAACATCTTTTCATAAGAAAAATATTTGTGAAACCTAATTGATGAACGAACAAGAAATCAGTAAAACTCACAATTTCAATCATATAAAGGCTTAATTTGATGCTCAACAAGGAAATCAAAAAACAAAACATGATCCGAATCAAGTGAGGAAGTTCAGGAAGAGAAAAGGACCTGAGTTCGGCTATGGTAACCAGCAACCTTGCCAACATAAAGAAGCCTCACTTCTAGTCTCACCAAGTTTAAAACATCATTGGATACTAACCGATCGTACAACAAAATATCAGCACTTTCAATCACTCTCAACGCCTTTAGTGTCAAGAGCTCCATATTAGAAATCTAAGACGGAGAGAAATTAAGAAGGAAATAACAGATAAAGATTTGAGCAAGAGTGAGAAGGAACCAATGATGAAGAACAGTGTGGATAGGTGGCAAGCGACAATGAAGATCAGTATAATTTGATGAAGATCGGTGAGCTATTGAGCGACGAGCGGCAACTGATGATGAAGAATAGTTCCAGTGTGGAAAGCGGCGAGCAAAGAGGGAAAATCTAATTCATGTTTCCTTTGAAATCATGGTTTTAGGGATTTTACCCTTCATTCATATGGAAGGGTAATTTGGGAAGAAATTTAACTACTTCAGTGATGATGTCATCATTTAACAGTGATATCTAACAGAAAGGGTACGTTTCATAGAATCTTCAAACTAAAGGAGAGGTTATTTGTATATATGAAAGTACGTGGGGGCAACTTGATATTCAGCCAAAGATTAGGGTAAGGGAGTGTAATTTCCTCAATAAATAAACACTCTGTAAAACAAATCAGGGCACCCACTCACCTTGGTGTAACTTTCTGAAATCTGAACCCTTGACTCAATTACATGTCCTCACTGCAAATTATATTTCTTATTTCACAAGTTATTTAAACAATTATTCTTAGAATAAAAATCCAACAATTCTATCCCTATCATGCCCAAACCTACACAACCCAGTTTTCAGGTTTTATCGAGCTTCCTTTTATTGCCCGTGTTGGATTTATAGGCTAAATTAATTATTCGGGTTGATTAAATGGGTGAGAGTCAAATTACATGAACCGGTTCGGTCCACTCTCAAGCTTAGGGATATGCTAGCTCAACCCATTGTGGTTTAGGGTTTTGAGTGCAGGATAGTATTATAAATACTAGGTTTTGGGTCCCTACAGCCATTATTCACTCTTCCCCACTTTACCACTAAAGTGAGAGAACCAAGGAGGTTTAAGAGGCTGTAGAAGATCCATAGCCAAGCTAAGAGAGCGAAAGTGGGAGTGACCAACATCAATCATCTTCAGCATACTAGGTGAAAGGTACAAATCGATCCTCCATAATTTTATTAGATTCGTGTTTTTGTTTTTCCTGTGTGGTTTCCTCAATAGGGTTTCAAACTCAAACCCATAGGGAGTTCTAACAAGTGGTATCAGAGCATACCATATGGGACAAGAATCGATTGAATTTTTTTTGTATATGAGGATTTTGGTTATTACTAAAAACCTGATTTGATTAAAAATCATGAAAATCATAAAAATCATAATTTTACCATCACTTAAAGATCCTGTATGGAAAAACTTTCTTCACAAAAGTTATAGATCACGAGAAGACGGTCAGCGATATGCCGCAAGTTACTGAAAACCTCCGGACGCAAGGCGGCGACTGACTTCTTAAAAAAAAAAAAAAAAAAACTTAAAGGCTTGTTTGGTTTTTGTTCATTTTGGGTTTTTATTTAAACTACTTTAAATTTCATTTAAAGGTTCGTTTTAAGGCCAAATTGAAATCCATTTTTGCATTGGATTCCTTGTTTCGAGCCACATTTAATGATCTAATTTTTAATATGACATGTTTATTTGAAATTTTATGATGTATTTAGTTTCAATCATTGAAACAAAAGGGTATAAATCAATGCTTTGAAAAATATATATGTTATTGGTAACCATGAAATTGAGAAAAGTTTTTAAATTGAGATATGTTAATATGGAAAAGGGTGTAAGCTTCCGCTCATTCTTAGCTGCAAAGTAATCTTTAGGAAACCATAAAAGGATGAGGTGGAATCCACCAAAGTGGTACATCTTATTATTTCATGATTTTCCACAGGGTAGCAATGTAGGTGACATTTGCCCAAAGGTGATATCACCAAAGTTAAGAAAATGACAGTAACCTAGAGGTTCCTAAGCCCAAAGGTGAGGAGATTTCAAAAGTTATTGTTCTTTTCACAGTAAATATAAATTTACAAGAGGACCAGTGCATTCTTAGCCCAAATGATAGGAATGTAGTTGCGGTTGTGACTCTTGTATGATTATTGTTGTCCTAGTGACATATTTATATGTATATTTTGAACATAAAGATATACATCTCCAATGGGAAAGATATGATAGAACTGAGTGAAACCCACCAAAGTGATACATTCAGTTCGATTGTATCTTTCCCAACAGTAAATGTGATACTTTCCCAAAGGTTATGTCATCAAGGTTTGAGGATAATCATCCACATTTCAGAAAGGGACATTGAATTTGGAGTTCTTTTTCCCAAAGGTGATTGAATTCCGAAGTTGGTATTGTTTTTACAGTTAAAAGAATAATATAAGAGCATCAGCTAATTCCTGTTCCAAAGGATAGGGATACATTTTTAGTTGTAACTCTTATTTAAAATATATTGATGGTATTACATGCTTTTATATTATGATTTATATTTTGATATTTGGCATGTATTGTGTTGTTGTTACTGCTGTAGTAAGATGGTCATTCTCTAAAGTTATGTATCTTCCATCCCAATACTCACTGGTAACAACTATCAAAAGTGGGTGGAGGAATTAGAATTGCATTTAGGTCTTCTTGACTTTGACTTGGCACTTAGGGAGCTAAACCTAAACCTCTCACAGACTCGAGTAAAAGTGCTGAAAGGACCAAGTTTAAGAAATGTACTAAAGCAAACAGGAAGTGTATACTGGTTTTAAAAAAGGCAGTTCCTGAAATTATACGTGGGAACATAGAGATGAAAGACATTGCAAAAGAATTCCTAGATGCTATTAAAGCTAGATTTCAACACAACAAGAAAGCTGAGAAAACCACATTGATGACCAGGCTAATGAATACAAGATATGACGGATGTGGGAGTGTTAGAGAATACAGTTTGGGTGTAGCTACTGATGCTGGTAAACTTAAAGATCTTGGAATACAGATCGATGAAGAATATATTGTACACATTGCACTGAATACCCTCCCTAGTCAGTATAAGGTTATCCAATCTATCTACATTGCACTGAAGGACAACTGGAGCCTAAATGAGCTCATTTCCATTTGCACTCAAGAGGAAGAAAAATTGAAACAAACTAGGTTTGAGAGTGCACATGCAACTTTCCACAAGGGATCTTTTGGTGGACCAAGCAGAAGGAACAAAAAATTTTCCAGCAGAGGAAGCGTCAAGCCATATGACAGGACTAATAGCTCTCAAGAACTTGACACATCTCAAAAGGCTCAGGATGAAGAGAATACCAACAACGTAGAGTGTTTCTGGTGTCACAATAAAGGACATGTGAAGAAGGACTGTTTTATTTTTAAGAAATGGTTAGAGAAGAGGAAGAATTCTGGGGCTGATAAGCAGGATGACACCAAGAAAGGGTGAGGTAGAATGATCACCAGCAATTGAGAGCAAGTAACATTTGGTCCCATCAAGTAGTTAGGATTTCTTTACATACAGTTATTTGAAATGCTTGATTAGTGGGAGCTCTGGTTTTGTTTAATATTTGTTTATATTTTAAACCTTAGCCCGTATGTTTTGGGGCACAGTTTGATGAATTATGGTTAAGTTTTAGCATTTACATTATCCACAGTTATTTCTTGAGATATTTGGTTTATGATTTCATTTGAGAATGTTTTTATAGGAAGTAATTGTCTTAGTTATAGGCAATATTTTGTCACAGTTCAAAAGGTAATGTTTGCCACATTTTAAGACAGTATTTGTCATAGTTCATAGGCAATATTTGCCATAGTTTATAGGCGGAAGGCCACAGTTAGAAATTAACCACAGATCAAAGGCGATTTGCCACAGTGAAGGTTAATATCACAGTTAAGGACCTACATGGAATGACAACAGTGTAATTTGAGGATATGTCAATATTTCTATGATGGTATCCCACATAGATTCGTGTTAAGAAACTTACTTATGTTTGTACTAACAGAAAGTTGTATGCCGATATTGAGGTGTATCTTCTGTTATTCGATGTGAGTGGTTTTTCAACTGAATCACAAGAAGAGTGGTTAATGTAATAAGATTCTATGGCCACACCAATTTAAAGACATCCTTATAATTAATGTAGCCTAAGTGGGAGATTGTTGGATTTATGGGCTAAATTAATTATTCGGGTTGATTAAATGGGTGAGAGTAAATTGCATGAACCGGTTCGGTCCACTCTCAAGCTTAGGGATATGCTGGCTCAACCCATTGTGGTTTAGGGTTTTGAGTGCAGGACAGTATTATAAATACTAGGTTTTGGGTCCCTACAGCCATTATTCACTCTTTCCCACTTTACCACTAAAGTGAGAGAACCAAGGAGGTTTAAGGGGCTGTAGAAGATTCATAGCCAAGCCAAGAGAGCGAAAGTGGGAGTGACCAACATCAATCATCTTCAGCATACTAGGTGAAAGGTACAAATCGATCCTCCATAATTTTATTAGATTCGTGTTTTGTTTTTCCTATGTGGTTTCCTCAATAAGGTTTCAAACTCAAACCCATAGGGAGTTCTAACAGCCCGGTCCAGGTTCTTCACTTTGTTCACCAATAGAGTGATCTACTGGGAAATTACTAGTGGGTCCCACATATGGACAGGGTGTCTAGTGATCACACTGGCAGCCCTTCCAGATTTACGGAACCCCGAGCACTACTTCTCATCCTCACTAGGTTTGTGGCTGATATAACATGGGTATATAGAACTTTAACATGGGGTAAGGGGCTTACGGGTCATTACCTCAACCAAAAGGGCTTCTGCAACCCAAACCGGCAGGTTGGCTGGGCAGCAACAAGCTGGCCGGTCGGGACCTTTCAGTTCCTCTGTTATCTGCAGGATTCGATTCTGCCATCCCTGTTATGTGTACAGTCATGCCCCAAATTGGGTTTAACCTTCATTCTACAATTCTGTCTCACATAAGGGATCAACAGGGAATGATTTGGACTCCAAACTGACCCATTCCTAGGTTCCAATTGATTGAACCTTAAGCCTATAATTCAATTCTATAGAAATTTAGAGTTTTAACAAAATTTGGGGGAATTCCATAGAACTGAACTAATTGCCAATTTAATCACTTAATTAGAGTTGGATACAGGTGTTTGCAGTCACATATTTGATGTTCTGTCCCTAATCAAGCTTGTAACAGAATTCTTGAAAAGAATTCAATGAAATCTCCCTAAAATCCCAATTCCAACATGAAATAAAATTGTCCTAAGGGTTTTGGCAGAATTTCCCTCAATTGGTCTTAATTCAGCCCCAATTTCACATCTTGCTACTGAAACTATAGAACCCTACGTTCTGGGGTTTGGTAGCGACATAGTTCCTGCCAATTGGCTCTCCAGTAGCCCACAGAAATTAAGGTTTTTTCTACTAAGGCAATTGTACATCTCACAAGGAGTCACTGGCTGCCTCCAATTGGCCTACACCCTAACATTAGCTACCCAATAAATTTTAAATATCCATACTGACCCTGCTCCAGTAGTTGGTTTACTCGCCTGTCGACAGTACTAATCCAGCAGCAGCCTGAGGTGAGGCAATTCCCTTCTCACTTCTCTTCCTCCTTTTCTTTCTTCTCTTCTTCTTCTTCTGTAGCAGCAAACGAATTCTTTAGGGTGAATTCTCAGCCCTAAGTTCTTATATAGGGCAGCCCAACCAGACCTAGGCTGGTACCCTTAGTTTCCATTTATAATTTAATTTAAATTAACATTTTATTACCTAACTTAGAAAACTCTAATCTCCAAAGTGTGGGATGATTTAAAACCATCAAACACACCCCTAAAAGGGTAAAAGTATGGGCAATGGGGTTGCGAAGCTGTGGGTCCCCACAACCAAAAATGCAAAATTTCTGCAATCTGTCAGCCCAATTGGCTGGCCAGTTGGTAGCAATTTGTTCCTCTTTGGCCTGTCTATCCTACTTCTCTGTGCCACACTTCTTGATAAGTTCCTCAATGATGTTGGCAAACTGAATAGGAGCAGTTGGGATCATTTCTGTCTTCTTGGCATTCCACAACTGCCACCCATGCTAAGGTTGCCTTCCTCTCTTCTCTTCCTGCCTATTCATAGATAAAGGTAAAATCAAGTTAGGGTGTTACAGAAATGATATGAGACTGTGGTTGTTTAAAAAAAAAAAATAGAGATTATGACCATAACAACTTACAAAACAAAACTTAATTAAGTCAAATCCTATTACAAAGCAAAGGGTAAAAAAACTTAATTAGTTTCTTACTAGTAATGGAAAAATAAGAATTTTATGTAGTATTAAAGGGGCTCGGGCTGGGTTAGGTTAGAACTAGTCGATTGAAGCTGGGCTATAAACATGTCGACTTAGTCGGTCAGGACTATAGGTGCAAGCTCATAATTGACACCCCTAGCTCTCACATTCTCTTTCCTCTTTGACCATGTGGACCCCTTGTATATACACCATAAGATACCCCATCTTTGCGCCTATCAGTTTGATGAGAGATGCCATTACATATGAGTGGCGTGTAGATCCCCTACCCTTTATTAGTATAACAAATCTTTCTCTTGTTTTTTCCCTCCAGTTGAAGAAGAAGTCCTTTACCTAATAGTAGCAAATGCTGAGGAAGGCTTGGCTTCGAACAAATCTGTGGCTTTAGTCCTTGGCCCATTGGGCCGGCCCAATATTCAGAAGTCGGTTTCCTGACTAATCCTCATCATTTCTTCCCTTCATCACATTGCTTTATGTTTGCCCTCGATCATCGCAACATTCCAAGAGGATCGTATAACATTGAGAGAATGTTGTCTCGCATTTTAACATTAATCCCATAAATAATGGCCAGAGAGGAAAGAATGAATGATGAAAGGAATGATAAACAATTTTAAAGGGGAAAAAAAAGTATAAAAGGCAGCGTGGTTTCTACACCAGGCATAAAATATGGCAAAACGACCACTCCACCTCTCATGAAAGGTAGAAATTTCATCACTATTGATGCTTTCACATGTGCTTCCATTGCCATATATATATATATATATATATGTTGTTTAATATATTTGCATTTGTTTTTTTTTTTTTCAAATTTTTTTACATTTATCTAGAATTTTGTAGGCTTCATTAGTCGCAGGGGCATTTTCACCATTTTTTCCTATTTTTACCATAAGCAAATTTATATTATTTTATTTATATTTTTTATACTGGAAAATATGTTGGAGATGATTCTCCACTTCATCCTACTTTTTATTATATTTTTAAGATATATTTTGAAATTTTCATGTATTTTTAGGTTTTTTCATGCATATAGAATGATTGGAGTGTTACTTATATTTTGATCATCTTATTCATTTTATTTGCTTTTCATGCGGTTAGTTAGTTCCTTTGAGCATGTAAATTTGTGACAATTTAATATGTATATGTTAAGTCACTGAAAATATCAAGTTGGAATAAAAACTATAATGAACTCACAGAAAATATCAAGTTGGAATAAAAAAATATCATGACTCAAAATATATATATTTTTTTTTGGTAAAAATGACTCAAAATATCAAGTCATGATATCTTCTATTTCATGACTTAGTTAGGATTTTCGCATGATAATGGCTTTTATGTAAATATGATTTGTTTACTATTTTATCTTTTAGGCATGTGTGCCTTATTTTATATTTCTTGTATATTAATCCATTCTCTAATTATCCAACTGCATGAGGCATATGTCTACCCCTATTATGGGTTTGCTTCTATTCTTTATTTTGGGTTATATTTACTTGACTTTAACCAGGTAAATAGGAAGATCGGCTTAATTAGGTGGATCAAGGTGTCTTAACATCTTGCTTGCTCCATAACTAACTCAAACTCTAGTTCTATGGAGTGATATTTTATTTTCGGGTCTTAGAGCTTAGTCTGGGTGACAAGTTTCTTTTTCTTTCTCTCCTAAGAAGAAGATATAAAAAATTCCCCTCCAACGAACAAGGGGTCGTGAAAATCCAATGTTATCGTAGTGCTGACTTCACTAAGGACTATCAAACTTCTAATTGTCATTTGGTTTTCTCTGCATTGATTTTGGTTTTCTAAAAACTGTTAAGACCGAAACCAAATTGACCATTTGTTTGATCGATAAAAAAACTGAAGCCCAAAAATCAATAGAATTTACTATATATATATATATATATATATATATATACACACATTTTCTTCTTACATATGAGAAACAGGATCAGAATGATGAGGAGCCATTAAATTTAAAAAAAAAAATATTAAAAAAAAAAAAATGAAAACCAAAACCAACATCATCCATAACTATTGTTTTGGTCCGAATTTTGGTATTGAGGGCAATAAATGTAATTTAATCATTACCAAAAATATAATAATAAAAAATGTAATTTAGTGTTTATAAATACAAGAACTCATACCCTGAAATTGAGCAAAATCACCCAATTAGGTCTAGTAACATTTCTCTGTACCCTCCTAAAAAAAAAAAAACTCCGTACTCGTCTGAGGTTTCACTCTTCTCATGATGGCTGATGCATTAGAAACTGGTTCACATACTCGACAGAAATACCCAGCCACTTAGGCCATACGTGGAAACAATAACGTGGCATGATAAAGACAAAATTCTTTTGTGTGATTTAAGACAAGATCATAAAGGAAGTCAACTTTTGATTATCCAAAATATTCCTGTGCGGAGGTTCAGACAAAGAAGTTTTTCTCAAAGGGTAAAACTGTCATAATGTTAGGCTTGATGTGATAGCATACATTCCCTATATATATATATATATATATATATATATATATAAATTATTAAAAGTCAATTCATTTAAATAGAGGAGATGAGTTACAAAAGGTTTCAATGCTCAAAACAAGAAACCAATGACTGGAAATATGGCAAACCTATTGTACATGTCATTAACGGGGTCTTCTAAGGTAGAGGATGGTAAAACCAATAACTTTCCAAGATATACAATTGTAAACACAATTTTCATTAACATATGCAAATTTCTCTTTCATGGGAGGAGGTAGAGCCATAATGGACATAAGAGCAGCCCATACCAAATACAAAGTATCATAGTATGCATACGGCTCAACGCTTGCCATATACAAAATATCACAATATGTATGCAGTCCAATGGATGACCAATTAATATGGCCTAGAGATATATGGAGAACCAAAGGACCCATATCCTGGCACATGCCAACCAACTAAACTATGCTATAATAAAAAAGCCAAAAAAAAAATTACTAAAGTAATAAAACATACTACATAGCATGCGCCAGCCACTTGAAGAACCCATCCTGGACAACATCGGCAGACCAATATAAAAATAATATCAAAAAAGTGTTGGCCATCCTTATGTATATATATTCATGAACTCACTTGGTAGTCCTGTATTTTGTTAATGCTTTATTTTACTACATATCAAACTCCATGACTAGGATGAACTTGATATATCAAGAAGAGATCTTGAGATCTTGAATATGTATATATATTCATACACTCACTTGGTAGGTTCACAAAAATTGGGACCCATCTGAACTACCACGGGACAGCTATTTGGGGGCTACCTTAGTAAATGTCCAAGTTCTTTTGTTTGTCTTAATGAAAAATTACTCTACAAACTTAGATAATGATCATTGTCATGCATGAATCAAAATAAAACCTTAACTAACTACAAGATAATGGTAAGAAATGGGCCGAACCCACAGAGAATTGAAAGGCTAAATTTACTGAAATTGATGTGAATGTTGTTTTAAATATGAAATTTCAAAATTGAGACTAAATTGACGACTAATTAGCAAACTGAGAATTTATGAGAAGAACAACCTTTAAGTTTCAAATCCCCATTGACATAATTATTTAACTCTTGCGCATACTCCGGTTCATTCAAACTACAAGTCTAATGCAGCCACAAAATGATAATTCTGGTTCATTCTAGGTATGACCTATCTTTTCGATCACTATCCTCTTTTGTATACGCTTAGACACATAGTTCGGTCAGTTAAAGGCTATTATTGAAACGACCGAAATTTTTTGACAAAAAATATTTTTAAATAGAAAATATAATCACATGAGCCCATGGACCATAGAGTGATCCCAAGGCTGGGAGGACCCGGGCAGACGTCTTGAGGTCACCCCAGCCATGAGATCACTCTATGGTCCATGGGCTCTATGGAGAGGATCCGGATCCATTCGGTGTGAGAGAGAAATGTTACATGGGAGAAAAAGAGGGAGAAATTCTAGGTGAGGGAGGAAAAAATAAGGAGACCGGATCCTCTCATGGTCCATGACCTCCTGCAACAATCTCACACCATTTAAGGAATGCGGGGTTCACCTTTGGGTCCACACCCAACGAATGGTGTGAGATTATTGCAGGAGGTCATGGTCCAGGAGAGGATCTGGTCTATAAGCCTAACATAGGTGGCATAAATTGTAGAACCAATAAGAAGAAAATATGCATAGATTTACATAGAATTAATACAAAATAAAATCTTAGATCTTCTATAGTAACTTCTCCTTGCAAGTTATACTTTGCTTGCCTTATTTTCATCCTTCTATAAATATTAGTGCATCACAACCATTGATGATTATTGACAAGTTTGTGCCAAAGTTTAAGGGCAAGGATCTTATCCAGTGGTTGATTTTCCAAAAAAGAAAAACTTGATAAATATGATTTGGTATTTAATTTTTTCCCTATATATGACTGAAAATCAATATGCCAAATTTGGGTGACAAAGAGAATATAAATAATAGAATTTCAGCCAATTAAAAAGATATAGAAGAAGACTCAAAACACCATCTAGCTACATAGCAGAAGAGATATGGCAGCTTCAATGAGATCCTTCTTCTATGCAATTCTCATCCTCAATCTCCTTGGGAAGGGTCAGTAGTTCCCCTTATTTTGATCAATTTTGTTAGTAGAAAAGTTATTATAATTTTGGTTTTTTTTTTCCTTATTGTTTGGTCTTGGTTGTTGATTTGAAAACTACAGGTTTGTGCCAATGCAGCTTGAAAAGCCTCACAGTTTCACAAGATAAAACTGGGAAGATGGTAGGAGGGGAGGCTGAGTATGAGGTGACAGTGAGTAACACCTGCTCTTGCACCCAAACTAGTGTGACATTGAGCTGTCCAGGATTTTCTGCAGTGAAGAGCATCGACACTTCAGTCTTAACAGTGAATGGGAATACATGCACACTTACACAGCCCTTGTATGGTTCCAAATCAGTTAGTTTCAAATATGCATCGGGCACTCCCTTTACCTTTACTCTGGCCAGCTCCCAGATTGCCTGCTCTTGATCACTTTGTGTGAAATAAGACAATAAGGAAAGGCAAGATAAATTTTGTTATCATTGTCTTTTCATCCTCCTCTGATGATGAATAAAGAAAAGAGTTTTGCAAATGTGATCCATATTAAGAGTATCAAAGTTTATATCTTATTAATGAGTTTAGTACATTCAACGGCTGGTCATCTGGACCATGGATTTAGTAATTGATATTGGCCAATCCGTATCGGAATGATATCGATTCCTAAGCAATTTGGGTTGGGTATCAGTACTGCATGGATCAAGGGAAAAATTGTCCAATCTAGGTTGATTCAGATTGGTATCGGATCAGTATTAGCCGAGAATAAATAGTTAAGGTGATGATGTTATTTGGGGAATATATTGTTTATCCTTCAAAGTGCGAGTAGGGGATGGAGAGGGAGGGTGATGGTGGGGACAAGGTTGTGGGACAAGTAAGGGTGTCAATTCAGTATAGTATCGGTATGGTGCAAGCCATATATACCCATATTGATACCGTACTGAAAAGTGGTTCTGTACAGGAAGTTCATACCAACACTATAATGAATTTGCTCGGTTCGGTATTTGGTACTGGCATTTGGTATGGTATCGGTATGGTATGGTGTGTTTTTAAGTGATATCCCATACCGATACCTTACCGAATTGTGTCTCGAACTCTCGATACAAGAACCTCATACTGATATAGATACCGTACCAAATTAATGAGTCTACCCGACTACGGACTACCTCTATTCTGGGTTTGTTTCTATTCTTTATTTTGGGTTATATCTACTTGACTTTAATCAAGTAAATAGGAAGATCGGTTTAATTCGGAAGATCCATAACTAACTCAAACCCTAGTTCTATAGAGTGATATTTTATTTTTGGGTCTTAGAGCTTACTTTGGATGACGATTCTCTATTTCTTTCTCTCCTTCCCTTCCAACAACAAGGGGTCATGAAAATCCAATGTTCTCATAGTGGTGACTTCACTAAGGACTATCAAACTTCTGATAATCATTTGATTTTCTTGTTGTGTATTCTTTGTTGAATACTTTTTACATGTTTATATATTATATGGTTGCAGCATTTTACGGTCTGATCTATGCATCATAAATGACAAATTTTATTTGAAGAGGGCTGAAATCATCTTTTAAAAAAATGTCAAAATAATACACCTTCTAGGGGTATTAACCGGTCGGTTTATTCAAAACCAAGATCAAGACCGGTTGATTATCAATTGCTCAGTCATCCGTCGTAATTAGTTTGGTTTAATTAGTCTTTATCGTCCCTTAATCAGTCGGTTAAGTTATTTTTTCCTATATGTTGGCTAATTAGTTTAAATGGTGGATAGATATCCACCTATTAATCCAAAATTTCTGACCATCCAATTTTTGGGTGTCAAAAATGAGACTAGATGATTGTACTAATTGGAACCCGCACTTATTTGGTGCGCCCTCATCTTCAACAATGAGTAACAATAATCAAATCCAAACAAGACTCGAACTTCTCTATAGTAACTGGCTTGATAAACATATCTACAGGATTGAGATTTGTATGGATTTTTCTCAAGTGAATACTACCTTCTGACACAAGCTCCCTGATCTTGTGAACTCTCATATCAATATGCTTTGTCCTTGCATGAAACACCTGATTCTTTGCAAAATGTATAGTACTTTGACTGTCACAATGTAACACTTACCTCCTTGCTCTAACCCCAACTCACGAACCAATCCAGCTAACTAGACTTCTTCCTTGGCAACCTCAACTGCCGCCATGTACTTGCCACTGCAGTGGACAATGTAACTATAGACTAAAACATTGCCCTCTATGATATAGGTCCACCAGCCAATGTAAATACATATTCTGTAGTAGACCTCCTCTTGTCTAAATCACCGGCATAGTTAGAATCAACATAACCCATCAATTCTGTGAAACTTTCCTTACCACTGAACATAACACTTATATCTTTAGTCTTACTCAAATATCTGAAGATCCACTTAATTACATTTCAATGCTCCTTTCCTGGATTACTCATGTATCTGTTGACAACACTGACTGAATGAGACAAATTCGCTTACTACAAACCATAGCATACATAAGACTCCCAACTGCACTAGCATAGGGGACCTGAGACATCTGCTCCACCTCCTCATGTGTTATAGGGCATTCTTTCAGATAACTTGAAGTAGCTAGCTAATGGAGTGCTAACTGGCTTAGCTTTTTTCATGTTGAAACGCTCTAGCATCTTTTCAATATACCTCTTCTTAGTTATCCAATGTTTACCTACATTTTTATCTCTAAGGATTTCCATGCCAAGGATCTTCTTAGCAGCACCAAGATCCTTTATCTCAAATTCAGCATTCAACAAAAACTTCAAAGAAACTATATTATATTTATTCTTTGCAGCAATGAGCATGCCATCAATATAAAGCATCAACAAAATAATGGAATTATCACTTGATTCTTTATAATAAATACAACTATCATACTCACTTTTTGTGTAGCCAATCTTTATCATGTGGGAATCAAAGCACTTGTATCGCTGCCTAGGAGATTGCTTAAGACCATAAAGTGACCTTTTAAGCAAACAACATGATCTTCCTTTCCCTGCACATTGAAACCTTCAGGCTGCTCTATGTAAATCTATTCTTCCAATTCACTATAAAGAAATATAGTCTTCACATCAAGTTGTTCAAGCTCTAAATCATACATAGCCACCAAAACAAGTAGTACCCTGATCGAAGTATGTTTCACTACTAAGAAAATATTTCATTGTAGTCTATCCCTCCTTTTGTGCATAGGCCTTGGTTACACTCTTTCTCAGATGCTACCTCTTTCTTACGAAAGATCCATTTACACCCAATGATTTTTCTTCTTTGGATTTTTTCACAATCTTTCAAGTATTGTTCTTCTGTAGAGAGTCAACTTCCTCCATCAAAGCTGCCATCCATTTATCATGTTGGGCATCACTTAAAGCATTATAGTAGGAAGATGGATCACCTGTACCTACAGTGAGGGCATAGGCAACCATGTCCTTAAACCTATATCTCACAGGTGCTTTGTGAGTACACTTTTCTTTACCCTTTGTCACAGTATAAGAAACTTCTACTGTTTTCTGTTGTCCTGGTAATCACTGGATGACTCATTCTCTCTTGTTGTTTCTGACTCACCTAATTCCACCTGCACAGTAGAACATTCTTTATTTTTATCAACTGCTTGTGAATTGTAATTTGACTTCACCATATGATATTAATTAAACACGTCCCTACTAACCACAACTTTCTGTGAACTTAGATCCCACAACTTGAATCCCTTTACGCCTTTCTTAAAACCAAGAAAGATACACTGCTTAGACTTTGAATTTAACTTGGAACTCTGCTCACTCTCAACATGTGCATAGGCTGGACAACCAAATATTTTTAGAATAGAATAATCTATTGGTTTTCTGTCCATACCTCTTCAGAAATTTTACAATCAATCGCCTTTGATGGAGACTTATTGATGAGGAAACATACCATATTCACTGCTTCTACCTAAAATCTCTTGCTCAACCCTGCATTCAACCTCATACTCGGAGCTCTTTCTAGAAGTGTTATGTTCATCCTTTCAGCTACATCATTTTACTGTGGTGTCTTTGAAACCGTGAAGTGACGTATAATCCTTTCAGCTTTACACAATTCTAGAAATGGCTAGCATGTGTACTCCCCTCTATTATCTGTTCTCAAGTACTTAATTTTCTTTTCTGTCTTCCTTTCTACCTTAGCCTTTCATTCCTTAAATTTAGTGAACACCTCACTTTTATGCTTTGTGAAGTAGATCCAAACTTTCTTTGAGTAATCATCAACAAAGGTCACGAAGTATTCTATTCCACCTTTAGATTTTGTTGTTGAAGGACCCCATACATCCTTGTGTACATAATCAAGCACCCTTTACTCTTATATTTTGTAGTTTTGAAACTAACCTTGCACTGTTTTTCGAACATACAATACTAACAGAAGTTCAATTTACATGTTTTCACTCCCTTCAATAATTTCTTTTATAAAGCTTCATCAATCCTCTTTCTTCCATATGCCCTAACTGTATATGCCACAAATAGGTATCATCTATATCGAATTTACATCTGTAGTCACAGATGCTCCACCTGTAACGTGCTCTCTATGAGTCTGTATAGGTTTTCTATTAGTTGTCCATTCATGACAACCATAACATCCTCAATAACTTTAAGAACTCCACCTTCTGCTATGTACTTGTAGCCATTTGTGTCAAGTGCCCCCAAAGATACTAAGTTTTTCCTTAATTCTGGTACATGTTTCACATCTACTAAAGTTCTTACTATCCCATCAAACATTTTATTTTGATAGTGCCTATCCCAATAGTCTTGCATACAACATCATTCCCTATTAGGATAGACCCACTATTATATGGTTGATATGTATCAAACCAATCCTTATGTGGACATATGTGATATGAACATCCAGAATTTAAAATCCAAGAATCAGAAGATTGATTTTTACCTGATGATATAGAGAGTACATCTCCATCATCTCTATCAGAACTGTCTGCCACGCTAGCTTCCTCAGATGCCTTATCTACACCTTTCTTCTTCAAGTTGGCCTTCCTCTTCAAGCACTCTCTCTTCAGATGACATTTCTCCTTGCAATAGTAATAAGAGACCTTTGTCTTTACTCCTTTTAATTTTGATCAAATCTTCCCAGATCCCTTCTGATTTGATCTTCCTCTTTTCTGCTCCTTGTCACCTCTAAAAAATCTTTTCCTTGAGATTTCGTACTACTGCCTTCTTTCTTGTATCATTGGATATGAGGATAGCCGTAACTTCATCCATCTCAAGGGTCTCCTTCTCATATAAGAGAGTCATTACCAGGTGATCATATAATTCTGGAAGCGATGACAGTAATAGTAACGCCTTGTCTTCATCCTCGATCTTAACTTCCAGTTTATAAGTTTACTTATGATCTGATTGAACATGTTAAGATGCTCTAATAGATCCGTACCTTCCTCCATTTGTAGAGAATATAATTGCTTTTTCATAAACAACTTGTTCGTTAAGGACTTTATCATGTAGATGCTTTTAAGTTTCACCCATAACTGTGGTGCAGATTCGATACCCACAATATATTGTAAGCCGTCATTAGAAAGATTCAATCGAATAACACTTACCACATTTTCCTCCATCTCCTCCCAATCTTTATCTGTAATTTTTACAGGTTTTTTCGACTACCAACAACGTTTTCACCAAGCCCTGTGTTGTGTTAGAAGATCTCATCCTTTGATGCCAGATAGTGAAATTATTCTTTCCATTGAACCGCTCGATGTCATACTTGACATTCGACCCCTTCCCGCCATCGTGATAGTAAACCCTAGAAAACAAAAACCTAGAGTTCTGATACCAATTTGAAGAAACGCAACCCTATAATAATGCAGAAGATAATGAAAAAATATAACAAACAATGCACATAGATTTAAGAGGTTCGACAAGGTTACCTATGTCCCCGATGAGATGAGATCCTGCTAAACTATCAATGGTGAATAGGGTTACAACGCTAGTCCCTCACACCTCTTAGTATTGCTTGCATTACAGAGAAACAAACCGTCGCTACAAATATATAACAAAAAACCCTAATCCGGAAAGTACACAGTTAGGCATCTATCATCTAAAATAGTGTATGCAGTTGATCCAGATATGATGGATTAGGATCCTGATCTCCAACATTGCAGGTTTATCTACAGGATAGAATATTTTCATAACCAAATTCTCCTGAATCTTCTCTAGGGTATTTCCTTTATCAAGAACTTCACATGATAAAGGAAGTTCATGAGAATCCAGTAAAAAGAAAAGAGAAATAGTTAAAAAAAATTAAAAGGAAATGGAAGCCAATGAACAACAACTTGCATCATCTTTTTTTGAAATAAACAAAAAGAAACAAATGAAGAACAAAATAAATTGAGGATTAGAGTGAGATTTCCGATAGGCTCTCCATTGTGGCAGAGGTTTGTAGTGGCAATCAATGTCAGTGCAAAGGAGGTTGCAATCTTATAAAAAGAGAGAAGCAAGGGTGGTTGGGGTGGTGTTTTTGCTATTTAGAAGAGACTCAGAGGAGGGAGATGAGAAGTAGGATGGATCGAGTGTTGTTAAGGAGATGAGAAGTAGGATGGCTCGAGTGTTGTTAAGGGTTTTTTTTTTTAATGGATGATCGGAGAGATATACATGGTGGGAAGTGAGGCATCGTTTTGCAGAGGGACCCTTGGGGAGGTTGGCGACCGTTTAAAAGAGGAAGAGAGAGAGAGAGAGAGTTTCAATTTCAAGCAACGGGCCAATGGGGATATTCGTGAGAGAGCAAGGAGAAATATTTCTGTTATAATAAGGATATTATAGTCAACTTGAAAAGTTTTCCATAAATTAAGGAGGCGAGGGGATGCGCATCTTTCAAGGATTAGAGTTATTTATTTATTTTAAAACCGCCCTATCCCCAAATAATTCTCCCACGTAGTTATTTGTTTCCTTTAAAACTTTCCCTCCCCAAATAATTCCTAGTTATTAGGGATTTATTTAACATAAAATCTGCATGCAATTCATTCAAGGATTAGAGTTATTTATTTATTTTAAAACCTCCCTATCCCCAAATGATTCTCCCACGTAGACTTATTTGTTTCCTTTAAAACTTCCCCTCCCTAAATAATTCCTAGTTATTAGGGATTTATTTAACATAAAATCTATAATATTATTATTATTTTTTTCATCTTCCATTTTGAGGGGTTTTTTGGTCATTTGGAATTTTTTTAATTATAGAGATTTAAATATGGAGGGAGGGAGGGAGGGAGAGAGAGAGAGAGAGAGAGAGAGAGAGAGAGAGAGAGAGAGAGAGAGAGATTTAAGGAGGAGTAATAGCAAGAATTACTTCCCTTTCTCCTCCATGTTTAGAGAGAGAGATAATTATTATTTTAAGAAAATTACAACACTACCCCTAAACTTTGGTCTTTATTCAGTGCCACCCCCTGTACTTTTCAAAATACCAAAGACACCCCCTAATAATTTAAAAAATTTTAAAATTTAAAATATGTCCCTCCTGTTAGCCATCCCCGTTAAGCGATGGAATGTCCGTTAGTTTTTGTTTAAAATATCCAAAACACCCCCACTCAAGGTGAGTTGGACCATCTTACTCTTTGCAAATCCCTCATGTTGTTAGGTTTTCCATTCTCACCACCGTCGTAGTCTCTGGGAAGAAGCAATCTTGATCTCCATCAAAAAATCGATTCCAAGAGACAAAAACCAGCAGAGAGCTGGTAGAGAAAAGAAGTACCTCACTTTCTCTCTCTATTCTACAGAGTATAGACACGTTCTCTTTCGTCTACTTCGCCAGGATCTTTGAATCTTTTCCTTTAAAGTCAATTAATGGTCGATTACCTTTCAAGGAAATGATCTGAAACCCTAAATTTGGTGTGAGATCTATTTTTATTTTCTTCACAGTAGAAAGAGGTCAAGAAGAGCAGAATTGGGTTTTCCTTTTTTCACTGAATCCCCAATTCTCTGCTGATTTTTTGCTGATATTTTTCTGGTTTGAACCTGAGAGATTGGAAGGGACATGGCGTCAGCGAAGATGGCCCGGTCAAGGGATCGATGGCCTCAGGGAAGTTCTTCATTGGCGGCTGTTTAAAGAATGGACTGCAGCTTAAGTGTTGTGTGCTAATGTGCCTCATAAGGAATTGACGGTGGAGAAGGCACTTTAGAACTGGATTCGTTTTGAAGGGGATCGATTCAAGTTCCTAGTGGTGGTACCATGTTCCCTAACGGTGCTGATGCTTATATTGATGATATCGGTGAGTTGATCAATCTCAAGGATGGATCCATTAGAATAGCCAATGATATAGGTTGGGGTGTTAGGATTTAAAATGTAACGCAAGCGTATGGATTAGTGTAGCTACGGGTCGAACACAGGGAGAACAATCACTTTATTTTTTTTCTTTTAATTATGGAAAGTGAACGATTAATAGTTGTGATCTAATTCTAACTACCGTCCTAAACATATGTATCTAAAATAACATCCTAACCATTTGTCATCTAAGAATTTAAATATGCAAGCCACGGAATTAAAATTAAATAAATAAATAATTGAAAATAAACAACCCACGCAATTAAAAAGCAATGAAGGAAAAAATGATAAAATAAAACTAAAATAAAAGAAAAGGGATAAAGCAAGAGAGAGGCTCACAAGTAGGTTTCTCTACTTAGCCCGAGGGATGCATCATAATATGAGCTTTCCTACTTGATCAGAGAGTCACTCTTACAAGGGTTACTCTACTTGGCTTTAGGGAAAGGGAGGTAATTGAAATAAAAACAATAAAATTATGGTTCTATGGCTAGGAGGGGCAAAGCCAACATATACACTAGTCATGAACTTTAGGGGAAAGAGAAAGTAATAATGTAATGACTGAAATTAAAATCCCAAATTAAGAAAAAAAGATAGTCAAAAGAAGGAATGAGAGGGGGGAGAGAAGACTATTGAAGAAGCCTACCTTCCTGAATCAATGCTTGAATTTGAAAGCTTGGGTGATTTGACATACTCCCAACCCTAAAAACCATATATGAAATAAACAAAATCTGAAATTTCTTGGCCTGGAGAAAACAAATCTTGAAAAAAAACTGAACTTGAAAAAAAAAGATGCTCCACGGCTCGTGATCTTGTCACCTAGCTCTAAGCCTAGAACTATAACTTTAAAAATTACAACTCAATTGCATAAATCATAAACATAAAAGGATGAATAAAAATAAAAGAGTGTTTGCATTAATTGAAATAAAAAGCTATTACAAAAGTGATTAAAGCAAAAATAAAGAAAAACTAAAACTAAAGATAGTGAGAGAGGGAGAGAGAGAAGAGAACTAAGCAGAAACTAGAAAATAAACTAAGGGGAATAATCCTTCTAAGAGGGGGATGGAAGGGGCTTTTATAGGGCTTTGATCTTACCTTCTTCCTTCTACAAGCCTTCTTTAAGAAAAGAAAGAAAATAAAATTAAATTAAATCTTGGTAAAAATCCTCATTCTCTGAGATATTGTGTGAGGAAAGAGAGAATTTGTTTCCAAAATTAACAAATTCTATTCCTTCCTTGCAATATTAACCAATATCTTGCAATCTTGACTAAATCAGAAAGGATTCTCTACATAGCATCTTCAAGATCTTGTGAGGTAGCAAGGAGAGAGAATAATCTTCAGGATTTTGCAGGAAAGAGGATGTGGTACCAATGAGTGGGTCCCACCTTTGGACAAGTTAGTTCAACCTTGGACCGGTTTTTGATTCGCTTTAAGTACTTTCTCTTGTAGACTTGGAAACTAAAAAAAGAAAAATAGAAGTAGTACTATCCAAAGTAGGGCAAAATGTATACTTATATCCCTAAGATTTCATACATTATTGTGCTCATCAAATTCCCCCATACTTAACTTTTGCTCATCCTCGAGCAAGACAAATAAATAAAAAAAATGAAAGAAAAAGCATAGCTCACTTTCGTAGGAATCACGATCACATTTAGCATGTGCAACAAGCCTTTAAACCCCTAAGTTACCCTAGTGGACGAGTTGTGTCTCGTGTGTGTTTGCAGTGAATATATATCCAAAATTCAAATTAATTTAAAAAATTATCATTTAAAGCTTCCAATAACTATAAAACACACACCCTCTTTCAATTAGAGCACATCAACCGAGGAACCCCCACACTTGAACTTTAATACTCCATCTAGATTTAAGAACAATAACACATATCAAATAGGGACCACCCTTGTATCTTCTAAAGCATGACCAATCCTAAGGCAAACCACATTATAAGGTAGGGACCATGAACTAGGGTTTTGGAGCGTTGACCAATCATAAACAACAAGGCATAATAGTATCCTTTTTTTTTTTTTTTGGGTAGAGAACTGATTCTACTCCACTACATTTGGCTTGAATAACATGGTGGAGCAAACACCAGAAACCCAAGTTACTAAGTAGCTTCGCTTTATGTATATGCTAACAAAGACAGTGATGCTAAGTTCTTTTCGGAAGTGTTCATTCC
The DNA here is from genome assembly GCA_022985045.1 of Macadamia tetraphylla. Lineage (NCBI taxonomy): Eukaryota > Viridiplantae > Streptophyta > Magnoliopsida > Proteales > Proteaceae > Macadamia > Macadamia tetraphylla. Next base: position 29,110,608 of record CM040971.1, read on the forward strand.
TAAGAGGTTCGATCAAAACACTCCGATTCATTAGGCACAGTGTTCTGTCTACCTCTTAGAAATTCTATACTTACTTTCTACTTTTTGACCAATTTTCACTTATATTATATATTTTTATACCATGTCAAGAATATGGTCTCAACTCCTAACCTAAGAACAAGGACACCAACTAACAAATGGTCTTACACCTTAAGACAAGTATCTCTAAATCAATTAAGTGAGGTCCCACTTCAAGACATATACTCATTACCATCCTCTCAATAGGGATTATAGTACCAAGATGGGTCCTAGATCTCAAATTTTTTTTTTAGGGTGTGTATAAAGCATCGAAAAACTCTTAAAAGTAACCCCAAGTTCTAAACAATCAAAGCCTCACCCATACTTAAATTGTGCAATGTCCTCAATGCAGAAAAAAAAATGATAAGACAAAAAAACAAGAATGACAAAGGAGAGGAAGTTACCAAATAGGTTCAAATATCATCATAAAGAGGCTCATAGAGAATCATGACCTCTGCATCATGCATTGAAGGCAACTCAAGGAATGGCTTCAGACGGTGTCCATTTACTTTAAAATTTTCCGAGTAGATGGATTCATAACCTCTATGGCACCATGGAGGAATACTGTTTACACAAGGTAAGGACCTTTCTACCAAGAACGAAGTTTTCAAAGAAAGATATACAATCTAGAATTATACAACAAAACTTTATCACTAGGCATAAAAGATTTCCTAATAAGGTACCTATCATGAAAAGCTTTAGTCTTTTTCTTGAAAAGTTTTGCACTATCATATGCATCATTTTACAATTCCTCCAACTTAGATAGTTGGAGACATTTATGAACTCCTGCAGTAAAAAAATCAAAGTTGAATTTCTTAATCACCCAAAAGGCACGATGCTCTAACTCAATAGGAAGGTGGCAAGCTTTCCCAGATACCAAACGGTATGGGGATTGACCATGCATTGTTTTGTAAACAGTCCTGTATGCCTACAAAACATCCAATAGACGGTTGGACCAATCCTTGCGATTTGGGTTAACTATCTTCTCTAGAATCTGTTTGATCTATCTGTTGGACACTTCTACCTGCTCATTGGTTTGGGGGTGGTATGGGGTAGCCAACTTATAAGTAATCTCATACTTCATCACTAAGGCCTCAAAAGGTTTATTATAAAAGTGTTTTCCCCTATCACTAATGATAGCTCTAGGGGTACCAAATGGGAAAAATATTTTTCCTTAAGAATTGAATGACCACCTTATGGTCATTGGTCTTACAAGCATGAGCCTCAATCCATTTTGACACATAGTCCACAGCCAACAAAATATATATCATATCCACATGACTTAGGGAAAGGGCCCATAAAATCTATTCCCCAAACATCAAAAACCTCAACCACGAGGAAATGGTTGAGAGGCATCATGTTCCTTCTACTGATTTTTTCTAAAGATTGACAAAAAGGACAAGCCTTACAATAAGCAAAGGCATCCTTGAAGAGACTGGGCCAATAAAATTCATATTGCAATATCTTGGTCACAGTCTTAGTAGGCCCAAAATGGCCACCACAAGCCTGATCATGGCAAAAGGAAAGAATAGAATGGTGCTCATGATCAGGGATAAATCTTCGGATAATTTGGTCAAGGCATGATTTTAAAATGTAATGATCACCCCAAAAGAAATATTTAACCTGTGAGTGAAAATGGTACTTCTTTTGGGAAGACCAATGGTCCAAGTCTTGCTTGTAACCAAAAGATTTACAATATCTACAAACTAAGGTTCACTAGATGCTGCAAAGAGTTACTCATCAGAAAAATTGCTCGTTAACTAGAGTATCCACAGTCAAAGAATTGGGTAACCGAGACAAATGGTCTGCAACCAAATTTTCACTGCCTTTCTTATCCCTAATTTCTAAGTCAAATTCCTACAAAAGTAAAACCCATATGATAAGACATTTTTTAATATTCTTTTTCTGAATAAGGTATCTAATAGCTGCATGGTCAGTGTAAATAATTACATGAGAACCTACCAGATATTCATGGAACTTTTCTAATGCAAATACAGTAGTTAAAAATTCTTTTTGAGTTGTGGTGTAGTTCAACTGTGCATCATTGAGAGTTCTACTGGCATAATAGATAACACGAGGAAGTTTATCAACTCTCTGCCCTAAGACTGCCCCTATAGCAAAATCAGATGCATTACACATTAATTCAAAGGGCTCAGTCCATAAGGGAGCTTGAATAATGGGGATTGCAGTCAACACCTTCTTTAATTGCTCAAAGCACATGAGGCATTCACTAGAAAATTTGAAGGGTTGCTCTTTAGTCAAAAGATTGGTGAGAGTTGTAGCCATGTGACTGAACTTCTTGATGAACCGATGATAAAACCCTGTATGACTTAAGAAGGAACGAACGTCCTTAACTAACTTGGGAGGTGGTAAATTAGAATTAAGTTCTCCTTAGCTCTATTAACCTTGATCCTTTCTTTGGAAATGACATGACCCAACACTATGCCTTGTGTAACCATGAAATGACATTTCTCCCAATTGAGGACTAAATTAGTTGCTTTGCATCGTTTGAGTACTAAAGAAAGATGATGCAAACAATTAGAAAACGAGGAGCCATGAATAGAAAAATCATCCATAAATACTTCCAAAAGTGCTCCACCATATCAGAGAAAATACTTATCATGCATCTTTGGCATCTTTAGAAATGGTAGGGGCATTACAAATCCCAAAAGACATAAGCCGATAAACAAAGGTTCCATAGGTGCATGTAAAGGTGGTCTTGTGTTGGTCATCTAAAGCAATGGGAATCTGGTTATAGCCGGAATAATCATGAAGAAAATAATAATACTCATGTCTGACTAACCGCTCTAACATTTGATCAATGAAAGCCAAAGGAAAGTGGTTTTTCCAAGTTACCGCATTTAACTTCCTATAGTCAATGCATACACGCCATCCTGTTTGGACATGGGTAGGGATCAACTCATTTTCAGCATTTTGGACTACTGTAACCCTTGACTTCTTTGGCACCACGTGCACTGGACTTACCTACTCACTAACAGAAATAGGGTAGATGATACCATGATCCAAGCAGTTTAGGATCTCTTTCTTGATAGCTTCTTGCATCATAAGATTAGCCCTTCTTTGTGGTTTCCTAGAAGGTTTTGAATCCTCCATGAGATGAATATGATGTTGAATGATTGAGGGGATAATTCCTTTAATGTCTGCCATGGTCCAACCTAAGGCTTCCTTATTTTCTTTTAAAACTTTGATCAACTCTTCCTCTTGACTTGAAGTTAAATCTGAGGCGATAATAACTGGTAGAGTTTGATCTTCTCGTAAGAAGGCATACCTTAAGTTAGAGGGCAATTCTTTCAAATCAAGCTTAGGGGACTCAACAATTGAGGGTTTAGGAAGAGAAATTGATAGAGGACCAATGGGCTCCATGGGTGTATAAAGGCTCCAAACCTCGGAGAAGAAATTTTCAGTATCATCCTCTAATTCTTCCATACACTCTTGGAATTCTGAATCAAAGTTAATGTCAAAAGTTTTAACAATACCATCAGAAAAATCCTCAAGCATATTAACCTCTTCATTAATATCATCAGAAGAAATTGTGGGTTGCTTGCCCAACCTATAGATATTGAACTCCATAGTGTGGTTGCCAAAAGATATCCTTAGTAGATCATTCCGGTAATTGATTAATGCATTGCTGGTAGGGAAATGGTCTTCCAAGAATGATTGTGATCTTATCCCTAGTGGTGAAGGGTTTGGTGTCCAAAACTATAAAATCAATTGGGAAAAAAAATTCTCCTACCTTAAGTAGGACATCTTCGACCATCCCTTTTTGAATCTTGACAGAACGGTCGGCCAATTGGAGAGTGGTCTCTGTGGCTTTCAAATCTCCTAATCTAAATTGTTGATAAACATAATAAGGTAGAAGGTTCACACTTGCACTAAGGTCAAGTAGGGCATGATCAATACTAGTGTTGCCAATGACACAAGAGATGGTGGCACACCTAGGATCCTTATACTCAGCTGCTATAGGTTGTGAGATCATTGAACTGATATTAGCTGCTAAGAACGCCTTTTGGGCACACTTGTGCTGCACTTGTGAGTGCATAAGTCTTTGAGAACTTTAGCATAGGTTGGGATTTAAGTTATAGTATCCAAAAGAGGGATGTTTATCTCTACCTTCTTGAAGACTTCTAATTTTTTTTTTCCATTGAAGCTATCTTCTTCTTATTTATCAAATGGTTAGGATAGGGGACAGGATGAACATAAACACTGTCACAAGTTCTCTCATTAATAGAATCATTTTTTGTGGCTTCCACTAAATCATCCTTTATTTCTTTAGGTCCATCTGGCGAACCTAGAATGGGAGGCACAGTAGTAGCCTCTATAGTCGGAGGATCAACAGAAAGGTTAGATGGTGGAGAAGGAGTGGTACCATTTCGTAGATACTCTCGGCCACTCCGTAGGGCATATACCACATTACACTAGTTGGAGGGCCCTTGGTGTTGTTAACTTTGTACAACATTAAGTTAAGGAGCAGGTAGCCCTTGTGGAGTCAGCACCTGATGTCTAGGATTGGCTCTCGCTGACTAGGTAATTTTCTTTCTCCTTCTCATGCATGATTGTGACAAGTTGGGTGAGTTGCCTCTCCATATTATTGTGGCTTGTCATGAGAAGGGTCATGCTTTTTTCTAGCTCACTAATTCTTACCGTTTCTCCAGTGAATATAAACCCCAAGGGTGATTGATAAGGTGCTTAGAGAGGGGGCCTAGCAAAATTTCACTGAGGACCTAGATTAGGCCGAGGAAAAGAATTAGGTAGTGGTGTAAAATTGGGCCTCTGGGGACTAGGCTGCCCTTAGTTGTGAAAATTGGATGGGCCTCCTTGGTTCTCTCGGCTCCATGAAAAATTAGGGTGATTTCTCCACCCTAGATTGTAAGTGTTGCTAAACGAGTTGTTCGGGTAAAGAGCCTTAACACTTTCATTGCCCCCAGAACTGTTGGGGCATTCTTCCATTACAAGTCCAGGGGAGTGACACCAATTGCACATAGAGACCTGATTTTGAACTTGATGGACTAGAGCATGTGCTTTACGGACAAGGGCTTCTATTCTCTTAATGAGGCTGTCTAAATGGGCCTCCTTGGCTACTATCCCATCGACATAGTACCCTTTACCTCCTATAGTTCTCTCATTTTTTTGAGTTGACTCACATTCTCTTGTCTTTTCAGCTAGGTTAACCAAAAAGTTCCAAGCTTCGTTTTCGTCCGCATAAGCTGTGAAGCATGTAGGACACATAGATTCTAACATCTGCTTGGTATGTAGTCTATCCTTCATAAATTATTTGGCAAATATGCCATTTGTTAATACCATGATGGGGACACTCTTGGAGAAGGTCTTGGAACCTTTCCATGAGTCTAGAAAATGACTTTTGAGGTTTTTGTTGGAACTGCATGATCTCGCTCTTAAGTTTGTTTGTTTTATGCAAGGGAAAATTTTTCTCAAGAACACTACCGTAAATTGATCCCATGTGGTAATGGAATTAGTTGGTAGCCCATATAGCCATCTTTTTGCTCTATCCTTGAGCGAAAAGGTAATGCATCTAAGTTTAACAGCATCATCACTAAGCTGTTGTATCTTAATGAGGACACAAACCTCCTCAAATTCTCTCAGGATCAAATAAGCATCTTCAGAGGATAGCCCATGGAAGTGGGGTAACATAGTGATGAATTGAGTTTTAAGCTCATAGTTGTTCCCCATGGCAACTGTTAATCTAATGCAAGAAGGTTGGGCTGCTATGGCTGGGTAGAATCTATCCTTTAAAGTAGGCCTAGGTTGTTCTGCCATTCTTAAAATAGGTACTTTTACTAAACGATTGGTAGAATCATGGATTCACACACTCATGCAATAGAAAACTACCCACAACTAGAGTAAGACAAGCACAAATAATGGAAAGAAAAACTTTTTTTTTTGGAGCTTACCGGCAAGGATCCGGGGTTGCTCAGGTCAATTCCTGAGGTACTGCTACAAAGCAAAACCTGTCTTTATCATACTGTAAGGCTTGGCGACCTCCACCGATACAACTACTATTGCAAGTTGTTCTTCTCAGGAATTCAATAAAAGAAAAAGAAAAACAAAACAAAACAAACAAAGCACTCTGATTTACCAAAAGAAAGTGAAAAATAACATGGAACTGTCTCCCCGGCAATGTCGCCTAAAACTTGTTAGGATTTAAAATGTAACCGCAAGCGTACTGATCAGTGTAGCTATTGGTCGAATACAGAGAGAACAACCACTTTATATTTTTCTTCTTTTAATAATGTAAAAGTGAACCGATTAATGGTTGTGATCTAATTCTAACTACCATCTTAAACATATGTATCTAAAATAATGTCCTAACCATTCGTCACCTAAGAATTTAAATACACAAGCCATGCAATTAAAATTAAATAAATAAATAACTAAAAATAAACAACCCATGCAATTAAAAAGCAATGAAGGAAAAAATATGCTAAAATAAAACTAAAGGAAAAGAAATGGGATAAAGCTAGAGAGAGGCTCACAAGAAGGTTTCTCTACTTAGCCCGAGGGATGCATCATAATATGAGCTTCTCTACTTGACTAGAGAGTCACTCTTACAAGGGTTACTCTACTTGGCTTTAGGGAAATGGAGGAAATTAAAATAAAAACAATAAAATTATGGTTTTATGGCTAGGAGGGGCAAAGCCAACACTTACACTAGCCATGAACCTTAGGAGAAAGGGAAAGCAATAATGTAATGACTAAAATTAAAATCGTAAATTAAGAAAGAAAGGGTAGTCAGAAGAGGGAATGAGAGTGAGGAGAGAAGACTATTGAAGAAGCCTACCTACTTGAATCAATGCTTAAACTTGAAAGCTTGGGTGATTTGAGATACTACCAACCCTAAAAACTAGATCTAGAATGAACCAAATCTGAAATTTCTAGGTCTGGAGAAAACAAATCTTGAAAAAAAAAACTGAACTTGAAAAAAAACAAAGATGCTCCATGGCTTGTGATCTTGTCACCTTAATCTAAGCCTAGAACTATAACTTTAAAAATTACAACTCAGTTGCATAAATGATAAACATAAAAGATGAATAAAAATAAAAGTGCTAGCATTAATTGAAATAAAAACTATTACAAAAGTGATTAAAACAAAAATAAAGAAGAAATAAAACTAAAGAGAGTGAGAGAGGGAGAGAGAAAAGAGAACTAAGCATAAACTAGAAAAGAAACTAAGGGGAATAATCCTTCTAAGAGGGGGGGTGGAAGGGGCTTTTATAGGGCTTTGGTCTTGCCTCTTTCCTTTTACAAGTCTTTTTTAAGAAAAGAAAGAAAATAAATTCAATTAAATCTTGGTAAAAATCCTCATTCTCTGAGATATTGTGTGAGGAAAGAGAGAATATGTTTCCAAAATTAACAAATTTTACCCTGCAATATTAACCAATATCTTGCAATCTTGACTAAATCAGAAAAGAATCTTTGCAGAGCATCTTCAAGATCTTGTGAGGTGGCAATGAGAGAGAATAATCTTCAGGATTTTGTAGGAGAAAGGATGTAGTACCAATGAGTAGGTCCCACATTTGGACAAGTTAGTTCAAGCTTGGACCGGTTCTTGATTCACTTTAAGCATTTTCTCTTGTAGACTTGAAAACTTAAAAAAAAAAAAAAGAAGTAGTACTATCCAAAGTGGGGCAAAATGTACACTTATATCCCTAAGATTTCACACATTATTTTGCTCATCAAGGGGTAAGTTGTTTCTCTCTCTACATCTCTTTGTATTTTCTCTCTCTAAATGTTAATTGTCTTGATTTTTGTCGACTTGGGTTGACTCTGTTCACATCCCCAAGATCAAATCTCGGGCTGGGTGTCATCTTCTCCAGTACTAGAACTTTTTTTGGAGATCAGAACTTCTCTACAGACATGGTTGAACCAGTTGCGTCTGGTTTGCTACCATCCACACATTCTTCCTTAGCTTTACGTTTTGGCGATGGCATGGCGATGGCGATGGCGATGGCTGTAGCACAAGCTCCCTTCTTGGTTTTGTCAATCAGCCATATGTGAGTGAGTTTAGAAGAAGAGTCAAGGGTAATATGGTCCACTCACATCATATGGGGGTGTTTTGGGCATTTTAAATAAAAACTAACAGACATTCCATCACTTAACAAGGATGGCTAACAGCAGGTACGGATTTGAAAATTTTTAAATTATTAGAGGGTGTCTTTGGTATTTTGAAAAGTATAGGGGGTTGCATTGAATAAAGACCAAAGTTTAAGGGGTGGCATTGTAATTTTCTCTATTATTTTTTTCATCTTCCATTTGAGGGGTTTTTTGGTCATTTGGAATTTTTTTAATTATAGAGATTTAAATATGGAGAGAGAGAGAGAGAGAGAGAGAGATAATTAATTTTTTTTTTCATCTTCCATTTTGAGGGGTTTTTTGGTCATTTGGAAAAAATTTTGGTAAATGTTAATGGTTTTTTTGTCTTTTTGAAAAATTATACCAAAGACAGGGAGTACGCACTTTTTAATAGTAGAGATTTTATTATTATTATTTTTTTCATCTTCCATTTTGAGGGGTGAGAGGATGTATGAGATTTTTTTAAAAGAATTATAGAGATTTAAATATGAGAGAGAGAGAGAGAGAGAGAGAGAGAGAGAGAGAGAGAGAGAGAGATTTAAGGAGGAGTAATAGCAAGAATTACTTCCCCTTTTCTCCTCCACATTAAGAGGGAGAGAGATAATTAACTTTTTTTGTGCTTTTTGGTTATTTGGAAATTTTTTTAAATCTATAAAGTGTTTGGTCTACGAAAATCACACCCAAACTTATAGCTATTATTTTTTCTTGATGCTTTCTCGTAGAGCTTTTATCTCTCCAAACTAAATTTCTTGTATGTGAAAAGAAGATTTGTTTTGCTTTTTATTATTATTTTTGCTATTGTCGATGTAACAAAGGAATATGTTGTTTTCAAAAATTACAAGACAAATCTGAACCATTGTTTTAATAGTTTCTTTAAACAAAATGAGAGAGAGAGAGAGAGAGAGAGAGAGAGAGAGAGAGAGAGAGAGATTTAAGGAGTAATAGCAAGATTTACTTCCCCCTTTCTCCTCCACATTTAGAAAGAGAGAGATAATTGTTATTTTTTTCCATCTTCCATTTTAAGGGGTTTTTTGGTCATTTGAAATTTTTTAATTTTAGAGATTTAAATATGAGAGAGAGAGAGAGAGAGAGAGAGAGAGAGAGAGAGAGATAATAAATTATTTTTTCATCTTCCATTTTGAGGGGCTTTTTGGTCATTTGAAAATGTTTTTTGTGTTTTTTGGTCATTTGAAATTTTTTTTTGGTAGATGTCAATGGTTTCTTTGTCTTTTTGAAAAAGTATACCAAAGATAGGGAGTACGTACTTTTTAATAGTAGTATGATAGTATGATATATATATATATATATATTTATCTTATATATATATATATATATATATTCACCCTTCTCTTGATGGTTATCCATTATAAACTGGTTTAATTATTCTATTTCACTAAGGTTATTCTCCTCGTAACCATACATGGTGATAATAATGTGACATAGTAAAGACAAAACTTTTTTGTATGATTTATAAGACAAAAATATTAAACGAAGTCAAATTTTGATTATCCAAAATATCCCATATTGTTCGGAGATTCAGACAAAAGGGTTTTCTCAAAGGGTAAAACCGTCATAATCTCAGGCTTGATGTAACAGCGTACCTTCCTTATGTATATATATAATATATTCTTTTTTCTTTTTTTAGTAAGAATCAATTCCTTTAAATAGAAGACATGAGTTACAAAAGGTTTCAATGCTTAGAACAAGAAACCAAGGACTGGAAATATGGCAAACCTATTGCACATGTTATTAACGGGGCCTACTAAGGTAGAGGATGGGTAAAACCAATAACTTCCCAAGACATACAATTGTAAACACAATTTTCATTAACATGTGCAAATTTCTCTTTCTAGGAAGAGATAGAGCCATAATGGACACAAGAGCAGCTCATGCCAAACACGGAGTATCACAGTATGCAGGCGGCTCAACGCATGCCATATACAGAATATCACAGCATATATACAGTCCAACGGATAACCAATTAATATGGCCTAGAGATATATGGAGAACCAAAGGACCCATAACCTAACACATGCCAACCAACTAAACCATGCTATAATAAAAAAAAGCCAAAACAAAACTGACTAAAGTAATAAAACATACCACATAGCATGCGTCAGCCACTTGAAGAACCCATGCTGGACAACATTGGCAGACCAATATAAAAATAATAATAAAAAGGTGTTGGCCATCCTTATGTATATATATTCATGCACTCACTTGGTAGTCCTTTATTTTGTTAATGCATTATTCTGCATATCAAACTCCATGACTAGGATGAACTTGATATATCAACAAGAGATCTTGAGTATACTTGTCCACAAAAATTGGGACCTATCTGAACTACCACGGGATAGCTATTTAGGGGCTACCTTAGTAAATGTCCAAGGTCTTTTGTTTGTCTTAATGAAAAATTACTCTACAAAGTGAGACAATGATCGTTGTCATGAATGAATCAAAATAAAACCCTAACTACAAGATAATGGTAAGAGATGAGTCGAACCCACAAAGAATTGAAAGGCTAAATTTACAGAAATTGATGTGAATGTTGTTTTAAATATTAAATTTCAAAATTAAGACTAAATTGACAACTATTTTTTTTTTTTTTTGCTAAAAGGTCATGTATATTAAGAAGAGAGGGAAAATATTGTACAATGAACCCGAAATACCGGGAAAAAAATAAGAAAATAGAAACTACCAATGAAGTCCCAGAAAACTCTTCCCCACCTTCAGCATTGCCATCAGCAGGGAGGAGGACCAGGCATCAAGAAGATAGAGACATCCTAGTAGAATCTATAACGCGACCTGCCCATCGCATCATCCCGAAAATACTGTATTATCTCCGAAGGCCACATCAAAATTGTAGAAGATTCCTCCTTCTTGGCAGCCGTATTTGCTAGAAAATCTGTTGTGGGATTAGCTTCCGATAGCAATGAGTAATTTTCCAGCAGATACTCTTCAGGAAAGAGAGAAGAGAGGCCCACCTCTACCACACAAACCACGGCACCAAACCCCTTTGCACCATCATAACCACTGATACCGAATCGCATTCGATCCACAAAGACTTACAATTCATCTCTCTCGCTCTTTCGATACCTTCAATCAAAGCATAAAATTCAGTTTGGAAGCTAGATGCATTTCCTAAGAAAGAGCTGTAGTACAAGACCATCTGTGCAGTACTGTCCCTTATAATTCCACCAGCCCCTACTCTTCCTTGGTTGCCCAGAGATGAACCATCACAATTTAATTTCCACCATCCTTCATCTGGAGGCAGCCAAAATATCTCCCGCACTCCCTTAACATGCCTTTTTGGGGCCGTGACAGCATCGTTGCAGGTCTAGGCACATTTTTATTCTATCTAACTTTCTTGGACCACGCCTTTGTATCTCATCCATGATGCCTTTGACGATCTGAGAAAAGGAACGGCTTACCCCCTTGAATCTCCTTGAGTTCCTCTCCATCCATATGACATATGGGATTAAATCAAATCCGCCATCCACATCTGAGCCAGACCTATAGCGCTAGAGTTTTGAGACCACCACTATACTAGCTCTGACAAATCTACCACTGCGTTTGCCAACGAAGCCGAAAAACCTCGGCGAAGGATCTCCATACAAAGACAGCACCCTCACACTCCAAGAAAAGATGGGACAATGACTCCTCCACCTTGTTGCAATCTCACATTTGGAGGCAAGGGGGACCCCTTTCCTTTTCACCTTGTCATCACAGGGCAGTTTACCATGCATAAGCTTCCAACCAAACACCGATTGACGAGGTAGTAGGTCAGCCCCCCACACAACCTTCGCCCAGCTCTCCTCTGGTTTTCTTTTCCTTAGAGCCTCCCAAGCCGATTTGGTGGTGAAATTACCTAACGAAGAGCGGGACCAACAACATTTATCTTTTTGCTCCAATGGTAATGAATATGTTTGATCTCCCTGACAATACCTTTTAAGAACTCCGAAAAGGCTCGAGGAAGAGACCACTGGCCATCCACAATAAATTCTGGTACTTTACATGAGTTATTATGGAAATGACAGGGAGGGAGGGGAGATCGCTCTACAATTGACAAAGGGCCCAGCCATGTCCTCACCATTCCCCACCATCCAGCGCCCAGAAGAAGAGAAAACTTCCACATCTTTGAGATGCCTTTTAGAATCGAGGACAACTTATACTCCTTCTTGAGATCACCACCTTCGTCCATGAACCTTGCTCTCAAGAACTTGCTAAAAGCTGTCTCTTCATGTTTCATCTGCCACACAAGTTTACTAATCCCCACACAATTTACCTCCCTAAGTCTTCTGATTCCTAGGCCCCCTTCAGCCTTGGGTCTACACACATCCTCCCACTTAACCGATATTTTCTTCATTGTGTCAATCTCCCCTGACCATAGGAAGTTTCGGATCCATCACTCTACTACTTTTATCACCGACTTGGGCCACCAATAAATTGAAAAGTTATGGATAGGCATACTTGAGATGATAGACCGAATCAGTTCAGCCCTACCTGCCACGGACAGCAGTTTGCCCTTCCATCCTTGCAAACGAGCCTTGATCTTGTCCATCAAGGGGAGAAGCCTATCTTTTTTTACAGCTCTTTTGAAAATTTCCACCCCAAGATACTTTGTAGGCAGCGCACAAATTGGGATTCCAATCAAGTCTGCGATAAACCTCTTCCTGTGGGGGGCAACTTTGCCAAAGAAAATTTTGCTCTTGTCTAGATTGAATTTTTGACCGAGTAAAGTTGATATTTGTGGAGGAAGTCACGCAGACATTTAAAATGTTTGGCAGCGGCGTTTATGAATATAAAAATATCATCAGCAAAGAGCTGGTGACTAGGAACCACAGCCCCTCTCGGCCCAGGGAGAGCCTTTATTTTCCCCCTCCTTCAATAAACCATTCAAACCCCTACATAGAACTTCCTCTGCTAAGATGAATAACATAGGGGAAATTGGATCTTCTTGCCTCAAACCCCGCTCCACACCGAAGAAGCCAACTGGACCACCATTAAACAAAATAGAAATTCTAGAAGAAATCAAAATCTCATGAATCCAGCTCAACCATACATCTGAGAAGCCAAACTTCTTCAACACCGCAAAGAGGAAGTTCCATGACAATGTGTCGTAGGCATTTTGCACATCCACCTTGATACCCATACCATCGCCCCTAACAGAGGTGTGTAACAAGTTTGCCAGCTCTGATGCCAAGCCAATGTTTGCTGAAATTATATTGCCCTTTTGGAACACCCTTGTTCTTCTGACATCAAGCGAGGGAGGAGACAAGAAAGCCGCTCAGCCATTATTTTTTATAGCAACTTACAAAAGAAGTTTGCCATACAGATGGGGCGAAACTTATCCAAAGATGCTGCCCCTTCCACCTTCGGGATTAAAGCCACCAAACTATTGTTCACCCCATTGGGCAGCTTACCACCTCTGAAAAAGGCATGCACAACCTCACAAAAATCAATGCCAACAATTTTCCAACACTTCTTGAAGAAGGCTCCAAGGAAACCGTCAGGGCCCGGCGAGCTCTCTGGATCAAGACTCCAAACCACCCTCTTTATTTCATCCATCTCAGGGATAACTTCTAAAGCCAATGAGTCTTCTCTATTCACCTCCTGGGGGATGACCTGAAGCAGTTCCGAATAAGTTTCACATTGATTGGCCTTGTGGAAGTCTTGAAAATAATTCAAGATATATTCTACCAACTGCCCCTGCTCTGAAACAACCAATCCATCTTGTTTCTTCAGCGATAGAATATAGTTTTTGGCATGTCGCACCTTCACTGATAATTGAAAAAATTTGAATTCCTATCACCTAATTTAGCCCACTTACAGCGAGCATTCTCTGCCCAAAGTTTCTCATGTAATTCCACAGCTTTCAAGAGCTTTGTTTTAGCCTCTGCTTCCTTAGAAAATAATTCATCCGTCATACCAACCTGGTCAATGGACCGCTGCACTTCCACCACCTCATCAGTTGCTTCCTTTAGGGCCAAATCAGCATTTGGAAAAGTCTGTCTCGCCCACCTCTTAAGCGCACCCTTCACAGCCTTTAATTTCTGGACAAGCCTTCCTATTGGGCCACCCCTTACTTCCCTAAGCCACACCTCCCTCACGAGCTCCTCTAAAGACCCTTCATCCATCCAAAAATGATGGAAACGGAAAGGGGCATTCCTAGGCTTAGGGGCTGCCGCTGAAGAGATTAAAATAGGGGCATGGTCCAACACTGACCGATGGAGGACTTGTTGAGTGCAATCACCAAAAACATCTAACCAACGAGCATTGAAGAAACTTCGATTGAGCACTGCTGCCATATGACATGTACGTTTGTTATTCGTCCAGGTGAATTTGGATCCCTGAGAAGGGGTTCTAATCAATTCACATGCATCCACCATCCCTGACCTTTTGGGTCTCGATGAAACTCGCACAACACCCTGAGTCACCACCGCGATAGTCGTCCTCAAGCGGCATCGCGATTGGTTCATCATTAGAGTGAAGCCCCGGCTGGTTTGGTGCTCCTCCATCATCCGCATCAAGTTGGTATGGATCTGACTCCATCTCAGAACCTAAATCTGAACCAGACTGGTCCACATCATCCTCAGTCGAATCTGAGTCATCATCCAAGAATCCATATTGGATTCCTCTCCTTCCTGCGCTAACTCCTTTGGAGATGTTTCCATGCTACCCACCTCCTTATCCTGTGATAATCTTTGCTTACCCACAGGATTGTGATTTGAAGCAATCAAATCAATTAAGATCTCTCCCCTCTCCATAGAAGTTAACTGAGAGGAGCTAATGTTGGTAGGCATAGGTTCAATCCCTCCCCCTTCAGCGTTTTGAAACGGCTGCTGAACATTTGAATTTTTTGGCACTAAATCTTGGTCAAATCTTTCCATAGAAGTACCATTTTGACCTAGCGAGTCACCACTGTCGACTCTATCTTCTTCATACACCGCTCCAGGAAGCCCTGTCTTGTCCAGAGAATTCTGCTTCTCATCAGGTGCCTTCTTTTCAGGGCATGCATGCACCTAATGCCCCAGCTTTTTGCAGAAGCCGCATTGCCCCAGAGAGTCCTTGTAGAGCACCTGCTGCTTAAACCAGAATAAATTCTCAGTTCCAGGTTGCCTATGTTTGACCTGAATTTCTTCAAGCCTTGGCTCCCCCACCTCCATCTCAACTAGGACTTGGGCATAGTTCCCATATAGAACATTTTTGGTGCGGTGATCAAGTGCAACTGGCCACCCTATCGCCTTGGCCATCATTAATAGAACATTCTCATGCCAATATTCTAAAGGCAGATCAGGAAACCGCACCCAAACTAGGGCCTTGTTGATTTGTTTTTGCATGGATACTAAAATCTGGATGCCATCTTTGAAAGCGAACATACTGCCTTCCAAACTTTACAGGGCTTTGCCTCCACATCAGAGTGATATCCCCTTCAGAATCGAACTGGAATATGGTGAAACCTTTCCCCATAGGCACCATCTTCATCTTTCCTTTCAATTTCCAAATCTCCCTGGCTTCTCTGTGAACATCATCCAGTGAGATAAAACGAAAATTGATACGACAAATCAGGGCAAATTTGTACTTGTTTAAGCAATCCTCATACTCCTCCTGAGGTATTATCACTTTCGTTGAGTTTCCGGCATGAAAGGGCTTAGGTAGATCATCCACCATTGGCAAAACTGTATCTACAACCTTGGCAAACGATTTTTAGGGATGATTCCCACCCAGGATCCCTTTGTCCAAAGCAACCTCTTCCGATCCAACTATGGAGGCATATGATTTCCTTGCCACCCCTGTAATGGCTGCAGAACCACTTCCCCCCTCCTCCATAATGTCGCCAGTGGACACTGCTGGCACCAAGGAAGGGTGAGCCTTCCAAAGATCCGTTAGGAGTTGTCTTCCCCTTTCCAGTGCTAGTCCACCTCCAGGGTCATCTCTAGGATTTATTTCCGCCATCAGTCCCAACAGTCTTCCAGTCACATTCAAATTGACGACTAATTAACAAAACTGAGGGCCCTGTTTGATAACGTTTCTGCCGTTTCTGTTTCAAGAAATGGCAGAAATATAAATTTCCGTTTCTAGAAGCAGAAACGGAATTGAAGGTGTTTGATAATTCATGTTTTTAGAAGTCGATAGTAACCAATGAAAGAATGGCCACAAGTCGTTTCTAGAAACGCGAAACAAGTTCAACTTGTTTCTCCTGGGTCGTTTCTTGAACCATAAATAAGTAAAAATTTCTATTTCTATTTCTAAAAATAGGTGAAACGGAACAGTTTTATCAAATGCTTTTACTCCGTTCTGGTTTCGAAACGAACGCGTAAACGCTGCTTCTTGAAACGTTATCAAACGGGCCCTGAGAATTTATGAGAAGAACAACCTTTAAGTTTCAAATCCCCATTGACATAATTATTTAACTCTGGTGCATACTCCGGTTCATTCAAACTACAAATTTAATGCAACCACAAAATGATAATTCTGGTTCATTCTAGGTATAACATATCTTGTCAATCACTATCGTCTTTTATATACGCTTAGCACATTTAGTTCGGTCAGTTAAAGGCTATTATCGATACAACAGAAATTTTTTGACAAAAACTATTTTTTAAATAGAAAATATAATCACATGAGCTCATGGACCATAACGTGATCCCAAGGCTGGGAGGAATGGGCACACGTCTCGAGGTCACCCCGACCGTGAGATCACTCTATGGTCCATGGGCTCTATGGAGAGGATCCGGATCCATTCGGTGTGAGAGAGAAATGTTACATGGGAGAAAAAGAGGGAGAAATTTTAGGAGAGGGAGGAAAAATAAGGAGACCAGATCCTCTCATGGACCATGACCTCCTGCAACAATCACACACCATTCAAGGAATGCGGGGTTCCACCTTTGGGTTTGAGGCCCACACTCAACGAATAGTGTGAGATTGTTGCAGGAGGTCATGGTCCAAGAGAGAATCCGGTCTATAACCCTACCATAGGTGGCATAAATTGTAGAACCAATAAGAAGAAAATATGAATAGATTTACATAGAATTAATACAAAATAGAATCTTAGACCTTCTATAGTAACTTCTCCTTGTATGTTATACTTTTCTTGCCTTATTTTCATCCTTCTATATATATTAGTGCATCACAACCATTGATGATTATTGACAAGTTTGTGCCAAAGTTTGAGGGCAAGGATCTTATACAGTGGTTGATTTTCCAAAAGAGAAAAAATTGATAAATATGATTTGGTATTTAATTTTTTTCCCTATATATGACTGAAAATTAATATGCCAAATTTGGGTGACAAAGAGAATATAAATAATAGAATTTCAGCCAATTAAAAAGATATAGAAGAAGACTCAAAATACCATCTAGCAAGATAGCAGAAGAGAAATGGCAGCTTCAATGAGATCGTTCTTCTATGCAATTCTCATCCTCAATCTCCTTGGGGAGGGTCAGTAGTTCCCCTTATTTTGATCAATTTTGTTAGTAGAAAAGTTATTATAATTTTTTTTTTCCTTATTGTTTGGTCTTGGTTGTTGATTTGAAAACTACAGGTTTGTGCCAATGCAGCTTGAAAAGCCTCACAGTTTCACAAGATAAAACTGGGAAA
Organism: Macadamia tetraphylla; assembly: GCA_022985045.1. Lineage (NCBI taxonomy): Eukaryota > Viridiplantae > Streptophyta > Magnoliopsida > Proteales > Proteaceae > Macadamia > Macadamia tetraphylla. Next base: position 29,128,375 of record CM040971.1, read on the forward strand.
ATGGTAGGAGGGGAAGCTGAGTATGAGGTGACAGTGAGTAACACCTGCTCTTGCACCCAAACTAGTGTGACATTGAGCTGTCCAGGATTTTCTGCAGTGAAAAGCATCGACACTTCAGTCTTAACAGTGAATGGGAATACATGCACACTTACACAGCCCTTGTATGGTTCCAAATCAGTTAGTTTCAAATATGCATCGGGCACTCCCTTTACCTTTACTCTGGCCAGCTCCCAGATTGCCTGCTCTTGATCACTTTTTGTGAAATAAGATAATAAGGAAAGGCAAGATAAATTTTGTTATCATTGTCTTTTCATCCTCCTCTGATGATGAATAAAGAAAAGAGTTTTGCAAATGTGATCCATATTAAGAGTATCAAAGTTTACATCTTATTAATGAATTTAGTTCATACAACGGCTGGTCATCTAGACCATGGATTTAGTAATTGATATTGGCCAATCCGTATCGGTATTGACAGAGACTGATATCGATTCCTAAGCAATTTGGGTTGGGTATCAGTACTGCATGGATCAAGGGCAAAATTGTAAATAAATAAAATCGGAGTAAAATTGTCTAATCTAGGTTGATTCAGATTGGTATCGGATCAGTATTAGCTGAGAATAAATAGTTAATGTGATGATGTTATTTGGAGAATATATTTTTATCCTTCAAAGTGCGAGTAGGGGATGAGAGGGAGGCTGATGGTGGGGACGAGGTTGTGGGACAAGTAACGGTGTCAATTCGGTATAGTATCGGTATTTGGTATGGTATCAGTATGGTGCAAGCCATATATACACATATTGATACCGTACTGAATAGTGATTCGGTACAAGAAGTTCATACCGATACTATACTGAATTTGCTCGGTTTGGTATTTGGTGCTGGCATTTGGTATGGTATCAGTATGGTATGGTGTGTTTTTAAGTGATATCCCATTCCGATACCTTATCGAATTGTGTCTCAAACTCTTGATACAAGAACCTCATACTGATACTTATTTTGGGTTATATCTACTTGACTTTAATCAAGTAAATAGGAAGATCGTTTTAATTCGGAAGATCCATAACTAACTCAAACCCTAGTTCTATAGAGTGATATTTTATTTTTGGGTCTTAGAGCTTACTCTGGATGACGATTCTCTATTTCTTTCTCTCCTTCCCTTCCAACAACAAGGGGTCATGAAAATCCAATGTTCTCACAGTGGTGACTTCACTAAGGACTATCAAACTTCTGATAATCATTTGATTTTCTTGTTGTGTATTCTTTGTTAAATATTTTTTACATGTTTATATATTATATGGTTGCAGCATTTTACGGTCTGATCTATGCATCTTAAAGGACAAATTTTATTTGAAGAGGGTTGAAATCATCTTTTAAAAAATGTCAAAACAATACACCTTCTAGGGGTATTAACTGGTCGGTTTATTCAAAACCAAGATCAAAACCGGTTGATTATCAATTGCTCAGTCATCCGTCTTAATTAGTTTGGTTTAATCAGTCTTTATCGTTCCTTAATCGGTCGGTTAAGTTATTTTTTCCTATATGTTGGCTAATTAGTTTAAATGGTGGATATTTCCACCTATTAATCCAAAATTTGTGACCATCCATTTTATAGGTGTCAAAAATGAGACCAGACGATTGTACTAATCGGAACAAACCAAAATTGGCCAACCAAACTCTTTATCATTTCTGTATTGATTTTGGTTTTCTAGAAACTGTTAAGACCGAAACCCACTTGACCATTTATTTGATCGATAAAAAAACCGAAGCCCGAAAATCAATAGAATTTACTAATTTTTGTTTAATATATTTTTTTCTTTTTACATATGAAAAACAGGATCAGAATGATAAGGAACAATTAAATTTAAAATAATAATAACAAAAAAAGAAAAAGACCAAATCCAACATCATCCATAACTATTGCTTTTGGCTTGAATTTTGGTGTTGAGGGCAATAAATGTAATTTAGTCGTTGCCAAATAATAATAATAATAATAATAAATTTTATTTTGTGTTTATAAATACAAGAATTCATGCCTTCTTAAAATATATATAAATATATATATATATATATATCATACTATTATATAAAAGCACGTGACACGTCTCTTCCTCCACTTTCTCAAACTCAAATTGTCTTCCTCTCATTATCATGTCACGTTTTGAAACACTTTAGTATTGTCCATCTCTTCCTCCCACTTCACGTTTTGAAATTCTATAGGCTTGTCCATCTCTCTTTTCCATTTCCTTTTTCTTCTCAAACTCCTCCCTCCCAGTTTCTTTTTTTCTATTGTTAACAATGTGAGATTTTCACTACTTATTATAGGGATGAAGGGTGACCAAGCATCGATCATCGTAGGTGCCATTGTCTTTGTTAAAGAATTAGAGCAGCTGTTGCAGTCACTTGATTCTCAAAAGAGAATGAGCAAATCAGAAAGCTAAGGCTCTCTTTGGTTTGATTTATATTTGTATTTATTTGACTTATTTCTATTTTTACAAGTGTTTGGTATAATTTATAGCACTTATTTCTTTTTATTAAAAATTAGAATAAATCACAAATCACAAATTACTCTTAAGCTATTTGTGATTTGTGGCAACAAATCATTTATGTTGATTTTTGCGCTACCTTAAATGAGCATGTCTCCTAAACTACTCAAAATCAAAGGTAAATATGTAACTTCAGTATGTTTTATACTTTTCCAATAAAAAACCCCAAATGCTATCATCTCTCGCTCGAAGTTCAAAGTTGAAGGTGAAACCTAAAACCTATTTTCTCATTATATAATCTATTTTATAAATAGTGACCAAATGAATACTATTTGTGGTCCATAATTTATTGTCACAAATAATTTTTAAAAATAGTTAATAAATACAAATAGAAATCCTACCAAAGAGAGCCTAAGGTAATCCACCACCACTCAAGAGTCCACCATACCAGTCAATGGGTTCTTCACATCGCTGCAATATAGGAGTGACTCGTCATGATCGGCCAATTCCCAATCGAGTGTCGTCTCTGTTTCCAAAAGGTATTGAGTATTGACTGCCCCTTATTTCCTCTTTTTCCCATTATTTTTCCTCAATCTGTGTTTTCTGTGTACATTGCAAATTGCAAACCAATTGACATATGATCTGTAAAGAGCTATATGTTTATGCTAAGGTTTATTAATTTTAAGTTTAGGCACTTAAGTTTATAGGAATTGTTAACATTGCTACTACCCCATGTAGTTAAGAAGATAAAGGTTTTCGAAGTTGGTTACAACATACAAGTGATTTTTTCTTTTTCCTTGCTAACTTAATTATTTACTATCATGTGATTCAACGCAACTGACTCGGCCACATGTTAGCTGTTACATTCATTGTTTGGTTCTGTGTCCACTTGAAACTCTGTTTGGTCATTTACTTTCCTTAATGACATGCACATGTCATTGTTATTTCCCCATATTATGGATGAATAATGGCGTTAATGTTAATATAGGATCTCATTGCAACTCCCATCTCATGTGCTATCTCATTCATGGAGGATTAGTATTATTCATGTTGTCTTTCCCCTCCTTTTTGACATACGAAAGCATTGATTCATGTTAGTTGGTCTATTCGTTGTCAATTCTCAAGTGTACCTCTCTTGATTAGCATGCACTGGCCTATTTTCTGCGGATGAATAATCCATCAAGCTTAACCTTGTAGTAGTCCATTATTAGTGTCCTAGGATCTTTCAAGGCTTAATCCGCTTTTGGTGAAATTTTTTTGAGTAAAGTTAACCCTGATCAGTATCGTTAATTACACTGATGCGGAATTGGTATTGAAATATGGATTAAATAAAAGATAAATATAATATTCGTTACAGGGTCTAAGGAGGGGCAGATTTATGCAACCTTAATCCCACTTCGTGGAGAGGTTGTTTCCTTGATTTAAATCCAATATCACAAGTTGCAATAGAGCAACTTCACCATTGCGTCGACGTCTGCCCTCCATATGGACTCTATCTATGCAATGGCTAAAATTGCATTTCAACCCTTCATTCATTTTATTGACCAGATATGTAAGGGAAGAAATCCAATTAATGAAAGGCCATATAATTGAACTAGGACATGCATGACATTTGACCTATAGATGTTCTATCTAATCAACAGTTAATTCCACATGCAAGGCAACTCAAAATGCACAAATTGCTAACAAACAATTTTTGCATCTCATAGTGAAACTTAGTCGATCACTTGTATCTTTCTTGGATGTCAATAATTGGAATGGAGCTTTTCGTGAGTCTTATGATGCTAATGTGAGATTCAGTAAATTGAACTCTCTATATGTTTTCATTAAAATCATGATTTTTTTTTTCTATATTTTTAATAAGTTCTACATGTTGCAGTTCCCAGCAAGATGTAGTGGAGACATTCTCTCGTTCCTTTGAGATGTGTGTTTGAGGTTGGGATGTTAGTAGTATTATGTGTTCTTATAACCTTGTTTAATAGCATCCCTACATGTGCTGATCCAAAGCTTCTGAAAGAGACCATAAGAGGAGAGTAGGAACTTTATGGGTAAAAAAATTGTTTCTTCCCAATTAGAATATATTTTTTTCCTCTCTTAGTGTTCTAATCAAATCACAAGCTTTTCGGAATTTGAAAGAATGGAGAAAGGAGAGAGAATCTCTCCAGCAGGCGAGAAACGCTTTGGGCACGCCCAAGATCCCGACAGTGATCAGAGAAACAATGGTCGACAGGCCTTGATTACTGATTTCATGAGGCCTACCTTGCAACCCACGGTGGTGGAGAGACTGCAGTGCCACCACCAAGGCCCTCCTTCTCATCGGTGGTGGGAAGATGATTGCCAGAGGTGGATGATCTCCCCGATCCTATCCACACTGGATCCTTAACCAAGGTGGTTATTCCTCAAGAGGCATATGAGGAGCGACTGGAGCGGTTTTGTTTTGCCTTAATCGGTAGAGCGAACTTTAGATTCATATCAATGGATTTATAAGAAAGGAGGCAGCAAATTCATGGAATCTGGAAGGAAAGGTGGCTCTATCGGCAATGGGGAAAGGATTTATCCTTTTTCAATTTCAACTAGAAGCAGACATGACCATGATATGGCGCAGAAGCTCTATCAAGGTTGGAGGGCAACATGTCAAATTCCAAAAATGGAGACAGGATTTCAATATACATGAAACGCAGATTGATAAGAAAATGGTCTGGATCAGATTTCCTGATCTTCCTTTAGAATACTGGCACGAGAAAATTATCCTTACTATGGCTAAGGCAACAGGTCGTCCCATGGCCATCGACAAGCCCACTCGAGCAGTTACAATGGGAGGTTTTGCAAGAATCCAAGTCAAGATAGAAGTTGGCGCTAGCCGTGTAGATGAGATATATGTTGAGAGAAGGGTACTAGGCTCCCATGAGATCTTCTTGTTCAAACAAGAAGTTATATACGAAGACAGCTTGGGGCTTTGTGGGTTCTGTAAAAAGGCAGGCCATTCAATCTCTGACTGCAGAATTAGGAAATCAGTGGAGGAGAAGAAAAAATCCAAAACACAAGTGACTCCTGGAGCGGTGTATGTAGATGAAGCCGATGAAGAAGCTTCCCATGCCCCTTTTGTCAACAATGGTGATGAGGGCCACCTCGACAATGGTGATGATGCTACCGTTCAGCAGGGAGAGGAGACCGGCGGCAGCCAGGTTACGGACTTAATTGCACCAAATATGGAAATTAATGAGGGAATGGAAATCTCATGATCTCCTTCCTTATCGGGAGAGAATGTGAATTTGAATTCAAATCCACTTCCTAATCAAGAGAATGTGGGGTCCATCGAGATTCTCCTTCCTATCTCAAGTGAGAGACAACAAGATTTGGGGAGTAGCCGTTCCCCTATAACCGAACCTCCTCTAGGTAATGGGCATCTAGCTCTCAGCAACAAGGGGAGATTATCACATGTAACGGATTCGGTATCTAATCCTAGATCATCCCACCAGGAAAATCATGCACCCGAAAATATCATTTCATCTATTCCGTGCACATCACTAGGCGGAGGAGGAGTGGAGCTGCACCATGAAGAGATAGAAATGGCTGATAAACTTGTTGCAGCCGCTAAATCCAAGTTACATTATGCCTGAAGAAACAAGAAAGGGACAGACACTGTGTCGCAGGCCAGAAGGTTTGATCGACTTGCAACTCAAAAAAGTAATTCATGAAGATTCTCTTCTGGAATGTGAGAGGCTTCAAGAAGGCCTCAGCACGGATGGTCCTGAGGAAAATTGTAAGAGATAACGACCCAGACTTTCTCTGCCTGGCTGAACCAATGATTGATGTGAACAAGTCCCAACTCATTACTTCAGCAAATTGGGCTTTGAAGCAAACGTCATCTGTAATACCAGAAGAGAAAAAATTCCAAATCTATGGCTGCTCTGGAAGCGAGTTATTCCTAAACCTTCGATTTTTTTCTAGTTCTGATCAGCAAATTTCAGTTCATGTAGATTGGAAAGGAAAATCTATTATCATTTCATCCGTACACGCTAGCAATTTTAGAGCTATTAGAAGGGAGCTCTGGATGGATCTCGAGGCATTGTCGGTGTTGGCTGAACCATGGGCCGTGGTTGGAGATTTCAATGCCACCCTTGCATCTAATGAAAAGGGGGTCCTGGTACCTTTAACCTCGACTCTACCGCGGAATTTGATGCTATGATAGACTCATGTAAATTAATAAAACTAGCATCTCAGGGGCCAAAGTTCACTTGGACCAATAATAGAAGAAGGGACAATGCCTCTGCAGTTCTCGATAGAGGATTCTGTAATGAGGAATGGTTGAACACCTTCCAGGATTGTTCTCAATTGGTCCTTCCAAGGGATTTTTCTTATCACAATCCAAATCTTGTTCTCTTTGAAGCTTGCCCTAGACCTGCTAATTGTCCTTTCCGCTTTCAAAAGTTTTGGACAGAGCACCCTGATTTTTTGAAGAACATTGCTGATTCATGGAGTCATAACATCTGCAGGCCGCCATCTTATATTCTTGCCCAGAACCTAAAAAGGTTGAGGCCGATCAGTAAAACCTGGGCTAGGGAAAATTTCCAAACTTTGAGATTGAACTGGTCAGAACGAGAGAGGCTTTGGACCATATACAAGCTCAAATTGAGTTGCAGGGAATGGATGACTCCCTCTTTGGGCAAGAAGCCGATGCAAAATCTACCTATTTGGTTGCCATGAAAAATCATGAAAAATTATGGGCTGAAAAGTCAAGGATTAGATGGCTGAAGGAGGGAGATCGTAACTCCAAGTTTTTTCACCTCTACACAAAAATTAAGAGAGCCAAAAACACTACTCGAAGAGTCAAAAAAATTGATGGGTCTATAATTTCTGACAAAGATGATATAGCTTGCTACATGTCCAAATTCTATGAAGATTTTCACAAGGGAGTTCTAATGACAGATCATCTGGATTTGCTCGATGCTATCCCAAGGCTTATTGATGAGGTGGATCTTCTATCTCTGGATTCAATCCCAGGTCCGAATGAGATAAAGCGTGCAGTGTGGGATCTGGACCCTGAGAGTTCACCAGGTCCAGATGGCTATCCTGGCTATTTTTTCGTTGTTGTTGGAATATTATTTCTGGAGATTTTGAAAGAGCAATGGGTGATTTCTTTACTTCAACGATGCCACCGGGTATGAACAACAACTTATTATTCTTAATTCCCAAAATCAACGGGGCTATGTCTCTTGACAAATTTAGGCCTCTCTGCATGGGTAATTTCTTCTATAAAATAATATCTAAAATCCTTGCAACTAGATTGTCCTTCCTCCTCCCTAGACTAATCTCAGAAGAATAGGGAGCTTTTCAGAGAGGGAAACTTATTCATAACAATATTGCCTTCGCGTCGGAGCTGGCGAATATTATGCATTCTGCTACAAGAGGTGGCGGGTTAGGAGCAAAAATTGATATTCAAAAGGCCTTTGACACAATTTCTTGGGATTTTATTCTAAAAGTCCTAAAAAATTTTGGTTTTTCCGATATTTGGCTGAAATGGATTTCCCAAATCCTATCCACTTCCAAAATTTCCATTCTGCTAAATGGAGGCCTAGTTGGCTACTTTGGAGTTGAATGGGGGCTTCATCAAGGTGACCCTCTCCATAGAAAGGAAATCAAAGCCTTAAAAGGCCCTCGAGGTGTGTCTGCTCCTACCCATCTTCTCTTCGCTGATGATATTTTTATTTTCATAAATGCGTCTAGCAATTATGTTAGAAAATTGAAGAATTTTATTAGAAAGTACTAGGAGTTCTTAGGGTAGATAGTGAACTTGGAAAAAGCAAGCTATTCATGGGTCCGATATCTTCTTCAAGGAAACAGGCTATTGTGGAAACAATGGGAATCCCAACATGTAAATTCCCCACAAAGTACCTCGGCATGGAAATTTTCAAAGGTCGAGTAAAAAACCAATATATGATGCCTGCTCTGGACAAGATCAGAGATCATTTATCAGGCTAGAAAGGAAGGCCCTCTCAATGGCTGGTCGAGCTTAGCTAGTTCGACCAGTTATATCAAGCATGCCAGTGCATAATTTCTCAATATATTGGTGGCGTCTTCTATGATCGTGCAAATGGAGAAGTGGATGAGAAATTTTATCTGGATAGGAGACATTGACACTTCAAAGGCTGTGACTATCAAGTGGGATCAGGTTTGCAAGCCTATGGATGAAGAAGGTTTGGGGATCCACAGGATGAGAGACATAAATATTTCCTTGCTTGCTAAGCAAGCATGGAACATAAAGCATGGGGAATCAAATTCATCAAGCTTCTTCAAGGCTCTGTTTTTGTCAAAATGGTAGCCTAAAAAATTTATTAGGCCTTCTTCAATTTGGCCTAGCATCCAAAGAGTGTGGTCTTTCATATCTAGCAGAGAGAGAAGGATAATAGGAAATGGGAAAAAAATCAATCTCTGGAGCGACATTTGGATGGGGGAAGCATCTATAGTGGACGTCTGTGGTAGTGCCCTCTCCCCGCTCATTAATCTCAGGACTAAGGTCTCTGAAATAATCTCGGATGGCAGATGGAAAATTTCTGAAGTTCACTCTGAAGCCCTTAAGAAGGTTTTCTCTAATGCAAAAAAAATTAGAATTCCTCAGGTTGACATAGAAGATCGCTATCTCTGGAGTGGGACCTCCTTTGGCATGTTTTCTTCCTTCTCTGCGTGGAATGAAATAAGAAAGAGAAATCCCAAGATCCCCTGGTTGTCTCTAGTTTGGAACAAATATCTTCAACCTCGGCAATCTGTTTTTGGGAGGCAGTTGATGCATAAAAAACTTCCCACAGATGATAATATTATTCTTAAAGGCATACCCCTGGCATCAAAGTGTTGCCTCTGTGGATTAGATGTTGAATCATTCAACCACATATTTTTATACTGCTCTTTCTCCATGGAAATATGGAAAAAATATTTGGAGTGTTTTGGTATTAACTTGACCTAGGCCTATTGATCTTCATTAGTTATCCCGGTGGTGGGTGAGAAAAAGAAGAACTCTTTCGGTGAAAGATGTTTGGTCCATAGGACTTGTGGTGATTTTGGACAATATTTGGAGGGAAAAAAACATCAAATACCATGATCATATTCATCACTCTTTAGTCCAAATTTTTGAAAAAATTAAGCAGGACATTCAAGACGCCGGGTGTGAGATTTAGGATATCCTTTCAGTCTGAAAAAGAGTTGGATGTTCTTTTTTTCCTACTCTAGTTTTTAGTCTATTGTAATTGGGTTTTTTTTTTTTCCTGCTGATGGCAATGCCGAAGGTGGGGACAAAAATTTCCTTTGATATCTCTGTACCTTTTCCTCATTAATAAAATCACTTGAGCCTTTAGAAAAAAAAAATCACAAGCTTTTCTTATGTTTAGTTATAGTATTAATTGATGGTTTCTTATATAGGTATATTGCCTCTGATTGTGATTCCATTGTTACAATGGTTGAAAATCACAACTGGCTAGGTTTTGGTTATGAAGATGTTGTTGCACAAGCAATAAGAATAGGCATATAATCCTAAATTAACCCTCTTTATACCATAATGAACCCGTACAATCTATTACCAATTTTTTCAACTTAATTTTTTTTTCCAGGATTGGATTTGGATTCTGGAGTCTCTTACACCAATTTAACTGAGGCTGCCACATTAAATGGCAAAGTCAAAGAAGCAAACATGTATAGACAAGGCTTTGAACAATCTTTAAGTTGTTCTTATGAGGCTTGGCTTCTTTGATGGCAGCAGTTATGAGGCTTGGCATCTGTCTGTCAACCCTGCTTTTGTTTAGGACATTTGGTTATTGCATATTTGATTAGGACATTTGGTTGTTATGATTCACAATTGATCTGTCCTAATGGATTGAGCTACGGATGGAAGAGAGGATGGTGCCTGTGAGAGATGCAACGGAGGGGCGGCCACCTGACTGTGGAAAGCAACCTCTGATTACTGAGTATCTCCGACCTAGAACTACACTAGTGCCGATTGGAGTAGGAGAGGGTCGGCCTAAGGAGATCAATGGAGGACATAAGGAGAGGATTTCTGATGATCTGAGCAACCATAGACCTGCTAAGAAGAGGTCCTACTCTACGGTGGTAGGGAAGGCGATTCCAGATGTTGGGCAACTTCCTAAGCCGATCCATGCTGGATCACTCAAAAAATTAATATTCCCCAAGACGCGTACGAGGAGAGGCTCCTGAGGTTCAGATTCGCTCTAATTGGAAGGGTTAATTTTAGATTCATCTCTCTTGATAATATTAGAAAAGAGGCTGAGAAATCATGGAATCTCAAAGGCAATATCAGAATGGCACCCATGGGGAAGGGGTACATCCAGTTTCAATTTGACACTGAGGTGGATATGGCATCAATGTGGAGGAGGAGTTTGACCAAGGTCGGAGGACAGATTATTAGATTTCAACCATGGAGGCCTGATTTTGATGTCCATGCCAATAACCCCTCTACCAAACTCATGTGGATTAGGTTTCGGACCTACCCCTTGAGTATTGGCATGAGAGGATTCTTCTGACCATTGCTAAGGCGGCAGGAAGGCCGGTAGCTTTGGATAAGCGCACACATTCAGCCGTGATGGGCACTTATGCACGTGTTCAAGTTGAGATCGAGATTGGTGCTAAATGCCTTGAAGATTTTTAAGTCGTGAGGATGCAACCAGGCACAATCGAGGCCTTCTGGTTCAAGCAAAGAATTATATATGAGGATGATATGAAGCATTGTGGATTTTGCAGAAAATCTGGGCACACTGAACATGTGTGCAGAGCTAAAAAATCTACTGACGAACATGAAGCACGGCAGCAGCAGGGATCAATACTAGGGGCGGTTTACCCTGAGAACGCTGGTGGTGGATGGCAAGGTGAAGGAGCTTCGGTGAGATCGCAGGGCAGAGATCTCTCCCAATCACCGATTAGGTTTCCTTCCTTATCTGGGAATCAAATCAGGGAGGAGATTAATCAAGATTGGGATTCTAATATGGCTAACGGTCAAATTCATAGTGACCTGCCAAATATGATTGATTCTCAATATGGGAGGAATATCCCTTACATGCCAAGTGGGAATAATCTCTTGAATTTGGATCAGCTTGATGTTAACAATAAGGATGACTCGCTCCATGGGTTTGATGGGCTTGGAAGTGGGTCGCCCAAGGAACTGGGTTATGGAGTGGAAGGTAAGAGGCAGCACTCTATCAATGGCATTGTTCAGAGGCGTGAAGAGCAATTATCGCAAGGAGGGGACGACCTGGTCCAATTAGAAGGAAATAGACAACGAAGGAATGGGGGATAAAGCAACCCACTCGATAGAGGCGGACAGTCATGACCATGGTGCTGGGCTTAGAAGTCTTGGCCGGAGTGATCGCGAGACAGCTCCTGTAAGGGGTGGGTGAAGCGCGGACCGGGACTTCAGGAGAAATTCATTATACTCTACGCTACAACAGGATAATGTGATTACAAATGTTAGCCCCATTCATATGTAGGAAGGTAATGCCATAGTGCCACATCCTAAGGTGGCACATATGGATAAAATGCTATGGGAAAGGGAAGAGGTTGTGTGGGTAATCGCGAGACAGAAAAAGGGAAATAGATGGCTAATACGGAGCAGACTTTGCGTAAGTCTGATCGTATTGCAGAATATAAAAAGTAAATTATGTTAGCCCTCTATTGGAATATCAGGGGGATGAGAAAATCAGCGGCAAAGCTGGCTTTGAGTAACTTATTAAGGGAGAAGAATGTGACCTCTTGTGCATCGCTGAACCCATGTTGGAGGCGGTGAATTTTCCAAAAAAAGTTTTCAGCAAGAGAGGCTTTGATTCGGATTTTATTTACAATGTCAGAGATGATCGGCCCCCTAATCTATGGGTCGCTTGGCGGAGAGGGGTGAGCAAGTCTGTTGTTGTGGCTCCCTCAGACCAGCAGATTTCTATGAAGGTGCAATGGGCAGAGACCCTGTTTCTTTTTCACTGTGGTGCATGCAAAATGTATGTGGGCTGCTCGGAGAGACTTGTGGAATGATTTGGTAAGTGTTAACCCTGGCCCTAACATGCCCTGGATGGTGGTTGGGGATTTTAACGCTACCTTGGCATCTCATGAAAAAAGGGGTCCTGGAGTATTTAACCTGGGGTCAGCTGAGGATTTTGGAGCTATGGTGGATGCTTGCCTTCTTATTAAAATCCCATCTCAAGGTCGAAAATTCACTTGGTCCAATAATGAAGGAGGGGCAATGTTGTTGCTGTTCTGGACTAAAGTTTCTGCAACAACGCCTGGATCTCCACCTTTTTGGATGTCCACTAAGTTGTCCTTCAGAGGGTGGCCTCCAATCACTCCCCGATCCTGGTGGTGTCTGGCTTCAAAAGGCTAAGAAATTGCCGCTTCAGATTTCATCTCTTTTGGACAGAGCACGAGACCTTTTTACACACTGTGAAGAGATCATGGGACGAGGACATCAGAGGTTCCCCCATGGTGGTGTTTGTGGAAAAGTTAAAAAGATTAAAAGGGGTTCTGCGGATATGGGGGAAAAGCAGTTTCCCAAATTTTAACGTTGAGTTGGAGGATGCAAGGAAAGGACTAGAAGACGTGCAACAGGAGATTGAGGAACAAGGCATGTCTGATGAGCTTTTTGCTCGAGAAGCTAACACAAAAACAAGGCAGTTGAAGGCCTTGGAGAATTACGAAAAATTATGGGCTGAAAAAGCTCGTATTAAATGGTGGCTGCAGGGCGATAGATGTTCCAAATTTTTTCACATCTTTGCAAAGATGAGAAGAATTAAAAACTCTATTAGAATGATTAAACAAGAGGATGGCGTGGTTCATGTTGAAAAGACCAAATTGAAGGCTACGTGACCGTTTTATGAAAACTTTCATAAAGATGTCCCTACCCATGATCATATGGAGCTCTTGGAGTGTATTCCTAATTCTTTAGAGGAGGATGAGAGGTCTGGGCTGGATTTGACTCCATCTGATGAAGAAATTAAGGGAGCTATTTGGGACCTCGATTCTGAGAGTGCCCTGGGTCCGAATGGATTTCCAGGTACATTTTATAAGGTATGTTGGGATATCATTGCACAGATGTTTGCAAAGCTATTAATTTCTTTTTCAGAACAGACTACTTGCCTTACGAAATCAATAACATTTTTTTGGTATTGATTCCGAAAGTGGAGGGAGCGATTTCTCTGGATAAATTCCGCCCATTATGCATGGGGAATTTTTTATGCAAAATTATTTCAAAAATCATGGCTTTGAGATTATCGAGAGTGCTGCCCAGTATAATTTCTGAGGAGCAGGGCACCTTTTAGAAAGGAAAAATCATCCACTCCAACATTTGTTTGGCTTCGGAGTTAGCAAATTTGATGTTTTCCACCACCCGGGGGGGGGGGAGGTATGGGTTGAAGATAGATATCCAGAAGGCCTATGATACCATTTCTTGGAAATTTCTATTCCATGTTAGTGTAAATTCGGTTTCTCAAAAAAATGGATTTCCAAGATAAGTCAGCTTCTTCAATCAGCAAAAATCTCGGTTATGTTGAATGGAGGATCGGTTGGGTACTTTGGCATGGAAAGGCGTCTTAGACAAGGGGACCCAATCTCCCCAATGCTTTTTATCATAGATGAAGATGTGTTATGTAGAGGGCTGACTAACTTGGTCGCAAAAAAAGAGGTTGAAAGCTCTGAACGGTCCACGTGGTGCCGCTACTCAAGTGCATAGTCTGTTCGCGGATGACATCTTTATTTTCTCCAATGCCTCAATCAGGTATGTGAAGAATTTAAAATTATTCCTTTCAAAGTATGAGGATTTCTCGGGTCAAAAAATTAATATTGAGAAAAGTAAGATTTTTCTTGGCCCTATTACTGCCCGGAGGAAGTAGGCCATTATTGATGTACTAAAAATTCAAGTTTACAACTTTCCCACCAAATACCTGGGCGTGGAGATTTTCAAAGGAAGGGTGAGAAAGGAGGCCTTGCTTCCGATCTTGGACAAGGTCAAAAGTAGATTGGCAGGGTGGAAAGGAAAGTTACTTTCTATGGCTGGAAGAGTTGAACTTGTGAGATTAGTTATCTTGGGGATGACTAGCCATTCCTATGCTGTTTATTGGTGGCCCTCTACTTTGATTTCCATTATGGAAAGGTGGATGTGCAATTTCATTTGGACATGTGATATCGATTCGGTCAATAAAATCACTATTAAAAGGGATATGTGTTGTAGGCCGAAGGAGGAAGGTGGTTTGGGACTAAGAAGGTTGAGGGATATGAATAAGGCTACTCTGTGTAGTGTAGCATGGAGAATAAAGCATGAAAAGTCATTAGCATACAACTTTCTCAGGGCTAGATTTCTGAAACGAAATGGCTCGCTTAGACCTGGTTACAGGGCGTCATCTATTTGGCCTGGAATAAGAAAGGTGTGGGGCCTCATTGTGGCTAATGAGAGGTGAATGGTAGGAAATGGCAGGAAGATTGATTTTTGGAAGGACATATGGGTTAATGGGTTCTCTGCCCAGGATTTAGTGGAAGACACTGGCGATCAAGGTCCTTTGACGATGATCGCTTCATTACCAGCTTCCAGTGGAACTTGCCTCTAGTCCAATCTTTGATCATGACTGACATTTTTGTCTTGATCAAAGGTATCAAAATTCCACAATATGAATGTGAGGATAGGTGTTTTTGGAAGGGTTCTATGAATGGATCATTTTCTATTAAATCGGCATGGGAGGAGACCCGATTTTGTAACCCAAAAGTGCTATGGTTTTCTATTGTGTTGGGTAAAAACCTTCAGCCTCGAATGTCTTTGTTTGGTTGGCGGCTGATCCATGGAAGGCTGCTTATGGATGATGTGGTTAAAAAAAGAGGTATTTATCTTGCGTCAAAATGTGCTTTGTGTGGTGAGAAGGAAGAATCCTTGGAGCATGTCTTTATACATTGCCCCTTTTCGGTTGAGATATGGATCTTCTTTTGTGGGATTTTTAACGTCAAGTGGGCAAACCCAGGTACAATTTCCAATTTTTTTCAGTGGTGGAAGCGTTGGATGAAGCAGGTTTGATGCAAGGATGTTTGGGAGATGGGATTGGTTATGGTGGCGGATAGCATATGGAGAGAAAGGAACATGAGGCGCCACGATGAAAGGGGGAGGCTGCCCAAGTTTGTGTGTTATTCAGTTCTTGAGGAAATCAAAAATTGCAAGCCTTGTATCAAAGGGACAGTGAGATCAGTGGATGACCTAATATGCTATAGGAATTTGGGGCTTGCCGCTCAGAGCATGCCCTCAAATCAAATTTTAAAGTATTTTGGTGCAAGCCTCATGTGCATTGGATCAAGCTAAATTTTGATGGCAGTTCGATGGGGAACCTAGGTCATGTGGGAGCTGGAGGGTTCTTAGAGATCCTATAGGAAGAGTGCTGGGGACCTATAAAGTATTTATAGGTGTGGTAGGTGTGTTTGAGGCTGAGATGGAGGGTCTCATGGAAGGCTTAATGTGCGGTAAGGACATGGGTATTAATCAGTTATGGGTGGAGTCTAATTCCTTTGCTGTGGTAACACTAATTCAACAAAATAGGATACCATGGTTCGCTGCTCAACGATGGACTTTCTTAAAGCCCTACTTGGACAGGATAAACTGGAAGATAACTCATAACTTCAGAGAGGCAAATGCTATTGCAGATTTCTTAGCTAGAGATGCAACCAAATCTGGGGCTTCAGCGTCAAATGTTGCTCTCCCTGGGCATATTGTAGAGCTTCTTAGCAGAGATGCTAATGGAAGACCAAATTATAGATTCACCAAGTGCGCTTCTCCCTCTCCCTGCTGATGGCAATGCCGAAGGTGGGGATGGCGAAACCGCTGTCTATTTTCTTTGGTTCTTTCATGCTTCGATCTTCTACTTGTATTTGGATCATATTTTTTGAATAAAGTCATCTTTTTAGCAAAAAAAAGAGAGTACTCTTTGTTCAGATGATGTTCAGATGAACATGTTATCTCAACTGAGGCTGCAAGGGAAGGAATTATTTTGCTTGACAATAATACATTGCCTTTGGACCATAAGAAATTCAAGAACATTGCAGTAGTTGGCCCACACGCAAATACTACAACCTCTATGATCGGAACCTATGTAGGTAAGTTAAAAAAGAGTTTAATTTATTCATATAAGAGTTTTTTTTTCTTTTTTTAATCATTCTTATTGTGAAAAAATATATATAGGTGCTCACGCTAAGAATGTTGAGAACTCAAGCCCTTTAAATTGAAATATGTTTTGGATGCAATGATTTACATACAAAGATTTGAAAATGTATCCCCCCCATACACACACATAATTTTAACAATATTTGAAGCTGATAGAGTTGGCTTAAACTGAATCTCTAACATGCATCCTTAGATGTGCTAAAGCACCTTCCTTTTGGCATGACCATGTACTGAATAAATTCATGTGTGGCGAAAATCCTATTTATTAGAAAACAAAATCTGGCGTCTGCTCCTCAAATCTCTCCTATATAAAACTTGAATACAATGACATGAAGTAGATCCCTTTTGAAATGATATTGGTGGTTTTAGTTCCATCCGGCACCTAATCGGGCGGTATTTCGGTATTGGTATTTGGAAATCTCATCCCATCTCATTTATTATTCAGTACCAAAATCAGATTCCACTATCATCCCGCTTATTAATGGACGGTTGGGTACCAGGTTTTACCATAACTGTGAACCATTAGGACAGATCAACTGTGAATCATAACAACCAAATGTCCTAATCGAATATGAGAGAAAATGCAACTTAAGAAAATAAATAAAGTTCAAACTTGATATTGTTTTATTTCACTATTATTTTTGGACTATTTAATATTAAAAAAAAAAAAAAAAAGGAAATCAGATATCAAAATATTAGGAAACCAAATTAACCTTTAATCCAAAGGAAATAAGTTAGACTAAAAAATTATATATGAACAATTATAAAATAAACAAAAGATTACTATAATTAAAACCTAAACAATTACATTAGTTTAATTATTGTTAGTTGCCAACTTTATTTTATAATTTTATTTGTTTACTTTTTGACATTCTTAAATGTGTTTTATTGAATTTTCTCATAGAACTTGATTTTGAACATAATTGACCAGGTTTTTTTGAATATTCATTTTGGTTCAACTTTAATTGTCTATTGGGAACATGAACCAGGTTGGCATTTTAGAAAAAGTAGCATGATTACACAAAGCCTAAATGCCATCAAATCTTCTATGACTCAAATATTAGTTTTGCAAATATTATTAAATTAAATGTAGTTTTTTTTCCCTTACTATTTCATTTCCATATTTTGTTATGAGACTTCTTCCTAATAAAATTTCATATCTCAAATATGTTCTATTTTATTTATTTATTATTATTTTTTTAAAGATAAACAACTCTCTTGAGGAAGAAATTGTTTAAAAGAATTACAAGTAAAAAATTATAGCATTCAAGTTTGTAAGAATTGTTAGACATTTGGAAAATAATTTAGATTACCAACTACAAGAAAAGAAATGAATAAATGAATGTGCAATTTTTGTCCACAAAAATAAACATTAAAAAAATGTGTGATCACACGTGTATTTTTACTAGTATATAGGTCAGCCATCAAGAGAAGGGTGAAACCTCAGATGGGTATATATATATATATATATATATATATACACTAGCAAATTTGCATGTGCAAATGCACGTGTGTACCGATGTGCACTTGCATTGTCAAAATATGAGTCAAACTATACTTGATCCCACATTAAAACTACAATAGAGATTATAATGAGTAAAAATTCAATTTTGATGCTAAGGAATATAGACATATTAAGAACTCGTAGTTTACTATAATAAAAGAATAAATTTTCGTGGTCTAAGTACACAATTCCAATTGTGGTGAATCTCTCTTGAATCGAAGTAACTCTTTGAACATTGTCAATAATTTTTCAATGTTAATTTTTATGTAGGACTAATAGCCATTGTCTCAACCACTGGCTAATTCGCAAAGATATATAAATTTAATGAGTACCAATTCAGTTTAGATGCTCAAAGTTTAGAGATATTTAAAAACCTAGTTTGCTATAACAAAAGAATATTTATATCATACACCTATTCAGTACTATACATTTAAATAACTTCGCACTCTCAAAAAAAAAAAAAAAATCTTTAGCACTCATAAACATCACTTATGAGAAAGAATGTAGAGATGGTTGAGGAATTTTTTTTTTTTTTTGTTCCCCCATTAGATAACATGGAAGAGTTTGTTTGAAAAAGAATTATCACAATGCACAAATTGTTGATCCATTTCAGGGATTCCAACAGAACCCCTTGTGATTTAGTGGAAATGGACTTTGTTGGATTGGTGGGCTTTGGAATGATTTCATTCCAAACCAGAAATGAAGTACTTTAACTTATTGTGTCAAAACTATAGTTTTAAAATTCGGATTGGACTGACAAGATCACCCAAATTGACATTGATCGAGATTGTCCCCAATCATGAGCATCCAACACCGATCCATTGGTAAGGGTAAAATGGTTCAAGATACCATTTTTTTTTATTATAAAAGGGGTAAATGTGTCCGGTATAGTCCGATTCCAACTAATACATGTTTGATCTGGATCAGTTTCAGTTATGATCGATCCCAAGATTTAAAACCTTAACAAAAACATGAAATTTTAGTAACCCCATTCGTATAGTCATTGAAATATCATAATCTTGAAAAAGTGTACTTCTGAAACATAAGCAAACTAAATTGATACATAATAAACCACCATTCTACAATGGCAAGAACTTCATAACTCTAGCCTCACATATCAAGGAGAAGTAATGTTATGTCTTAGCCCAAGTTTCAGTTAGAGAAGTGAGTAGCAATAGGAAAATATCATCTTATATACACATACAAGGTAGAACCCTATTTGGCTAATGAAACCCAATACGTTTAGGAGAGAGAGAGAGAGAGAAGTCCGATATGGTCGTTGGTTTGATTTGCAAGACTCCAAAGAATAAGAAGATAGGGACAGAATAAAAGTGAAGAGAGAGAATGAAGGAGAAGTGTAGCAAAAAGTTTCGTTTCTACACATTTCCTAAAAACTAAAAAATAACTTCGAATAATACATAAGATATTCACTCATTTCCATCTTAAGTTGGGCATCTATCATCTAAAATAGTGTATGCAGTTGATCCCAATATGATGGATTAGGATCCTAATCTCCAACATTGCAGGTTTATCTACAGGAGAGAATATTTTCATAACCAGATCCTCTTGAATCTTCTCTAGGGTATTTCCATTATCAAGAACTTCACATGATAAAGGAGGTTTATGAGAATTCAGTAAAAAGAAAAGGGAAATAGTTAAAAAAAATTAAAAGGAAATGGAAGCCAATGAACAACAACTTGCATCATCTTTGTTCGAAATAATCAAAAAGAAACAAATGAAGAACAAAATAAATTGAGGATTAGATTGAGATTTCCAATAGGCTCTCCATTGTGGCAGAGGTTTGTAGTGGCAATCAACGTCAGTGCAAAGCACTACAACAAAATACACTTGTAGCTATGGATATTTAATTGCAATTTCAAAATCCACAGCTATAAAATGTCCTATAACTATGGTTTTTCCGTGTGTTGTAATAGGAGCTACCTATTGCTGCGATATTTCAAAACCACAGTAACAGAGGACACTATAACTACGGAAACAAAATCGCAACTATAAATTGCAGTAATATGGTATACTTGTTAATGCGGAATTTAGAATCGTAGTAATAGAAATCTTGTAACTACGAAAACGAATCATAATAAAAAATCGCAATAACAGAAAATTTTGTAATTACGGAAATAAAATCACAGTTAGATAAAACATAGTAATATGTGCTACTTATTGCTGCAGTAGTTAAGACCGTAGTAAAAAAAAAATCTTTATTACTGCATAAACGAAACTGCAGTTGAAAAGCGTAGTAATAGAAACCTTGTAACTACGGAAACGAATCGCAATAAAAAACCGCAGTAACAGAAAATCTTGTAACTACAGAAATAAAAGCGTAGTTAGAAAAAACGTTGTAATATGTGCTACTTATTGCTGCAGTAGTTAAGACCGCAGTAAAAAAAAAATCTTTTACTGTGGAAATGAAACTGCAGTTAAAAAGCGCAGTAACAGAAACCTTGTAACTATGGAAACAAATCGCAATAAAAAATCGCAGTAAGAGAAAATCTTGTAACTACAAACTATAGTTAGAAAAAAAAGTAATATGTGCTACTTATTGCTGCAATAGTTAAGATTGCAGTAAAAAAAATATTTTTTTATTACAAAAAAATTGTAGTTAAAAAGCATAGTAATAGAAACCTTGTAACTACAGAAATAAATCGCAATAAAAATCGCAATAACAGAAAATCTTGTAACTAAGGAAATAAAACCACAGTTAGAAAAAACGCAGTAATATCCACTACTTATTGCTGCAGTAGTTAAGACCGCAAAAAAAAAAAAAATCATTGTTACTGTGGAAACAAAACTGTAGTTAAAAAACGCAGCAACAGAAACCTTGAGTCATCGGATCCCGATTGAAAAGTTTAACGGTTTAGATTTAAGATTTTTATTTTCATTGTCCCCTCACGATTTTACATTCTCATCATTCAAGGACATTGAGGGTTCTTATAATGAAATATTTTCATATGGAAATTTGTTTGACTTGATATCAATTACATCAAATCCCGCTTGAAAAATTAAGTGATTTAAATTTAAGATTTTCAATTACTAGTGGTTTGAATCATTTGTTGAGATACATTAGTTATGGAACGATTTAGAGGTTCAGGGTCTAGAGTTTCATTTCTAGGGTTTAGACATTCGTTTATGATTCTGATTACTCACCATTTTTAAAGTACATTACGTAAATAAACTTATGACGACAATATTATGTTCCCAATTTTAATTTTAATAGTGTACATGTTTTTTTAAGATTTTTTTTTTCAAATTTAATTCAATAAAAATAATATATAATAGGGGTGTCAACTGGTCGGTCCGGATCAGTTTGAGTCGGTTTCGGTGTGGGAATGCTGAAACCGAAATCGAATCAATAAGAAAATTTTGATTTTGGTTTGATTTTGGTTTTGGTGCGGCTTGGTTTCGATTTGTCTTTGATTTCTTATATCAGTTTGTAATTGGGTTGGTTTCGGTTTTTTGATATGATATGGATTCGAATTTCCATACAAATGTATGCAAAACTATTCAAATATTAATTTTTTTTTAATGCATAAGCCTAAATTGAATTGAACCAAAACCGACCAAGAATCTAAGTTTCTTAACAGTAGGTGACCTGATATTAGTATCATCGAATCCCACTTGAACAATTAGGTGGTTTTCGATTTTCCATGATTTGAATCCTTTGTTAAGATACATTAGTTTATGGAACAATTAAGACTAGATATTATCTTTTTTATTGTTGAAATTGATAGTATGTGAATTATCAAAAGGCTTACCATGATGATATAATCTTGATTATGTTTACTGAACCACCTTGATAAGGACCTAGGTTATTTTGTGCATATAACTTCTTTGTAAATAATCTAGTACACCTTAGTTAATTCTAGTTGTCTATTAATTTTAAATCTGATCAAGTTTGTGCTAAAATTTCTCAGTTTCTAAATTACAAATTTTCATAAAAAAAAAAAACTATCAAAATTTTCCTCAGTAAAGGTTTTGAATGTAAAATTTTCATTGTGCTTCAATCTTGAAAACAAATCGATTTATATCAATTAACCCGATACTAAAGAACTGATATAAAATGAAATTGTATAGGACCAAGATCAATTAAGGACTAAAGTTTCTTAATAATTTGGTTTCAAACTCTCTCATTCATGAACAAAAACTGAATCACCTTGATTGAAATGAAGCCAAACCGATCATTTTTTTTTTTTCTGGTCACTACAAGAAAGATGGGCTAATAGGGGTGGATTTTAGGGGTAATTTTTTTATCAGCCACAATAAGAAAGACTATTGAGGCGGTTAGTTTTTATCCGCCCCTAAAAATTGGCATTAGGGGCGACTTTTTTATCCATCCCAAAACTTATATAATTAGAGGCGCCTTTTTTCATTTCGGTCTTAAAACTTAGGAATTAAGGGCGGTTTTTTTATAGTTTATCACTAAAGTATACATCATAAAGGTGGTTTATTGGATCTGCTACGATAGCTTTAATTTTTTTATTAAAATATAAGCATAGGGGCGGTTTAGTATCCGCCTCTAAAGTGATCAGCAGGGCTTTTATTTCCACCCCAATAAGTAATATTTTTTTAATAAAAATATCATAATAGACCATTGGAATGAAATTCGGAAGTCCCGTGCTTTTTTCCCAATCTCGAGCTCCTAAACCCTAACTTTACTCCGTTTTTTTAAATTAGTAAAAGGGCTAGAGACTAGAGATGGACTTCTCAATGATTGATAAGGAGGGCGGTTCGATATGATGCTATAGAAAAGGGAAGCCTAGAGATCGGCATCCTAAACTTCTCTTGGAGCCTCTTATCTAAGAACCAAGAGTAAACCACATGGCTCAACACACTACTTAGACTGGGCGAGCCAGTCAGTAGTATCATCAAGCCCCACCCATCATAAGTCGAACCAACTTCCCATCACTTTACACTTTATGTCCTCACTTGGGTTACAAGCTCACGCTACTAAGCTCGACGAAGGCTGCTTTAAACACCCAACATATAAAGAGCCAATATTTAAAATATCTTTCCAATGTGGGATTAAATTACAAAAGCACCTGACTGGGCTTAGATGGACCATTGGCTGGGTACCCAAATTTGGGCTCTAGATGATATTTGGTCATGTCATGAGTTTTTGAGCAAATATTCAGTGTAGTATCGGTATGAACTTCTTGTACCGAATCACTATTCAGTACGGCATCAATATGGGTATATATGGCTTGCACCATACCAATACCAAACCAAATACCGATACTATACCGAATTGACACCCTTACTTGTCCCACAGCCTCGTCCCCACCATCAGCCTCTCTCTCCATCCCCTACTCACACTTTGAAGGATAAACAATATATTCCCCAAATAACATCATCACCTTAACTATTTATTCTCGGCTAATATTGATTCGATACCAATCTGAATCAACCTAGATTAGACAATTTTACTCCTATTTTATTTAATTACAATTTTTCCCTTGATCCCATGCAGTACTGAATACTGATACCCAACCCAAATTGCTTAGAAATCGATATCAATCTCTGTCAATACCAATACGGATTGACCAATTATCCATGGTCAGATGACCAGCCGGTGTATGTACTAAATTCATTAATAAGATGTAAACTTTGATACTCTTAATATGGATCACATTTGCAAAACTCTTTTCTTTATTCATCATCAGAGGAGGATGAAAAGACAATGATAACAAAATTTATCTTGCCTTTCCTTATTATCTTATTTCACACACAGTGATCAAGAGCAGGCAATCTGGGAGCTGGCCAGAGTAAAGGTAAAGGGAGTGCCCGATGCATATTTGAAACTAACTGATTTGGAACCATACAAGGGCTGTGTAAGTGTGCATGTATTCCCATTCACTGTTAAGACTGAAGTGTCGATGCTCTTCACTGCAGAAAATCCTGGACAGCTCAATGTAACACTAGTTTGGGTGCAAGAGCAGGTGTTACTCACTGTCACCTCATACTCAGCCTCCCCTCCTACCATCTTCCCAGTTTTATCTTGTGAAACTGTGAGGCTTTTCAAGCTACATTGGCACAAACCTGTAGTTTTCAAATCAACAACCAAGACCAAACAATAAGGAAAAAAAAACCAAAATTATAATAATTTTCTACTAACAAAATTGATCAAAATAAGGGGAACTACTGACCCTTCCCAAGGAGATTGAGGATGAGAATTGCATAGAAGAAGGATCTCATTGAAGCTGCCATTCTCTTCTGCTATCTTGCTAGATGGTATTTTGAGTCTTCTTCTATATCTTTTTTAAATTGTATAGAAGATTCTATTATTTATATTCTCTTTGTCACCCAAATTTGGCATATTAAATTTGATTGATACATAGGGAAAAAATTAAATACCAAATCATATTTATCAAGTTTTTCACTTTTGGAAAAAAACTCATATCTATCAAGATCCATTTCTTGGAAAATCAACCACTGTATAAGATCCTTGCCGTCAAACTTTGGCACAAACTTGTCAATAATCATCATTGGTGGTGATGCACTAAAATATATAGAAGGATGAAAATAAGGCAAGCAAAGTATAACATACAAGGAGAAGTCACTATAGAAGATCTAAGATTCTATTTTGTATTAATTCCATGAAAATCTATGCGTATTTTCTTCTTATTGGTTCTACAATTTATGCCACCTATGGTAGGCTTATAGACCGGATCATCTCCTGGACCATGACCTCTTGCAATAATCTCACACCAATCGTTGACTGTGGATCCAAAGGTGAACCCCGCATTCCTTGAATGGTGTGAGATTATTGCAGGAGGTCATGGTCCAGGAGAGGATCCAGACTCCTTATTTTTCCTCCCTCTCCTAGAATTTCTCCCTCTTTTTCTCCCATGTCACATTTCTCTCTCACATTGAATGGATCCGGATCCTCTCCACAGAGCCCATGGACCATAGAGTGATATCACGGCTGGGGTGACCTCGAGACGTGTGCCCAGGTCCTCCCAGCCTTGGGATCACTGGAGGATCACTCTATGGTCCATGGCCTCATGTGATTATATTTTTGATTTAAAAAATAGTTTTTGTCAAAAAATTTCGGATGTATCAATAATAGCCTTTAATTGACCGAACTAAGCGTGCTATGCGTATATAAAAGACGATAGTGATTGACAAGATATGTTATACCTAGAATCAACCAGAATTATCATTTTGTGATTGCATTAAACTTATAGTTTGAATGAACCGGAGTATGCACCAAAGTTAAATAATTATGTCAATGGGGATTTGAAACTTAAAGGTTGTTCTTCTCATAAATTCTCTGTTTTGTTAATTAGTCGTCAATTTAGTCTTAATTTTGAAATTTAATATTTAAAACAACTTTCACATCAATTTCAGTAAACTTAGCCTTTCAATTCTTTGTGGGTTCGACCCATTTCTTACCATTATCTTGGAGTTAGTTAGGGTTTTATTTTGATTCATTCATGACAACAATCATTGTCACGTTTGTAGAGTAATTTTTCATTAAGACAAACAAAAGACCTTGGACATTTACTAAGGTAGCCCCCCAAATAGCTGTCCGTGGTAGTTCATATGGGTCCCAATTTTTGTGTACGAGTATACTCAAGATCTGTTGTTGATATATCAATTTTGAAATAACCTAGAGGGGGTGAATAAGTTATACTAGTGGAAATTTTAACTCTTTTCGATGTATAGGTCCCAAGTGTGATTGCAAATTAAAAATGATGCGGAATGAGTAAAATAGGCACATTCACACAACACGAGATTTATAGTGGTTCGACTCAATCCGAGTCTAGTTCACTCCCTACAAGAATACTCTTATAAAGTATTCCACTAGTTCTCCATTTCAGTACGGTAGGTAGGGAAGAAAACATTTACAATCTTTTTCACGGATAAGATTATCCATACAAATCTCTTTTATAGGCAGAGAGGCGCCTTTACAATCTCTTTTGGAGGGAGAGAGACACCTTCCTCTTTTTAGGATAAGAGAATTCTTATAATCCTAAATACAGTCTAGAATTGTAAAAACAGAAATAAATAAGAAGTAGTGGAATAAGAGGAATACCTCAAGTGTGGTGCAAATGATAAGAATAAGAGATGAATGATGCACCTTTTGTAAAGTCCTCTCTTATGGCTTTGACTTGCACAAGAGAGAGTAAAGAACTTGATTGAGACTTGAGCCTCTTGTTGGGATTAGAGTAATCGAACGACTCAAGTAGAATAGGATAATCTTAATGACTCTTGAATGCTTACAATAATGCTCTTTCTTAATTCATATTTAATTAAGAGTGGTTTAGGAATTTATAGGTGAGCTTAGTGAAGCATTTTAGGTAGGAAATCAGGCCCTAACGGTCGTATTATGGGACCACCGATCGATCGCCATCGGTAGCCGGTCGAACGAAAAGAGCCGTTGAGGTAAAAAACTAGCCATTGGAGCTTTTCCAGAGATGCATCGGTCGATCTGAACTTTCTACCGGTCGACCGGCTATGGTCTCAAACAGTTTCGGTCGACGGGCTTCCAGCCGGTCGACCGCCAACATGACAGACTGTTTTCACAAAGTGTTATCATACTGACCAGTAGTCAATGTTTTGACCATAAATTTTCGGTCTGGCCTTGGATTGACCTACGATTAGTTGCGTTGGAATCGTGACTCAATTTCCTACAACCTCTATGAGGTTTCATTTCCGAAACTGAATTTAAGATTACCAAAAATACCCTTGAGTCAGGTTAATTATGTTTTCACAGTTTTACTAGAGTATATTGCACTCTACCACCTAAGGTCATTCTAGTATGATGCATGAGGTGTGTGCGTATACAATATGTGTACAAATTACAAAATATATTCTCTATCCTATGGTCTTCATCTTGGGTCTTGATATCTTCATCATTATGGGTCTTGATGTCTTAATCTTCAGTTTTGAATGTCTTTATCTTCAGTTTTGAATGTCTTTATTATCTTGGGTCGTGAATGTCTTTAAGCTTCAAGGTCATGTCTGCATGAGTTCAAACCTTGATGTCTTGATTCGACCTTCTAAGTGTTTCTTCAAACAAATTACACTTTCTTCAAGCTAATCACATTTTATCAAACAAAGTTAAAGACGTTTGTTTGTTTGTTAACACTAAAACATGGCAAGGAGTGTGGACATGTTTCCCAACAATCTCCCCCTTTTTGGTGATGACAAACAAACACAGGCAACATAACCAAATACAAGAAATGACAGTAGCACAATGCAAGGTTCAATAAGATATTTTAATTCAATGATAGATACTTGTCATTTCAGCAAAGATAGACACTATAAAGATAGATGTTTTTAGATGTTTCTCCCCTTTGTCAATAACAAAAAGGGAATCAAAATTATCTCCCCCTGAGTATATGCCAAAGAAAATTAAACTAACATAACACAAAAATTATCATAGGTTCAACTCTGTATCTCAGAGTATTTCAAAAAGTAACATAAAAGACTAAAACAAAGACTAAGTTCCACAAGATAAAAATGGGGTAAGAGTTTAGTAAGAAAAAATCCTAATCCTCTACATCCTCATCCTCTGTGTCCTCTTCTTCTTCTTCTCTATCATCTTCATCTTCCTCGTCTTTGCGTAGGAGCTTGAGAATCTCATTCTGCTTTCTTTCCATCTTCACCAATTGGGAAGGATGATGTTCTCAACCTTCTAAAGATCGGTAACGGTCGCATAGGCTGACGTATCGTCACTTCCTTGTTGTTGTGGCTGGCTGGGTCCAGCATCAGTCTTTTGGGAGCCAATGGTCTGTTTGGGAAGAAGGTTCATCTTGCGAATAGTGGAAAGATTGATCTCTTGAGGAAAAGGTTCAAATGATTCACCAGAAAAATCCACATGAAAGTGGTCCAGGATTTGGCAAAATCATCTTCCATAGGGAAGATTTCCCTTTTGAAGTCTATCACCATGGATAATCATGGTTTTGAGCAGAATGTAAGGAAGGTTGATGCTTACATTCTTGCAAATACAGTAGGTGAGATAAGCATGAAATGGGGAGACTTTATCTCTATGACCACTCTTTGGGAGGATGTTGTAGGAGATGATGAGATTTACAATCCTCCCTATATCGGTGAGTTCCTTAGCCTTAATTTTGTGAGTATTAGCATATTCTTTCATTATGCTAGAGTACACATAGTGAACATCCATGAATCATTCTATATAGGTCTTGGGTTGGTAGTATTTGAGTTCCCCTGCCACGGAGATGTCTAGGATTTCTCCTAATATAAGAATGTCTATATCTATAGGAACTCCCTTGACATAGGAATGGACTAGAAGGTTGTCACCTTCACCAGAGAAAGTGAGGTTGCAAAAGAAAATTTTGATAAGGTGGGGATAACAGTTGAACTCTAGTTTGAGAATGTTGCCCCATCCCAAAGCATCAAATAGGTCTTTGATGTCATACCTGGACAAAGAGTCGGAATTGATGGTTCTACCTTGCTCTATGTGTCGAGAGATGTAGAGATCCCATGATTCTTGAGCAATGGAGGAGGAGAACCAGATATCTTTGTCAGAGGCCTTCCTTTTTCCCTTCTGAGCTACCGTTTTCTTGCCTCTTTGGGGATGGTGAGAGTCCATGATGATGAAGGGCAAAAGAAGAGAAGAGATGCAAGGGTTTTTGAGAGGGAAGGGAGAGAATCTTGAGAGATCTAGGTTAGAAATGGGTTCTAAGCTAGGGTTTTGGGAGAAGAATAGTCGAAATAGGGTTTTAGACCAAAAGGAGTTTTTAAAATGAGACACAGTGGTTCAAAAAATCGATTTTAAAGGAGTTTGGAATCAATTTTTTGGCGACACCGGTCGATCGGTATATTGTGGCAGTCGACCGTTATTCCTTTAGGTCATAGGAGGTCGACCGGAGGACCGGAAGACTCCAAAATTGCCTGAAAACCTAGAAAATTGTGAGTTTTGAAAGGGTTGTTCAAGTTTGGGCTTTTGGTATAAATAAGCATGAAGAAATGTTTATTCATTCAACCAAATGGGTTACAAATGCCAAGCTCCTTCCTTAGGAAGCTAAAACGCTCTTCACCAAGTGGTTTAGTGAATATATCTGCGAGTTGTTTCTCGGTTTCAATATATTCTAGAGAAACATCACCATTTTGAATCGTGTCCATAGAAAGTGGTGTCAAATATCAATATGATTTGCCCTTGAGTGTAAAATGGGATTTTTACTCAAGTTTATGGCACTGGTGTTATCGCACATGATTGGGCAAGATTCAAAACTCACTCCAAGATCTTGGAGAGTTTGCTTCATCCAAAGGATTTGGGCACAACATCTACCAGCTGCAACATATTCGATTTTGGTGGTAGATAGAGCAACGGAGTTTTGTTTCTTGCTGAACCAAGATACAAGGCAAGAGCCAAGAAAGTGACAGGTACCACTAGTACTTTTTCTGTCGATATGGCAACCTGCGAAGTCAGCATCTGAAAAGCTGACCAAGTCAAGGGATTGGTTTTTGGGGTACCATAACCCAACATCACACGTGCTTTTCAAATATTTAAAAATTCTTTTTACAGCTATGAGGTGAGATTTCTTAGGATCAGCTTGAAACCAAGCACATGCACATACACTGTACATGATGTCAGGTCTACTTGGCGTTAGATATAGAAGGCTCCCAATCATGCCTCTATATCTAGTTACATCCTCAGAAATGCCATCCTCATCCTTGGTTAGTTTCAAGGATGAGCTCATCAGAGTGTCTGAAGATTTATGACTATTAATGTCAAATTTCTTTAGCAGCTCCTTGGTGTACTTGCTTTGGTTTATGAAAATTCCGTTATCAGTTTGTTTTATTTAAAGTCCAAGGAAGAAATTTAACTCTTCCATCATACTCATTTCAAATTCATTGCTCATCTTGCTACTGAAATCTGTACACATTTTCTCGTTGGTTGAGCCAAAGATGATATCATCTACATAGATTTAAACAATGAGTATGTCATTCTTTAAGTTCTTCACGAACAGGGTTGTGTCAATCCTCCCCCTTGAGAAGCCACTTTCTATCAAGAAAGTACTTAATCTCTCATACCAAGCTCTAGAGGCTTGTTTGAGGCCATACAGGGCTTTCTCAAGTTTATAGACATGATTTGAAAACTTAGGGTCTTCAAAACCAAGGGGTTGAGCTACATATACCGCTTCTTGAATGTATCCATTCAAGAAGGCACTTTTGACATCCATTTGATATAGTTTAAAGTCCTTATGGCATGCAAAAGCTAGTAGCATTCTAATGGACTCTAACCTTGCTACTGGTGCATAGGTTTCATCGTAGTCTATTCCCTCTTGTTGATTATACTCTTTGGCAACTAGTCTCGCTTTGTTTCTTACTATATTCCCATCTTCATCCAGTTTATTGCGAAGGACCCACTTAGCACCATTAATGGTGTGGTGGTCAGGTCTTGGGACAAGTTCCTATACCTTGCTTCTTTCAAACTGGTGAAGCTCCTCTTGCATAGCGATAATCCAATCACTGTCTTTTAGTGCTTCTTCTATGTTCTTGGATTCGATTCTTGAGATAAATACAATATGATTGCATATCTCTCGGGTTTTAGATCTAGTTTGGATTCCTCCATCTAAATCCTCTATGATGTTTTCTAAGGGATGATTCTTATGCGGGATGACTTCTTAAGAGGTGTTTCTATTTTTTCGATGGTGACATCATTTGAATCATTAAGAGAAATATCATTAACTTTGTTCTTAAGCTCATCAACATGATATCATCATCATCAATAGGAGATTTGTTTAAGTCATTAGATAATGATTCATCAAATCGTACATTCATAGATTCTTCAACCATTAATGACTTTTTATTAAAAACTCTATATGCCCTACTATTGAGTGAATATCCTAAGAATATTCCTTCATCAGATTTCGCATCAAATTTTTCAAGATAGTTTTTGGTGTTTAAGATGGAGCATTTACACCCAAAAACTCTAAAGTAGTCTACTTTTGACATTTTACCAAAGTACAGTTCATAAGGGGTCTTAGAAAGTAAAGGTCTGAGAATTATCCTATTTAGCACATAACAAGCTGTATTTACAGCTTCAGCCAAAAATACTTAGGCAATGAATACTCATTAAGTATAGTCCGAGCTGTCTCTTGTAATGACCTGTTTTTCCTTTCAACTACCCCATTAGATTGAGGCATTCTAGGAGCGGAGAAGTTATGGTCAATACTATGCTTATTGCAATATAAGTCAAATTGACTTATATTATCAAATTCTCCTCCATGGTCACTCCTCACAAAGGTTACAGTATACCCTTTTTGATTTTGCAGTCTATTACATAGAGTTACAAATTCATCGAAGGCATCATTTTTGTTTTTCAGAAAAACAGTCCAAGTGTATCTAGAGTAGTCATCAACGATTACAAAGGTATATTTTTACCACTCATACTAGATATATTGATAGGTCCAAATAAGTCTAAATGAAGTAGTTCCAATGGTTTAGAGGAAGAGACAATATTCTTCGACTTGTGGGAGACCTTGGTTTGTTTGCCTTTTTGACAAGCATATTAGAAATTTTCTATTTCATACTTGATTTTAGGGAGGTTCCTCACAAGATCCTTGGATGCAATGGTTTGAATTAACTTGACATTTACATGTCCAAGTCTTCTATGCCATAATGAAGACTCACTATGGTTAGAAACCAAGCATGCATTCAAGGAACTTGATTCGTCAAGCATACAAACATATATATTGTTTTTCCTAGACCCTTTTAGTATTGAATTATCATTTGCATCTTTAATGCAACAATGGGAGACATTAAATTCTACTTTGTATCCAATGCTACATAACTGACTCACGCTTAGGAGATTATAATTCAGATTTTTCACAAAGTAAACATTCGAGATTGAAATACCTCCAAGTCTTATTTTTTCAATACCAGTAATTTTTCCTCTATTGTCATCTCCAAAGGAGACCCATCCTCCGTCGTAGTCTCGTAAGCTTGAGAATAGGTTCTTGTTGGATGTCATGTGTTTGGAGCATCCACTATCGATGACCCATTCAGCTTCCACCTTATTCTTCAAGCAAACCTATAACAGAAATTTAATCGTACATTGGTCCCCATAATCTCATGGGTCCATTATTGTTAGTGTCAAACTTTCCTACTGGAACCCAAATGATTTTGTACTTTTATGCTCTTTGTTAATCAAACAGAGCAGCGAAAACCTCTCGCACTCTACTATAGAAGGATGACGAGACGGTGTGTTTCAAGCCCATTGTGCCCCATGAGCTGATCTCAATTGGACCAACACTTTTTCTTTTCTTTTTATGGCTCCCAACCATACTATGTCAATCCAAGTCAGGCCCATTTCTACTTGCTCTGAATACTTAGGGCCAAAGCCCCCTCCCTGCCAAGAAATTTTGGCCGAACCATTAACAGGGGCTGCCTTAAACTTTTATGACATGACTGCCCCACCCAAGAAGGGTAAAGAAAAAAAGAGGGATACCTTACAGGTTATTTGTTCAAACGAGTTTAGGGAAATTCCACAAATGGTTAGGGACATTTAGCTTGTCACAAGTTAAATATTCATTTTCACATAGCGAATATGACCATGGTCATCTAGTAGAGCAAATGATCACACATTCATCCCTAGTTTGATATAAGAACCTCATACCGATACTGATACCGTACCAAATTAATGAGTCTACCCATCTACACCTATCCTTGGTTTGTTTCTATTCTTTATTTTGGGTTATATCTACTTGACTTTAATCAAGTAAATAGGAAGATTGGTTTAATTCGGAAGATCTATAACTAACTCAAACCCTAGTTCTATAGAGTGATATTTTATTTTTGGGTCTTAGAGCTTACTCTGGATGACGATTCTCTATTTCTTTCTCTCCTTCCCTTCCAACAACAAGGGGTCATGAAAATCCAATGTTCCTCATAGTGGTGAATTCACTAAGGACTATCAAACTTCTGATAATCATTTGATTTTCTTGTTGTGTATTCTTTGTTGAATATCTTTTACATGTTTATATATTATATGGTTGCAGCATTTTACGATCTGATCTATGCATCATAAATGTCAAATTTTATTTGAAGAGGGCTGAAATCATCTTTTAAAAAATGTCAAAATAATACACCTTCTAGGGGTATTAACCACGGTTTATTCAAAACCAAGATCAAAACCGGTTGATTATTAATTGCTCAGTCCCTTAATCGGTCGGTTAAGTTATTTTTTCCTCTATGTTGGCTAATTAGTTTAAATGGTGGATAGATATCCACCTATTAATCCAAAATTTCTGACCATCCATTTTATGGGTGTCAAAATGGGACCGATTTATTGTACAATCGAACAAACCAAAATCGCCAACCAAACTTTATCATTTCTGTATTGATTTTGGTTTTCTAGAAACTGCTAAGACCGAAACCCACTTGACCATTTATTTGATCGATAAAAAAATCGAAGCCCGAAAATCAATAGAATTTACTAATTTTTGTTTAATATATTTTTCTTTTTACATATGTGTTGCTGCCGAAAATCCGTATGAGTTGATCCTGCACAAGCACAGACGGTGGAGGCCCAGAGCTTTGTCCGGGGTTAGTCCTCCGACGCTCAAGTTAGGGATCAACCACACAGTTTTTGTTATGGGAGTAATGGTGTGGGTCATAATGCTTACCTTTCCTTTCTTCCGGGCCTTCTTATATAGCTCTTAGGGTTTAGGGTTTCCCCTTTCCTAGGAGGAGTCTTCCTTGAGTCTACCTTCTTTTCCTTTAGAGTCCTACTCGACACGCCCTACCCTTCGTGGGGATATTCTTCACGTTGACGTGGTAGAATCTTGGCAGCCTCTATCAGGTGGGTGACACGTGTCCAGGTGGGCGACGCATGTCCTTTCCCTACCGGATACAATTTGGCCATATCAGAGCCCCCTTACTCCCGTCAGGAGACTCTTCCTGGGAGTAATCAAATTTTCGCCATCTTTTCTTCTCCTTTTTTTTCTTGAGTCCTTCGCCTTATTCCTTCGCTCGGCTTTAGTTCGCTTGCAACCGAGAGCTCTGGGCCACGATGTGAAGACCTTCTGGTCAGTCCGCTCAATTTTTCTGAACTCCCAACCAAGGTGAGGACCTTTGGTCAGTCCGCTCGCCTTGCTTGAACTCCCAACCTAGCCGAGGACCTTGGTCAGGTCCGTTTGGCCTTGGCCTGAACTCCCAACCGAGGTAAGGACCTTCGGTCAGGTCTGTTCGGCTTTTGCCTGAACTCCCAACCGAAGTGAGGACCTTCGGTCAGGTCCGTTTGGCTTTTGCTTGAACTCCCAACCGAGGTGAGGAACTTCGGTCAGTCCGGCTCAGCCTTGTCCAAGACCCAGACTGAGGTAAGGACCTTGGTCGTCTTCGGTCTTGGCCTGAACTCCCAATCAAGGGAGGACCTTCGGTCAGGTCCGTTCACTTGGCCTAAACTCCCAACCAAGGCAAGGACCTTCGGTCAGGTCAGTTCGGCTTTTGCCTGAACTCCCAACCGAGGTGAGGACCTTTGGTCAGTTCAGCTCGGCCTTGCCCGAGACCCTGACAGAGGTAAGGACCTTCGGTCAGGTCTGTTAGGCCTTGGCCTGAACTCCCAACCGAGGTGAGGACCTTCGGTCAGGTCCGTTTGGCCTTGGCCTAAACTCCCAACCGAGGCAAGGACCTTCGGTCAGGTCCGTTCAGCTTTTGCCTGAACTCCCAACCGAGGTGAGGACCTTTGGTCAGGTTCGTTCGGCCTTGGCCTGAACTCCCAACCGAGGCAAGGACCTTCGGTCAGGTCTGTTCGGCCTTGGGAGAGGTGAGGGCCTTCGGTTAGGTCCGTTCAGCCTTGGCCTGAACTCCCAACCTAGGCAAGGACCTTCGGTCAGGTCCGTTCGGCTTTTGCCTGAACTCCCAACCGAGGTGAGGACCTTCGGTCAGTTCCGTTCGACCTTGGCCTGAACTCCCAACTGAGGTGAGGACCTTCGGTCAGGTCCGTTCGGCCTTGGCTTGAACTCCCAACTGAGGCAAGGGCCTTCGGTCAGGTCCGTTCAACCTTGGCCTGAACTCCCATCCGAGGCAAGGACCTTCGGTCAGGTCCGTTCGGCTTTTGCCTGAACTCCCAACCGAGGTGAGGACCTTCAGTCAGTTTGGCTCGGCCTTGCCCGAGACCCTGACCGAGGTAAGGACCTTTAATCAGGTCTATTCGGCCTTGGCCTGAACTCCCAACCGAGGTGAGGACCTTCGGTCAGGTATGTTCGGCCTTGGCCTGAACTCCCAACTGAGGCAAGGACCTTCGGTCAGGTCCATTCGGCTTTTGCCTGAACTCCCAACCGAAGTGAGGACCTTCGATCAGGTCCATTCGGCTTTTTCCTGAACTCCCAACCGAGGTGAGGACCTTCAGTCAGTTCGGCTCGGCCTTGTCTGAGACCCCAACCGAGGTGAGGACCTTCGTCAGGTCTGTTCGGCCTTGGCCTGAACTCCCAACCGAGGTGAGGACCTTCGTCAGTCTGCGCCTTGGCCTCGAACTCCCAACCGAGGCAAGGACCTACGCCGTCCGCTTCAGGCTCAAACCTCGAGGGTTGGTACCCGTGACGTGGCGACCCATTAATGCTCGAGTAGTCGCACTCAATTTTCTCCCATCTATATAGTGTGGGGTCCATTTGTGGGCACTTTTCTTTTCCTTCGGAGAGCCTACCTTCAGCCCTCGTTTCTTTCAAGACGCCACCTCGGTCACGTTTTCCCTTTAGCTTAGCAGCACCTGAAAGTAAGTTCCATGTCTTGTTCGTCGGGCTACAGTCCGTTATCCTCAGAGAGGGTAAGGCCTAACCGCAGGCGTCGGAGTCTAGGGGAGATCCGAGGGATGTCCTCGGACTCCACCGATCTACCCTCTGCCCGTGACTCATCATCTGCTGCCTCACCGTCTGGGTCCGAGGGTGGCTCAAACGGTGCAGGATTTAGGGAGAGGATACTAGATTCCTGAGCCCAAACCTAGGAACCCTTAGAGGTGGAGGCTCTCCATATCATATCCACCATGGATAAGCCAGAACTGGAGGAACTGAGGGCCTCCTTCGGTATCTCAGACACTTTCGAGCTCCGTCTGCCCAAACCGTCTGACCAGGCCAGCTATCGAAACTCTGAGGAGCTGTGCTTGTACAAGGAGGCGTTCAAGGCTGGCCTTTGGCTTCCCCTCCATCCCTTCTTTGCCCAAGTGTTTCGGCACTATGGGATTTGTCTGACCCAGCTGACGCCGAACGGATGGCGGCAGGTGCTCAGCTTCGTCGTCCTCTTCTCAAGGCCCCAGAGGCCTCTCTCCCTCCCTCTCTTCACCAATTGTTTCTTCCTTTAGGCCTGTAAGGGTCTTTCGAGCTGGTACTACTTCTGCCCCCGGAAGGACCTTCGGCTGCTGAGTGGTTACCCGACAGTTGATCCACGAGTGGAAGGAGAAGTTCTTCTTCGTGAGGTCGTCCGAGGGTGCTGCTTCGCACCCGGGTATCCCCGACCTTAGAGGTGAACTCGACCGCCTTTCGAGGCACGCTGAGTATGTGGCAGGCGAGGTGACAAGAAACCTGTCCTCCAGTCGAGGCCGACTACCTTAAGTCCGTTGCCATACTATTCAGATTCAAGTTTAGCTCGGGTGAGTTAGGCTAGCCCCAGTTTATTTCCTTTGGGCATCAGTGTTTCGTACTGACTCCCTTCGTTTCTTCATGCAGTGTAAATCTCAAGGTCCGAGGCTAGGGCTACGCAGCGGTGAGGCAAGCCCAAATAAGGGAGGCCAGGACGCGGGATGCCCAGCAACAACAGAGGCTGAAGAGGAAAGAGAAGAAGGGGCCCTCCTCCGAGACTCCAAAGAAAAGACCTAGGGGCGAGGGGCCAAGCACCGAGGTTGTCCAGGCCCTCGTTGCTCCGAGCCATAACCTGCCAGCCCCGAGACTCCTCCCCTATTGCAGACTTCAGAAGCCCGAGGGTGGGGAACGTGAGGGCCGAAGTCGGATTCGTCCCTCAGTGGTCGGTCAAGGAGGACGACACCTTGTCAGTCGGGCGTGTTGCTCGGGAGTTGGTGATGAAGGGCAGTCTTCCCCGAGATGCCGCCGAAGCTTAACGACAAGGATGGCGGCCATGATAACGAATGCCTGCATCTTCATGGCTGGGGTAAGCTTCGGTCCTCTATCCTTCGTTTATTTATCATTTCAACCTTCGACCATCGGTGTCTTATGTAGGCCCAGAACCAAATGGGTTAACTGGCAATGCGGGCCGAAGCTATGGGCCGAGACCTCGAGGCTTCCGAATGAGAGAAGTCGATCTTGGAGAATAAGCGTTTGGTTCTCCTCGAGAAGGTGGAGCACCTGGAAATGGACCTCCTCCTCACGCACCAGGAATGCAATCGGAAGCTTGCGGAGCTGAAGTCCAGATGAAGATAAGGGTTCAGGAGGCCGAGGCCCGAGGGGCCGAGAAGTATAGGTCCTCCGAGGACTTTCGGGAGGAAATTAAATGTGCCATCACCCCTGGGTTCACAATGGGCACTATCGAGGTCCGAGACTGGGTCCTCGAGCGTTACCCAGGGGTCTCTTTCGAGGACAGGGCTCATCTTGAAGAGAAGGGTGTTGAGGCGGCCCCATCAGCCACCGAGGTTGCCGATGCCAACGGTGGAGGCTGCAACGAGGAAGGTGAGGTTCAGCTGCAACGCGAGGTCCCTCCGACTCCCGGTCACGATGGTTTGGATCAGGAGACCCACCATGTCGAGGAAGAGGCCGAATCAGATGGACGCCCCCTGAAGCCACCCCGGGTCTCGGCTCAGCCTGAGCTCTTTTTGTTTTTGATATGAGCCTTCGGGCTTCTTCCTGTAATCTCGGCCTTCGGGCCTTCTTATGTAATCTCGGCCTTCGGGCCTTCTTTTATGTAATCTTGGCCTTCGGGTCTTCTTATGTATCTCGGCCTTTGGGTCTTATCAATGAATGTATTTCCTTTCGTATGCTTTGACTTCCACTTTTTCGCGTTCTTTTGGGTAAGGTGATCTTTAGTCCGTAGGTAGATGCAAGGAGGGCGAAACCCATTGTTGCCAGCCTTAGGATCCACACGTCTACTTAAGCACAGCTCGGTCCCGCTCCCTCGGCTTATCCGAGAGGTTTTTCGAGTACGAGGGCTCTGGACTTAAGGGATCTTGAACAAGTGTGGTTTTCACCAGGTGGTGTTCCCCCATCAGCTCCGGCCGAAGGGTCTTTTAGACTCTGGTATTGATCCGAGATCCAGCCGAGGGCAGATCCCTCGACCATCGTCGCTCCCTACCAAATTGAGGACCTTCGGTCAAGTCCCCTTGGCCATTGGCCTGAGCCCCCGATCGTGGTGAGGACCTTCGATCAGCTCAGCCCGGCCTTTGCCTGAGCCCCCTACCGAGGTGAGGACCTTCGGTCACTTCGGCCTGGCCTTTGCCTGAGCCCCCGATCAAGGTGAGGACCTTCGGTCAGCTTGGCTCAGCCTTTGCCTGAGCCCCCCGATCGAGGTGAGGACCTTCGACTGTATCCGTTCAGCAGAGTTAAGGTCACCAAACAGGAGAATTCCTCTCAATTGTCGTAAACCAGCTTTCGTATTTTCCATTAATAAGATCCTCCAGAGTTTAGGCTGAGGAATTACAACTTAAAAGTGCATAGGAGCAAAAATTGCAAAAATTACAAAAAACAAGTGTGCTTGCTACTTCACTACTGATAGAATTCTACTTCACTACTGATAGAATTTTCTTAAGTTCTGAGAGTTCCATGATCGGGGTACCCTTTCTCCCCCCGTAGTCTCCAAGTGATAGGACCCTGGTCGTATTACCCTTGAGACTTTGTAGGGACCTTCCCAATTTGGATCTAGCTTCCCTTGATGTCTTGGGTCTGATACTTCAGCCCTTCTGAGGACGAGGTTACCCATTTTGAACTCGTTCTTTCGAACTTTGGTGTTGTAGTGCCTCGCAACCTCTCCTGGTAAGCGCCATCCTTTCATGGCGTCTCTCGATTTCACCAAGAGGTCTAAATTCGCTCGGAGCCCTCCATCATTTTCCTCTTCATTGTAGTACTGAATCCGATGGGTAATGGCCCCTATCTCCACTGGAAGTACAGCTTTAGTGCCGTATATTAAAATGAAGGGTGTTTCTCCGTGGCCGATCTCTCAGTAGTGCGGTAAGCCCAGAGGATGTGGTGCAACTCATCTGCCCATAGTCCTTTGGCGTCATCCAATCTCTTCTTTATTCCTTGAAGTAGTGTACGGTTGGTTACCTCCTCGCCTGCTGGTTGGTGGATAACCGACAGAGGTTTTCCTGTGGTCAATGCCTAGGGCATCATAGAACAAGTCGAAGGTCGGATTGGCGAACTGAGTTCCATTGTTCGTTACCACAACCCGAGGGATTCTAAATCTATAGACTACCGCCCTTTAGAAGAAGTCCCTTACGTTCTTTTCGGTTATCGTCGCTAGTGCTTCGGCTTCTGCCCATTTCGTGAAGTAGTCTACCGCCACCACGACAAATTTCATTTGTCTCATGGCTAGGGGGAATGGGCCTAGGATGTCGATTCCCCACATGGCGCATGGTATTGGGCTCGATAGAGATGAGAGCTCGGTAGAGTGTACCCTAGGAACGGGGGTGAACATCTGGCACTTAACGCACTTCTTAACTAATGATTCCGCGTCCTTCCTCATTGTCGGCCAAGATGCACTCGCCTTAGCACCTTATGTGCCAAGGCCCTGCTCCTGTGTGTTGGCCGATATCCTTCATGCACTAACTCGAAGGCGATCACCATTGGCGGGGTCCAGACACTTTAGGTACGGCATGGTGAACCCTATTTTGTACAGTGTCTCGTCCTTCAGAAGGAAGCGTGCCGACCTCATTCATACTTTCCTTACCTCATCCCTATTCTCTGGGAGCTTTCCTTCCTTGAGGTATTCGGTTATGGCATCCATCCATCTTTGGCCGTGTTCGCCTATAGGTAATACCTCTCGGGATTTTTCGATACTTGGCTGTGATAGCACTTCAAAATACATCGATCGTCCAAGATCTGTGAAGTCGAGTGGCTACCGTGATGACAAGGCCTCCGACTAGCATTCTCTTCTCGTGACACCTGCCTTACCTCAAAATCCCGGAAGGCTATTATTCTTTCTCGCACTGTCTTCAAGTACCCCGCCATCCTTTGTTCCTTGGCTTTGTAGTCTCCATTTACCTGTCGTACCACGAGCTGTGAGTCACTATACACCACCAGCTCCTGTACCATCAAAGCCTGAGCCAGATTTATTCTGGCTATTAACGCTTCAGATTCGCTTTATTGTTGGAGGCATCAAGTCAATCGTAGGGCGATTCTATCTTGAAACACTCGGGCTGACCAATATGATTCTTGCACCGCTTCTTGCGCTGTTGGAAGCACCATCCACGTACAATGTCCAAGCCTTTTCTCCTCGATCCTTGGCAAACTCCTGGGGATCATCAAGGAGTGTCGTCTCAGCGAAGAAATCTGTGAGGGCCTGTGCTTTAATTGTGGTTCTCGATTTGTACTGGATGTCAAATTCTCCCAACTCTATGGCCCAGTTTACTAGGTAACCGGACATATCCGGCCGCTGCAGTATCTTCTTCAGGGGCTGGTCTGTGAGTACACATACCGTATGTGATTGAAGATAGGGCCTCAGCTTTCTTGCCGCTGTTACCAGGGCATACGCCACTTTCTCCGTATTTTTGTATCTTGTTTCGGCATCTAGCAGGGTTCGGCTGACGTAGTATATTGGCCGTTGTTGCCTCCCTTCTTCCTTCACAAGATCGGCTTACCACCACCGACACAAAGAAGGTACACTACAAAGTATCCCTCGTGTTTGGCTCCACAGAAGTAAAAGTGGCCAGTACTCCTTCAGCTTGTTCAAAGGACTTTTACTCCTCCGTCCATTCGAACTTTTGGTCCCTTCTGCTTTGAAGAAGGGCGCACTCGTCACCGACCTAGACATGAATCGCCTGAGGGCGGACCGACCTATTAGCTCCTGGACTTGCTTCACATTCTGGGGTTATCTCATATCCTGAATGGCTTGTATTTTCACCGGGTTGGCTTCAATTCCTCTCTCCGAGATAATGAAGCCGAGGAACTTTCTTGAGGCTACTTCGAATGCACACTTTGTTGAGTTCACCATGCCGCATCGCCAAAGACTGAATGCCTCTTCTAAGTCTTGAATGTGTCGTTCTGCCTTCAGGCTTTTTACGAGCATATCGTCCATGTACACCTCCATGGTTTTGCCAATCATCCCCTAAAGATTTTATTCACTAACCTTTGATAGGTGGCCCCTGCATTTTTCAGCCCGAAGGGCATAACTTTATAGTAGTACAGTCCTCCCTCAGTCACGAAGGATGTTTTCGGGACATCAACCTTTGACATCTTGATCTGATTGTACCCCGAGTACTCATCCATGAAGCTCAGCGCCTCGTACCCTGCCGTGGCATCAATGAGGAGGTCTATCTTTGGCAGGGGGTATGCGTCCTTCGGGCAGGCCTTGTTCAGGTCTGTAAGTCAATG
Organism: Macadamia tetraphylla; assembly: GCA_022985045.1. NCBI lineage: Eukaryota > Viridiplantae > Streptophyta > Magnoliopsida > Proteales > Proteaceae > Macadamia > Macadamia tetraphylla. Next base: position 29,169,994 of record CM040971.1, read on the forward strand.
TAGATCCTCCACTTTCCATTTGCCTTCAGGACCATCACCACGTTGGATATCCACTCCGGGTATTGGATCTCGTGGATGAATTGGGCCTTCAGCAACTTCTCTACCTCTTCGTCTATTTTCTCGCTTTCGGGTGAAAGTCCTCTTCTTCTTGAACCGCTTCTTGCGGTTAACATTCAGATGATGCTCTATTACCCCTCAGTCTATTCCAGGCATGTCTGAAGCCAACCAGGCGAAGACGTCAGAGTTGTTTCGGAGGAATAAGATAAGTTTTTCTCGTTGTTGCCTTGGCATTGTAGCCCCGATTTGGAATTACCGAGCGCTATCCTCTCTTTGGCCTCGACTTGTACCAGATCCTCAGCCAGCTCCCCCCATTAATAACTAACATCATCGCGCAGATCTTCTATTGGGAGCGCCTCGCCCGACTTTTCTCTTCCCCACAAGGTAGTGGCGTAGCACCTCTAGGATGCCTCCTGATCGTCTCGACATTCCCCAACCCCGTTCTTGGTTGGGAATTTCATCTTGAGATGGGGTGTGGAGACGACGACCTTTAGTAGGTTCAAACCAACCCTCCCTAGTATGGCGTTGTATGTCGAGGTAATGCCTACTACTAGGAAGTTGATCATGACTGTTACTTGGCGATCTCCGGAGCCGGCTCTTACTGGCAACTGAATCGATCCTTCAACTTTTATTGGGATGCCGGAGAATCCCTGCAACAGGTGTTTGACTTTCTTCAACTTTCCTTCGTCCAGGCCCATCTTCCGGAAAGCTTTCAGAATGGATATCACTCGAACCGCCGTTATCCACTAGGATCCTCTTCACTGCAATCCGCTATGGTTATAGTGACTACTGGCATCGTGCGGGGTGTGCACCCCTTCCAGGTCGTCATCTGAGAAGGAGATAACCGTCCCCGTCTTCGCCTTCTTGTTCGACCATTCAGCCACATGCACGCTTCTTGCATAGGATTTTTCTTTCCGGGCTGAGACTGAACTTTCTCCAGTGGCTAGGCCTCCACTAATGGTTGTTATAACTCTAGTTGGGCTCTTATTCTCATCTCAGAGGCGATGGTCGCCTTCCTGTGTCCGGTCCCTTCGCTGCCTCGACAGCCTCGTAGGTGCCCCTTCTTTCATAGTGGGCTCTGCTATCTCTCCGACGGTTATCCCTACAGTCATTACCATCTTGGGCATCCTCCTTTTTGCGGTCCACGAATCGGCCTAGATATCCTTTTCTGATCATTCCTTCTATCTCCCCCTTGAGGTGCCAACAGTCTTCGGTGTCGTGGCCGTGGTCTCTATGGAAGTGGCAATATCTGTCCATATTACGTCTCTCGGGGTGTCGTCTCATCTTCCCTGGCCACTTCATGGCCCTGGCATTCGGGGAGTCCTTTATTTGCATCAGTACCTCCGTTCGTCTCCGATTCAGGGGTGTATATTTTTCAAACTTCCTTGGTGGACTGGGTGCCCGACCGCGCTCAGACTTTCGTCTTTTGCCTTCTTCGGAGGGTTTGTCGTCGGCCCTAGAGGTCCTTTTCCTTCCCGTCTTCCTTTCAGCTTCTTCATCGGCTTGGAGGGTTTCTTCCATCTGGATGTACTTATCGCACCGAGCTCTCAGCTCAGCCAGGTTCCTCGGTGTATGCTTCGCCAGAGACCTTTTCAGCTCCTTATCCTTAACACCTCCCAACAGGGCTGTGAACTCTTCTTTCGGGTCCAGACCTCTGATCGTGATCTTCTCTTGTTGGAAGCGCTTCATGTAGTTCCGCAGTGATTCTCCTTCATGTTGCTTGATGTTGGTCAAGTTCAACGTAGTCTTCAAGGGGTTGGCTACTAGAGAATCCCTTCACAAAGAAGTAGCTTAGATCGTTGAAGCTGTGGATCGACTTTGTCGGCAGACAGTTGTACCATAGCCTTGCCGCCCCTCTAAACGTCAATGGCAAGGCACAACACATGATGTTTTTCGAGACTCGATGGAACTGTATGGCCACCTTGAAGCCTTCCAGATGATCGACGGGGTCCCCAGACCCGTCGTAGGTGTCATACTTTAGCAGGCGAAAGCCGATCAGGAGCGGGTCCCTCATGACCTCATCAGCTAAAGCCGTGTCATTAGTGAGGTCTGGCTCATGAGCTCCCGTCTGATTTTCTACCACCTTCTTGATCTCATCTTTCAAGTCCAGGATCATCTGCTTCAACCCCGAGTCCTCATGTCTTTGTGCGTCTCCTTATTGTGGTTCCCTATGTCGATCTCCGATGGCATGCTGCATCCTTCCCCTAGGTACGGGGACTTTCCCCCGTTGCTCGGTTTCGAGGATTGCTATCGAACCTTATTGATCCCGAACTGCTTTGATCCTCGTCTCGAGCCCTCACGAGCTGGATGCGAGGGCCTTGTGGCTCTCCGTCGATCTTCTGAGAGACAGCTTTGGAGACCTCCTTCATTGCCTCGGCCATTCGGTCATATTTGTCCTCGAGGGCTTCGAACTGCTCCCTTGTCACATATTCCTACGCTCCAGGAGGGGGGAGGATCACTATCTCCACGCACCGAATATCGGGCCGAATGCTGGTACCTCATGGAACCTTCCCGACCATTGTTTAGCCTTTCCCATCCATTTTTCGTCGAGGGAGGGAGCCCTCCTGAAGGTTCCTCCTCTCCCATGTTCATGTTCGATGCTGCTCTCGTCTTCTTACGATTGTAGGTTCTCCCCACCATTACTATCGTTCCCACAGACAATGCCAATCTGTTGTTGCTGAAAATCCGTATGAGTTGATCCTGCACAAGCACAGACGGTGAAGGCCCGGAGCTTTGTCTGGGGTTAGTCCTCCGACGCTCAAGTTAGGGATCGGCCGCACAGTTTTTGTTATGGGAGTGATGGTGTGGGTCGTAATGCTTACCTTCCCTTTCTTCCGGGCCTTCTTATATAGCTCTTAGGGTTTAGGGTTTCCCCTTTCCTAGGAGGAGTCTTCCTTGAGTCTACCTCCTTTCCCTTTAGAGTCCTACTCTGATATGTCCTACCCCTTCGTGGGGGATATTCTCTTCACGCGGTTGACGTGGTAGAGTCCTGGTAGCCTCTATCAGGTGGGTGACACGTGTCCAGGTGGGCGACGCGTGTCCTTTCCCTACTGGACAGTCAATTTGGCCGTATCAATATGAAAAACAGGATCAGAATGATAAGGAACCATTAAATTTAAAATAATAATAACAAAAAAAGAAAAAGACCAAATCCAACATCATCCATAACTATTGCTTTTGGTTTGAATTTTGGTGTTGAGGGCAATAAATGTAATTTAGTCGCTACCAAATAATAATAATAATAGTACATTTTATTTAGTGTTTATAAATACAAGAACTCATGCCTTCTTAAAATATATATAGATATATCATACTATTATATAAAAGCACGTGACACGTCTCTTCCTCCACTCTCTCAAACTCAAATTTTGTCTTCCTCTCATTATCATGTCATGTTTTGAAACTCTTTAGTATTGTCCATCTCTTCCTCCCACTTCACGTTTTGAAATTCTATAGCTTTGTCCGTCTCTCTTTTCCATTTCCTTTTTCTTCTCAAACTCCTCCCTCCCAGTTTCCCTTTTTCTATTGTTAACAATGTGAGATTTTCACTACTTATTATATGGATGAAGGGTGACCAAGCATCAATCATCATGGGTACCATTGTCTTTGTTAAAGAATTGGAGCAGCTGTTGCAGTCACTTGATTCTCAAAAGAGAACGAGCAAATCGGAAAGCTAAGGCTCTCTTTGGTTTGATTTATATTTATATTTATTTGACTTATTTCCATTTTTACAAGTGTTTGGTATAATTTATAGCACTTATTTATGTTTATAATAACTTAGAATAAATCACAAATCACAAATCACAAATTACTCTCAAGCTATTTGTGATTTGTGGCAACAAATCATTTATGTTGATTTTTGCGCTACCTTAAATGAGCATGTCTCCTAAACTACTCAAAATCAAAGGTAAATATGTAACTTCACTATGTTTTATACTTTTCCTATAAAAAACTCCAAATGCTATCATCTCTCGCTCGAAGCTCAAAGCTCAAAGCTGAAGGTGAAACCTAAAACCTATTTTCTCATTATATAATCTATTTTATAAATAGTGACCAAATGAATACTATTTGTGGTCCACAATTTATTGTCACAAATAATTTTTAATGGAGAGAACTTTTCCTTCTGGAAGCGTAGATTCAAAAATTTTGTGTGTGGTCACAATATTCTTGTATGGAGAGCCATAGATAATGGACCATACACCATCACCAAAATAGTTGATGGAAAGACGGTATCGAAAGATGAAGGGGAATGGACAGTTGAAGACATCACTCTTATCCAGTACAACTTTCGTGCAATCATGTTCCTTCAGTGTGCCCTCAACGAACAAGAGTTCAACAGAGTCATAGCATGTGACACAGCTAAAGAGATTTGGGATATGCTTCTTGTCACACATAAAGGTACAACAGAGGTAAAGGAAAGAAAGATAGACCAACTCGTTTCTGATTACGAATCATTTTTTATGAAAGAAAATAAATCAATAACTTCAATGCTTACAAGATTTACTGATATTGTGAACAGTCTCACAAGTTTAGGTAAAACTTATACTAACGCTGAAAAAGTCAGGAAAATCTTAAGAGCCTTGCCTACAGCTTGGAGACCCAAGAAAATAGCAATAGAAGAAGCCAAAGACTTGACGAAAATCTCTTTGGACTACATTCTTGGATCTCTACAAAATCGTGAAGTAGAGTTGAACGCCGACAAACCAAATCTTGAGAACAAAAAGAGAACCATAGCTCCTAAAGTCAACTCAAACTATCGAAGAAGTAAGTTGTAATACCCCGCTTCTTAAACCCGGTCTGATTAAGCGGTTGAACCGGTTTAACCATGCAGGAACCGAGCCAGAGGAAATTAGAGCAGGTTCCTTATGGGCTATGATGGCACGGGTGACCTTAAACACCGGCTGGCCCGACAAGTCCGAGCCAGTGCCAGAAGAGACGGGAGTGCCCAAACCGTGTACGTGCACCTACCATAAGGCTATGTACGGATAAAACAGGTATTATATCCGTATTTTAAGGTATATACGTATGCTACATCGTATGCTTGGGGTGGGGTTCGTGCCGAGGTCCGAACCCGGTCAAAATCCCAAGTTTTGGCTCTCAGGTGGGTAGGACAGGTGGGTGCACCCACCTGAGTGACCCATCCAAGTGCACTATTCACTAAATTATGAATGGTATATAAGGCTTTATGATTTCTTTTCTTTCCATTTATTACCCTCGTACGTTGGTGAGAAAAGTAAAGAGGAGAGAGAAAAGAAAGGGAAGAAGAAAGGAAGAGAAGGAAGAGGAAGAAAAGGGGGATTTCAGCGGCGCCGAAGCTCGGTCTTCCCATTCCGGTGCCGGGAGAGTGATCTTCAACTCTAGATCTACAGTTGGAGGTAAGAAAAGTTGGGTTTTGTGAACATTCACCATACCCAAGCTTTAAACCCTTGATTCGAGTATGGTTTCTTGAGATCTTGTAAAACCCCTTTGAAGTGATGAACCTAAGGTTTAATAGATGATTTATGTGTTGATCTTGAAGGATTTGAAGAGATATTGACAAGGTGGAAGGAACATTGTGGGTTTGAAGTGGTTGGAGGGTTTGAAGTCGTTCTTGAGCAAAGAAGGTAAGATGGTTTTCCCTCACTTGAATCTAACCTAGATCTAGGTTAGAACCATCCTATAGGACCTTGAAGGTGTGAAGAATGGGTGGGGAAAAGCCCCATTTGATTCCCCAAAGAATGGAGAAAATGAGGAAGAAACAATGTCTTTTCCGCCAAGACCGGCGGGTACCACCGGCGGGTACAACCGGCGGGCCCCTACCCGCCGGTCCTAGCAAGGGGTCCTGGCCCAACGGTGGTACCACCAGGGTACTACGGAGCTCCTACCACCGGTCCAAACCGGTGGGTAAGACCGGTGGGTAGACAACCCACCTGTCGACCCACCCGTGTGGCCCCGAAGGTGATCCTTATGTCCGATCGAACCCAAATCAGACGTGTGACCTTCTTTTGACGTTCTAAACATGATTTTGACATTGGATTTCATTAATTTTGATTCTAAAATGGTGAAGTACTAACCCCGCTCAATTATGTTAGGTTCACCAAATCCTACCCGATTCGCTCTGGATCTCACCCGCATCAACAGAATCCTTTGACGCCATGGTAAGTGGGGAGAGGACGTTTGGCCTTGTTTCAAGGCATTTGTTTGGCATTCATTTAATTATATCTAATCTAGTCATGTCATCATGAATATGCTATATAGATTAGTCATTCCACACATTGATGTGCATATGTGCTATGTTTACTTTTCAAATGCCAATTGAATGAGATGTTTATATGTTGAATGTGGACATCATGGTGCATAATGCATTGATAGACTAGATGCCGTAGTCGGCTTGAACGAATGCATTGGTGGCCCGTGGAATGGGACACGGAGGCACTATCGATCGTACTATTGTCATATAGGAGCATGCGGTATTAGGATTCTCACCATCCCGTGCTACGACCCTTCCCAATAGGGGTTAAGGTGTTGGGTTGCCATTTGGGGGGAAGCAGGGATCACGGTTGTCGGACACTGTGGCGGTTAGGCATTACGCCTGACGAGTCATGTAGGACAGTCGGCAACCCCGATGGTACATTCAAGAGGGCCAATCGTCGCTTTTAAATTGTGAGTCGCACCTTTATTTTCAGTCATTTACATTTATGTTGAGAGCCGGTGGACGGCATTGTCTTTACTTTTCCGAGTACTCACGGTGGGCCTTCTCCAACAGCCCTATGGGCGTATCGCGGGAGGGAGTTCACGGCTCGTACCCGGAGTATACGCGCACTGTGGTTGTAGCAGCACTCAAATCAAGGACTTAGTAATGTTGCTTAGGTGGATGTGATTTAAAATGTATAGCATGGCATGTAGTGCATATGATGTGTTGTGATGTGTGGACTGTTGTGTGTGGTCCATCTTTCTACTTACTGAGCTAGTGAGCTCATCCCACGTGTACACCCCCTTTTTAGATGATTTTGCAGGTCATACATCTGAGGAGCATGGGGTGGGTCCCACATCGAGTTTCTAAGAGGACGGTGGACCCGAGGAGTTTGAGCACGGCGTAGCTCGTCAGAGCCGTGTCTTGGACAGCAGCTTCGAGGCAGTGAGCTCCACCTTGGAGGCCGTTGAGCTCCACTTCGAGGCCAGTGAGCTCTTCTATGTGATGCCGAGCTGGGCACAACCCTTGATGCCGAGCTGAGCTCCAGCCTTGATACCGAGCCGAGCTGTGTACTCTGATGGTTTTGATGAATTCCTGTATATACTTGATATTTGAATTTTATTCTTTTTGTGTATATATCATGCCTCCGCCCAAATGTATATAATTATCGTATCATCATTCGGTATCAAGTATATCGGATTTATTCACTGTAAAACTTAGTCTTCCGCGATCGATGAACTTATGTTAGTGTGCGATCTTGTGGTGGAATCTGATGTCGATGATCTGGCGAGTTTGGGTTAACGGTGTTAACTCGCCCCCGCTCGTTCAGTGAACGGGTGTGACATAAGTGATGATGAAGAAGATGAAGAATTTGATATGGAAAAAGAAATTTCACTCATCACGAGGAAGTTCAACAAGTTCCTCAAAAAGAAAGGAATATTTCAACACAAGAACAAATCTTATGGAGACAAATCCTATGGGTAAAAAGGTAAATCTAAAATTAAACCCAAGGAAATCTCTTCTAAACATATAATATTTTGAGTGCAGAAAGCCTGGACACTTCAGAACCGAATGCCCACAAAAACCAAAGAAGAAGGTTTATGCTGCCACATGGGACTCAAGTGATGAAGAGGAGAAAAGTGAATTTGGAGAAGAAGCCACCAACCTCGCTTTGATGGCCATTAGAGATGAAGAACAAGAGGTATATCAAACTCAACCAAAATCCTTAATAAAGGACTCTAATGAGGAGCTTCAAGAAGCCTTCGAGGCCTTGTATGAAGAAAGTATCAAATTAGAGTCTGATAAGAATGAACTTGAAAAAGAGGTTGACACACTAAATAAGAGAGTGGATGCACTAACCTCAAAGGTGAGTGAACTGGAGGAAGAAAACTTCAAGTTGAACTCCAACCTCTGCACCTTTACGCAAGGGCAAAGTAACCTTGACTAATTTATTGGATCTCAAAGGAAAGGTCCAAATGAAAGAGAAAGACTGGGTTACAATGGACAAAATCCATCTAGAAGTGAGAATCCAAGAAGGGGTGACCAAAGAAACCAACCATCCACCACTTACATTAAATGTAGTTTTTGTAAAAAGATAGGATATTCCATAAACCAGTGTCACTCCAAAAAAAAGAAGAAACCCAATTCTCAAACTGAGAGACCAAGAGTTAGCCATGCCTATTATTACACGCCCCTAAGAAGGCAATATAGGTCTCAAGAAGACTCTAGGCCTATGCATAGGTATAGAAAAACCCAACCTCAAAGAGAATACTCTATTGAGAGGCCCCAAAGACAATACCAAGGGTATGAGAACAACCCTTGGGAGACTTATAGACCACAAGAAAAATACCAAGATCAAGGATCCTATAGATTTCAAAGATACTATACTCCTCAAAGATCAAATGGACCTTATGAACATCAAATGACCTAAAGAAACCCAAAGTCATCCCAAAGGCATAACCAAAGACCTAAAAAGTACAAAACCATTTGGGTTCTAGTAGGAAAGTTTGACACTAACAATAATGGATCCATGAGATTATGGGGACCAATGTACGATTAAATTTCTGTTATAGGTTTGCTTAAAGAATAAGATGGAAGCTGAATGGGTCATCAATAGTGGATACTCCAAACACATGACATCCAACAAGAACCTATTCTCAAGCTTACGGGACTACGACGGAGGATGGGTCTCCTTTGGAGATGACAGCAGAGGAAAAATTGCTGGTATTTGAAAAATAAGACTTGAAGGTATTTCAATCTCGAATGTTTATTTTTTGAAAAATCTGAATTATAATCTCCTAAGTGTGAGTCAGTTATGTAGCATTGGATACAAAGTAGAATTTAATGTCTCCCATTGTTGCATTAAAGATGCAAATGATAATTCAATACTAAAAGGGTCTAGGAAAAACAATATCTATGTTTGTATGCTTGACGAATCAAGTTCCTTGAATGCATGCTTGGTTTCTAACCATAGTGAGTCTTCATTATGGCATAGAAGACTTGGACATGTAAATGTCAAGTTAAATCAAACCATTGCATCCAAGGATCTTGTGAGGAACCTCCATAAAATCAAGTATGAAATAAAAATTTCTGTGATGCTTATCAGAAAGGCAAACAAACCAAGGTCTCCCACAAGTCGAAGAATATTGTGTCTTCCTCTAAACCATTGGAACTACTTCATTTAGACTTACTTGGACCTATCAATATATCTAGTATGAGTGGAAAAAATTATACCTTTGTAATCGTTGATGACTACTCTAGATACACTTGGACTGTTTTTCTGAAAAACAAAAATGATGCCTTCGATGAATTTGCAACTCTATGTAATAGACTGCAAAATCAGAAAGGGTATACTGTAACCTTTGTGAGGAGTGACCATGGAGGAGAATTTGACAATATAAGTCAATTTGACTTATATTGCAACAAGCATGGTATTGACCATAACTTCTCCGCTTCTAGAACGCCTCAATCTAATGGGGTAGTTGAAAGGAAAAACAGGTCATTATAAGAGACAGCTCGGACTATGCTTAATGAGTATTCATTGACTAAGTATTTTTGGGCTGAAGCTGTATATACAGCTTGTTATGTGCTAAATAGGATAATTCTCAGACCTTTACTTTCTAAGACCCCTTATGAACTGTACTTTGGTAAAATGCCAAAAGTAGACTACTTTAGAGTTTTTGGGTCTAAATGCTCCATCTTAGACACCAAAAACTATCTTGAAAAATTTGATGCGAAATCTGATGAAGGAATATTCTTAGGATATTCACTCAATAGTAGGGCATATAGAGTTTTTAATAAAAAGTCATTAATGGTTGAAGAATCTATGAATGTACGATTTGATGAATCATTACCTAATGACTTAAACAAATCTCCTATTGATGATGATGATATCATGATTGATGAGCTTAAGAACAAATTTAATGATATTTCTCTTGATGATTCAAATAATGTCACCATCGAAAAAATAGAAACACCTCTTAAGGAAGTCATCCCGCATAGGAATCATCCCTTAGAAAACATCATAGGGGATTTAGATGGAGGAATCCAAACTAGATCTAAAACCCGAGAGGTATGCAATCATACTGCTTTTATCTCAAGAATCGAACCCAAGAACATAGAAGAAGCACTAAGAGACAGTGATTGGATTATCGCTATGCAAGAGGAGCTTCACCAGTTTGAAAGAAGCAAGGTATGAGAATTTGTCCCAAGACCTGACCACCACACCATTATTGGTGCTAAGTGGGTGTTTCGCAATAAACTGGATGAAGATGGGAACATAGTAAGAAATAAAGCAAGACTAGTTGCCAAAGGGTATAATCAGTAAGAGGGAACAGACTATGATGAAACCTATGCACCAGTAGCAAGGTTAGAGTCCATTAGAATGCTACTAACTTTTGCATGCCATAAGGATTTTAAACTATATCAAATATATGTCAAAAGTGCTTTCTTAAATGGATACATTCAAGCAGAGGTATATGTAGCTCAACCCCTTGGTTTTGAAGACCCTAAGTTTTCAAACCATGTCTATAAACTTGAGAAAGCCCTGTATGGCCTCAAACAAGCCCCTAGGGCTTGGTATGAGAGATTAAGTACTTTCTTGATAGAAAGTGACTTCTCAAGGGGGAGGCTTGACACAACCCTGTTCGTGAAGAACTTGAAGAATGACATACTCATTCTTCAAATCTATGTAGATGATATCATCTTTGGCTCAACCAACGAGAAAATGTGTACCGATTTCAGTAGCAAGATGAAAAATGAATTTGAAATGAGTATGATGAGAGAGTTAAATTTCTTCCTTAGACTTCAAATAAAACAAACTGATAATGGAATTTTCATAAACCAAAGCAAATACACTAAGGAGCTGCTAAAGAAATTTGACATTAATAGTCATAAATCTTCAGACACTCCAATGAGCTCATCCTTGAAACTAACCAAGGATGAGGATGGCACTTCTGAGGATGTAACTAGATATAGAGGCTCGATTGGGAGCCTTCTATATCTAACGGCAAGTAGACCTGACATCATGTACAGTGTATGTGCATGTGCTTGGTTTCAAGCTGATCCTAAGAAATCTCACCTCACAGCTGTAAAAAGAATTTTTAAATATTTGAAAAGCACATGTGATGTTGGGTTGTGGTACCCCAAAAACCAACCCCTTGACTTGGTCAGCTTTTCAGATGCTGACTTCGCAGGTTGCCATATCGACAGAAAAAGTACTAGTGGTACCTGTCACTTTCTCGGCTCTTACCTTGTATCTTGGTTCAGCAAGAAACAAAACTCCGTTGCTCTATCTCCCACCAAAGCCGAATATGTTGCAGCTAGTAGATGTTGTGCCCAAATCCTTTGGATGAAGCAAACTCTCCAAGATCTTGGAATGAGTTTTGAATCTTTCCCAATCATGTGCGATAATACCAGTGCTATAAACTTGAGTAAAAATCCCATTTTACACTCAAGGGCAAAGCATATTGATATTCAACACCACTTTTAGGAGACACCATTCAAAATGCGATGTTTCTCTAGAATATATTGAAACCGAGAAACAACTCGCAGATATATTCACTAAACCACTTGGTGAAGAGCGTTTTAGCTTCCTAAGGAAGGAGCTTGGCATTTGTAACCCATTTGGTTGAATGAATAAACATTTCTTCATGCTTATTTATTCCAAAAGCCCAAACTTGAACAACCCTTTCAAAACTCACAATTTTCTAGATTTTCAGGCAATTTTAGAGTCTTCCGGTCGACCGCCTCAAATCCTCCGATCGACCTCCTATGACCTAAAAGATTAATGGTCGACCGCCACAATATACGAGTCGACCAGTGTGGCCAAAAAATTGATTCCGAACTCCTTTAAAATCGATTTTTTGAAACACTGTGTCTCATTTAAAAAACTCCTTTTGGCCTAAAACCCTATTTCGACTATTCCTCTCCCAAAACCCTAGCTTAGAACCCATTTTTAACCTAGATCTCTCAAGATTCTCTCCCTTCCCTCTCAAAAACCCTTGCATCTCTTTTCTACTTTCGCCCTTCATCATCATGGACTCTCACCGTCCCCACAGAGGTCAGAAAACAGTAGCTCAGAAGGGAAAAAGGAAGGCCTCTGACAAATATATTTGGTTCTCCTCCTCCATTGCTCAAGAATCATGAGATCTCTACATCTCTCGACACATAGAGCAAGGTAGAACCATCAATTCCGACTCTTTGTCCAGGTATGACATCAAAGACCTATTTGATGCTTTGGGATGGGGCAACATTCTCAAACTATAGTTCAACTGTTATCCCCACCTTATCAAAATTTTCTTTTGCAACCTCACTTTCTCTGGTGAAGGTGACAACCTTCTAGTCCATTCCTTTGTCAAGGGAGTTCCTATAGATATAGACATTCTGATATTAGGAGAAAACCTAGACATCTCTGTGGCAGGGCAACTCAAATACTACCAACCCAAGACCTATATAGAACAATTCATGGATGTTCACTATGTGTACTCTAGCATAATGAAGGAATATGCTAATACTCATAAAATTAAGGCTAAGGAACTCACCGATATAGGGAGGATTGTAAATCTCATCATCTCCTACAACATCCTCCCAAAGAGTGGTCATAGAGATGAAGTCTCCCCATTTCATGCTTATCTCACCTACTGTATTTGCAAGAATGTGAGCATCAACCTTCCTTACATTCTGCTCAAAACCATGATTATCCATGGTGATAGACTTCAAAAGGGAAATTTTCCCTATGGAAGGATGATTTGCCAAATCCTGGACCACTTTCATGTGGATTTTTCTGGTGAATCATTTGAACCTTTTCCTCAAGAGATCAATCTTTCCACTATTCGCAAGATGTACCTTCTTCCCAAGCAGACCACCGGCTCCAAAAAGATCGGTGCTGGACCCACCACCACAAAGAACAAGGAAGTGATGATACGTCAGCCTATGCGACCGTTGCCGATCTTCAGAAGGTTGAGAACATCATCCTTGCCCAATTTGGTGAAGATGGAAAGAAAGCAGAATGAGATTCTCAAGCTCCTGCGTAAAGACGAGGAAGATGAAGATGACGGAGAAGAAGAAGAAGAGGAGGACACAGAGGATGAGGATGCAGAGGATTAGGATTTTTTCTTACTAAACTCTTACCCTATTTTTATCTTGTGGAACTTAGTCTTTGTTTTAGTCTTTTATGTTACTTTTTGAAACACTCTGAGATACAGAGTTGAACCTATGATAATTTTCTGTGTTATGTTAGTTTAATTTTTCTTTGGCATATACTCAGGGGGAGATAAATTTGATTCCCTTTTTGTTATTGACAAAAGGGGGAGAAACATCTAAAAACATCTATCTTTATAGTATCTATCTTTGCTGAAATGACAAGTATTTATCACTGAATTAAAATATCTTATTGAACCTTGCACTGTGCTACTGTCATTTCTTATATTTGGTTATGTTGCCTGTGTTTGTTTGTCATCACCAAAAAGGGGGAGATTGTTGGGAAACATGTCCACACTCCTTACCATGTGTTTGGTGTTAACAAACAAACATACGTCTTTAACTTGGTTTGATAAAATGTGATTAGCTTGAAGAAAGTGTAATTAGTTTGAAGAAACACTTAGAAGGTCGAATTAAGACATCAAGGTTTGAACTCATGCAGACATGACCTTGAAGCTTAAAGACATTCAAGACCCAAGATAATAAAGACATTCAAAACCGAAGATGAAGACATCAAGACCCATAATGATGAAGATATCATGACCCAAGAAGAAGACCATAGGATAGAGAATATATTTTGTTATTTGTACACACATTGCATATGCACGCACCTCATGCATTATACTAGAATGACCTTAGGTGGTAGAGTGCAATATACTCTAGTAAAACTGTGAAAACAGAATTAACCTAACTCAAGGGCATTTTTGGTCATCTTAAAGTCAGTGTCAGGAGATGAAACCTCATAGAAGTTGTAGGAAATTGAGTCACGATTCCAACGCAACTAATCGTAGGTCAATCCGAGGTTAGACCAAAATTTATGGTCAAAACACTGACTACTAGTCAGTATGATAGCACTTTGTGAAAATAGTCTGTCATATTGGCGGTCGGCCGGCTGGAAGCCCCGGTCGATCGGAACTGTCTGAGACCATAGCCGATCGATCGATAGAAAGTCCCAGTCGACCGGTGCCTCCCTGGAAAAGCTCCAACGGCTAGTTTTTTACCTCAACGGCTCTTTCTGTTCGACCAGTTACCGATGGCGGTCGACCGGTGGTCCCATAATGCAATCGTTAGAGCCTGATATCCTATCTAAAATGCTTCACTAAGCTCACCTATAAATGCCTAAACCACTCTTAATTAAATATGAATTAAGAAAGAGCATTAAGAGCATTATTGTAAGCATTCAAGAGTCATTAAGATTATCCTATTCTACTTGAGTCGTTCGATTACTCTAATCCCAACAAGAGGCTCAAGTCTCAATCAAGTTCTTTACTCTCTCCTGTGCAAGTCAAAGCCATAAGAGAGGACTTTACAAAAGGTGCATCATTCATCTCTTATTCTTATCATTTGCACCACACTTGAGGTATTCCTCTTATTCCACTACTTTTTATTTATTTCTGTTTTTACAATTCTAGACTGTACTTAGGATTATAAGGATTCTCTTATCCTAAAAAGAGGAAGGTGTCTCTCTACCTCCAAAAGATATTGTAAAGGCGCCTCTCTGCCTATAAAAGAGATTTGTAAGGATAATCTTATCCGTGAAAAAGATTGTAAAGGTTTTCTTCCTTACCTACCGTACTGAAATGGAGAACTAGTGGAATACCTTACAAGATGATTCTTGTAGGAAGTGAACTAGACTCGGATTGAGTCGAACCACTATAAATCTCGTGTCGTGTGAATGTGTCTATTTTACTCATTCCACATCATTTTTAATTTGCAATCACACTTGGGACCTATACATTGAAAAGAGTTAAAATTTCCACTAGTATAACCTATTCACCCCCCTCTAGGTTATTTCAAACTTGATATATCAACAACAGATCTTGAGTATACTCGTCCACAAAAATTAAGACCCATATGAACTACCACAGGACAGCTATTTGGGGGCTACTTTAGTAAATGTCCAAGGTCTTTTGTTTGTCTTAATGAAAAATTACTCTACAAACATAGACAATGATCGTTGTCATGAATGAATCAAAATAAAACCCTAACTAACTCCAAGATAATGGTAATAAATGGGTCGAACCCACAAAGAATTGAAAGGCTAAGTTTACTGAAATTGATGTGAATGTTGTTTTAAATATTAAATTTCAAAATTAAGACTAAATTGACGACTAATTAACAAAACTGAGAATTTATGAGAAGAACAACCTTTAAGTTTCAAATCCCCATTGACATAATTATTTAACTTTGGTGCATACTCCGGTTCATTCAAACTACAAGTTTAATGCAATCACAAAATGATAATTCTGGTTGATTCTAGGTATGACATATCTTGTCAATCACTATCGTCTTTTATATACGCATAGCACGCTTAGTTCGGTCAGTTAAAGGCTATTATCGATACAACCGAAATTTTTTGACAAAAACTATTTTTTAAATCAAAAATATAATCACATGAGGCCATGGACCATAGAGTGATCCTCCAGTGATCCCAAGGCTGGGAGGACCTGGGCACACGTCTCGAGGTCACCCCAGCCGTGAGATCACTCTATGGTCCATGGGCTCTGTGGAGAGGATCCGGATCCATTCAATGTGAGAGAGAAATGTGACATGGGAGAAAAAGAGGGAGAAATTCTAGGTGAGGGAGGAAAAATAAGGAGTCCGGATCCTCTCCTGGACCATGACCTCCTGCAATAATCTCACACCATTCAAGGAATGCGGGGTTCACCTTTGGATCCACACTCAACGATTGGTGTGAGATTATTGCAAGAGGTCATGGTCCAGGAGATGATCCGGTATAAGCCTACCATAGGTGGCATAAATTGTAGAACCAATAAGAAGAAAATACGCATAGATTTACATGGAATTAATACAAAATAGAATCTTAGATCTTCTATAGTGACTTCTCCTTGTATGTTATACTTTGCTTGCCTTCTTTTCATCCTTCTATATATTTTAGTGCATCACCACCAATGATGATTATTGACAAGTTTGTGCCAAAGTTTGAGGGCAACGATTTTAAACAGTGGTTGATTTTCCAAGAAATGGATCTTGATAGATATGAGTTTTTTTCCAAAAGTGAAAATTTTGATAATTATGATTTGGTATTTAATTTTTTCCCTATGTATCAACCAAATTTAATATGCCAAATTTGGGTGACAAAGAGAATATAAATAATAGAATCTTCTATACAATTTAAGCCAATTAAATAGATATAGAAGAAGACTCAAAATACCATCTAGCAAGATAGCAGAAGAGAAATGGCAGCTTCAATGAGATCCTTCTTCTATGCAATTCTCATCCTCAATCTCCTTGGGAAGGGTCAGTAGTTCCCCTTATTTTGATCAATTTTGTTAGCAGAAAAATTATTATAATTTTGGTTTTTTTTTTTTTTTTCTTATTGTTTGGTCTTGGTTGTTGATTTGAAAACTACAGGTTTGTGCCAATGTAGCTTGAAAAGCCTCACAGTTTCACAAGATAAAACTGGGAAGATGGTAGGAGGGGAGGCTGAGTATGAGGTGACAGTGAGTAACACCTGCTCTTGCACCCAAACTAGTGTGACATTGAGCTGTCCAGGATTTTCTGCAGTGAAGAGCATCGACACTTCAGTCTTAACAGTGAATGGGAATACATGCACACTTACACAGCCCTTGTATGGTTCCAAATCAGTTAGTTTCAAATATGCATCGGGCACTCCCTTTATCTTTACTCTGGCCAGCTCCCAGATTGCCTGCTCTTGATCACTGTGTGTGAAATAAGATAATAAGGAAAGGCAAGATAAATTTTGTTATCATTGTCTTTTCATCCTCCTCTGATGATGAATAAAGAAAAGAGTTTTGCAAATGTGATCCACATTAAGAGTATCAAAGTTTACATCTTATTAATTAATTTAGTACATACACCGGCTGGTCATCTGACCATGGATAATTGGCCAATCTGTATCGGTATTGACAGAGATTGATATCGATTCCTAAGCAATTTGGGTTGGGTATCAGTATTCAGTACTGCATGGATCAAGGGAAAAATTGTAATTAAATAAAATAGGAGTAAAATTGTCTAATCTAGGTTGATTCAGATTGGTATCGGATCACTATTAGCCAAGAATAAATAGTTAAGGTGATGATGTTATTTGGGGAATATATTGTTTATCCTTCAAAGTGCGAGTAGGGGATGGAGAGGGAGGCTGATGGTGGAGACGAGGCTGTGGGACAAGTAAGGGTGTCAATTCGGTATAGTATCGGTATTTGGTATGGTATCGGTATGGTGCAAGCCATATATACCCATATTGATACCGTACTGAATAGTGATTCAGTGCAAGAAGTTCATACCGATACTATACTGAATTTTCTGAGTTCGGTATTTGGTACTGGCATTTGGTATGGTATGGTGTGTTTTTAAGTGATATCCCATTTCGATACCTTATCAAATTATGTCTCAAACTCTCGATACAAGAACCTCATACCGATACTGATACCGTACCAAATTAATGAGTCTACCCGTCTACACCTATCCTGGGTTTGTTTCTATTCTTTATTTTGGGTTATATCTACTTGACTTTAATCAAGTAAATAGGAAGATCGGTTTAATTCGGAAGATCCATAACTAACTCAAACCCTAGTTCTATAGAGTGATATTTTATTTTTGGGTCTTAGAGCTTACTCTGGATCAATATCGTTAATTACACTGATGCGGAATTGGTATTGACAATATGGATTTAATAAAAGATAAATATAATATTAGTTACAGGGTCTAAGGAGGGGCAGATTTATGCGATTTCTATAAGGAGTATACTCCTTCCACTCCTGAAGATGTCACAAACTTTCAGAAGCGAGAGGACAAGATTAGGGTCTATGACTTTCTGGTAGGTCTGAATGTGGACTTTGATTAGTTACGGTCCTAGATTTTGAGTCGTGATCCCTTTCTTACCTTGGATAAGCCTATGCTATGATCTAACCTGAGGACAGTCGACGTGCCACTATGCTTCCACAGTAAGCTACCACTCCTACTGAGAGATCTGTTCTTGTTTCTGGCACTCAATCCCTTGGTGTAATCCTACTTCGTCGAGAGGCTGTTTCCTTGATTTAAATCCAATATCACAAGTTGCAATAGAGCAACCTCACCATTGCTTCGACTTCTACCCTCCATATGGACTCTATCTATACAATGGCTAAAATTGCATGTCAACCCTTCATTCATTTTATTGACCAGATATGTAAGAGAAGAAATCCAATTAATGAAAGGCCATATAATTGAACTAGGACATGCATGACATTTGACCTATAGATGTTCTATCTAATCAACAGTTATATTCGAAATATCAACCCTAGATGACGAAAGCAAATTCTCAATTACTCTCCAAATGTAGTCGACAACCCTTTTGCTGCCAAGAAGAACACCTTAACATGGTTATTAATTCCACATGCAAGGCAACTAAAAATGCACAAATTGCTACCAAACAATTTTGCATCTCAAAGTGAAACTTAGTCGATCACTTGTATCTTTCTTGGATGTCAATAATTGGAATGGAGTTTTTCGTCAGTCTTATGATGCTAATGTGAGATTCAGTAAATTGAACTCTTTATATGTTTTCTTTAAAATCATGATTTTTTTTATATTTTTAATAAGTTCTACATGTTGCAGTTCCCAGCAAGATGTAGTGGAGACATTCTCTCGTTCCTTTGAGATGTGTGTTTGAGGTGGGGATGTTAGTAGTATTATGTGTTCTTATAACCTTGTTTAATAGCATCCCTACATGTGCTGATCCAAAGCTTCTGAAAGAGACCATAAGAGGAGAGTGGAAACTTTATGGGTAAAAAAAATTGTTTCTTCCCAATTAGAATATATTTTTTTTCCTCTCTTAGTGTTCTAATCAAATCACAAGCTTTTCTTATGTTTAGTTATAGTATTAATTGATGGTTTCTTATATACGTATATTGCCTCCGATTGTGATTCCATTGTTACAATGGTTGAAAATCACAACTGGCTAGGTTTTGGTTATGAAGATGCTGTTGCACGAGCGATAAGAATAGGCATATAATCCTAACTTAACCCTCTTTATATCATGATGAACCCGTACAGTCTATTACCATTTTTTTCAACTTAATTTTTTTTTCCAGGATTAGATTTGGATTGTGGAGTCTCTTAACACCAATTTCACTGAGGCTGCCACATTAAATGGCAAAGTCAAAGAAGCAAACATGTATAGACAAGGCTTTGAACAGTCTTTTAAGTTGTTCTTATGAGGCTTGGCTTCTTTGATGGCAGCAGTTATTCCTTGACATCTCTTGAAGCTGAGAGTACTATCTGTTCAGATGAACACGTTATCTCAACTGAGGCTGCAAGGGAAGGAATTATTTTGCTTGACAATAATACATTGCCTTTGGACCATAAGAAATTCAAGAACATTGCAGTAGTTGGCCCACACGCAAATGCTACAACCTCTATGATCGGAACCTATGTAGGTAAGTTAAAAAATAGTTTAATCTATTCATATAAGAGTATTTTTTTTTTTCTTTTTTTCAATCATTCTTATTGTGAAAAAATATATATATAGGTGTTCACACTAAGAATGGTGAGAACTTAACCCTTTAAATTGAAATATGTTTTGGATGCAATGATTTACATACAAAGACTTGAAAATGCATCCCCTCCCCCCACCCCCATACACACACATAATTTTAACAATATTTGAAGCTGATAGAGTTGGCTTAAACTGAATCTCTAACATGCATTCTTTCATGTGCTAAAGCACCTTCCTTTTGGCATGACCATGTACTGAATAAATTCATGTGTGGCAAAAATCCTATTTATTAGAAAACAAAATCTGGCGTCTGCTCCTCAAATCTCTCCTGTATAAAACTTGAATACAATGACATGAAGTAGATCCCTTTTGAAATGATATTGGTGGTTTTAGTTCCATCCGGCACCTAATCGGGCGGTATTTCGGTACTGGTATTTGGAAATCTCGTCCCATCTCATATATTATTCAGTACCAAAATCAGATTCCACTATCATCCCGCTTATTGATGGACGGTTGGGTACCGAGTTTTACCATAACTGTGAACCATTAGGACAGATCAACTGTGAATCATAACAACCAAATGTCCTAATCGAATATGAGAGAAAATGCAACTTAAGAAAATAAATAAAGTTCAAACTCGATATTTTTTTATTTCACTATTATTTTTGGACTATTTAATATTTAAAAAAAAAAAAAAAAAAAAGAGGAAATCAGATATCAAAATATTAGGAAACCAAATTAACCTTTAATCCAAAGGAAATAAGTTAGACTAAAAAATTATATACGAACAATTATAAAATAAACAAAAGATTACTATAATTAAAACTGTAAACAATTACATTAGTTTAACTATTGTTAGTTGCCTACTTTATTTTATAATTTTATTTGTTTACTTTTTGACATTCTTAAGTGTGTTTTATTGAATTTTCTCATAGAACTTGATTTTGAACATAATTGACCAGGTTTTTTTGAATATTCATTTCAGTTCAACTTTAATTGTCTATTGGGAACATAAACCAAGTTGGCATTTTAGAAAAAGTAGTATGATTACACAAAGCCTAAATGCCATCAAATCTTCTATGACTCAAATATTAGTTTTGCAAATATTATTAAATTGAATAGTTATCGAGTTTTTTTTTTTTTCCCTTACTATTTCATTTCCATATTTTGTTATGAGACTTCTTCCTAATAAAATTTCATATCTCAAATATGTTGTATTTTATTTATTTATTTATTTTATTTTTTTAAAGATAAATAACTCTCTTGAGGAAGAAATTGTTTAAAAGAATTACAAGTAAAAAATTATAGCATTCAAGTTTGTAAGAATTGTTAGACATTTGGAAAATAATTTAGATTAGCAAGTACAAGAAAAGAAATGAATACAATGAATGTGCAATTTTTGTCCACAAAAATAAACACTAAAAAAATTTGTGATCGCACGTGTATTTTTACTAGTATATAGGTCAGCCATCAAGAGAATGGTGAAACCTCAGATGGGTACATATATATATATATATATATATATATATATATATACTAGCAAATTTGCATGTGCAAATGCACGTGTGTACTGATGTGCGCTTGCATTTTCAAAATATGAGTCAAACTATACTTGATCCCACATTAAAACTACAATAGAGATTATAATGAGTAAAAATTCAATTTTGATGCTAAGGAATATAGATATATTAAGAACTTATAGTTTACTATAATAAAAGAATCAATTTTCGTGGTCTAAGTACACAATTCCAGTTGTGGTGAATCTCTCTTGAATCAAAGTAACTCTTTCAACATTGTCAATAATTTTTCAGTGCTAATTTTTTTTGTAGGACTAATAGCCATTGTCTCAACCACTGGCTAATTCGCAAAGATATATAAATTTAATGAGTTTCAATTCAGTTTAGATGCTCAAAGCTTAGAGATATTTAACAACCTAGTTTGCTATAACAAATGAATATTTACACCATACACCTATTCAGTACTATACATTTAAATAACTTCGCACTTTCAACCAAAAAAAAAAAAAATCTTTAGCACTCAAAAACATCACTTCTGGGAAAGAATGTGGAGTGGTTGAGGATTTTTTTTTTTTTATGTTCCCTCATTAGATAACATGGAAGAGTTTGATTGGATAAGAATTATCACAATGCACAAATTGTTGATCCATTTCAGGGATTCCAACAGAACCCCTTGGACAGAAATGCCCAGCCACTCATTCCATGCATTGAATAGATGTTCTTTACGATTATTCTATTTCACTAGGGTTATTCTCCACGTAACCATACATGGTGATAATAATGTGACATAGTAAAGACAAAACTTTTTTGTATGATTTAAGACAAAAATAATAAACGAAGTCAACTTTTGATTATCCAAAATATCCCATATTGTTAGGAGATTCAGACAGAAGGATTTTCTCAAAGGGTAAAACCATCATAATGTCAGGCTTGATGTACCAGCATACCTTCCTTTTATATATATATATATATATATATATATATATATATTCTTTTCTTTTGCTTTTTAGTAAAAATCAATTCATTTAAATAGAAGACATGAGTTACAAAAGGTTTCAATGCTCAGAACAAGAAACCAAGAACTAGAAATATGGAAAACCTATTGTACATGTTATTAACGGGGCTTTCTAAAGTAGAGGATGGGTAAAACCAATAACTTCTCAAGATATACAGTTGTAAACACAATTTTCATTTAACATGTGCAAGTTTCTCTTTCATAGGAAGAGGTAGAGCACTAATGGACATAAGAGCAGCTCATGCCAAACACAGAGTATCAGAGTATGCATGCGGCTCAACGCATGCCATATACAGAATATCACAGTATGTATGCAGTCCAACGGATGACCAATTAATATGACCTAGAGATATATGGAGAACCAAAGGACCCATAACCTGACACATGCCAACCAACTAAACCATGCTATAATAAATAAAAAAAGCTAAAACAAAACTGACTAAAGTAATAAAACATACTACATAGCATGCGTCAGCCACTTAAAGAACCCATGCTGGACAACATTGGCAGACCAATATAAAAATAATAATAAAAAAGTGTTTGCCATCCAAGGATTAAAGTATCGGTATCGGTCACCGTATCGGTCGGTCAAAATTAAGATACGTATCGGAGGGTATCGTATCATATCGAAGATACGCTAAGATACGCTAAAGATACGCACATAAATGGATAGGGAACACATTTTTATACACTTTTGCATAAAAAAACAGTTAAAAAAAGTTATATATAACATGTAGAATGCATATATACTTAAGTGGAGGGTATCGTATTGATAGACAAATATATTGAGTTGAAAATGTTCAAAATGATGAGGGTATGGTATTGATAGACAAATATATTTTTTGAGAAAATCAAAATTTTCCATGGAAGTTGTAGAACACTTGTTTTTACATAACATATAAAAAATCTAAACATTTTTAATCATTGAGCATGAGTAGATCTAAGAAATTTGAAATAAATTGAAACCCTCATTTTCTCTTGAAAAAGTTTGTAAATCCTTATAAATCCAATGATTTCATGTAATAATGATGCACAAAATGTGATTCTAAGTATGATGAACTAGGGTGTCAATTGTGGCTCGAACCGACTAAACCGATCGGGACCGACCGCTTATAGATCCGGTCCAGCCGGACCGTTATTAAACGTGTCGGGCTTGAGCCCTCCGCTTATAAACGGTCGGTCTTGGTTTGCTACTTGGATCGTCGGGCTCACCGAGACCGACTGCTTAACACCCGATCGAGACCGGCCTATTGTGCAATCGGCCTAGCCGACCCTTTAATGATTGTAGAATACCTATTTTACCCCCAAATTAGAAAGTAAAACTAAAAAGTAAAAACATGTTCATATTTTAAATAATGGTTATATTTGGTATCATTTATTAATTTATTGTCATTTTTTGGGTTTGCATGAGTGGGCGAATATAAGAGCACATTTTAAAGAGGTCCGTTTAAAAACCGTTAAAGCCGTTTAACATTAAACATGTCCGTAGCCCAATTAAGGCCCGACTAAAGCCCGATTAAGGTGGGCCGATTATAGCCCGAGGCCGACCGACCGAATATAAAGTGTACCATACCCCCAATAACTAAGCCCGATTAGTTAAATGGGCATACGTGTAGCCTTTGAAAGTCTTTAAGCCGATTAAGCCCGATCGAAACCGAACCGACCCGACGGTTGACACCCTATGATGAACCTTAGATTTGTAAAAACTTGAAAATCTAAGGTTAAAATTGAAAAAGTGAGTAAAGATTCAAGAACTTACTATTCAAATTTTTCAACTTTCAAGTTCAAGGTTCTTCTTGGACTATGTTTTCTCCTTCTTTGAACCATTCACTTCGACAATGTTTCTTTCAATCTACCATTTGAATCTCCAAAAGGTGTGTGAATCAAAGGGAAGAAAGAAGAAATATAGAAAACTATTGGTGAGAGTTTGAAGTGTTTGTTTCAAACAATAAAAGGCACATTCACGGGAATTTTCATATTTTCAATGACACGTCTGAATCGGCATCGCGATCAGACGAACTTCGACATCGCACGAACGGTCGATACATACCGATACGCACCGATACTCGAATTTCCCGATTTTCAAAGTTCAGATTAGAGTATCGACGTATCGGTACCGATACAGACGATCACGCGATCTGACGATACGTAAAAGGGGGCCCAAAATTCCCCGTAGCGTATCGGCATGTATTGTGCCGATGCCTACCGATACGGATACGTATCGGCCGATACGGCACGATACGCACCGATACTTAAAACCATGTGGCCATCCTTTTATATATATATATATATATATATATATTCATGCACTCACTTGGTAGTCCTTTATTTTGTTAATGCTTTATTTTACTGCATATCAAACTCCATGATTAGGATGAACTTGATATATCAACAAGAGATCTTGAGAATACTTGTCCACAAAAATTGGGACCCATCTGAACTACCACGGGACAGCTATTTGGGGGCTACCTTAGTAAATGTCCAAGGTCTTTTGTTTGTCTTAATGAAAAATTACTCTACAAACTGAGACAATGATCATTGTCATGAATGAATCAAAATAAAACCCTAACTACAAGATAATTGTAAGAAATGGGTCGAACCCACAAAGAATTGAAAGGCTAAATTTATAGAAATTAATGTGAATGTTGTTTTAAATATTAAATTTCAAAACTAAGACTAAATTGACGACTAATTAACAAAACTGAGAATTTATGAGAAGAACAACCTTTAAGTTTCAAATCCCCATTGACATAATTATTTAACTCTGGTGCATACTCCGGTTCATTCAAACTACAAGTTTAATGCAACCACACAAAATTATAATTATGGTTCATTCTAGGTATAACCTATCTTGTCAATCACTATCCTCTTTTGTATACGCTTAGCACACATAGTTTGGTCAGTTAAAGGCTATTATTGAAACAACCGAAATTTTTTGACAAAAAATATTTTTCAAATCGAAAATATAATCACATGAGCCCATGGACCATAGAGTGATCCCAATGCTAGGAGGACCCAGGCAGACGTCTCGAGGTCACCCCAACCGTGAGATCACTCTATGGTCCATAGGCTCTATGGAGAGGATCCGGATCCCTTCGGTGTGAGAGAGAAATGTTACATGCGAGAAAAAGAGGGAGAAATTCTAGGTGAGGGAGGAAAAATAAGGAGACCGGATCCTCTCATGGTCCATGACCTATGACCTCCTGCAACAATCTCACACCATTCAAGGAATGCGGGGTTCACCTTTGGGTCCACACCCAACGAATGGTGTGAGATTATTGCAGAAGGTCATGGTCCAGGAGTGGATCCGGTCTATAAGCCTAACATAGGTGGCATAAATTGTAGAACCAATAAGAAGAAAATATGCATAGATTTACATAGAATTAATACAAAATAGAATCTTAGATCTTCTATAGTAACTTCTCCTTGTATGTTATACTTTGCTTGCCTTATTTTCATCCTTCTATAAATATTAGTGCATCACAACCATTGATGATTATTGACAAGTTTGTGCCAAAGTTTAAGGGCAAGGATCTTATACAGTGGTTGATTTTCCAAAAGAGAAAAACTTGATAAATATGATTTGGTATTTAATTTTTTTCCGTATATATGACTGAAAATTAATATGCCAAATTTGGGTGACAAAGAGAATATAAATAATAGAATTTCAGCCAATTAAAAAGATATAGAAGAAGACTCAAAACACCATCTAGCTAGATAGCAGAAGAGATATGGCAGCTTCAATGAGATCCTTCTTCTATGCAATTCTCATCCTCAATCTCCTTGGGAAGGGTCAGTAGTTCCCCTTATTTTGATCAATTTTGTTAGTAGAAAAGTTATTATAATTTTGGTTTTTTTTTTTCCTTATTGTTTGGTCTTGGTTGTTGATTTGAAAACTACAGGTTTGTGCCAATGCAGCTTGAAAAGCCTCACAGTTTCACAAGATAAAACTGGGAAGATGGTAGGAGGGGAGGCTGAGTATGAGGTGACAGTGAGTAACACCTGCTATTGCACCCAAACTAGTGTGACACTGAGCTGTCCAGGATTTTCTGCAGTGAAGAGTATCGACACTTCAGTCTTAACAGTGAATGGGAATTCATGCACACTTACACAGCCCTTGTATGGTTCCAAATCAGTTAGTTTCAAATATGCATCGGGCACTCCCTTTACCTTTACTCTGGCCAGCTCCCAGATTGCCTGCTCTTGATCACTGTGTGTGAAATAAGATAATAAGGAAAGGCAAGATAAATGTTGTTATCATTGTCTTTTCATCCTCCTCTGATGATGAATAAAGAAAAGAGTTTTGCAAATGTGATCCATATTAAGTGTATCAAAGTTTACATCTTATTAATGAATTTAGTACCATACATCGGCTGGTCATCTAGAGCCACCATGGATTTAGTAATTGATATTGGCCAATCCGTATCGGTATTGACAGAGACTGATATCGGTATTTGTATAAAGACAAATTGTCGAACCAATTCATGTTTTAAATTAAATATTATTATAATCATTTTTAAATGTCTTTTTCCACTTAAAAATGGAAAACGCATTTTAAATGCGTTCGAACTTCTGCTGTCTTTTTCCTTTGTTTTTGGCATATTAAAAAAAAAAAAAAGTGTTTAAAAATAATTTTATATAACTATGACTTAGACTGTGAGGTTGAGAGTCTATTTCATATAGTTCTTATCAGAAATTAAAATCATATTATCTTGTACTAGGTTATATTTTTGGATTGGGTTGTCTGTTAATCGTGGATGGTATTCTTTCCTTTATTTCTTGTTTTGTTAGTATTTCATTTCGGACAAAGTTAGTCCTTCGCTCATACGGGACGGTTCATCAACCATCCTAGGTTTACAAATCCCTATATATTTTTAGTATGCTTGTGAAATATCCTCCAAATGCCTCTCGTGTGATATAAATGGATTGAATATGGATCGAATGTAAACGGTTTCAGATATTCTTTGACAGGATATGGATACCTCTAGTAAATACGAATGCGAATTCATACCTTTTTACTATTTTTTTACATCCTTTACTTGTGTAACATGGATCTCTTCCCCATTGTGGATACAATATACTCTCAATCCATATTTCTTAATTGTCTTAGATTTTTTTTTTTTTTTTTTTCCTAAAACATGTCAAAACTTCAAGAACCCTCAAGATCATTAATTAGCTTAATATAAGGTGATAGTGAGAGTAGAGCTTAGACCCTTCAGTGTTAATAGTGAATGGGAATACATGCACAAACACACAACCCTTGTATGGTTCCAATTCAGTGATCAGTTTCAATTATGAATGGGGCACTCCCTTTTACCTTTACTCTGGCCAGCTCTAGATCGCCTGTAATTGATCACTTTGTGAGAAAGAAGATGACAGTTTTGATGCATTTAAAATGCTAGGTATTAAATAATATCTTGCCTTTACAATTTTATTAAGCCCTTTGTTAAATCAGTAACATATATATATATATATATATATATATAAAAGGAAAGGGGAGATACATGATGTTTTAATTTGTTAAAAAAAAAAAAAATCAAATTGCAAATATCAAAATTTAAAGTTTATGGGCAAGAGAACCCTACTAGCACAGGTACATGTCAGATGCATGCCAATGCGAAGGTACACGAGGGTATCTTCAATGTGGAGGTATATGGTCTTTCTGCACTACTGTGTTTAAACGTATACACACACAAGTGGGTTGCATTCTTTCTTGTACAGCATCAGTTGCTATTGCGATATTGGACTACAGCCTATAGACTTCAATCTGGAACTTTTCTAATCTCTGTGTAGGTACAATTAGCCAAAGTGCTCAACTAGACCATGGATTTTGTAAAGGTATCAACTGATATGTTATGGTATTAGTGGAATCCAATACCGATTCCTAGTCAATCTCAGGTCCCATATTAATATCGATTAAGGGAAAAATAAAAAACAATAACAATAGTAAAAATATGGATAAAATGGTCTGATCAAAGCTGATCCAAATCGGTATCAGACCAGTTTGGCCAAGACCACATAATTAAGGTGATGATGTCATTTGGGGAATATATTGTTTCTCCTTCAAATTGCGAATAGGAAAAGGTCGGGAGGGTCATGGTGGAGCGGGGTTACAGGATTGGGACATAGGACAGGCGAGAGGTACAGGAGCAGATGTGGGATGGAGAGTTAATTGAGGGAGGGAGGGAGGGGGGAAATTACAAATATGGTGGTTGGTTGTCCAGCAAGAATGAGCCCTTGGCTGCAAATGAGGTGGGGGCTGAGGGTGAAGAGGTAGAGGTAGAGGATGAAGTAGAAAGGTAACACTAAAAATATGTCTAATTTATGAACGAAAAAAACGTTCTATCCCACCCCAGAAAAACGAAAAAAAAAATAAAAAATTTATCACTTTTGGAATAAGATATTCCAAATGTGCTTTTCTCAAACATTAGGTATCTTATATATAATTTTCTTTTTCTTTTTTTTTTTTTTTTATTAGAAATCTTATATATAATTTACCCACTACTTTACGAAGAGCATGGAAAACCACGGACCACTTTTGGCTTGGAGCCAGTGAGGTATTGTTTATTCCAATTCAAGAGAGATTACTCTCACTGTCGTAGCATTTCCATAATCCATCACCTTATTAAATAATTTTTAATTTAAATTCAGGGTTACTTGGAATGAGGTTTTTTTTTTTTTTTTCGCATACATGAGAGATAGTCAATTAAAACGAGAATGGTAAATAAACTTTTTTTTTGTATGACGTGTTTAAGACAGTTCAAAATTCTAATGTGATGGTGAAAAATATGATCAAATTAATTTAAAAAAAAGGACAGATTATACGAGTTTTTAAGTACTTGGTAGAAAGATTAGTTCAACCGGCGTAGAGGTTACCTAATACCTTCCCATCTTTATAACCTGACAGTTATCATTTATCTCTGGACCAGACGAACTCTTGAACCTTTTTCCTTATAGATTGGGCTCAACAATCGGGTCCTTGGCCCTATCTTAGGTGACGATTCCAAATATCATGTTATTTCAAACCATATGTTTTCCAATAATATGCCGATCATATATTTTAATACCCATTAACTCTCAAGATTAAAAAGCATCTACGAAATAGGTCTCAATGCATTTCTTTCCAAGAGTGGGGGCAATTTGGCGGTGCAGAGCCAGCATAATGGCATTTGCCCTTACAGTTTTTCAATCCCCCTTGGATGCCATTGTGCACATAAAGCCCCCCTAATTGACTTTTGGTGGTGGATACCACTCCTCCCATGACAAATTGTTCGTTGCTACGTTGTGGATTATATATATGGCTATTTTGGTAATATATTTCTATGTAAGGTTTTACTATATATTTATAGTAAGATCGTAATAAAAAAAAAAAAAAGCATTTAGCTTATATTTCTATTTTTTTTTTTTTTTTTCTTGATTTGTTCATACCTATTTCTTCTATGTTACATATAGATATAACGAATTCAACATTCTATAGTTGTTATAGAATTGATAAGTATTTTATATATGAGATAGAAGGATAACAAAATAAATAAAAAAGGGAAATTATCCATACCACCCCTAAAATTGAAAATAACTTGGAGTGATCCCCAAAAATGAAAATAATATCTAATAGACCCCTCACTTTCTTAAAATTATATCTAAAAAACCCATTTTGTTAGGTTTAAGGCGTTAAGTGATGATGTCATCAATCATTTTTTTGATAAATGGCCAATCTACCCTTATGGGTATGTTAAGTTACTATAATGACCTTCAATTACAATCTGCTTTGATTATCGCTGTTGTGCTCCGACTACCTCTGCTCCATATGCCAGCGAAGAAGAAAGCAGCTCACGACTCTTTATTGTCTATTTTTTCTTAATTTCTTGGAATCTTGATACCCTTTATAATTTATCCTTTATTTTAGATGTAAATACCCTTCTTCCCCCGATAACTATCGATCTTGGCCCTAATTTTCTTTTTTGTCTGCATGCTCTCTCATTATCTATTATGTATCTCTGCGATTGGAGGTATAGGAATGCCAAACTCCTTATGTTTTTTCTTGAGGCTGTGAGTCTTCTTCCTGATTATCTTGTGTCTTTTGTGAAACCCTAAAGACATGACAAGCACTTCATTGATCTCCTCTCACCCTCCGACATTAGGTTTCAAAATCTCACCGCTTGATTTCACTCTGGGTGAAGACTTTGTCCTTTCATGGACATCACTCTGCATAGTATCTTTTTTATGGTTCCATCTCCTGTCATCTCTAGCAAAGCCCTAAAGACACGACAATAGGGAATTAATTTCAAATAGATGATGGTATCTATTATTTGCGCTTCACTGATGCAGCTCTCACTCTTGGACGATAGGGTTTCAAAACCACACCACCTATGTTTGCTCTGCGTCACACCTTCGTCCCTTCTGAGAAATCATTGATAGCAGCCAACGAGGTAAATTTCTTTCTTTCTTTTTAATGGTTTAATTTAATGCGAAGAATAAAGAGCGGTACAACTGTACAAGTTCCTATCTTACTGTTTATGATATTGTTGTATTAACTGTGATGATGGGCTTGGAATACCTCTTTTCTATGTTGCCATTTGAATGTAGACAGGGAAACTGCTGAAAGAGAACTAATAGATATAAGCGGGAATCCACGCGAATTGGTTGCTTTCTTCTTCCTCTTCAAGTACCTCTCTCATTCATACTTTTTAATGGACAGGTTACTTAGAGTTGTAGTAGGCACCGTAGATATTCATTTGTGGCTTATGGGGATTCAACAGTGATAAATTGAGGTAATTGACTTCAATAATTTTCTTCCTTCCAGAAGGAGAAGATGGGGTTTTTCTCTACCGGGGTCGTGGATGAAGATTTGGTGCGGAGCTAAGCACCACAGTTTCCGCCTGCTGATGTTAGTGTTATAATCGACCAGCTAGGGTCACAACTGAACTGACGGTGATAATACATAAGGTTTTTTTTATTTTTTTTTTATTTTATTTTTTTTTATTTTGTGTGTACAAGATAATATGTAAGAGTTTGGAAGGGTAAAAATGAGCATTTTTAAGAGTTTTAAGTATAAGGGTAAAAATGTCATTTCTCACTTTTAATTAACGATGTTACAAATTAAGGTGTGATGGATATTATTTTCATTTTTAGAGGTCACTCCAAGTTATTTTCAATTTTAGGGATAGTACTAGATAATTTTCAGAAAAAAAAATATATATCAATTGAATCTCTCTCTCTCTCTCTTTCTCTCTCTCTCTAGGAATTGGAAGGAAAGTCATAGAAGAAGATGGTGTGGGTCCCACCATTTTGTAATATTAAAACAAAACAAAATAAGCTTAAAAAACAAAAAAGGTTGCTGCTGATTGTGCTAAATTCTGTCCACATACGTGGAGCTGATCGGAAGCCAGCGTAGTCAGTACTCAGTATCCGTCAAGATCTCAAAACTCAAATCGACAACTGTAAGAATTCTTCATAAATCTCATGTTCGATAGCACTTTGATGAGACTTTTAGGGGCAAATAATTGAGAGGGCTTTGGTCACTGGAATTGGTAGTTGAGCTCCTCATGGCATTGGAAGGAAAGGAAACGTCATTAGGCTTCTTGTGATCGGAAGAGGAGGTCTAAGATGAATTTGAGCTTTTGGGAGAGGTTTAACATTAGCATCGCCTCCAACTATTGAGGAAGTTGAGGGAGGTAAAGCCGTGAGGATTAGATTGATGGCGAGCAACATCATCGCCATCATTTCCCCCAACCTCATGAACACTGAGACTACCAATCAGTAGTTAATGATCTCTCTCTCTCTTTCTTGATCACCAATCTTTTTGCCTTTGCAACAAGATTTGTGTTGTGGTACAGAGAAAACTTTGTGCCTCCTAAAGTGTTTTCAAATTTCCAGAATTTTCCATTCACAATCCACATTGGTTCATTTCAATAAAATTTCTACCAAAAAAAAGGGTTTATCACAAAATGACCAAACCACTTAAAAAAAAAAGAAAAGAAAAAAACCGAAAGACTACGAAGATAAAAAAAAGTTACATATTCTTTTTTTCAGTTAATATTGGTGTCATTATGTATGAGACTAATAAGCCATCAGATGGATGTATGAGTTAGGGGTGAAAGTTTGATCCTTACAACTAGAACTCACCCTAAATCAAAATAGGGTTTGGGCCAAGTTTTATGACCTTGAGGGCTGATTAGGGTAAAAAAAATCCCAACCTTAGGTCAGGATTGGGGTGGGCTCGGGTTGAGACCTAGCCCAGTCCAATCCGACCCAACCGGCCCAAAATTTAACTCTGATTTTTTATTAGAATTTAGAGCATCTTTCATTTTTATATAATTTTTTAATGTATAGGATATGAATGGCAAAAACTAGTCAATCAAGGGTAATCCATCCATTGCAAAAGCCAAGGTCAACCCTGCCCAACCCTGACAGGGTTAGGCCTTAACATGAACCCAACAGGATTGGGCCTAAACATGACCCGACAGGGTTGGGTTGGGCTTAGTTTGGGTTGAATTTTGAGGACCTAGGGTTAGGTTTAGGGTTTTAAGAAACTCGGCCATGTTTTACCCCTAGTATGAGTTTTTATTTAGTGTATCCCCGCTCTCCCTATCATTCCCTATCCTCTTGTGTGTATGAATAAAGTTCCATTAGGTAGTCCACTAAGAAAAAAAAAAAGAAAACTGATGAGCCATCATTATCATGTATAACACAAAAGATAAACTTTTGCATATCCATTTAGAGGAGTTTCTAGAAACTATTCAAATCCGCAATGCGAGGACATGGATTTAGTTATTGATATTAGGACATGCATTTTGTTCTCGATATTGGTATTGGTGTCATTATGTATGGTGATGATAAGCCTTTCATATGGGTATGTGAGCTTGTATGTAGTTTATCTCTCCCTCCTCCCATCATTTCCCCTACCTCTCTAGTGTGTGTGAATAAAGTTCCATTAAGCAGTCCATTAAGGATAAAAAATAAAAACACTGATGAGCCATCATCATCATGTATGACACACAAAAGATAAACTTTTAGTTATCCATTTAGAGGAGTTTCTAGAAACTATTAAAATTGCAAAGCTTGGGGACATTGAGGTGTCAATCAGCACTCATGAGGTGAGGACATGGATTTAGTTCTCGATATTGGTATTGGTGTTATTATGTATAGTGATGGTAAGCCTCTCATATGGGTACGTGAGCTTGTATGTAGTTTATCTCTCCCTCCTCCCATGATTCCCCCTACCTCTCTAGTGTGCTTAAGTAAAATCCCATCCCATTGGGCAATTCATTAAAAAAAAAAAAAATCATCCATCATCATCATATAGAGCACACAAAGGACAAACTTTTGCATATCTATTTACAGGAGTTCCTATTTGAAATAGGTTTCTAAAAACTATTCGAATCTATTCAAAAGTTAATGGATGCAGATAGAGATATATCAATTTAGATTGAATATTATCGTATCCGTTTAGATCTGATTATAAAAATTATGATTAAATATAATTGGTTAAAAGGTTTTATGGACAGCTGGGCATGGTGCATGGCTTCTCACATAAAACCATTGAACGAGGACAAAAGCTGCCATAGTATTAGAATGATACAACTAGTAGTTTTATAATATTAAAATATTTTTATTCATTCACAATATATTACAATGTATTAAATAAAAATAGATTAATAATTTATGTTTCTATTTATTTAGGGAAATCTATATTTAAAAGAAAAATCAATTTCTAAAAACCATTCACTCAAAAGCAAGCTAATTAATCAAATGCAAATATGGATAATGTGATACCCTACTTTTTAAACCTGGTTTCATTACATGGTTGACCCGGTTTAACCATGCAAGACCCGAACTAGAGAGGGTTAAGGCAGGTTCCTTATGGACCATGATGGTAAGGGTGACTTTGAACACAGGTTGGCTAGATAAGTCCGATTCAGTGTCAGAGGAGACGGGTGTATTCAAGCCGTGTACATGCACGTATCATAAGGCCATGTATGGGTAACGCTGGTATGTAGTCGTATCCTAAAATATATACGTATAATATACCTTGTGTTGAGAGTGAGATACATACCGAGAGTCGAATTCCATCAAAATCTCACTTATTGACTAAGTTTCGACCCTCAGGTGGGCGGTCACAGGCGGGCGCATTCGCCCACCTAAGTGACCCGCCCATGTGGTTACTAAATATTTTAAAGTATAAATAGCATTTATTGTGTTTTTTCTTTTCTCATTTATTACATTAAAGGGTTGGTAAGAAGAGTAAAGAGGAGAGAGAAAAGAAGGGAAGAAAAGAGAAAGAAGAAGAATAAAGGGGAAGAAAGAAGAGGAAGGAATGACTTTGAGCGATGCCAAGGTTTGATCTTCCCATTCCGACGCCGGAAGAGTGATCCCCAACACGAGATCTACGATTGGAGGTGAGCAAAGGCTATGCTTCTTAAACTTTCACCAAACCTAAGTGAAACCCTTGATTTGGGTAGAGTTCCTTAAGATCTTGTAAATCCTACTTGAGATGATGAATCTAAGGTTAAATAGATGATCTATGTGTTGATTTTGAAGGATTTGAAGAAGCGTTTACAAGGTTTGAGAAGCATTGGTGATTTCTTGAGCTAAGAAATGATTTTGGGGTTTTGAAAGAGTTCTCGAGCAAAGAAGGTAAGATGGCTTTTCAATCCTTAAATCTAACTTAGATCTAGGTTAGAATCATTTTATAAGACCTTAGATATGTGAAAAATGTGATTGGAATAACCCCATTTGGTTTCCCCATGGTTGGGGAAAGTTTCAAAGAAGAAGGCAATTTATCCGCCCCCTCAGGTGGGTGAGGACCGGCGGGCCGACCAGCCCTCCTGAGGGTACCCACCTGAGAAGGCAGGCCCCTGGGTTCCCACTGGTGGGTGAGAATCTGCGGGCCAACCCGCCCGCCTGAGAAGACCGGCGGGTCAGCCCATCCACCTGAGAAGACAGGTGGGCTGTCTAGCCCACCCGTGGGGGCCCCCAACGTGATTTTTGTGTCCGAATGGACCCAAAACGAACGTGCAACCTTCTTTTATGGTTTTAAACATGATTTAACCATAAAATCTTGTTAGTTTTGACCCCAAAGTGGTGAAATACTAACCCCATTCACTTATGATAGGTTCACTAGAAACTTACTTTTCTCGCACCAGATCTCACCCGTACCGGGCGTGAGTCTTTGTACACAACAAGTAAGTGGGGAGATGACGTTTAACTTTATTTTAAGGCTTGTTTTGCATCTTTCAATTGTATCTAGACTAGCCATGTCATCATGTAAATTATGTGTAGATTAGTCATCCTCATATGATTATGATGTGTGTTGTGTTTTACATTCTCAATGCTAAATGATTGATGTGCTTATATGATAAATGGTTGGATTACGGTGCATGATGCATTATTAGACTAGATGTCGTAGTCGGATTAGAAACGAATGCATTGGTGGCCCGTGGAATGGGACGCGGTGGTATTATGCAATCGTACTTTGTCATATAGGAGCATGCGGTTTAGGATTATTATTTTCCCATGCTACGACCCTTCCCAATAGGGGTTGAGGTGTTGGGTTATCACTTGGGGGAAGCAGTGGTCGCGGTTGTCGGGTCACTGTGACGGTTAGACATACTCCCGGCTGGTCATTAAGACAGTCGACAATTTCAGTGGTATATTCAAGAGGGCCAATCGTACTGCTTTTAAATTGCTGGAGTCAGCACCTTTACTTCTGTCATTTACTTTTATGTTGAGAGCCAGTGGTCGGCATGCTTTACTTTTTCGAGTACTCATGGTGGGCCTTCTCCGATAACCCTATGGGCGTATCACGGGATGGAGTTCGCGGCTCGTACCCGGGGCATACGCGTACTGTGGTTGTAGTAGCACATAACCAAAGACTTAGTAATGTTGTTTATGTGGATAAGATTTAAAATGAATTGCATAGCATATAGTGCATATTGATGTGATTGTTGTGTGAATTGTTGCGTGGTCCTTCTTTTCACTTACTGAGCTAGTGAGCTCATTCCACGTGCTCACTTCTTTTAGATGATTTTGCAGGTCACCAGCCTGAAGATCAGTGGTCGGGCCCCACAGTTGAGTTTCTCAATGAGAATTGGTGGGTCCCCGAGGAGTATGAGCAAGGTGTTGATTGTACGTGCGAGGACTGTGCTGCGGGACTGCAGTAACGGCACTGTACTGGATTTTACTTTTTGATTCTTTTGATGATCTCCCTTTTTGTGTACTTGATACGTAAATTGTTATTCTTTTTGTGTAAATATCATGCCTGCGGGCCCACATGTATTTATCTATATACTACAATTTGGGTATCAAGTATATTGAGGATATTTATAGGTAATCTAAGTCTTCCGCTGAACTTTTGAACACTTATCTTAGATGTGGGTATGCTGTGGTGGGTACCGTATCAGATGATCCTAGCAGGTTTGGGTTAACCAGAGTTAACCCAATCACCGGTCCGGTTCTGTGTGAACGGGGTGTGACAGATAATGTTTAGATTTCAATTGAAATTTGAACCATTTACGTCTCTAATTTGTACACAACTTGATATTTTAATTATTTTGAGTTCCCATAAGTTTTAAATTTTATTTATCCTTTATTTATTATTTATTTTTTAAGGAAGAAATCATTTTTAATTAGTTGATGACGATGGAGTTACGGACTCGAACGAGAATAAGTGCTCCTCGGAGGTGGTGAAGGTGTTTAGCGATAAAGGAAAGGAAGTGGTGAGAATGAGAGTGAGAGTGAGATGGAGATGGAGATGGAGATGGAGATAGAGATAAAGATAAACATGAATCATGCGGGATGGGGTTCTGGCCAGTGCCCCAAGGCCAGTGGGGATTTTTTTCTAATATGAGATTATGTGGGACCCACGCCATAAGAAGCATTATCAGGAGGTGGGACTTCCTTTAAAGGCAGGGTAAGGGGTATTAATACCTAAATCAAACTGTAAAACCACTCGAATCATATTGAATCCAAGGTTTATTGGGCTAATTTTGGTTTGATATATTGTAACCTTCTTAACAAATCGAACTGCATTGAAAATCAATTGGACCTAAAACCAAACTAAAACCGATTAAAAAATCAGATCAAAATCAAATCAAATCAATCAAAAATCGAAATCAACCCAAAATTCATTATAAAAAGTAAATTTTACATAGTTTTGTATGGAAAATCAAACTCAAATCCATAAAAAAATCAAAACCAATCTGATTACTAACCATTATAAGAAATTGAAGCAAAATCAAAATCAAACCGGATTGAAACCAAAATTCTTTTACTAATCCAGTTTCGATTTCACCATTTTCACATTAAAACCAATTCAGCCTAGATCAAAACCGGACCAAACCGACCCTTGACACCCCAAGGCAGGGTGATCATTTTGACTCGCAAAATTTAAGGCGTAGGAACCATTTTTTTTTTTTTTTTTCAATTATCAGTTGGAGGTGGGACCCTCCAGTTCCACCCACTTCCTCGAAAGCAAGAAACAATGAAAAGCAAGAAACAACGTTACACTTCTCGCTCTCTCTCTCTCTCTCTCGATAAATGTGAATGTTTGAGCTTGCAAAATCGTTAGAGAGAGAAAGAAAGAGATCGTTACTCTGATACAGAGAGAGAAAAGAGAGAGAGAGTCAGTCGAGGTGAGGAAAAGAGATGGAGCTTTTACGGTTCAGAAGGGAATATACCGAGCAAAGCAACAGTGTCCACATCCCTTTTCTGTCTGGTTAGATTGAGATTCCGAGGAGTCTGGAAGACTAATTGGGTTCTTGGGGTTTGAAGCTAGTGGTGTGGTGGTCCAAAGATTCCAAACAGGATGAGATAAAAAAAAAAAAAAAAAAAAAAGGAGATACTCTGTTTATTCTGTAATCCTATAGGTCTTTTGATTTCTGAATTTGAAGAAGAGGGAAAAGTAAGTTCATTTCTCAAGTATAAAAAGGTAGGTATTTTATCTATTTCTCGGTTCTAGAGATTCGATTTTCACGACCTGGATCATCATTTTATCTTCCGATCTTCCTGCAGAGTTTATTTTCTGACCCATGATCGTAAAAATTTTTTGTTCTTAATAATTTTTGTTGTTTTCATTTAATAATTGGAGAACAGTTTATTCAATGATCCCCAACTGTTTTGGGGCGAATTCATGCGATTCTGACGATGATGATGGGGTTTTTTTTTTTTTGGCTAGACATTATCTAAGCATTGCAGAAATTATTCATCCAAACAAAAAATCTAGAGTTGGTGTTCTATTGGTCCATCCATAGACATGAATAGTTTCTGCTTGGTACAGATAGTTTAGATAATAAAGATATAAATATATATGTTGGTGTTCCATTGAATGTATATTTACAGATTCAAAGCCTGATATTAAATTTTTACTATTGATTGATAGTGGTAATATGTTCATTGTCCAACATGATCAATTTGCTTCTTGTTAGATAATGATCTTTTAGAAATTTGAGATGGGATTTGTTTGTTTTTTATTTATCAGATTATCATGGAAAGTTTCCTTTTCTTATTTTTGATTTCGGTAGAATTTTTTTTTTGGTTCTTTTCCTTTTTGTGTGTAAGCAACTTTTATAATTGGTAATTGATCATCATGTTTCTCTGGCATTTATATTTCGAGTATATGTTATTTGGATGTTTGTTTAGACTTCTAGTTTTCCTTGTTCCACCTGGGAGAGTGAAGCTATTTCCTGTCTTGCTGGAATTCTTTCCACTCCAAACTGTCACTTGACTGTATTGGTTTTGTTCCGCAGTGTAAGATCAAATACAGGGAGTCAATATGAGTACATTAG
Organism: Macadamia tetraphylla; assembly: GCA_022985045.1. Taxonomy (NCBI): domain Eukaryota; kingdom Viridiplantae; phylum Streptophyta; class Magnoliopsida; order Proteales; family Proteaceae; genus Macadamia; species Macadamia tetraphylla. Next base: position 29,209,199 of record CM040971.1, read on the forward strand.
TTCGGTCTCTCCGCAAAGTACGAACTGCTATATGGCTTCAAGAAGGTGGCAGTTTCCTGAGTTCTTTATCGAGGGGACAAAAACCTTTTCTCAATTCAGTTCCTGTCAATGTATATCGGCCACTGTACAATAATGGAATTGATATATACAAGCATCACATAATTATCTCAAGAGCTCTGCACAGCCCTGCTGTTAAAGATACTAGTGGAGGTCTTTTCTTTGAACTGAACCTACCCTCTCATGTAGTTGTGACTTGTGATTTCCAGTGTCACATAATTTCTCAGACATGATTATGTCCTCTGTATTGATTCTTGGTTTTTCTGGTTTACTTGCAGATGCTGGACGAGCAGGTCCTCTTGTGGAGTATGAGCGAAGAATTGCTGCTCAGGAACTTGTAGATGGTGACCTCTGCCAGGTTTGTCTCGTAACCAAGCTATCCATATTTGCATGTGAGTGTTAATCTTATTGTGTTATTTGCATGTGGTTTCTGAGAAAAAAGAAGGAAAGACACTTATCACTTGTTGCGGTATTTTCAGATGATAGACTTAAATTTAAGTATATACATTATCAATTCAGGCAGTCCAATTGATGGGCAATGCCTGGAATAGCTTCAATTCGCAGATAAGAAAACAAATTACTTAAAGGAACTGCCCCGTCCAGGCAAGTGGGGATGGATGCGTATAATGTGTCTACCAAAATCTGATGGTGATGTAAATCAAAGCATGAAGGAGGACCAGAATATATATTAAAAAAGTACTGTTCATGTGAATGGTATCACGAGTTACTGTTCACATGAACAGTAACAAAAGGAGATAATTTTGGAACGTGGACAGCTGTTCAAGATCAATTGGGAGCTTCTAGAGTGTTTAGTTTCCTTTTGTGTTATCTTCCTTTTTGAGTTGATTCTTCTTGTACAAGGAAGATGTCCTCTATAGACTTTCCTTTCTATTTCTTTCCTTTTTCATGTAACTTGTCCAAGGATGAAAGATAGTTTCCTCTTTTAAGTTTGATTCTATTTTTCTACTTTCTTGGGAGGTGAGTAATTCATGCCTATATATTGTACTAGACTCCTAGAGAGTCCCAGATGATGGAGTTGAGAAAAAAGAGAGCTTTTGCTTGGAAGCTGTGACAAGCAGTAGCTATGAGTTTGGCGGTGAGAGGCTGTGGGTGAGAGACCCAAGTTTGAGAGAGACTACCCTATCCCCCTTTCCTACCCCTCCTTATCTTTTCTTTTCTATTTTCTATTATATTCTCAGTTTTAATTTATTGTGTTGAGGTCTTGGTTAGTAAAACTGCTGTTGTCATGAAAGGACTTGTGATCCTCTTGTAGAGTTGGTTCTTATTGAATTGCTTCTACTTATTTGATATCAGAGCAAACCATAGCAGCCATGAAGATTGATATGCACAATAGGAAGCTTTGTTCAAGAATGATCAAAACTCGAGATTGAGTTAATTTTTTAAAGACGGAGTGAGTTGATGTAGATCAAAGCATGAAGGAGGACCATAATATTTAAAAAAAAAAAAAAAATGAACTGTTCACTGAATAGTACCACGAGTTACTGTGCAAGTGAATAGTAACAAAATATTTTGGAATATGGGCAGCTGTTCAATCTTGGACAGCAAGAAATAATGGAAGACTTCAAGCCTTGACAACAAGGCATCACCTAGGCATCTAGGTGGTTCATTTGGGGTCTAAGGTGACTATCGCCTTAGTGCAACATTGGTCTGACACATGTTTATGCTAAATATCATTTAAGGTCATTTCATGTAATTAAGATATTTTTCATAAATAAGCAAATATCCCTATTTGAATCCAATAAAAATAGTTTCAATATCAAATTCTAAAAGATAAAAAGTCAACCCCGTTCAAGAACAAAAATTGGATTTTTGGTTGTAGGAGCGATATTCAATTCACAATGGCTGGATTTTGCTCAATGCTGAAATTTATAAATCTTATCACGATAAACATTGCTAAAAAACAAAAGTGTGGTAAAATAATATTTTTTTAATCCATAAAATTATTTTCATTTAGGAGAATTTAATAGCATTCACACACTTTAAAATAAGTTTGAATGGAGCATAATGTTGTCACTACAACTTAGATTTAAGTAATCTTAGGCTTTTTTGGAAAGCTGATTTTTTCTACCTAATACAAAAGTCTCATAGAAAAATAAATCATTTGACCTGTCAAACTTATTAGAGGACAAAGAACATTCTTTGATTGTTGATTTTTTATGACATAATGTGACTTAATTTTGATATTTGATGACTTGATGTGGCTTAATTTTGATTTTTGATGACTTGAGGAGGCTTAATGTTTATTTTTTCATGATATAAGGTACATGTGGCATATTAAATAATGTTGGAAAAAATGAGAAATAAAAAAATAACACAGGCAACTAGGGCTCCCAAACTTGTGTCGCCTTGACAACTATGCTTGATAAACAAGATTGATTGGGAGGTTCTAGAGTGTTTAGTTTCCTTTTTGAGTTAATTCTTCTTGCACAAGGAAGATCTTTTCTAGCGACTTTCTTTTCCAAGGACAAGAGATGGTTTTTTCTTCTCTATTTTCTATTGTATTCTCAGTTTCTATTTTATTGTGTTGAGGCGCTGGTTAGTAAAATGGCTGTTGTTCATTGAAGGACTTGCTGTCTCTTATAGAGTTGGTTCTTGTTGAACTGCCTCTACAATAGACAGATAGTCAAATGATTATGATCCAGTGACAATGATAATTTCAGATTACGAAACAAACCATCAATAGATGATCTATAGGAAATGAGGTAATGAATTATGTCTAAAGCTGACTGCTTGATGTACTAAATTCTGGAAGCTTCAGATCTGCCCTTGCCTCTTAACTGCTTCCACTGCTCTTATTGGAGGACATCCATGGCTACATTTTCAGGTTGTTACCTTAAAAGAACTTCAAAGACTGTATGACGATCTTGTTCAGTCTGCTGATGCCTGTCGATTGGATCGGTATGCTGCTTCTGATAAAGCTGGGAGGTAATTCATTCATTTATAATTTCCCTTACTTTATCCAGACCACTTACTGATTTATCAGACCATGTCTTTTCTTTTAAGATATATTCACTGTCAGACACATTTTCTTTCAACATCCATCTTATATTTTTAATGGTCTGTTCTTGCACCTTCATCCAGGAGTAGGTGGTTGTGGACCCGTTTCAGACCACAGTATTCTTACTCACCTGTCAAAGGACTTTACCTCTTTGGAGGAGTGGGCACCGGAAAAACTATGCTAATGGATTTGTTTTTTGACCAATTGTAAGTCTGGTGCATAGTTTGTATATTTTGTAGTTTAACATTCCTACTTCATAAAGTCCTCATGTAAATCAAATATGAGATGGAAGGGAATGGGATTATGCCCTTATATGATTTGATTATATCAAATTGTGCCTTTTTATTTAAAAAGAAAAAAAAGAAAAGAAAAGAAAGAAAGAAACTACAAGGTTTTAAAATAAATTGGACTCTTAATCTCTAAATCTCAACCAGTCACACTAAATAGAACAGAGGGTACAGAAATAGGGCCATCTAAATCACCCAAAATAATTGTTTTTTTGCATATTCATAATGAGTGTGGAAAAATATGAGTGGCAGGAGAGCCATCATCAGTCTCCTACTGCTTGGTATTCAGGATTCTGTCACTCTTCTTTTCTTTCGGTTTTTTGATATGCTGCAATTATTCAAGCCTGGGATATAAAACACGAAGCACTTGCAATTTATTTAAGAAATTTGTTTTTCTTTTTATCTGTTTTTGTTCAATTTTGCTGTGCTACTGTATGCTGGGAATGATAACTCCTAATGCTTATCTCCATTGGTTCAGGCCATCTAATTGGAGGAAGAAGCGAATTCATTTCCATGACTTCATGTTGAATGTCCATAGCCGCCTGCAAGTAAGAATGTAGACAGACATGTATATTTTTACTTTTCATTTAATGATAACCTATGCATCCCAATGGTTAGGAAATGATATATGCCTGTGAAGATGCATAGTTTTTAAGGCGGTAAGGCGACGGAGGCGTTTGAGGGTCTTTCGGAGCGCTTTAGCGATAAAGCGAGCATAAAGCGTCGCTTTATTGACTAAAGCGTTCATATGTAATTTTTTTATAAAACCAATCTATTTGGCTCAAATCCTAGTTGAATCCTATTACTCATATGTTAAATAAATATTAAAGGTTCATATTCACACCAATGTAAGATATTCATCAAGAAAACAAATCAATAAAGTGAATAAACTAAGTTCATCTTCATCCATCATCAATCATATTAACATATAATATAAATACATAATTATGAAACAAAATTATAAATATAAAGAAAAGAAGACAAAAAATACAAGTATTTATTATACTTACCTCTATGATGCCAAAATGAGTGCCTAAGCCCTAAGGTCATCCACTATATTTCTACTCTTGTCAAAGAAGAATGAAGCTCACCGCTGCCGGAGCAAAATGGTCACCTAGATCAATGGTTCTTTCTTATTCCTTGATTCTTTCTCAAAGCCCTTTCTTAAAACCCTTGACAAAATCCAAACCCTGTTTGTGAATCTTGTTTTCGTTTTGTTTGTTGTGGTTATTTTTGGTGGAGTAAAGTTGATCTCATACATCTCAAGTGTTAACAAAATCATACACCTACCAATAAAAATTTTTTATTTGGAATCGTCATCAAGTAATTTTAAAATGTGTTAAAAAAAAAAAAAAAAACCCATAAGGCACTACTTCACATAAGGCGGAGCACTGCCTTACCATCTCTAGACCGCATCAACGCCAAGGCGCTGGTAAGGCGCTTAGCAGCGCCTTACCAGCGCCTTAAAAACTATGGTGAAGATGACATAATTGTCCTTCACACTACACAATACCCATTTCTTGTAATGTTGGCAGACTGAAACTCATTCAAGTTAGGCATTAGTAGGATTCATAAGTTTTCAATGTCTTGCTTTTCTTTTGACTCATTAACCATGTCATAAGCTGTCAAGTTTTCTGTGATGCTGGTTTATGGCAGCTGACTATGATGGTCTATGATTATTGACCAATTGATGAATGCCAAGGAGTGGTACATATTCAGTATCATTTAAAGGATATACAATTTCTATTATTGTGATATTCATGAATCTATCCTTTTTATTCCCTTGTTGATGCCAAATTTTATGTTTCTCTTGTAGAGTTCATATAGTAGTTGTGATTCTCAATATACTGCAATAGGTTTAACTTGGAACACTGGATGTGATTGCAGAGGCACAAGGGTGTTGCAGACCCACTTGAGGTTGTTGCAGGAGAGATATCAGATGAGTCAATTTTGTTATGTCTTGACGAATTTATGGTGGGTTAGAAACAGCTCTGTTTCTTCTGGTTACTGATGATTTTTAATAGCTTTTTATTTTGTTCATTTTCTTGCTTTTCTCTTGTGATTTCTTATAGGTGACTGATGTTGCTGATGCATTGATATTAAACCGCCTCTTTAGACATCTATTCAGCAATTCTGTTGTAAGTGTATTGATTACCATCTGATCTTTATTTTTTTAGTTCTGTTGATCTTCTACTTGAAGATTATTTATCTTATATGTGGACAATGTTGGAATGGTGGGGAATATAGATTCTTGTTGCTACTTCAAATCGTGCTCCAGATAACCTGTATGAAGGTGGACTGCAGAGAGCTCTTTTCTTACCATTCATAGCTACTCTGAAGGTAAATCAAACATATATTCTTTCACTCATATTGTCATTTGATAGATGCTTGGTCATCATTATTCATTTAGCATTTAATACCTTTGGACCACATATTGCCGCATCCATGTATTGCTCTTTCCTGGTTTCCTGTCTGTGCTTCTCCGAGGATCTTTCCCCAACTCTGATTGCTTTTTCAATGCAGGAAAGATGTATGGTTCACGAAATCGATTCTTCTGTGGATTATAGGAAAATGACATCTGTAAGTATCTTTTCTTTCTGTTAAGGATTTATTTATAAAGTGGCATTTCCAGCTGGAAAACCTTGGTCTTAATGGTTAGCTTTATTTTCTTTATCTCCATCACATGTTTTACAGGCCGAACAAGGCTTCTATTTTGTTGGAGAAGAGTTGTCGGGCTTTCTTAAACAAAAGTTTGAGCAGTTAATGGGGGACCATTCTGCCCATCCACAAGAGGTGGAAGTTGTTATGGGAAGGACATTGCAGGTTTACTCCAAATAAAATTTTTCTCAAATGCAAGGTTTTGCCATGGGTCAACCATTAGGATGTCAAATAATGTTGTTGCAATTTGTTTCCAGGTACCACTGGGAGCTAATGGATGTGCATATTTTCCTTTTGAAGATCTCTGTGACAGACCTCTTGGGGCTGCAGACTATTTTGGATTGTTCAGTAAGTCAATAAGTTGGTGTGTGTTTTAGAACTCCATCTACGCTGTGTTAGGATCTTCAAATTCAAATAGCCATAAAATTACCTAAGCTATTTTGTATCTATCTCTTATTTGTTTTCTGCACAATTTTTACTGTTTTTCCTCTAATCCAGTTCTAATAACCGTAAGAGATTGAACTCCATCAATATATTGGAGCCATGAGCTCTGATGAGGACATGAAGTGTTTCTTTAGTGGTTTTCCTCTTTTGAATGGTCAAATGTGAATTCACTATTAGATCTGTGATTACCCAGCAACTTTCCTATTCCAAGTACAACATAGGAAGTGTATAAGTATAAAGAAAGGAAAAGTCTAAAGTCTTAGTCTTGTACTGCATAAACTTTAGTCAATGAAAACCACATGCATAAATTAGGGAACTATTTATTATCCCTGCAGTGGGAGCCACCAGGGGTCCTCAAAGAGTAAATCAAGCAAATGGGATGATCGTTGTTATCTATATACTTACTAGCTTTATGAATGCCACAGCTTATGAGTTTCTTTTATTGTTATTTTGATATGATTCTGTCGATTTAGGATAGGAGGCCTCCTAAGTCTTAAATGGGACCATCCAAATGGTGAGTCCCAGGCCCCAGCCTTTTACATGGGCTTCTAATCTCCAAAAAAAGGTTGGAGCAGTCTGGATCACTTGTGGGGTTTTTGGATGCTTTTCCCAATTATTATGCTTATTCTTTTTCAAAAATGACTATCTGCATAATTGACTCCCTCCCCACTTTGACAGAAAAATTCCATACATTGGCATTGGAAGGTGTGCCGATTTTTGGACTCCACAACAGGACAGCAGCATACCGTTTTGTCACTCTAATTGATGTAAGTGACTGTTCTCCTCATGAAGACTTAGCTGTTTTTGAACTCGTAACTGTACTTCTGTTTGTGTTCTATCTTTCTGAAACATATTCTTCTTGTAAGGAAATTATGGGTTTTCATAGCAAGTTTTGCATTGCAACAGTGGAGGGTTAAAACAAAACATCGTAAAAAGTTTATCAAATGCGTCTCAATCAATATGAATGGTTTGTATGTACTTTAATGCTGCCTAAATCTTTTCTGAAGATCATGATCACAATATCTATGTTGTTGGACAAAAAATTTCCAATTTCAAATGCTTGTGATTGAACAGCGACACAGAAGGTAGAAACCATATGCTCCTCCCCCACCCCCCTGTTTTTTATGGACCTTGTATCAGTTTTTTTGGTTTATGTACCCCATTTCTTTGATTTTATGGCTGCATTGCTTGAGTCTATAATTTGGGACAACACATACCCAAATATCCTATGTGAACTGCCACACCTCCTTTCTTGCCCCATACCCCAAAATAATAATAATAATAATAATAATAGAATAAATAAATAAATAATTACCACTACCATTTAAATAAATAAAGTATTTTCCCTTCAATTAAGGCGTCCTGTGCTTGTTGAGAATGCAAGTACTTTTCTCAATTAACACTTTCTCCACACATCAAGGCCTTAATTAAATCCCCCTCACCCCAAATTTTGGGGATTTTTATTTGTTAATTTGACCCCGAGGGTTTTCCAAATTGGAAATTTGTTCATTATGAAAATCCAATTTCAAATGGAGCATTTTTTTTTTTTTTTCTGTTTGATTGTCTACAGGTGATGTATGAAAACAAGGCCAGACTTCAATGTACAGCTGAGGCGACTCCCTTTGAACTGTTTGAAAGAATTGTTTCTGTCTCTGATGCCAATCACATGGCACCCAGAACTTCTTCAAGATCAAAGAAAAATGATGATTTCGACCTTTGTGTAGACAATGAATTGGCATTTGCAAAAGATCGGACCATCAGTAGGTATGTTGCTATACCATGAGCCGTTTTCGTTGATTCTTTTGTATAGTAGTCATCAAAGATAACAACTTGGTCATTGTCTCAAGAAGCTTTTTAAATTGGAGAGTCTCCTATCTTTCTCCCTTCCTCCTGGAGCTGGTTTCTTATTCTCTCGCTCCCATAAATGCCTCCATTTACGTTAACATAAAATATTGAAAATGCTGAACTAATCATATAAGTTATCAGAAACTGTGAGGTTGTTGACTATATGGGCTTTCTATTTTCCTGTCACTTCCTTAAGAGGGAAAAAAAAAGTAGATTAAAATCTGTTTGGTTATAAATATTCATTTATCCATGTAATTGTAATGTTTATCAAGCTTTCAAATAATGTTATTTTTGGGAAAATATTTTCCATTTTTTACATCAAAACAAATGGAGCCTAGACATCTCATATATCTTTGTTACTTTTTTAAATACTAGGCAAGTAAAATTCTCTAGGAGTTCCAAACACACCGTTGTAATTGCTCTGTCACCGGAGTGATGACTTCTCCTATTTTTATAATTTTGTTGAACAAATAATGAACAAATGTTCATAGAACTATATAACTTAGATAAGCTTCCAAATTTAGACAGCTCACAGTAGTTCTACCTATAGAAAATGTCATAAAAGAGAAGAAGACCCATTTATGGTTCCAGCCTAGATGACTAGGCAATGTCTATTAACTGCTCTTTTGGAAGTAATGTGGAAATTTAGAGTCTTGATAACATATGAATAACACCAAGATATAATTTTAATGAACTACTTAGAACATTCTTATCTATAACGAGTGTGGACATTGATATGGTTATTGCTTTTTATGGTTGTTCCTAACATGTTTGGAGAAACTGCAGATTAACAGAGATGAATAGCAGAGAGTACTTAGAGCAACATGCTGCCACATTGACAGCGAGAAGCAAATCTCAGTAGAAGCTACCAAAGAGGATGTTATTCAATACTGATACCAAGGATTATAACCCTGGGGTATCCCAAGTGATTCATTTTCATTGACAATACTCAGTTAGAGGATGAAAGCATCACTCAGAGGAGATGATTCTTGTCCTGAATAAGTTATGATTCCGGTAGCCTTGTCTGACCCAGGTGATGCATACTCTTAATAAGATTGTCAAAGTAACAGATTAGTTGCCACTTGACAGTTAGGGTCAGCTTGGTAGATATCCCATCCAGATGGATGTATTGTTAGAACTGGTTTGCCATTGGAATAAGAAATTGAGGTAAGACCATGCCATAACAAATTGTGTAAAACACACCTGAGGTACCAAATGTTTATGTAAATTAGCTTTATGGTACCTAATGTTTTAAAAATTACATTTGAGATATCCAAGCACAATTGATGTTAAGGAGGTGTTAACATATGATAATGACATCAAAATACACCAAGTTCCTAGTCTCATGATCCAATCATATTTCAAATTTACCACAATATTTCTCATAGTTAAAAATGTCAAATGAAGGTCATACTGCAAATCAAAGTTCTAAAAATGCCAAAATATAATGATTGAGTTTTGTTATTTTCAATTGAAATCTCTTAGAATTTTATGACAGCTTTGATATCATGTTATGCTATTCTAATTTTCGAGATTTAAATATTAATTGAATGGCCACGATCCCAGTAAAGCATTTAAAAACATAAAATGGTTGAATCCTACCCTTCTAACTTAAATTATTTTTTAAGCTACTCATAGTGATCATAAGTCAAATTGGATTATGATGTTTGCTATGATATAAAATGTTAGATGAAAAGCCATGATACAATTCAAAGGTTTTAAAAACATAAAAATGTGATGTTGAACTTTATTCTGCTGGACTAAGGGCAGGGGAAGGAAGAAAGCGAGTGGATCTGCTAATACGTTATCCTGAAATCAAATCCTCCCGTTGGGTATTGTCTCAATGCGTTGGGTATTGTCTCAATGAATAGGTGATTGTAGGTGTGAAATCTTAATTTGATTGGAAAAGGTGTGAAGCTGGAACTCCAAGGTGACTCAATTGCCTGGATATGTAAAATGCAGGATTCCCAATCTTAAGAGAAAAAGGAGGGAAATGGATACTTAATTTTTGAGTGAGTAAACAAAATTTCATACTTGATGTCATAGATGTGTTGAGAGATCTTTTATATCTTTCGATATCCACGTACAATATGTAGTCAAAAAGCCAAAATGAGTGATTTCTTAGCGAAAGAAAATTAATTCTTAAACCTCTCCTGCACTCAAGTCATGTAGATGTACTACAAAAGAAAAAACTCAAACTTGACTTTTATCTTACGTTGGCATTTTCTATTCTAAAAAAAAAAAAAAAAAAATGAATTTGAATTTTTTTAATCAATCTGCTCTAATCCATTGATTGATTCAACATTGTACAGATCAGTGGAAAAGAATATTTGTCCATTGGTAATGGCAATTATATTAGTAGGAATATAAGCCATGTACTATTAATGTGGGTATTTTCGTCTCTAGATTTTTAAAGCTCAAATTAAAGCCATGAAACATATAGCTTGCAAATTAAATGGAATTAGCTCAATTTGCAAAGTTGTAAGCCTTTCACACAATTAGTTTGTTTCTGATCTTGATAAAGCTATTTAAAAAAAAAAAAAATGAGATCTTAAGAGGAATCATTATAAATGTTGTCTCTAATTCAAATCATTCAAAACATCTTCATAATAATGAAATCTAAGAAATAAATTGCATCCAATAGGATTTGAACCTATACCAAAGGTTTAGAAGACCTCTGTCCTATCCATTAGACAATGGACGCTTTTCATTCCTTTTTCTTTCCTTTCGCATTTTTTCTTTCCTACCTCCTGTTCAAAAAAAAAAGAATCGGAGTGTATGTGATGTGAGAGAATTTGGGGACTAAAGATGTGTATTCAAATCAATGATACATGTATCATAATACAATTAATATGGAGCGGGTAGCGGGAATCGAACCCGCATCGTTAGCTTGGAAGGCTAGGGGTTATAGTCGACGTTGATTCATCATTTTGAACGTCTCTAATTCAAAACCGAACATGAAACTTTGATTTCATTCGGCTCCTTTATGGAAGATGGATAAATTCCCTGATCTAAGGCGTGAATGAAATTCAAAATAATAATAATAATAATAATAATTAGATTCAAAACATCTGTGTTAACTTTTCTGTCTGAATGCATCCAAAACAACTCACTTTCTAGATGATCCTTCCAGATTATAACAATGCTTCAGTTTACTCAGTTTTCTATTTCGACTTCTAGTTGATAGAATCTTGAGGAAAAAAATTTTGTTTCCACCCAGCTAAAACAATATGTGATAGCTTTAGTAAACTAAAGTCATCATTTAATAGGTATTTGGCTTTAATCTCCTTTCTACAAACAAAAAATGGAAGATTTAGCTATGACTAGAAATACACTTTGTATCTTCATCCATGGATTTTTTACTCATTCAATTAGAAGTCTTATCCAATTGAAAGAGGAAAAAAAAAAAAAAATTATGCTTCACGATTTGGTAATCCAATTTTCAATGAATAATTTACTTTTGGATAAAATCACAAGATTTATATATATATATATATATATTCTCAAATATATCATTGAGAGAGGAAGGATAAATTCCTGATAAGAAATTAAGTTATTAAGCTTTTGATCAGAATCAAACCGAACTTTAAATTGTTGAACTTTAAACTTGGTTCAACAAATTCATGTTGTCTCCCTCTCTCTCTCTCTAACCCTAGAAAACAACCTTGGTGCAGCTTTGATGGGCCAGATAATCTATCTCAGACCTTGACTCAACAAATGGTGGTGAGCACAGATCTATTCGGCAGTAGGTCAGCCATGAATGCGCTTTAAGTAGAGCCCCAAGTGCTTAATGATTCTTTTGGTTTCTTGCTTTATTCTATGAACAATTTCATCTTTTAGATGCATTCTTCTCTGTGTCCTGATAGAAACTAGGGTCAACAAGGCCAGCATGGCTACCAAAGTATTGTCTTGTTTGAATCTCGACTGGCTTTCCATTAACAACTATGCCCACCACCCTAATGGTCGGTTGTGGTGTACTTGGGAGCCCTCCAAGCTTCAAGTGACTTTGATAGATTGATTCTTCAGACCAGCTCCTACATATGTGGGTTATTGGACTGTGGCAACAGAAGAGTGGGTGAATTGGGTTAGTAAGAAACTTGCAATTTGATCACTTAATTTCAACCCAAGGAGAGAGATTGCAAATAAGAGGGTGTGAAAATGGAGGAGAGATAATTGAACTCATAAGATTTATTCTTACACCCGTGCCCTAATCCGGTATAATTTGAAACTATTGTGACAGGCCTCGGATCAGAGATCGGAAGTACGACCGGGTTTTGGCTCACGGTTGCGCATTGCCGAAGGGGTAGGGATGACCCCACATGTTCATGCATTGCACCCCTGTCTAACTGAAGGGGGTTAATACCTTCCGATCCCAGATGGTAAGTGACCCGACTCCCCACACTTGATTTCCGGCACGCGTCATAATTGCCGAAAGGCCTTGAGCATGTCCAAGGGCAGCCACCCATGCGAGGCCAACCATAGGACAGTAAGCTGTCAAGATAGCAGGCTGTCTTGAATACCGAAAACAAGCCACCGGAAGCAGCCTGGGCATGAATCCGGTGCCTGTTTCCGGTGGGTACACTCACTGCTGTAGAGGTTTCGATGCCTGTGGGTCCCGTCACTCGCATCGTAAATGGTTCTGGATGATCCCAAATCATTCTCCACACCTTTCTCTTGATGTGAACACCTTATGGACCTAAATGTGTGGGTCCTCGTGTCCCAAAACTCATTTTAACCCGATTGATTCAAAAGAGGCCCAAACCAAATGGACCCTAAGGCCTAACTTAAGTTATAAGTTGGGAAATGAGAATTCATTTCCTCATTTCCATCTCCTGTGCCCAACATAGGAGAGGAGAGAAAGAGAAGAGAAAGGAAGAAGAAGAGGAAGAAGAAGAAGGTTGGAGGCTTACCTTGGTGCTGGTTGCTGCCTTGTCGCCGGAATCGTTGCCGGAGGTAAGTACAACCTCCTATGCCACTCTTTCTCTTCATTTCGACCTAGACAAAGCTAGGAATGGATGGACTCTTGGTGTACACACCATGTTAGGGTTTTAGGATGGATGTTCTACCCTCCCGATTTTGTTGCCGAGCTCGAACCAAGCCCGGTGAGCTCTGGTAACATGTAATGCCAAAAGACCAACTAGGGTTTTGATCATTCGATCAACGTATCTCCCAAACGGCTCAATGGAATTGGGATTTTCTTGGCTTAGAATGATGCTAGAAACATCCCCTACAAACTCCATGGAACAAATTCCGTCGATCGGGCCCAAGTTGGAAAGCCCCAATTCGAGTTGGACCTTTCTGTGTCCACCGGAAATATGGCACAGGAAGCACTGTAGCTGTTTTTGGTGGGTTGTTTCCGGTGGACAAATGAGCCTAATGTGCTCTCTATCACCTTCACCAGAAATAAGACTGATATTTCCGGTGGAAATGCCCTGTTTCCGATGGGTGTTTCCAGTGATAGTACTGTCACCTAAGAACTGTCTGCACCCTTTGAGGGTGACCTGTGTGGGTCCCTCCCGATGTTTCCGATGTGTACTTATGTACGATTCCATTGTGTCTAGGATAGTAATGTGCATGTGCCCCGAAGCCAAAATTGAATTGATCGATTGGTGGCCGTACTTGAACCCAAACACAACTGATCATAAAACAGGTGAGGGATGGACTGTGTTTATTTTTTTTTATGTTTATTATTTATCAAATTGCTCACATGCTTAGAATTATATGTTTGATTGAAATTGTCATTTTACAATCATGATATGAATTGTATGGAAATGTATGACACGATCCGGTGTGGCCGAGGTGGTACCGGTACCGTGATCACCGTGTGTTTAGATGTGTGTGTGTGTGAGGTAGAATCTAGAGTGGCTGAGGTGGTACCGGTGCCATGATTTCAATATGTATGTTGCATTCATACATTGATTATGTGCATTAGAGTTAGTTATAGTCACGGGTTACACTTTGTGGCCAAGGTCTCACTGGTATCGTGTACCCCAGGATTGCATTTGAAAATGGATTACGCTTCATGGCCGAGGTCTTGCTAGTATTGCATAGTCCATACTCAACTGCTCTTTGCATGCTAGATTAGGTAAACGGTCTCGGGTTACACTTTGTGGCCAAGGCCTCTCTGGTATTGTGTACCCGGGACTGTGTTTGGAGATGGATTACACTTTGTAGCCGGGTCTCTCCGGCATCGTGCAATCTATACTAACTGTATCATTATAAAGGCATGTAGTATATATGTGGTCAGGTATCACTTCTTATGCTACGCACCCTTGCCAACAGGGGTTAAGGTGTTGGATAACGATATTCCTAATGATAAGTTAGGTTTGCCGGGAGTGGGGTGTGACAGCTGTGGTATCAGAGCCCGAAGCTCTGCCTTAACTCACAATTTTAGCCAAACCATGATTTTGGGGAAACTAGGATTTAATAAAAATCTCAAGACAACAATAATAGCAATTGCACATTAGGAGACAAGTATAGTTGTTAAAGTTGTTTCATTACAATGAAGAACTTGAATACACAGCTTACACTTTTTATAAAAATTAAAGTATTGAAAGCAGGAAATCCTAACTAGCCTAAGTCTTGGAAATTAAACAACTGAAGCAAATGACATAATGAAAAAGTTCAACTAACCCTAAAAGCATCAGACTCAAATAAAAATAGAAAAATGGAAATCCTAAAGGCTACAGTGACAAACATGCCACTACTCTTGCTGTTGCTACTGGTTCTATTCTTGGCCCTAAGCTTGGTTCGGACCATGTGTTCCTAGAGGAGGCACCGGAATGCTGAGGTGGAAGACCATCGCTTGCATCTGTGCCTCTAGGGAGGCCACTCTATTGTCCATAAGACAATAGGTCCTGTCCATGCTCTCGAGGCAGTTGTCCATACTCCTCATCAATGATATAGTGGTATCCGACAGGCCATAACGTCATTGAGACCACAAGGCCTCACACCCCTAGTGCTCTGAGATGTAGAAGTTGCCATAGAACCCATAGCCTGGGGATCAGGTGGTGGAGCCCAACCAACCCCAGTAGCTTCTCCTCCTGCCTCATCGGCACTGCCACCCTCTACCTCCATAGGCTGCTGACCCTCTCTCATAGGTGTCACCTCCCTCAGATCTATGGTCATCTTTCTCAGTGAGTCTTGGTTGAAATCTATGACCTCTTCACCCAATCGTGCCTCGCCCTCTAAGTCCACCCCAAAGCGATGGAAGATGTCAGTCAATATCCTCCCGTAGCATAGGTTCCCTACTCGGTGATCCTACTCTTCAGATCGAGTTACCATGGTCTACATTAGGAGGTAAGGTAGGCGTATCTGCCTCCCTATATACACAGTATGTCACGTAGGCTTGCAAGGCGGATACCTCATTATAATGTCCACAGTGTAAGGGAGGACATTCATCTGAATCGCATAGCAGACAACCTTTGGAGTGGCAAAGTAGTTGACTGAATGGTTCCATCCGGTGGCTTCCTTGGTCAGCATGTCATTGATCTCCTGGAAGGTGTCAGGACTCTGAAATTCATATGCCGGAGTTTGAGGAGGGCAGTACACTAGATCACCTGCATTGCTGATCATCAAAATATTTGTTAGCTGCCCCATGTCAAAGGAGATCTCCACCCCCTTCACATAGGAGGTGATCCGTATCTCTTTGGTACATCAGTTCACACATTC
Source organism: Macadamia tetraphylla (assembly GCA_022985045.1). Classification (NCBI taxonomy): domain Eukaryota; kingdom Viridiplantae; phylum Streptophyta; class Magnoliopsida; order Proteales; family Proteaceae; genus Macadamia; species Macadamia tetraphylla. Next base: position 29,225,180 of record CM040971.1, read on the forward strand.
CATATTGGAGTAGAATAGCTTGACCAGGGTGGGGTAGTAGTATCGGTTGGGTTTTAGGATGCAGTACCACCCGATCTCCTCAAATCGTTGATGAAGAGAATGCGCGAAAGTCGTTGGTCCTCACATAGACTCCTAGGTCGACGTTACGGCACTCAAAGAACTCCAAACGGTCTCGCTCAACCACAGAGCGTAATAGGATTGGGTTGAACTGCTCGGCAGCTTCTTGCTCCTCTTGTATAAGGGCACGTCTGGTACGTACACGGCGTCTAGACATTGTTGCAAGATGATCCCTAAGGATTTGGAATGGAAACCTAGTTAAATGGATGCATGCAAAACTCACAGAGAAGAAAATCACAAAAACTAGGTTTCAGAGAGAGAAAACATACCTTGGATGCCAATGCTGCTCCAATCGATCACGAAATAGTGCGAGGAAGATAGGGAATGGGTAGTAAAAGGCTCCTTGGCTGTTTTCACACCTTTCTCACAAGAGCAAATAGACTTTTGTGTGAATAACCCAAGGCTCGAGCCTATTTATGGCTGACTTGGTGCCACCGGAAACAAGTCACTGGAAACACTAGGCATGCTTTTGGTGCCTGTTTCCTCTGAAAGGGAAAAAATTGGTTTTAGCCTTTGTTTTGCTCACAGGAAATACCACTAATATTTCTGGTGGTTTGACTCCCTGTTTCCGGTGGATTCAATTAAAAAATAAATCATGTTAAAATTTCAAACCTAAGTTTTTATTTGGGTCCTTGATGGTGTGCCTTTTTGGAATGTGTGCGCGATCGGATCTTAATATGTGTGGATCCCACTTATGCATGCCCTAACCCTAATTTTGACTGTGGTATATGTGTGGGACCCATTGTGTATGCGTGTGTTCCAATTATATGCAACCTTGTTTATGCATGTGTACTAATCAAATTCCTTCACAGGAATCATGTCGCTGGAACACCCGATTTCGATCCCAATCATGCCCATCACCTCTCGCTTCCCCTACACGGAATTAGGGTAGATCCCACAATACATCTCTGGCCCCGCCTGTACTTACGGCCCAGGATGTGGCATCCATCATGATTAACATGATACGGAAGTGAAAGAAAGACAAAATCAGTTTATGATCGGGATCGATAATAGAATCCAAGCGGTAATGGAGGCCCGCAATGTGCCGCCCACACCTCCTACTCCATCGGCACCCATTCCAATACCCGCTGGATCAGCTACCCTTCAAACATTTGGTGGGGCACAGGTGCATGGGTATGTGCAAGATCCGATGCAGGAACAAACTCAAGTCCATGTAGAGGGCTGGACAAATTTGACAAAAATAATGGAGAAGTTTCAACGGCTTAGGCCCCATGTTTCTCCAAGGTCGGGCAAGACCCATTGTATCCATCAAGATGGATTGGTGGGATGGAGAAGGTTTTTAGACTGATGGGCTGCACCGATGAGCAAAAAATTTTATGTGCGGGCTATCAGTTACAGAATGAAGCGGATGATTGGTGGAGTGCCATCGAGCCTATTTTGAGGGCTAGTAACCCGAACCCTACTTGGGCAGATTTCAAAGAGGCCTTCTTTGAGAACCATTTTTCTAAAAGTTTCTGGGATATTAGAGAGAGTGAGTTCTCTCAGTTGATTCAAGACCCCGGTCGGTGCTCAAATATCAGCAATGCTTTGAGGAGCTATTTCATTTTGCTCCTGAGCATCTGAGAGGTGATAGAGCCAAGGCAAAAAGTTTGAGAAAGGGTTGAGGCTAGGTATTAGGTCAACCATTGTGGGGTTGAAACTACAAACCTATGCTGAGGTGGTCCAAGTGGTTAAGTTTGTTGAAGACTGGCATAGGGATAACTACACGGCTCAGCAAGGAACAGGAAAGAGGCCGATGGGATCTGCCGATTCTAGGGGAGGCAACAAACCTTTTCGAGTGCCCTACGCCAACCCAATTGTAGTGCAGTTTAGGAGTTCTGATACTAGTCAAACTTCCTAGTCCTCCTGATCTAGTGTAGTATCCCAGTCTTTAGGATCGGGCCTGAGATGTTTTCATTGTGATCAGCCTGGCCACATGGCGAGGACTTGCCCCCACCAAAGGCCAGGTGATGCACCCTACACTATGCCACCTAGGCCCCAGCAGATATATTCAGCCCCTAGGCCAGCGCAGCCTCTACAGGGCCAAAGACCACAGGGCAGAGTGTTTGCTATGACTATAGAAGATGTTGAGGCTGCACCCGGTGTAGTGACATGTACATTATTGATATCATTATTGCCTGCACATGTGTTTTTTGACTCAGGAGCCTCGCATTCGTTCATGTCACTAGCATTTGCAAAGAAAATGGGAATTCCACCTAAGGGACTGACTCAATGTTTGGTTGTGAGCACCCCTACAGGAAGTGTAGTGGGTTTGAACTATGTTTATGAGCCTTGCTCAGTGACCATAGGTGATCATGAGTTGAATGCTCACTTGATCAAGTTGCATCTGACCGACTTCGATGTGATTTTAGGAATGGACTGGTTGTCCACTACAGAGCTAGTGTGCTATGTGCAGAGAAGGCTATTATTTTCAGGCCTCGTGATGATGATGAGTTTGTGTTTCAAGGGGATAAGCCCAAGAAACCTAAGAAAGTTATTATATCCGCAATCCAGATGAAGAAGCTACTGGATAAGGGATGTCAAGGCTACTTAGCATATGTGATGGATACTGAAATAGAGATTAGGACACTGACTAAGCTAGATATGGTGAGACAGAGTTTTCTATAGACCTACTCCCCGGTTCATCACTAGTGTCAAAGGCCCCTTATCGTATGGCCCCCACAGAGTTAAAGGAATTGCAGTTGCAACTTCAAGATCTTATGAAGAAGGGATTTATTAGACCTAGTGTGTCTTCATAGGGAGCACCGGTCTTGTTCATCAAGAAGAAAGATGGAAGTATGAGATTGTGCATCGATTACTGGGAGCTTAATAAGCTAACCATCAAGAACTGGTATCCTTTGCCAAGGATAGATGATTTATTTGATCAGTTATAGGTTGCCAAGGTGTTCTCCAAGATCGACCTTAGATCGGGCTACCACCATCTCAGGATCAAGGACAATGATGTTAGTAAGACAGCCTTTAGATCAAGGTATGGACATTACGAGTTCTTGGTAATGTCATTTGGGTTGACCAATGCACCGGCCGTATTTATGGATTTGATGAACTGGGTATTCTAAGATGTCTTAGACAAGTTTATGTTATTGTTCATTGATGACATTTTGGTCTACTCCAAGAGTGCAGAGGAACATGCTGTTCACCTGAGGTCGGTACTGCAACGGCTGAGAGAGAAGCGACTCTATGCCAAATTTAGCAAGTACGAGTTTTGGTTGTCACAGATGGCATTCCTAGGCCACATTGTTTCAGCCAAGGGTATAGAGGTTGACCCAGGCAAGGTGAAGGCAGTTCTAGAATGGGAGACTCTTAAGAGTGTAGCAGACATACGTAGTTTTCTAGGATTGGTCAGATATTACAGGAGGTTTATCGAGAACTTCTCCCGCATCTCTACTCCGATGACCCGACTCACACGAAAGGGTGTAAAATTTGAGTGGTCCGATGCTTGTGAAAAGAGCTTCAAGGAGCTAAGGTAAAAGTTGGTATCAACTCAAATTTTGACTATCCCGACCGGTACTGGTGGTATGGTTGTTTATAGTGTTGCCTCCAAGCTGGGATTGGGTTGTGTATTGATGCAGCATGGAAAAGTCATTGCTTATACATCCCGTTAGTTGAAGGATTATGAGAAGAACTACCCCACCCATGATTTGGAGTTGGCAGCTATGATTTTTACACTGAAAATCTAGAGACACTACCTGTATGGTGAGAAAAGTGAGATCTTCAGTGACCGTTAGAGCCTCAAGTATTTCATCACCTAAAAAGAGCTCAATATGAGATAGAGGCATTGGTTAGAGCTGATGAAGGATTATAATTATACTATCCACTATCACCCAAGAAAGGCCAATGTGGCAGCTGATGCACTAGTCAGAAATCCCAGTCACTGACTCTTGCATCACTGACCATCAATGAGTATCTCCTAGAGGAGGCCAGGAAACTAGACTTGGAACTATTAGTAGAGGGTGTCACCTTGTCACTATTGGCATTGGTGATACAACCTAGTCTGGTGGATAGGATCGCTGCTGCTCAGGTTACTGATGCAGAGTTGCAAAAGCTGATAGCAGAATGCCAGGAAGGAACCCAAAAGGACCCAAATTTCTTGATAACTAAAAGCGGGATCCTCAGGCTCAAAGGGAGGTTGTGTGTGCCCAGTGATGGTGAATTGAGAGACACAGTTTTGAGAGAGGCATATAGCTCTCCATACTCCATTCACCCTGGCAGCACTAAAATGTACAAAGACCTCAAAGGCTCCTGCTAGTAGAAAGGAATGAAGAATGATGTAGCCACACATGTGTCTAGATGCCTCACATGCTAGCAAGTCAAGGCTAAGAGGCAGAGGCCTCATAGGTTATTGTAGTCCCTGCCTATTCCAGAGCAAAAATGGGAGAATATTACCATGGACTTCGTCATAGGCCTACCCTGTACACAGAAGGGTATGGATGCCATTTGGGTGGTTGTGGACCGCTTCACTAAGGCAGCTCACTTTATCCCAATCAAGATCACATTTTCTATGGACAAGTTGGCCAAGTTGTATGTCGATAACATCATCAGATTGCATGGTGTACTAGTTAGTATCATCTCTGATCGAGATCCCAGGTTCACTTCCAAGTTCTGGACCTGTGTGCAGAAGGCTATGGGCACATAGTTGGCTTTCAGCACTGCCTTTCACCCTCAGACCGATGGTCAGTCGAAGAGAACTATTCAGACATTAGAGGACCTACTCCGAGCATGTGCCTTGGATATGAGTTATAGTTGGGATGAACACATTTCCCTTATTGAGTTCTCCTACAATAACAGTTATCAGGCCACCATCGGGATGTCCCCATTCGATGCATAGTATGGCAGGAAATGTCAGACTCCACTCTATTAGGATGAGGTTGGTGAGCAGCATATTTTTGGGTCCGGACTTGATATAGGCTACTAGTGAGAAAGTGAATGTGATCAGAGAAAGGATTAAGGTAGCTCAGTCCAGGCAGAAAAACTACATAGATGTTAGGAGAAAACATTTGGAGTTTGGCGTTGGAGACAAGGTCTTCTTACGGATCTCCCTAGTTAAAGGGGTGATGCGGTTTAGTAAGAAGGGAAAGCTTAGTCTAAGGTTTATGGGACCATATGATGTACTAGAGAGGATCAGACTGGTGGCTTACCGGATAGCCTTACCGCCAGAGTTGGAAGGTATACATGATGTCTTCCATATATCTATGTTGAGGAAGTACATTTCTGACCCGACTCATGTCTTGACTTATATACCTCATGAGTTGGATGAGGACTTTGCCTATATGGAGTGTCTGGAGAGGATTGTTGATTGGAAGGACCATGTTCTTTGCAACCGCACCGTTTCCTTCGTCAAGGTGAAATGGATGAACCACCCTGACAGGAAGCATCCTGGGAGCGAGAAGATGAAATGATGAAGCGGTATCCTGGATTGTTTGATTTTTCAGGTATGTTCAATTTCAAAGATGAAATTCCTATAAGGTGGGGGGATGTTACACTCATACCCTAATCCGGTATAATTTGAAACTGTTGTGACAGGCCTCGGATCGAAGATTGGAAGTACGATAGGGTTTTGGCTCATAGCTATGCATTGTCAAGGGTAGGGATGACCCCATATGTTCATGCATTGCATGCCTGTCTAACTGGAGGGGGGTTCATACCTTCCGATCCCAGACAGTAAGTGATCCAACTCCCCACACTTGATTTATGGAACGCATCATAATTATCGAAAGGCCTTGAGCATGTCCGAGGGTAGCCACCCGTGCAAGGCCAACCATAGGACAACAAGTTGTCAAGAAATCCTGCTGTCTTGACCACCGAAAACAAGCCATCGAAAGCAACCTAGGCAAGAATCCGGTGCTTGTTTCCAGTGGGTACACTGGTTACTATCGAGGTTTCAATGCCCATGGGTCCTGCCACTCGCATCGTAAATGGTTTCGGATGACCCCAAATCATCCTCCACACCTTCCTCTTGATGTGAACACCTTATGGACCTAAATGTGTGGGTCCTCGTGTCCCGAAACTCATTTTAATCCGATTAGTTCAAAAGAGGCCCAAACCTAACAGACCCTAAGGCCCAACTTAAGTTATAAGTTGGGAAATGAGGATTCATTTCTTAATTTTCCTTGCGCCCAAAGTAGGAGAGGAGAGAAAGAGGAAAGGAAGAAGAAGAGGAAGAAGAAGAAGGTTGGAGGCTTACCTTGGTGCCGGCTGTCGCCTTGTCACAGAATCATTGTCAGAGGTAAGTACAACCTCCTCTGCCACACTCTCTCTTCGTTTCAACCTAGATAAAGCTAGGAATGGATGGAATCTTGGTGTATACACCATGTTAGGGTTGTAGGATGGGTGTTCTACCCTCCTGGTGTTGTTGCTGAGCTCAAACCAAGCCCGGTGAGCTCCGATAATATGTAATGCCAAAAGACCAACTAGGGTTTTGATTGTTCGATTGACGTATCTCCCAAACAACTCAGTAGAATTTAGATTTTCTTGGCTTATAATGATGCTAGAAACATCCTGTATCCCGATGATCGGGCCCAAGCCGAAAAGCCCCAATTAGAGTTGGACCTTCCTGTATCCACAGGAAATATGGCACAGGAAGCACTGTAGCTATTTTCGGTGGGTTGTTTTCTATGGACAAATGAGCCTAATGTGCTCTCTATCACCTCCATCAGAAACATGACTGATATTTTTGGTGGAAATGCCCTGTTTCCGATGATAGTACTGTCACCTAAGAACTGTGTCTGTACCCTTTGGGAGTGATCTGTGTGGGTCTCTCTCAATATTTCTGACGTGTACTAATGTACGATTCCCTTGTGTCTAGGACAATGACGTGCATGTGCCCCAAATCCAGAATTGAATTGATCGATTGGTGGTCGTACTTGAACCCAAACACAATCGATCATAAAATAGGTGAGGGATGGACTATGTTTATTTTTTCTAATATTTATTATTTATTAAATTGCTCACATGATTAGAATTATATGTTTAATTGAAATTATCATTTCACGATCATGATATGAATTGTATGGAAATGTATGACAGGATCTGGTGTGGCCGAGTGGTACTGGTACCATGATCGCTGTGTGTTTGGATGTGTGTGTGTGAGACAGATTTCGACGTGGCCAAGGTGGTACGTGCTGTGATTACCGTATGTATGTTACATTCATGCATTGATTATGTGCATTAGAGTTAGTTGTAGTCGCATGTTACACTTTGTGGCTAAGGTCTCGCTGGTATCGTGTATCCCGGGACTGCATTTAGAAATGGATACGCTTCATGGCCGAGGTCTTACTAGTGTTGCATAGTCCATACTTAACTGCTATTTGCATACTAGATTAGGTAAACGGTCTCGGGTTACACTTTGTGGCCTAGGTCTCTCTGGTATCTTGTACCTAGGACTGTATTTGGAGATGGATTACACTTTGTGGCCGAGGTCTCTCCGATATCGTGTAATCTACACTAACTGTATCATTATGATGGCAGGTAGTATATATATGGTTAGATATCACTCCCTATGCTATGCACCCTTGCTAACAGGGGTTGAGGTGTTGGATAACCCATTGTGGTATATTTGATGAGCCTTCCCGAAGTGCCACTCCTGTGGTACGATGTGATTGTTGCCAGAGGTGGGAACCTATCTGGCATGGCTGATGTGTTACCGGTGCCTTAACTGCCAGGAGGGGGTTATCTGAGGTTTGTTGGGTGACCCATGGACCCATATAGGGACCGACAGGCTTCTAATCATGGCTAGGGTTTGTATAGCTGCATGGTCGATGTCGTTTTCGAGATGAGAGATACAACCTAATGTCCGTAGTAGCATTTATCAGACTTAGTTTGTATTGTTAGGTGGATAATAAATAAATGAATTGCATCACAAGCATCATGGACTATGTGTTTAATTTCTGCAATCATGTGTTATAAATTATTACTGCTATTGTCTTGCTTGGATGTGCTTGACCCCACCCCTCACTAAGCGAGTAGGAAAGCTCACCCCACGTATACACCCCTTTTTAGATGATGATGCAGGTACCGTGGTACCCATGGCGTGTGACCCAGTATCTTTTGGGTCAGAGTATGGTGTGAGCGACTGGTGGATGTTAGGAGCGGAGGAGCACGATCAGGACTGTGCTTGCGATCATTGTGCTTACGCCACACCGTGAGATTGTACATCACCTTTTGATACTTTTGGATATAGCTGTGGATTGTATATATATTCTTGAGATTATATTATATGTCATGGATGAATGTAACAGAATAACTCGGTTATTGTTATTATATTACCATTAGATGTTTCCCTATTTTATTTGTAATTCCGCTACTGTACTCTGATTCCGCTACTTCTATTGGTTTGTGATGTGAGATTGTGAAAGTGTTGAGGTACTGCTATCAGAGATCTTGATAGGTTTGTAAGACAGGTACGTGTCTTACTCACACCGTTGGTATTCCTAATGGTAAGTTAGGTCTGCTGGGAGTGGGGTGTGACATTTATAGTGGCTCAGCAACCTGCCTACATCCATTACAAAGATCACACTTAGGCTATTACTATCTCTAAACACTCTTACAAAACTCTTTTGGGGTCAACACAAACCCAAGTGATTAAGGCACACTTAATCCTAGTGGTTTCAAGAAGGATTCTCACTAACAACCCAAACAACTCTCTCAATTTGATGAGAAGAAGACTTACAAGATCAACAAGCAAGACAATCAGAATGAAGCTCAAACAAATACCATTTAAAAGCTACATTCTCAATTATCTCAAAGGGACAATTATATATGTGAATCCTAGGTTGACACTGAGGGGGTAAATGATGTTTTCAAATTCTTTTCTGAAACCCTGCTTCCAATGGTCCTATAATCTGTTGAACACACATAGTCCTATGATTGTCCACTATGCAACCACTCAGTGGTTAGGTCTACCAGACAACCACACCCATTCTGTAAGCATTCAGTTATGCATACTCCAACACACATTTACATACATAGTACACAAGATATATATGGTTTAGCTTACTTCCTACTCTACGGAGCAATACCCTTTCTGGGCTTCGTAATTTTCTTAATACTTTACTAGCTTTTGACTACACATAAAGTGAGGTGTTATAATGCTTGCTTCAACCTGAGATGGTAATTAGGTTAGAGTTTCCCACCCTTACTATGTCTTAGGTATTTCTACTCATACAACCTAAGCCAAAATACATATAGGAATTTGTTTGGAATTATTACCTTCACTGGTAATATGCTTATGATGATTCATAATGATTCCCAGTCACAATTGAAATCTTAAACTGTCCTTTAGAGTAGAAGGTACTTGAATCTTCACGTACACTGGTAGATGGTCACCTCTTTGTCTTCTTTCACTTATTTGCACACACAACACCTTGTTACTTTCAATATGCCTCAACGACCATTATATAACCTTCAATGCAATCTTCAATACCCCCTCAAATTGATGAATAATGGATGGACTTCTTGATGGAGGCAAAACTGATGTAGGCTTGGAGTTCAATGGAGCTGCCTCGTGAGGATCCAAACAGTGGCCCTGCACCTCAAGAAACTGAGATGGTGGGAGTCTCCCATCCTCCTTGGCGATCTTACGCTAGAGCAGTATCAAAGACCACATGGCCTGCAATTGACTCTCTTCTCGAGCGATTCAGGATGGTAACATTCGAAGGATAGTTATACCTCAACACGATTATGAATCCAGGCGTCAAGTATTTCGCTTTGCATTAATCAGGAGGGTAAAATTTAGGCTGATCTCTCTCGACGACTTGAGGAAAGAGGCCGCAAAGAAATGGAATCTAAGCCAGGGAGTCATAATGCATCCACTTGGAAAGGGCTACGTCATCTTCCAATTTCACTGTGAAGGAGACAAAGCCACTGTCTGGAAGCGAAGTCCCCTTAAACTAGGAGAGCAGAGGATAAGATTTCAGCACTGGAAGCCAGACTTTAACATCCATGAGAAGCAAGTCTGGACTAAACTTATCTGGGTTCACTTCCAAGATCTTCCGCTAGAGTATTGGCACGAAAACGTCTTCCTCTCTATTGCAAAGGTAGTTGGGTGGCCAGTACCCTTGGATCGTCATACCAGACTCGGATTGATGGGTTACTTTGCCCAAGTACTTGTGGAGGTGGATGCTTCTAACTTGGCATCTCGCATAGACGAGGTCCAAGTTGAGTGATTGGAACCAGGCACCATGAAAGTGTTTGGTTTCAGGTAGAAGGTGGTGTATGAGGACGGGGCCAGTCGATGCAGTTTTTGCAAAAGATGGGGTCATCAAATTGGAGATTGTTGGTAAAAGAAATTAGAAGAAGAGAAGGAGGCAGTGCTTCATAGGGAGACCTCAATCTCAGGTGCATCTATGTGGAAGATGGAGTCGACTCAGAGCTAGTCAATCGGCTGAAAGAGAGAAGGTGCTCAATGGAAAGAAATCAGCCTGATTTTATTCCCAACGCTTCAAAGGAAGGTCCAACTGTTGATGGACTAGGAGAAATTCAAATATTTCTTCCTCCCTTGGAAGTAAACTCTACTTTAAATGGTAATGTAGCTGGCAGCACATTAATCAACCCACCAAATATTCCTATTCCTAATAGGGAAGAGGGGGAAATTGAAGAATCTGGGTCGTCCTCTGGGTCTGGGTCAGGGACGGATTCAGATCAGGAAAGCACCGCCCCATTAGAAAATGAATCGGTAGTTCCATCTTCCTAGCAAGAAATGACTGATCAGTTGGGCAGCTTCCAGGCCCCTCTTGGGACGTCCATTCATGACCAGGTGGGTGACGTTCACCAAAGAGTCCCATGTCGACCCGCCCTCATAGAGATGTTGTGGCGTGCATTAATGGGGGTGGAAACAAGGCCAAAGGGGGACGACCCTCCTCCTCCTCTTGTGTCCTTTGTCCCATAAATGATGCTCCAGTTGATCATCTTCCCGACTTTGTCCTAACTCAGGGAAGAGTTGCACTGAATTATGTTAAGTTTGTCTCGAATTCTTGACCCGTTTTGAAGATTGACCCGATCCGACATATTTTGGTGGCGACCCGAATGGGAATTTTTCTGAGATCTGTGATGGAAGCAGAGGGCTTGGGCCTATCGCGCCGAGCCCATCACCGATCTCGATGGGGTGCGGGCGATGGTTCGACCGATCGACCGTGACCTGATGGGTCGAACCGCTATTTGGAGTATATATATATAATGTACGTTGCTTGTTGAGAGTCATTGTATTCTAGGGTTTTCACGGTTAGGGTTTGTAGGCAGTTCTTCCTCGCCACGCTAGGGTGTAATCTTTCTTCCGCATAGTGAATCATCTTCTTCTTCGCCCGAGGACGTAGCACACCACCCTGGTGTGTGAACCTCGTTAAATCTCTGTGTCGTACGGATCTATTGTCTCTCTTTATTCGTGTTTCTTGGTGTTTGATCTAACAAATTACCCTACAATGGAGGGCATTGACTCTGCTTTCACAGCTTGAGAGAAAGGAGGAGCTGGGAATTCAATGGGAGGAAAGTTAAAAAATAAGCGAATTGGTCAGACTAAGAGGTCTGACAAACGAATCTAATCCTCTCAGTTCATGATGCAAGTTCTTTTTTGGAATAATTTCCCATTTCTTATGATGGGCAAATTAGGCTTTGAAGCGGATTTCATTCATAACCAGCGTGATGGTAAAGTGCCCAATCTGTGGGTACTCTGGAAGCATGGGATCAATCATCCTTCAGTTATATCTTCATCAAATCAACATGTCACAGTGACTTTGGATTGGCTTGGAGGTAAAATTTCTGTCTCATTCATTCATGCCAGTAACTTCAAAATTCTTCGCAGAAACTTGTGGATGGAGCTAGGTTTGGTCGGGCTGTCCACCATCCCTTGGACAGTTGTTGGCGATTTCAATGCCACCCTTCTTTCATTTGAGAAAAGGGGCCCTGGCAGATTTAATACTGGTTCAGCACCCTAGTTCCACGCTAAGGTAGATACAAACTCTCTCATCCCGGTTCCTTCTCAGGGTAGAAGATTTACCTGGACAAACAATCGTCGACGTAGTCAGGTCTCAGCCATTCTTGACCACAACTTCTGCAATGAGAAGTGGATCGATATTTTCAAAAATATATCTCAGAGAGTGATTCAGTGTACGGCCTCTGATCATTTGCCTCTTCTGATATCCTCAGATGTCATGCCAAAGCCTCCTAATTCCCCATTCATAATTCATAATTTCTGGATGGATGATGAGAAATTCTTATTGGTGGTCAAAGATGCTTGGGAATATGATGCAAGAGGGGACCCAATTCTGGTTCTTGCGAAGAAATTAAAGCATGTAAAATTGCAAATCAGGCCTTGGGAAAAAATTACATTTCCCAACATCGATAAGGAAGTCAAGTGTGCTTCTCTTGCTCTTCACTCCATTCAGAATGATATTGATAGATTGGGAATGACAGATGACTTGTTTAACCAAGAAGCAAATGCAAAAACAAGACTCCTGAAGGCTTCTCAGGTTTAAGAAAAATTTTGGTCAGAGAAGGCAAAGCATCGATGGATGAAGGAAGGCGACCGTAGTTCAAAATTCTTCCACCTATCAGTGAAGATGAGACATTCTCAAAATCAGATCCAAGCTCTTAGGAAAGACGATGGCTCCTGGGTTTTTGACCAACCCTCTCTTTCCACATATATTTCGGATTTTTACCAGACTTTCCATGGGGCATCTCAGACCACTACCCATTGGGATCTTCTGGAGTGCATTGCGCATGAATTGAAGGATGATGACAATTTATTTCTCGAGGAAATTCTAAAGAATGAAGCGATAAAGAAAGCAGTCTGGGACCTTGACCCTGATAGCTCCTCAAGGCCAGATGGCTTTTCAAGTACTTTTTTAAGACGTGCTTGGGATATTATTCATTTAGACTTTTGTAGAGCTGTTTGTCACTTCTTCAGGTCAAGGAAGCTTTATAAGGGAGTGAACAATTGCTTTATCTCTCTCATCTCTAAAGTCCAGGGTGCTTCTACCCTTGATAAATTTTGACCTATATGTATGGGAAACTTCTATTGTAAAGTCCTGACCAAGATCTTGGCCTTGAGATTATCTCTTTTGCTTCCACGCCTGATCTTTGAAGAATATGGTGTATTCTAATCGGGAAAAGTTATCTCCACCAACATCAGCCTGGCCTCTGAGTTAGCAAACTTGATGCACTCAACGGTTAGAGGAGGAGGAATGGGTTTTAAGCTTGACATTCAGAAAGCTTTCGACTCAATATCATGGGACTTTCTTTTTGCCACTCTCAGAAAGTTTGGGTTTTCAGATAAATGGATAGCATGGATTTCTGAAATTCTTTCTTCATCAAGAATTTCCATCTTGGTCAATGGTGGCCCTATGGGATTCTTTGGAGCAGAGCAAGGCCTACATCAGGGTGACCCTATATCCTTTGCTCTTCATTCTGAAAGAAGAAGTCCTTTTCTAGAGGTATAAAAAAATGGTGGATGAAGGAAATCTTAAACCACTTCCAGGCCCTAGAGGCATCCCCACTCCTTCTCACCTTCTTTTTTCTGACGATATTTTTGTATTCATGAATGCCTCTACAAAATACATCAGGAATTTACAGCATTTTTTGTCAAAATATTAGAACTTTTAGGTCAGCAGATCAACCTCAGCAAAAGTAGGCTTTTCTTCGGGAAAATTGCACCTCACGTAAAGCAATTCATATCGAGACAATGGAATCTCTCACTCCAACCTTCCCACAAAGTATCTAGGTGTGGAAATATTTAAGGAGAGTGACAAAAACCACTTACTTCTTGTAATGGACAAAATCAAGTCAAAATTGGTGGTGGAAGGGTAGATTACTTTCTAGCTAGCAAAGTAGAACTAGTCAAATCAGTCATCTCAAGCCTTCCTATTCACAACTTTGCTGTCTATTGGTGGCCTCAATCTTCCATCAAAAAAGTGGAGGCGTGGATGCGAAATTTCATATGGTCAGGCGACATGGACAAACAAAAGAAGGTGGTGGTAAAATGGGAGAATGTCTATAAACCTCTTCAAGAAGGAGGCTTGGGGATTCGAAAATTGAGAGATGTTAATAAGACCTGTTTGTGTAAATTAGCTTGGTAGATCAAGCATGAAAATTCCTCCATGAGCAATTTTTTTAGATCCAGATTTGTTAACAAGAACGGCTCATTGCATCGAAGTTACAAATCTTCCTCTATCCTCCCAGGCCTTAAAAAAGTTTGGTCCTTTGTCTCTGAGATGGAAGTATGGTCTATGGGGAATGGAAACAGTATAAAAGTTTGGTTAGATAAATGGATAGATGGAAAATCAATTGCTGAAGAATCAAGACTAGATCGAGGCTGGTTTGAGCGAAATCAAACAATGGTCAGTGACTTTATTACTGGTAGCAGATGGCGTCTTCCTCCTGTGAGGTCTCAGAATAAATTCGAAAAAATTTAGAGCATTTCGGTCTCTGCCTTGGATGACACCTGTCACTGGCGGCCTACTTCTTCAGGTGTGTTCTCCATCTCTTTTGCTTGGGAGGATATAAGGAAAAGAAATCCAAGGGTTCACTGGTTCGGATCCATTTGGAAGCAAAAAATTCTCCCAAGACACTCTGCTTTTGGGTGGAGGTTTATCCATAAAAGACTTCCCACTAATGACGAGATAAGCAAGAGAGGTATTTGCCTTCCATCAAAATGTGACTTATGTGGTTCTGCAGAAAAATCATTTGATCACATCTTCTTCCAGTGTACCTTCTCTGTAGCTCTATGGCATCAATTCTGTGACCTTTTTGGCTCTCACTGGCCCTTGATCTCTAGTATAGAGGCTCAATTCTTGTGGTAGAATAGCAGATCAAAAACCCAGAATCTTCAAGAAGTGTGGAATAAAGCTCTTATCCTTATTCCTTACTTCATTTGGCGGGAAAGGAGCTCTAGGTGGCATGAAGGAAATTCTAAGCTTCCGAGGCAAATCTTTGCTTCTATAAAAAGCGAGTTATGCACTCTGTCTCAAGTGCTCTCAAATCAGCCTCTGTCGGCTTCAGATTTATTATGCGCAAGGCACATCGGTATCCCTTGTCCTCACTGGAAAAGAAGAGATTCTATTGAAGTTTTCTGGTGCACCCCCAGCGAGCTGGACTAAGCTAAATTTAGATGGCTGCTCCCTTGGGAACCCAGGGAAAGCAGGCGTAGGGGGTATTCTTAGAGATGAAAATGCTGGGATTATTTTCCATTACAAAGAATTGCTCGGAGTTTGAACCAACTTTGAAGCTAAGTTCAGTGCGATTATCTCAGGTATGAAACATGCTCGAGAACTGAACGTTCAAAACTTGTGGATTGAATGTGACTCAGTTGCAGTAGTATCCCTCATCTCCAGAGGTGTTGTTCTAGGGATCGTTTTTCATAGATGGAGAACCCTTAGCTCATTCTTGAGTTCAGTGAACTGGAAGATCACCCACTGCTATCGTGAGGCCAATCCGATAGCCAACTATTTAGCTAAGTCTACAGCAAAGGAAGACTCTTCTGATCCCATTGATGCCTGGCCAGCTCTAATAAGAATGGAGCTGGAAAAGGATGCTCTTGCGTGTCCTCGTTTTAGATTCTTTTAGTTCTTATCCCTGATTTTGTCCCCTGGGCTTCTCCTTTGCTGATGGCCATGCCAAAGGTGGGGTAGGAGTCTCGGATGTCCTTTCTTTCTGTGGGCTATTGGTGTTGTAATTGGAATTTTCTCCATTTTTTCATTCTTAATACAAATGGATTTCTAGTGAAAAAAAAAAAAACCCCTCAAACTTGGTGGAACAGATTCTCAAGAAATCAATGCATTAAAGTATGCTTGCAAGGTGTTTTTCATAAAATCGTGTACAAAATCTCTTCTTCTCTCCATTAAAACCCTCTGATTGTGTAGAGCATGAAAAATAGGAGAGAATCCAACTTGTTTCACCCCAATCAGATATGTAATTAGAGATATATTCAAATTTGAATATCAACTAATCAAAATGCTTCAAATGGAATCTCAGGATGGGGCATATGTGCATGTGTGTAACATGTTATCACAAGGTAAGTTTTAGTCGTTTGATCAGCATCTCAGGCAGGCACTTCGAATCTAGGCCAAAGAATTCGTCAGATCTTCAGTGCAATTTGCACTTTATATCGGTCATCGAATGGGGATCATGGAGGCTCTTGAGATAGATGCTTTATGTATGGAGCTGGGTGGTAGATGACAACAATCTATGTTTCGGCCTCTGATTGGCCAAGGTGCAAGGCTCATCCAGAAGCCTACGGATCGAATCACTGAGGAGGGAAGATCTTTCGGCCATTAGATTTGAATCGGTTTCAGCCTAGAAGATGCACCCAATTGAATCCTTAGAAACAGAATCTTGAACAACATCATATGTGTGTCTGTGGAGCACACAAGCATGTCAAATTTGGTATGGCATGATCAATAAAAAGTGCCATGCACCGCAGCACAACTATCACCAGCAATGGAATCTTTTCCACCTTGGTCTGTGCACCGATGCACACCTCAATCTATGCTCTTGATTTAGGATATGAGAACGCGGTCTCATTTAGGCTTCTGAAGGATTATTATGGCATATGAGAGAATACCTTTCTCAATGCACCTACTCACTCAGAAAGCCCAAAAGGATATCTAGGCCACAACTTCTTCGTTTGGAGGAGTTTTTTTAGCACGATTAATGCCACTATGCTCACGTAGAAACCGACCATCATTAAAAGGATACATCTGTAGGAAAATGGTCACAGAAGATAGTTAAAAAAAACCCCTCTCAACTTGCTTCTTTTTTATGCAACCATATGGAAATTACAACGCGTTGTTATCAAAACAACGCAATTCCAATGACGATAGATCAGTGATTTGAAGGAGTAACTTTTTCTAGTTTTTACCTCCTCCTGAAATTCCAAATGGAATACCCAAAATTCTCCCAAACATGCTGTCATTGTGCGAAGCTATGAAGTCTTCACTTTAGCTGTATAAGGCATTAAACCGCTACTTGCACCTTGAGTGAAACATGACATCCACATCATAGGAGATTTCCTAAGCCTCCGCACAAGTCCAGATACCTCAGTATCCTTGCTAGAATGCCAAATGTTTGAAATGCCTCTCTGCTCATGGCCCTTCACTTCCAACACTTCAAAAGATGATGTGGAACTTCCAATTGTTTTATGGTTGTTCTTGTTGGTAAACCCACCATATGGCAATGATGATGTGGCCAGTTTGGGTGACATGGCCGAAAGTGATGACATGGCAGCGTTCAGTGTCACTGATGAGATAACATAGTTAAATTGTGTGCATGGAGTGGTTTGTTTCATCCATGGTAGGTGGTGCGCTTTTCTGGGTCAAAATTGACAAAATTGACCTATTTACGCTCGGGGGCATTTTTAACAGTGAAAATGACATTTTTGGAAGACTATTTCTTCATGAAAAAAATAGATTGTAATTTATATAGTCCAATGCATCTGATATCATCGCGTTCCGATACCGTATGAAGAAGTTACGGTATTTGTGGTAGTCAAGGGCAGTTTTGGTATTGCAGATGAATTTTTTGAAAAAGTTTTCTCCATATAATGATACGACAAAAATTCGATCTTTCCAATTGTTCTAATTTCATTGCGTTCCGATTTCGTATGAGGAAGATGCATCATTAGAAAGGGTCAAGGGTATTTTTATCATTTTACACTAATTCAGACGATCGGGTCTTCTAAAAAGTTGTAGAGCGTCAAGTCATGATTCCATCGCATTCTGTTTCATCTTAATCGGAGTTTATATGAGAGGTTATAAGGATTTCTGCGAGATTGGTCCAAAAAATCCAATCCAAAATACTCAAATAGCTCTCAGCCAATGGGGGGTTCTTTTAGAATTTTGATTATTTTTGGAGGGTTTTCTTGCAATTAGCAGAAGTTATGGGCTGGTGCACGAATTAAAGAAGTGGGTGTTGATCGAGTATGGCGTATGTTTGTGACACTTTCCAAGAAGATGCTTTTTGGGGCTTATGAAATTAATCTAGATTTTAAAACCAGATCTAACAGTTATTATTAGTTTCAGCTTTTTGTGAGTGGGAGACAAGCTCCCTTAAAATCCGAAAAATAAGCCAATGAAAAATTGACAACAAAAAGTAACATGACTGATGATGTTAGCATGACATCATCAAGTCAACTCTACTCTAATTAATGATTCTAAGCTAACGGCTAAGATTCAAGATTCGTTATATGGATCCAAGGGCCTATATTAAAGGCACCATTTTGATTAAATGAACGGCCCAAATCGCGTAGTTGCTTCCCACACCACCAGCATTCACCAAGCCAACTACCGAAGATTCTATTTTTGGCTTTCTGGTTTGCCCAACTTAAAAGGGCCATATCTCCCTCATCCCAACTCCGATTTGGGTGAACCAAATTGCAGATTTCATCACTCCGAGCTCTACACATTGGAAGAGAAAAATTAGGGTTTCAGAGAGGGTAAAGCTACAGATTTTGTGTGTGAATCTCCTCCCTCCATTGTTAACCATTGAAGAGCTTAAAGGCTTCATGTGAGTTGTTTTACACTCCATTGATGGTGGTTTAGAAGGGTAGTTGGATGGTATTGATGATACTTTAGTTGCAAGCCAAAGGAAGAAGAAGAATGAAGAGAGGAGCTTCCCCCTTTCTTGGTTGAACCATGAATAGGTTTTGTTGTTCAATAGGAGTTTTGTTTACTGCATTAATGGGGGTTTGAGGAGGTGGTTGAGGTGTATTGATGATGCATTGACTCCAAGCCAAAGAGGAAGAGAAGAAATCAAGTGAGGGTTTGCTTGTGTTTGCTTCGAAGAGCAAGAAGCCAAAGGGAAGAGAAGGTGTGAACACCAAACTTGTCAAGGCAAGTTCCCAGTCATCCCAAGAAATCGATTGTGAGAATCCCTAACCTTGGATTTACATTATATGCATGTATAATGATATATGTGCTAGGATTAGTTGTGGATGAATTGTATACATGCTAGATTAGTTGTGGATAAATTAAGCATGCTAGCTAGTTGTGGATGTATATGTTAGGCAGGGCTTGATTGTAGGGCATTGATATAAGCCCAAATTTACTATATTCTTTATTGAATGCTTAGTGGGTGCTAAGCATTAGGAGTGGGTGCTCCTGTGTAGTGGGTGCTACACTTTGTATTGGCACTGCGAGTGCCATCTCAACTTTGGCTTGAGAAAATTGAGTGTAGGTGCTCCCGAATGTGGGTGCAGTTAAAGTAATATATTGAATAGGTATGAAGCCTCTACGGGCATTACTCCGGGGATTTAGGTAAATTATTGAACCTCATAAAAACCCTGTGTTATGAGTGTGCTTTTTGTTTGCATTATATATATATTGAAGTGTGTGGAATGTCGAATGGGTGTGCACACTTGGAAGTGCCTATGAGAGGTCATGATGCATACGATCGTGTGAAATAGGACAAAAGGTGGATGGGTGTATTAGGTTTTCGTGTCGATATCGTAATAGTTTTGGGGATCGGGAAATTTGACTCACCGATTCACCCTCCTCAATGATTGTCGAGTTATCACAATTGGTATTAGAACCGATATCAAGGATGCTTTGATCAACATCTAAGTGATCCAGAGGCACTGACTGTGATAGTATGGTAGGTGAAGGCTATTCAGGACATGCACCAAAGTTTAATGGATCTAATTTTATCTTGTGGAAGAGGAGAATGCAGTTGTACCTAGGTTCACTGGGTTATGATGTCTGGGCATCAGTTCTAATTGGGTACAAGGAACCTAAAGGAGGTCCGGTTAACAACGAAGCCAAGAAGACTTATTGTTACAATCAATAGGCTATGAATGCAATATTCTCAGCAATGGATAAGAGTGTGATTGCTAATGTAATAGATTGTGACTTAACAAAGGACATCTGGGGAAGACTAAAGAGCATTTATGAAGGAGATGAAAATATCAGGAAGCAAAGCTTTAGACCTTCAGAGGCAAGTTTAAAAGTCTATTAATGTAAGAGGGAGAGAATATTGATACTTATATGACCAAAGTAGATGAAGTGATCAACTCTATTCGGGGTCTGGGAGCCAATCTAGAGGATTCAGTTCTTTGTCAGAAAATCCTGAGATCTCTATTGCCCAAGTATGACTCTAAGGTGTCAGCTATTAAAGAGGCAAAGGACTTAGACACTATCACTCTTGATCAAGTGTATGGTTCTAGAGATGAGATGGAGAAAAGGCAAGTCCAGTGACAAACAAACTGCTTTCAAGGCATTGAAAAACTTGAAAATCATGGAGAAGAAGAAGCAGCCTGTGGAGGAGGATACTGGTGAGAGTGAAGATGATGTTACAACTCATTTTACTAGAAAGTTGAAAAGGGGAACAGGAAAATACAAGGATAAGTTGCATTTCAAATGCTTTAACTATGAAAGGGTTGGATATTTTACAGCTAAGTGTCCTAACCAAAGAAAAATAGAAAGTGATGAAGATGAAAGAGAAAAGAAACGTCATTTCAAGGGAAAGAAGAAGTTTTTCTCAACTAGATACAAGAAAGATAGGGACAAGAAGAAAAGTTTAGTTTCTAAGAAATGTAGTGACACATCTTATGAAGAGTCGGAAGAATCATCTTATGATGAAGATGATGAGGCTATATTCATGGTTTCAATAGATCTGGAAGAAAACAAGAAAAATTCTTCTAGTAAGGAAGATTCTATGCAAAAAGAATAGGAAGATGAAAAATCACATATAGAGGCTGAATTCATAATTGCCATTAAAGAGCTTAGAAGAGAAAGGAAGAAAGTCAAAAGGTCACTAAGATCAGAAGGGCAAGAACAAATTGTTCTTGAGATGAGAGATCAAGTCAATAAGTTAAGGAAGACCTTAGATGATCTTGAGTATCAATTCTCATAGAAGACCATTGACTGCAACGCTCTTAAATTAGAGAA
Organism: Macadamia tetraphylla; assembly: GCA_022985045.1. Taxonomy (NCBI): domain Eukaryota; kingdom Viridiplantae; phylum Streptophyta; class Magnoliopsida; order Proteales; family Proteaceae; genus Macadamia; species Macadamia tetraphylla. The sequence continues at coordinate 29,246,182 of CM040971.1, forward strand.
AGTGGCTTTAAAAGTACAACTGGAGGAGCAAGTTGAGATTCTTGCACGATTTGATGGTTATGAAGATGAGCTAACCTTGTTAAAGGCTAAGATTAAAGACTATAGGAGAACTGAGATTGAGAGAGAAGACTCAGAAAATGAAGACATTGAAGATGACTCTTTAGTGGTGACGAGGGTCTCCTTGGGTGGCTCTGGTTGTTTTCTTTCTCTCATGATTGGAGATTTGAAGATTACTCTACGCCTCTCCCCACCTCCCTGTATTGGGTTAGCATGGCTGATAGTTAATATGGTTAAACCGAAAGAGCTTAGACAACGTTAGTTTATTAGTTGTAAGTTGTAATTGATTTTTGAACACAAGGTCAACCCCACCATTGGGAGAGAAAATTTGGGTTGGGCCTGGGCCTTCCAGCCCAAGGCTTTGAGTATGAATCTATCCTATGATCAATGGGAGGGTGTCAATTGGTCGGTTTGGTTTGATTCGGGTTGAGTCATATGATGCCTCGGCTCATTAACTTTAACACAATATTGTCCTCTTTGGTCCATGGGCCTCAAGGCTTTAAAATGAGTTGTGTCATGTTAAGAAGGCTACAGGTTATCAACTAGCATGTAATCTCTCCCTAGGTGATGTGGGATAAAATTTGTACAGCTTCACTAATCTCCCATGTGGGTCTAGTACTTGCTGTATTCTTGAGTGTCACAAGTCAATTTTAGTGTGAGAATGATGAAATTAAAACCAAACTAATAAGGAAATTTTGGTTTGAAAAAAAAATTTATTATGAGTTTCAAGTTGATCTCAGCTTTTATCGATTGGTTTCATTCAATCTGTGTTTTGAACTGGTTTTGGTTTAATTTTGAATTTTGATTTAGTTTTGAGTTTTGGTTTAGTTTTGTGGTCGTTATATCCCAAACCAAAACCAACCTAATACAACTTTTCAGTCTGGGCTATTTTAGTTATAGGTTAAGTTTTGACACCTCTACTCCAAAAGAGCATCCTAACAGTAAGAAGCTTAATGACATCATCAATACTCAAGGACTGGACTGGCTCACATCAAATTTGGGCTTGGATTTATTGGAGAATCTTTCAAAAATACCAAGGTAAATGGTAAGGGAACAACGTAAAATCTTATCAAAGTTAATGATAAGAATGCTCAAAGAGAGAAGGCATATGTTGCTACTGCTAGCAATATCAAGAGAGCAGTATAAAAAGATAGAGTGTAGACTGGTCCAATCAGAAGAGAAAATCCATCTATATTCCATAAGACTAACCATGCTAGACAACCACAGTTGGCAAGGCCAAGCAGGAGAGCAGAGAACTATGGATACAGTCAAGTCCTCAATAGAGACCTAGAGCATATGACAACTTCAGAGCTCCTTACAGATGGCAGATGGAACCTGTGATGCAGAGGCACACCTTTCAAGGTTGTTGTTACAAATGCAACACTTTTGGACATAAGATCTCAGATTGTAAGTTCAACATTGGTCCAAGGAATTATGTGGACATAAATCATTTTACACCCCTTATGGAGAAACAATTGAATATTTTAGATGCAACAACCTTGGACATATTGAAAGGAATTGAAGAATTGTGTTTCCTCCACAAAGACAGGAGAACAGAGGTAAGCAGAAAGTTTTTAGAAACATAGAAAATGATGAGATGGAGAGACAATTTTCAAGACAAAAGAAAGCAAAGAAATCTCAATCTCTCAAGAAAGTCTGGGTTCAGAGAGAGAGAGAGTAGAAGATGAAGAAGATGTAGCAGCATTTGTTATTCAAAGAGCTTTTAAGGCTCAAGGAGACTCTACTCTATGAATTCTTGATAGTATTGCTCAAGCCACATGATAGGAGATAAGGAAATGTTTGAACAATTACAAGATTTTAAAGGTGGATCTGTGAAGTTTGACAACAATAACGGTGTCAGAATTACAGAAAAGGGGTCCATAAGTCTGAACCATGGGAAAGTGAAATCCCTTGATGTCTTGTATGTTAAAGGGCTCAAACACAATCTTCTCAGCATCAGTAAAATTTGTGACAAAGGGTATGGAGTAACTTTCACTAGTAAAGGGTGTGAGATAAGAAGATAAACCAATGGAAATGTTGTGGCTACTGGATAAAGAACTTCAGGGAACCTGTACACCTTGATAGAGTTAGAGAAAGATTTTTGCATGGTTAGCATAGATGAGGAGACATGGTTATGGCGCAGAAGACTTGGGCATATTGGTTTCAAGAACCTTGCTAAGATTTTTTTGAAGAAGGCAGTCATAGATGTTCCTGAGTTGAAGAAGCTCTCCAATCCTATCTGTGCATCTTTTCAGAAGGGAAAGCAAACCAGAATCTCCTACAAGTCTAAGGAGTACTATTTTAGCTCACGATTGGAATTGATTCACACAGACCTATGTGGTCCTATGAGGACACCTAGCACCTTAGGAGAGAGATACATCATGTAGTTTGTTGATGATCATTCAAGAATGGTGTGGGTGATGCTCTTGAAACATAAGTCATAGGCTTTAGAAAGATTTAAGATTTTTAAAAAGCAAGTTGAGAATCAGACAAGAAAGAAGCTAAAATGTCTGAGATCTGACAGAGGAGGTGAGTACAGTTGGGATGATTTTAAAGAATATTGCTATGAGCATGGTATCAGGAAATAAACTTCATCTCCAAGAACACCCTAACAAAATGGTGTTGCAGAGAGAGAAAATAGAACAGTGCAGGATATGGCTAGAACAATTTTGGCAGAGAATGACATGGGCAAGAAGTTTTCTAACTGCAGTGTACATCCATAATAGATGTATGTTGATACCTCATGAAAGCAAGACTCCATATGAAATCTGATTTAGTAGAAGGGCTACAGCAAGACACTTCAAGGTCTTTGGTAACAAATATTACATTAAGAACACGAATCAAGATTTGGCAAGTTTGATGATAGGGCTGATGAGGGTATATTTCTAGGCTATTATACTTCAAGTAAGGCCTATAGATGCTACAACAACAGACTTGAAAAAATTTTAGAGAGTGCTGATGTCATAGTTGATGAAAAAAGGAAAACTCCTTTTAGCTCAGGAAATGAACTTCCAGAATTTGAAGATCTCAATGATGAGAATGACCTGGTTGATAGTAGACCCAAAAGCAAAGATGAGGCTAATGTTGAATAGGTTGAGGTAGATTCAGACGAGCAGAGGAGACACAACAGAGTTGATCAACAAGGAACAAATGAGTTAATCATTGGTGACCCCACTGTAGGTGTTCAGATTAGAAGAATGAAGACCAACACCTACTCCCTTCTTTTGAAGATTGAACTAAAAATTATTGACGAGCAACCAATGGTGAGAGTTAAATGAAATCCATGAAGGAAAAATTTGATCAAATAGAGAGGAATCACATTTTGGATCTAGTCCATAGGCCAGTTGACAAGAATGTGATTGGTACCAAATAGGTCTTTAGAAACAAACTCAATGAAGATGGTTAAGTGGTGAGGAACAAATCAAGGCTTGTATGCAAGGGGTATGCTCAAGTGGAAAGCATTGACTTTGAGAAAACTTTTACTCTAGTAGCAAGACTTAAGGCTATCAGAATGTCCTTAGCTTTGTCAGTGTACAAGGGGTTCAAGGTCTATCAATGGATGTCAAATTAACTTTTCTAAATGAAAACTTAAAAGAGGAGGTTTACATAGATCAGCCTGATGGGTTTTAGCTGAGTGAGGACCCCACTTTTTTATGCAAATTGAAGAAGGCATTATATGGTTTCAAACAAGCTCCAAGGGTATGGTTGTCACACCCGCTCACACCGAACCGCCAAGGACGGTTAACACCGTTAACCCAAACTCGTCAGATCATCTCGACATCGATTCCACCACAAAGATACACACAACTAATAAAAGATTATCGGATCAGCGGAAGACTTGGTTTACCTGTGAATATCCCCATAATACTTGATACCCGAATTGTGATACAATAGTTATATACATGTGGGCCCGAAGGCATGATATTTACACAATAAAAGTACAATTCACATATCAAGTACATAAAGGAAACCATTAAAATAATTAGAGTACACAGCTTAGCTCGGTATCAAAGGCTAGAGCTCATCTCGGCATCAAGGGTTGAGCTCAGCTCGGCATCACATGGTAGAGCTCAGCTCGGCCTCAAAAGTGGAGCTCACGCATCGAATCATGGTCCCAAGAAGACAACTCTCACACGAGCAATCAATGACGTGCTCTAACTCCTCAGGGGCCCACCAAACCTCTTCGGGGAACTTGACTGTGAGACCCACCCCATGCTCCTCAGATGTATGACCTGTAAAATCATCTAAAAATGGGTGCACACGTGGGATGAGCTCACTAGCTCAGTAAGTGGTAAGAAGGACCACACAGCAGTCCACACATCAAAACACAATCATATGCACTATATGCCATGCAATACATTTTAAATCACATCCACCTAAGCAACATTACTAAGTCTTTGGTATAGTGCTACTACAGCCACAGTGCGCGTATATTCCGAGTATGAGCCGCGAACTCCATCCCGCGATACACCCATAGGGCTGTCGGAAAAGGCCCACCGTGAGTACTCAGAAAGTAAAAACAATGCTGACCACCGGCCCTCAACAGCAAAGTAAATGACTAAAATTTAAGGTGCGACTCAAAGAATTTAAAAGCAAGACGATTGGCCCTCTTGAATATACCACCGGGTTGATCGTCCTAATGACCATGAAGCATTATATCTAATCGCCACAAAGGACCGACAACCGCACCATGCTTCCAAATGGTAACCCAACACCTTAACCCCTGTTGGGAAGGGTTGTAGCACGGGACGGTGAGACTCCTAAACCGCATGCTCCTATATGATAATAGTACGATTGCATAGTACCACCACGTCCCATACCACGGGCCACCAATGCACTCGTTTCCAAGCTGACTATGGCATCTAGGCTATTAATGCATTATGCACAAAGATGTCAACATTCATCACATAAGCATCTCATCACTTGGCATTTAGAAAGTAACATAACACACATGCATAACAATGTGAGGATGACTAATCTACATAGCATATTCATGATGGCATAACTAGACTAGATACATTTAAATGAATGCCAAACAATGCCTTGAAACAAGGCCAAACGTCCTCTCCCCACTTCACTCAGTGTACAAGGATTCCTGCTCAGACGGAGAGATCCCAGTAGAAGCGAGGATTTGGTGAACCTAACATGATTGAGCGGGGTTAGTACTTCACCATTTTGGAATCAAAATTAACACGATCTTATGACACGATCATGTTTAGAATCCTAAAAGAAGGTCACACATCCAATTTGGGTCCAATCGGACGTAAAAATCACATTCGGCCTCTCGTGGGTCGACACCATGCTCGCCCAGTGTCTAGCCCACTGGTTTGGACCGACGGCAGGTTGGCCGCTGGTCTGGTCACTGGTCCGCCCACCGGCTGGCAGGGGCCTTGCTAAGACCGACAGGCAGGGTGGCCCGCGTTAGCCCAGGTTGTGGCCGAGGGCCCCCCTCTCAAAGGGTGCCACAAAGTGGCCGATGGCCCACCGGTCTTGCCCACGGCTTGGAAAACCACGCTTTCTTCCCAACTTCCTCCATTCTTTGGGGATTCAAATGGGGCTTTTCCCAACCCATTCTTCACACTTTCAATGTCTTATAGGATGGTTCTAACCTAGATCTAGGTTAGATTCAAGTGATGGGAAGCCATCTTACCTTCTTTGCTCAAGAACACCTTCAAACCCTTAAAATCACTTCAAATCCACAATGCTTCTCCAACCTTGTCAATACCTCTTCAAATCCTTCAAGATCAATACATAAATTATCTATTAAACCTTAGATTCATTATTTCAAAGGGGATTTACAAGATCTCAAGAAACCCTACTCGAATCAAGGGTTTATGCTTGGGTATGGTGAATGTTTAAGGAACCCAACTTTGCTTACCTCCAAATGTAGATCTAGTGTTGAAGATCACTCTTCCACGAATGGGAGATCGAGCTCACTACTGAAATCCTTCTCTTCCTCTTCCTTCTTCCTTCTTCTTCCCTTTCTTTCTCTCCTCTTTACTATCCTCACCAACGCATTGAGTGTCATAAATGAAAAGAAAAGAAAATCATAAATGCTATATATATACTCTTAAATAACTAAATAGTTCACATGGATGGGTCACTCAGTGGGTGGGTGCGCCACCGTCCGCCCACCGAGGGCCAAAACTTGAATTTTGACGAGTTCAGCCTGGCCAACCCCACCCCTGCATACGATGTAATATACGATATACCTTAATATATGGCTAATACCGCTTTATCCGACATGGCCTTATGGTAGGTGCATGTACACGGCTTGGGTACTCCTGCCTCTTCGCACGCTCGACTTATCGGGCCAGCCGTGTTTAAGGTCACCCTTGCCATCATAGTCCATAAGGGCCCGCCTAACTCTCTCCGTTCGGTCCGCAAGTTAAATTGGGTCAACCGTGTAATCGACGGGTTTAAGAAGTAGGGTATTACATTTACCCCCTTCCAAAAATTTCGCCCTCGAAATTGCGACTGGTTGATCAAAAAGATGAGGGTACTTGGCTTGCATTTCATCCTCTTTCTCCCAAGACGCTTTTCAAGTGAATGATTAGCCCATCTCACCTTTACATAGGAAATGGAGCGGTTACTAAGGGTTTTCACCTTCGTCCAAAATTTCAGCCGGCGTCTCAGATAGGTCATGTCAGCCTTCAAGGTATTCTCGCCCACGGTAATACATGAGAGGGATCATGAACGACGCTTCAGCATGGATACATGGAATACATTATGAACGCCCCCGAGTAAAGGTGGAGAGCAAGCATGTAGCCTATCGAGCCAACCCGCTAAGATCTCAAATGGTCCAATGTATCTTGGGCTCAACTTCCCTTTCGTGAAACCTTTGCAACCCTTTAGTAGGAGAGATCTTGAAAATACCTTTTCTCCTCGGCTAAAATTCAATGTCTTTTTACGGTGTCCGATAGCTCTTTGACGGATTGAGCCGCTTAACTGTTTCTAATAACGTTGACTTTGTCACAAGTCATCTCAGATCATCTCGTGTCCTAACATTCGACGTTCACCTACCTCATCCCAATACAAAGGAGTTCTGCACTTCCTACCATATAATGCCTCATACGGAGCCATCCCAATTGTAGCTTGGTAGCTGTTGTTATAGGCAAACTCCATAAGAGGTATGTATTCTTCCCAACGGCCACTCATCTCCATTGTACATGCCCTGAGCATGTCCTCTAATATCTGTATGGTTCGCTCCAACTGACCATCCGTCTGTGGGTGGAAGGCAATACTCAAATTCAACTACGATCCCAAGGCACGCTGTAGGCTTTTCCAAAATCTGGAAGTAAACCTTGGGTCCCTATCTGATACAATGCTCACTGGCACTCCATGTAATCGCACTATATTGTCCATGTAAAGTTGTGCTAGTTTGGCCATGGACAACTTGGTCTTGATGGGAATGAAATGAGCGCTTGGTGTCGATCAACGATCACCCATATTGCATCCATTCCCTTAGGTGTACATGGTAGTCCGGTGACGAAGTCCATTGTAATCCTCTCCCACTTCCATTCTGGTACTGGGAGTGGCTGAAGAGTACCATAAGGTCAATGCCTCGCCGCTTTACTTCTCGCATGTGAGACAAGTCGCCACATACGAGCTATTGTGACTTTCATGCTTGGCCACCAAGAATTTTGCTTGAGGTCTTTGTACATCTTTGTACTTCCCGGTGGAGTGAGTACTGAGCTATGTGCTTCTCGCACTATCTTGTCTTGTATATCCAAATCATCGTGTACACACAATCCGCTTCAAACATCAATGCCCCATCACCGCTAAAATAAAACTGGTCGCTCATTGTTTGATCTTGAACCTTAACTCGATCCGCTGCACAGATCCAAAGGTTGTTTCATTATTACCTCTTGCCTAATAGCCGGATGCACCTCTAGAGTCACAAGGATACAAGAAACCATTTAAGGTTTTCGTTGACATTCCAATTCTAAGGTTGCTCCTTCATATAAGAGGGCTTCATCCATTAGCATCGCCTTGCACGAGTGGTGGGCTGATCGCTAAACATGAGAGTGACACATGGCCTTCCACTCAATGCATCTGCCACTACATTTGCCTTGCCGGATGATACCGAATGTCGCAATGAATCCTTCATGAGCTCAAGCCATCTCCTCTGTCTCATGTTCAAATCCTTCTGGGTGAAGAAGTACTTCAGACTTTTGTGATCACTACATATCTCACACTTCTCCCCATACAAATAATGTCGCCAAATCTTAAGGGAAAAAATGACTGTGGCTAGTTCTAAGTCATGAGTGGGGTAGTTCTTCTCATACTCCTTTAGTTGTCGGGATGCATATGCTATTACTTTACCGCGTTGCATGAGAACGCAACCCAAACCAACTTTGGAGGCATCAGTGTAGACTGTCATTCCACCTGTGCCTTCAGAGATGGTCAACACAAGGGCCGACACCAACCTCTTCTTCAATTCTTGGAAACTCTTCTCACATTCCTCCCTACCGAATTTCACACCATTTTTGGTCAATTTAGTCATTGGTGTTGAGATTCGGGAAATTTCGATGAAACGCCGTAGTATCCACCAAACCCAAGAAGCTTCTAATTTCAAAGGACATTCTTGGGCTTTCCCATTCCATCATCGCTTTCACCTTATCAGATCTACTTTGATTCCGCTTTAGACACTATGTGCCCTAGAACCCAACTTATTCAAGCGTAATTCACACTTGCGATTGGCAAACAATCTGTTGTTCTCAACCTCTGTAACACCATTCTCAAGTGTTGAGTGTGCTCCTTCGGTCTTGGAGTAGATCAAGATGTCGCAATAAAAACAATTACCCATTTATCGAAGCACATCCTGAAATAATCGATTCATTAGATCCATGAATGTGCCGGCATTGGTTAACCCAAAAGATAACGCTTAGGAACTCATAGTGACCATACCGAGTCCTAAATGCTGTCTTGGGTATGTCGCTTTTTATCTTGAGCTGATAATAGCCTGACCAAGGTCTATCTTTGAAAATACCCTGCCCTCGCAATTGGTCAAATAAATCACAATGCGTGCAATAGATACCGTTCTTAATGGTTAGCTTATTTAATTTCGAATCGATGCACATACGCAGCTGCCATCTTTCTTCTTGACAAACAACATGGGCACCCAAGGTGAAACACTTGGGCGAATAAACCCTTTTCCAATAATTCCCGAATCGCATCCGCAACTCCTTCAATTCAGCCGGTGCCATCTCGTATGGAGCCTTAGATACCGGAGCTGCTCCAGAGTCAAATCTATGGCAAACTCCAACTCTCTATCGTGGTAAATGCATCGATCATCCGGGAAAACGTCGAAACTCTTTAACCACCTTTACCTCTTCTAGAGGTGTAATCCTTGCATCAACATCAATTACCGATGCTAAGTAACCCCGACATCCACTTTCTAGCAATTTTACCGCTTGAAAGAGAGACAAGGACCTTCCTCACCCGCTTTATTTTATCTCGCCGGTATACCAATTCTTTTCCTTCGCATCTGTCACCCCAATCAGCTTTTCAGACACATCACATTAGCTTGATGAGCCGACAACCAATCCATACCCAGTATAACATCAAAATTCTGCATATTGAACTTAATGAGTTGTGCCTCAAAATTCTTTCCACTAATTTCCACTGGGCACGGCCCATACACCTCCTTCAACTGTGTAACTTTACCCGTAGGCATACTAACAATCATTCCGTGATCTAGGATCTTGGGTGGCATCCCAAGTTTCTCTGCAAATCTCTTAGATGTAATGAATGAGTAGCTCCTGAATCGAATAAAACATAGGCTGGTATACCTGATATGGGTAGGATACCTAGTGTAACAATGCATATAATTTCAGCAGTTCATCAATATTAATCATAATGAATTTCTTAATTTAAAATGTACCTGCTTCTACTTCTGTACTGGCCTCAGCTTCCTCGGCTAATAGAGCATACATCCTTCCCTGCGGTTGATTCCCCCGAGCTAAGGAAGCTCGGTACGCAGAGGGCTGACTGGAGGGCAAGGCTGGTCTGACTCGACAATCTTTTGCATAATACCCATATGAATGGCAGTTAAAGCAACGAATCTTAGATGTCGGAACTGGGGCTGGGCCCCTCTGCACTTGACCCGTTGTAGATGGAGGTCGAGGTGGCCTTGGAGCTGTAGGTGCCGCACTAGTGTTCGGGCGAAAAGTTGTGGAGCCCGAACCACCAGCTGGTCTAGGAGGATAGCTAGATGGCCTATAGGGCTGCCTATACATAGGCCCAGAACTGTACGATCCGTGGTATGCCTTGGAGGAGTTCCCCATATCCGGAAATGGGTTTGTTCTTTTCCAACCCAGGGTGAGGGACTGCTCTCCCTTTGCTTATCCTCCATGGTCTTGGCCTTCTGCACAACTGCCATAGTCACCAAATCCAAGACCTCCAAAGATGCACTCCAATGGATGCTTTTAGGCCCTTTAGGAATCTTGCAGCCTTCTCTTCACCTGTCCGTGATATGCCTTGGGGAAAAGTGGAACAAGCTCTCAAATTGTGTTGGTACTGAGGATAGTCTTACCTCCTGGGTTAAAGCCATAAACTCGCCTCCTTGCATCTCAAGTCACATGGATAATGGTTGTCCAAGAACAACTCCTTGAACTGCCCCTGTGTGGGTTCGGATGGGCAGCCAATAATATGGGCTTAGAAGCTTGCCACCGGAGTTGGCCTCCTTCTTGAGTTGCAACCTCAAGACAAATGAGTTTCGGCATCCGCGCACTCAATCACCTCAAATATTTTCTCCATTTGAATCCATCGGTCGGTTCCAGAGGATCACCCCCACCTTAGAGAATACAGTGGTAAGTTCCTCTGAATGACTCCACTACCTTTGACGATTATTCGGTTGGGAAGTTAGGAGCATAAGCCGAAAGTAAGAGTATGGAGGAGGCACCCCATACTAAGGAATACTGAATGGTGGGATTGGAGGTGTACCTCCCACTTCCCGACCCTACAAAGTGGTCCTGTGGGAGGCACCGGGAGGATGACCCATTGAGAAAGGTCCAATTGTTGTCGAATAGCCATAAATGCTTGTCGTGTCAAGCATTTGTTGCTGAAAAGCCTATTGTGACTGCTGAATTATGGTAGTAACATCTCCCGGAGTAATAACCGGTGGAGGGTCCGGGAGTGTAGTCATAGGTGGGTCCCCATGTGCCCCACCCTGACCAAGGGTCTCTGGAGGTGGTGGAGGTGAGGTTTGCCCCACGAGCGGACCTCCTAGGATTCGTGGTCGATCAACTGACGAGGACCACGCGAGGTACCTCAGGTATTGCTACCGGATCTAGTACGTACCATCGTATCCCTGTACTGAATAATATCATGCACCACATTGGTTAAACACCATAGAATTGATTTCGGCACACAAGTAGATGCCATCACATAAGGTATTGCAGTGTATGACAGTCTACAATTAACCGCAACTTAATTTCGAGATACAGGGCCAATGCCCCAACAGGTATGTCAATGGTCCCACTTGACAATAACACATTAACATAGGAATAATAATAATAATAATCAATATAAACATATTAGTAATATAATAAAAAAAATTTTCAATTCTTCCCAAGTTTCCACAACCGGTGGGCTGCACCGGCAAGGGGTTCGCTGCCGCCCGGCCGGTCCTGTAACCTTAACGCGGGTGACACCACGCGTGGTGGCTCATTGCTCGCTGCCGGTCCTGCCGAGTAAAACACTAACAGGTTCATCAGGCTCTGTTCACGTGCATTCTCTTCCATTCTCCTCTCTCTTTCTCTCTATCCCTTCCAGGCGATTTTGGAGGGCACTTCGACGCTTCCACCCGCGATTCCACTCATCAACTCGGCGCCTTTTGAGAAGATTTACATCTCCCACTTCCAAGTAAGTTCTCCTCCTTTTCTCAGAATTTTCACTTGGGGGGGTAAATCCATGTGTAGGCTTAATCTAGGCTTTCTTTCCATATTTCTTTCCATAGAATAGCATTTCCATGTGATTGTGATGTTTCTCTTGTGGTCATTTCTAGTTTATTATGATTTATCTCCTCATTTGGAGAAAACCCCAAATCGTGCCCTAGTTTTTCCAATTTGGGGATTTCTTCAATTCTCGCTCCTTTTCTCCAATTAATGATTCCTTTGTGATGCATTAGACTTGATTTGTGCTTAACATGCTATAGATTTCATGAAATGTCCCTTATGCTTGGAATCCCCATGTCTTCCCATGAAAACCCTCTTTGTATTGGGTTTCTTGATTTTTTCCCTGATATACTTGGTATTTGTGGACCTCCATAGTCTATTAGAGTATGTTTTTGTATATTCATGATCTCGCTACCATGGCATTTCCGTCTTAGACCTATAGTTTCAAGTTTTACTCCATTGTGAATGAATTTGCGCATTGAAATTGAATCCTCTCATGTTACATATGCTCATTGCTATCATTTTGTTGTTTTATCATGACTCCGCTTTGTCACTTACCGCGCATCTCATTCATAGGCTCCCTATCATTCCTAGCTTGTCGCCTTTTCTATTTTGTGAGAAATTTGGGTTTTGGGGCTCCCCTTTACTGCAGTCATTTTCCTTTCCTCACTCACCCTGCTTTTCTCTTTTCTTGCCAGGATGTCATCTCGCACCAGCAAGGGACCCTCTTCTTCTGGCGTTCGACGTAAGACCACCGCTTAAGCTTAAAGAGTGGGAACCAGCTCTCCAGCCCCCCGCACAGGGAGACCCGGACCTGCCAGGTCTAACCCTATAGACTATGATGAGGAGCTCTTCCACAGTGCAGAGGCAGCAGCCAACTGGCTGGCTTTCCTGAAGAGGTCGGTGATGATGGAGAAGACCGTGGTAGTCATTTACTCCACAAGGCTCGGCTTCAGGAGAGGTTCTAGCATTGGGTCGAGTCATCCTCCACGAGACCATCCATGCTACGAGCAGCTAGTTCGCCGGTTCTACTACAACTTGGAGGTTTCTTATCCGTACGGGGAGTACACCATAGTCAGCTTGGTGAAGGGGGTAGACATCCAGCTGACCGTGGATACCTTAGCCAAGATCTTGGGTATATCGCAGCCACATCACATTACGCCCTCCTGTGAGTAAGCCCCGGACCATTCATGAGCTTGAGACGCTTGACTATATCTACAGACCATCTCATGGCAGAGATCTGTCCGAGTCCGAGACATCCTTCTACCCCGAGGTTCGCTTATTTTCCCATTTGGTCCAGTTCAACCTGCTCCCCAGAGGAGGTCATCGGAACCAAGTGGGTTTTATGGCGGCCTTCATCGCTTTCTGCATCTACACGGCCGTAGAGGGAGGTGGAGCACTTGTGCCTGCCCTATATCATCCTCAAGACGATGGAGCACCATACTTCCCACCCTAAGAATGGAGGATTCCTCTATGGTAGGATCCTCACTAGGATCTTCGAGTTCTTCGGGGTGGACCTGAGCGGCGAGGAGGGGAAGACTCCGGCTGATAGGTTCGACAGGGGTAACCTCCTGAGGATGGGTCTCCATACCCTTATGGATATACCTCCGAGAGCAGAAGCTTAGAGAGGTAGGGATAGGAGGGCTGCCCCTATGGAGGATGTCCTCATGGAGGAGGAGTCCAGCGAGGAGGATGAGGACTATGCTCCTCAGGATGAGAAGGATGATCTGGTGGGTGATGACATCACTGAGGAGGCACCTCAGGAGTCGAGAGGCCCCGATCCTGGTTCCTCCAGAGCTGTAGCCTCACAGCCTAGAGCCCCACCACCTGGGTGTGGTGCATACGACTTCGAGGGCATGATGTCCACCATGCGAGCCTTGCAGGATGGCCAAGTTCAGCTACTGAGAAGGCTGGACGAGAGTGCCTCCAGGGAGGAACGCATCCTGGAGAGGCAGGCTACTTTAGAGAACTCCTTTCTCCAACTGGGCCAGGACTTGAGCACCACGGCCAACGCCATGTTAGTAGATTTTGGCCGACTACGGAGGCCAGTACGACTAGTGAATGCGAGGTTTGACTACTACGACCATCGCCTCGACGTCAACTCTAGGCCTTCGGCGAACGTGGTGATCATAGATGACGACGACGATGATCAGTGAGGGCTTAGCTCGCCCACACCAGCTTTTTATCTATTTTTTTTTTTTTTGGTCCTTGTTGTATATTTCATTTCTTTTCTCATACCTTGTATTTGTACTGTAACTGGACTTATTTGTGGGATAATGTATTTTGATAGCGATTTTTGTGGTGAATTCATATGTTGAATACTTGTGTAGTTTAGTTGTGGTGTTTATTGCTACTTTTGATCATTGTCATATATGAACATATTGTTTATCAGGTGTTTGTGTGAAAAATTTATGGAAATCCCATTTTACGCCGTTATGCTGCCGAAATTTCATCAAACTAGTACTCGATAGGTTATAACATCAACTTATTTACTTTTTATCTACTCTCATGCATGCCATGAATGCAACATCTAATGCAACCCTTTTTAATACTTCATTCTTTGGCTTTTACTTTAAAGCTTTTACATTAACCCAATCCCATTTTCCTATTATAGAGTCTACGGATTCTAATGGTATGTCAGGAGTGGAGCAGAGCATCACGCCCGATACCACCGTGTCAACCCCTGCTCACATCGAATCGGGCCAAGGATCAAGTTAACACCGCTAACCCAAACTCGCCAGATCATCTGACATCGATTCCACCACAAAGATACATACAACTAATAAAAGATTATTAGAACAATGGAAGACTTGGTTTACCTCGTGAATATCCCCATAATACTTGATACCCAACAGGATACAATAGTTATATACATGTGGACCAAGGCATGATATTTACACAATAAAAGTATAATTCACATATCAAGTACATAAAGGAAACCATTAAAATAATCGAGTACAAAGCTCGCTTGGTATCAAAGGCTAGAGCTCATCTCAAGATCAAGGGTTGAGCTCACCAAGATCACATGGTAGAGCTCACCCGCCTCAAAAGTGGAGCTCACGATCGAATCATGGTCCCACAAAGACAACTCTCACACGAGCAATCAAGACAAGGTTTCTAACTCCTCAGGGCCCACCACCCTCTTCGTGGAACTCGACTGGGACCCACCCTGTCCTCGATGTATGACCAGAAATCATCTAAAAGGGTGCACACGGGATGAGCTCACTAGCTCAAGAAGTGGTAAGAAGGACCATACAAGTCCACACATCAAAACACAATCATATGCACTACATGCCATGCAATACATTTTAAATCACATCCACCTAAGCAACATTACTAAGTCTTTGGTATAGTGCTACACACACAAAGCAGATACTCCTGCACGAGCCACAACTCCATCCCGATACACCCATAGGGTCTTGGAGAAGGCCCACCGTGAGTACTAAAGTAAAACAATGCCGACCAACGCTCTCAACAGAAAAGTAAATGACTAAAATTTAAAGGTGCTGACTCCAGTAATTTAAAAGCAGTACGATTGGCCCTCTTGAATATACCACCGGGGTTGCCGATCGTCTCTAATAACCCATCGGCATTATGTCTAGCCCCACAAAGGACCGACAACCGTGACCACTGCTTCCCCCCAAATGGTAACCCAACACCTTAACCCCTGTTGGGAAGGGTTGTAGCACGGGACGGTGAGACTCCTAAACCGCATGCTCCTATATGAAAATAGTACGATTGTATAGTGCCACCGCGTCCCATACCACGGGCTACCAATGCACTTGTTTCCAAGCCGACTACGACATCTAGTCTATTAATGCATTATGCACAAAGATGTCAACATTCATCACATAAGCATCTCATCACTTGGCATTTAGAAGGTAATATAACACACATGCATAACAATGTGAGGATGACTAATCTACATAGCATATTCATGATGGCATGACTAGACTAGATACATTTAAATGAATACCAAACAATGCCTTGAAACAAGGCCAAACGTCCTCTCCCCCCTTACTCGTAGAGGTACAAGGATTCCGCTCAGACGGAGAGATCCGCAAGTAGAAGCGAGGATTTGGTGAACCTAATATGATTGAGCGGGGTTAGTACTTCACCATTTTGGAATCAAAATTAACACGATTCTATGACACGATCATGTTTAGAATCCTAAAAGAAGGTCACACGTCTGATTTGGGTCCAATCGAACGTAAAAATCACATTCGGCTCTCGTGGGCCGAATCACCCGTCTGCCCACCGGTTTGGACCGACGGGCAGGTTGGCCCGCCGGTTGGCCGGTCGGTCTGGCCCATCGGTTGGGCTGGGGCCTCCAAGACCGACCGGCGGTGGCTCGCGTTAGCCCGACGGTCTGGCCCGCCGGTTGTGCCCGAGGGCCTCGCCTCTCAAAGGGTGTTTATAGGCGCCAGATGGCCCACGGTCTTGGCAAAGAAATCATTGCTTCTTCCCAACTTCCTCCATTCTTTGGGGATTCAAATGAGGCTTTTCCCAACCCATTATTCATACTTTCAATGTCTTATATGATGGTTCTAACCTAGATCTAGGTTAGATTCAAGTGATGGGAAGCCATCTTACCTTCTTTGCTCAAGAACACCTTCAAACCCTCAAAATCACTTCAAATCTACAATGCTTCTCCAACCTTGTCAATACCTCTTCAAATCCTTCAAGATCAACACATAAATCATCTATTAAACCTTAGATTCATCATTTCAAAGGGGATTTACAAGATCTCAAGAAACCCTACTCGAATCAAGGGTTTATGCTTGGGTATGGTGAATGTTTAAGGAACCCAACTTTACTTACCTCCAAATGTAGATCTAGTGTTGAAGATCACTCTTCCGACGCCGGAATGGGGAGATCGAGCTTCGGCGCCACTGAAATGCTTCTCTTCTTCCTCTTCCTTCTCTTCCCTTCTTCTTCCCTTTCTTTTCTCTCTCCTCTTTACTATCCTCACCAACATACGAGTGTTATAAATGAAAAGGAAAGAAAATCATAAATGCTATATATATACTTCTTAAATAACTAAATAGTTCATATGGATGGATCACTCCCGCCCACCTGTCCGCCCACCTGTCCGCCCACCTGAGGGCCAAAACTTAGAATTTTGACAGAGTTCGGGCCTCGGCGCGAACCCCACCCCTGGCATACGATGTAATATACATATATACCTTAATATACGGCTACAATACTTGCTTTATCCGTATATGGCCTTATGGTAGGTGCATGTACACGGCTTGGGTACTCCCGTCTCTTCTGGCACTGGCTCGGACTTGTCGAGCCAGCTGGTGTTTAAGGTCACCCTTCCATCATAGTCCATAAGGAGCCCGCTCTAACTCTCTCCGCCTGGTCTCGATAGTTAAACCGGGTCAACCGTGTAATCAGACGGTTTAAGAAGTAGGGTATTACAATGGTACTCCAGATTGGACTCTTACTTGTGCAAGTTGGGTTTCAAGAAAGGCCTAGTGGATAGTAATCTCTACATCAGAACTAAAGAAAGTAGTCAGCTTGTGGTGGTTGTGTATGTAGATAACGTAATCTTTAGGGGTCACAAAGTTGAGTTGTGTAGAGATTTTGCAATGAGGATGCAAGATGAGTTAGAGATGTCCATGTTGGGTGAACTATCATTCTTCTTGAGTTTGTAGATTAGTCAGAAAAAGAAAGGTATCTTCATATCTCAGTCCATGTATGTGAGGGAGATGTTAAAGAGACTCACCATGGAGGATTGCAAGCAGTTAGTACACCTATGATGATTGGGTGTAAGTTGAGCAAAGAAGATGACTCTCCATAAGTTGACCACACCTTGTATAGGTCAATGATTGGTAGGATGTTATATTTGATAGCTAGTAGGCCTAACATCTTACAAGATGTGTGTATGGTAGTCAGATTCCAAGCAAGACCAAAGGAGACACACTTGGCAGCAGTGAAGGAAATTTTCAGATATCTGAAGGGGACTAGTGAGTTTAGGTTATGGTATCCGAAGGTCAAGAGCTTCAGTTTATCAGCTTTTTCAGATGCAGATTGGGTCGGATGTGTAGATGATAGGAAGAGCACCAGTGGTGGTGCATTCTACTTAGGGAGTAGTTTGGTGGCATGGCACAGTAAGAAGCAAGAGTCAATCTCTCTTTCAACTGCAAAGGCAGAGTACATTGCAACTACATCTTGTTGTACATAAGTGTTGTGGATGAAGAAGATGTTGAAGGATTTGAGTGTCGAGGTTGAGTAGGCAGTGCTACTGTATTGTGATAATACGAGTGCTATCAACATTTCTAAAAATCCGGTGATGCATTCTAGAACGAAGCATATTACCATTCGGTATAATTTCTTGAGAGATAAGGTGATGGAAGGTGAAGTAAGGATGGAATTTATTCCTATAGCAGAGCAAGTGGCTGATATCTTTACTAAACCACTTCCTAAATATCAGTTTGAGTTCCTCAGACAGAAACTGGGAGTGGTGGTTCTTCTCAAGCACTAGGGGCATTGGGAGAGGGGGAGCAAGTTGCTTGATGTTGCTACCCCCATATTGGACTCAGGGAGAGTCCATTGGTTCCACCCTTTGTACTTGTTGTCAAAGTTTTGGAGTGTATTAGTGATGAGGTGGTTGCCAATAACTCCAAAGGGAAAGATTGTTGTTTTATGGTTGTCCTTATTGGTAATCCAACCACGTGATGGTGATGATGTGACCAGTTTGGGTGACATGGTAGCGTTCAATGTCATCGATGAGATAACATAGTCACATTGTGTGCATGGAGTGTTTGATTCATCCATGGTAGGTGGTGTGGGTTTCTAGGTCAAAATTGGCAAAAATGACCTATTTATGCTCGGGGGCATTTTTGGAAGACCCTTTTTTCATAAAAAAAGATAGATTGTAATTTATCTAGTCCAGTGCATCTAATTTCATCGTGTTCCAATACTGTATGAAGAAGTTACGACATTTGTGGTAGTCAAGGGTAGTTTTGGCATTGCAGATGAATTTTTTGGAATAAGTTTTCTCCATGTAACGATACAACAAAAATCTGATCTTTCCAATAGTTCTGATTTCATCGCATTCTGATTTTGTATAAAGAATATGCATTATTAGAAAGGTTCAAGGGAATTTTACTCATTTTATATGACTGAGTCAGATGACCGAGTCTTCTAAAAAGTTATGGAGCATTAAGTCGTGATTCCATTGCATTCTGTTTCAGCTCAATCGAAGTTTATATGAGAGAGTTATAAGGATTTCTGCGAGATCGGTCCAAAAAATCCGATCTAGAATACTCAAATAGCTCTCGGGGGTTCTTTTAGAATTTTGGTTATTTTTGGAGGGTTTTCTTGCAATTAGCAGAAGTTATCACTGGTGCGTGAATTAAGGAATGCGTGTTGATCGAGTATGACACATTTGTATGGCACTTTCCAAGAAGATGCTTTTTGGGGCTTATGAAGTTAATCTGGATTTTAGATCCAGATCTAATGGTTGTTATTACTTTCAGCTTTTAGTGAGTGGGAGACAAGCTCCCTTAAAATCCAGAAAAGGAACTAATGAAAAATCGACAGCAAAAAGTAACCTGACCGATGACGTTAGCATGTCATCATCAGGTCAACTCTACTTTAATCAAGGATTCTAATCTGAAGGCTAAGATTCAAGATCCGTTACATGGATCCAAGGGCCTATATTAAAGGCACCTTTTTGATTAAATGAACGGCCCAAATCGCGCCGTTGCTTCCCATGCCGCTAGCATACGCCAAGCCAACCTCCGAAGATTCCATTTCTGACTTTCTAGTTAGCCCAACTTAAAATGGCCATATCTCCCTCATCCCAACTCCGATTTGGGTGAACCAAATGACAAATTTTTCAGCACTCCAAGCTCTACACATTGAAAGAAAAAAAGGGTTTCAGAGAGGGTAAAGCTATGAATTTTGTGTGTGAATCTCTTCCCTCCTTTGTTGACCATTGAAGAACTTAAAGGCTTCATGTGAGTTGTTTTACACTATTAATGGTGGTTTAGAAGGGTCGTTGGATGGTATTGAAGATTCTTTATTTGCAAGCCAAAGGAAGGAGAAGAATAAAGAGAGGAGCTTCCTCCTTTATTGGTTGAACCATGAATGAGTTTCATTGCTCAATGGGAGTTTTGTTTACTCTATTAATGGGGGGGTTTGAGGAGGTGGTTGAGGTGTATTGATGATGCATTGACTCAAAGCCAAAAAGGAAGAGAAGAAATCAAGTGAGGGTTTACTTGTGTTTGCTTTGAAGAGCAGGAAGCCAAAGGGGAGAGAAGATGTGAATACCAAACTTGTTAGTGCAAGTTCCCAGTTATCCCAGGCAATCAATTGTGAGATTCCCTAACCTTGGATTTATAGTATATGCATGTATAATGATATGTATATATGCTAGGGTTAGTTGTGGATGAATTGTAAGCATGCTAGCTAGTTATGGATGTATATGCTAGGCAGGGCTTGACTATAGGGCATTGATATAAGTCCAAATTTATTGTATTCTTTATTGAGTGCTTAGTGGCTGCTAAGCACTGGGAATGGGTGCTCCCGTGTAGTGAATGCTACACATTGTACCGACACTGCGAGTGCCATCTCAGCTTTGGCTTAAGAAAATTAGGTGTGGATGCTCCCGACAGTTGGTACAGTCAAAAGTAGCATATTGAGTAGGTACGAAGCCTTTATGAGCACTACTCCAGAAATGTAGAAAAATTACCAAACCTCGTAAAAATCCTGTGTTGTGGGTGTGCTTCTTATTTGCATTATATATATTGAAGTGCGTGGAATACCGAATGAATGTGCACACTTGGAAGTTCCTATGAGAGGCTGAGTGTCCATACAAATGTGTGCAAATAGGGACAGGTATAAGGACAGGTGTATCAGGGTTTGTCATGTTAGATATCGAACAGGTTTTAGGGATCGAAATTAGACTCACCGATTCACCCCCCTCTTAATGACTATCGAGTTACAACACTTCCAACACTCCACATAATGCATTTCGTTGCCAAAAGTGATAGCACAAACACAAAATAAACTGATCGTCCACCATATGCCAATTGAATGTGTCCCACTCAAGGTCGACCAGTGTGCATTGATAGTCGACTCCAGAGATTTTGGTTCCTAGTTGGTTTACTTGAATTGGTGGATAACTAAAACCTTGGGACCTTCTTTAACCTCAGGATGTAATTAGTTGAAATTGAGATGCCAAACAACTCCATCGATAAGAGCTCGGGGATTCATTAGATTGTTATCCTCTTATGGTAGCTTTGTGGATTCTCATTTGCATGTAAATTATCCCTTTGATGTCTTGGGAGTATTTACCACTATAGGTATGAATACCTACAATCAAGTTTCTTCCTATAGGTATGACACATGTAAATGTCAAAAGGGGTTTAGTATTGGCCCTTAAGTGTACGACCACTGTCAATCCCCCAAAAGACGCCTTGAGAGGAAAGGTACGTACTTTATTACTTGTAGCATCTCTCTATAGTCGAACACTCACAAGTTGAGCCTTGGCCCTTTTCCATACAACCGATTTGGGCACCAACAATTCCACCCCCAAAGTCGCTAACAAGTGCCTAGGAAGGCTCGAACTCATGACCTGCTCTGATACCACTTGTTGGACCTTAAGTGACGTCCACTGTCAATCCCCTTAAAAGACGCCTTGAGAGGAAAGGTGCATGCTTTATTACTTATAGCATCCCTCTCTGTAGCCGAATACTCACAAGTCAAGCTGGGATTTGAGTAAAGACTTTGGGCCTTCTCCATACAGTCGATATGGGCATTAACAATCCCCCCCAAAATCGTAACCCTGCATCTTAGGAGACTCAAATTCATGACTTGCTCTGATGTCACTTGTTGGACCTTAGGTGTACGATCGCTGCCATTCCCCTAAAAGATGCCTTGAGAGGAAATGTGCATATTTTATTACTTATAGCATCCCCCTCTATAGTCGAACACTCATGAGTCGAGCCAAGATCTGGACAAAGACTTTGTTCCTTCTCCATACAGTCAATATAGGCACCAACATTTAGGAATCACTATCTAGATAAGGGTTTAAAAGGACCCATAAATGTCGCTCCTTCTTGGTGGAGAGAGAAAGAGCTCTAATGGATAATGCTTGATCTTCTAGACTTTTTTAGTATGTATAAGGTTACAAGATGGGAAGATGTTAGAGACCCAATCCACCTAGCTGGAAGCTGATCTCCTTTTATTTAAGCCAATTCCTACATATTGTATATTATCATTTAGGAAAATTTACATCCACCACCCCTCACCTTTGCCACAATTACATCACCCCCTGTAGTTTTGTCTTTTACATTTCAACTCAAAAAACTAACACTGTGACACTAGTGTTAGTTTTGAAATTAAAAAGACCTAACTACCCTTCCTACCTATTATATCCTTTTAGCACATTTAAACCTAAAAAAAATCCCCAAATCCCACCCCCAACTGAACCGTTACCTTCTCCATTGAAGGAGAGGAGCTCTTATTTCCGGCCAAGTGAAGAACACCCTTCAGCGGAGTCGATATTCTCCAATGAAGCAAAGATATGAGGTCGTATGTGTTGTTTTTTTCTCCATTTCTGCTCCTCTGAAATTTTATTATCATACCCGATTATTAGTGCATGACTATAGTTCTACTCGTCAATTGTTAGGGTGAGAAGAATGTGATTCAAAACTTTCTTCTTACCTGCATATTTTTGTAGAGTGAAAGAACAACTTAACAATAGTAGAACTTCATCAATTAATCCACAAATGTTTTCTATCAAAATGGTTAGTTTCCAACAAGTTACTAATATGAACAACCCAACATGACTAGACTCAATGAAGCTCTCGGTGAATAGAACAGATAATCCTTCTTCTTCTTGGAATTTTAGTAACTAATCTTCATAAAAGACAATTAAAAAACCCACATTTTTATACAAAATTCAACCTTCCTAATCTTGTTCAACTAAAAACCTTGCCTATCTCATTCCAAAAACCAAACCAACCCCCTAGAAAATTTTGTTTGGGGGATGTGGAGGTGCAATTCAAAACAGTTGGCAATTTTCTAAGGAGGGCATGTATTGTGATGAGCACATTTATGTGTAAAATATAGTGTAGTAAAACATGCATTTTACATATTTAGAATGGAGCTACCTTGGGTTTTACTCTCTTTTGTAGGTTTTATCTTTTCAAGGCCTTAAGGACTATCGGGTGCTATATCTCCAATTTTACACATAAAGAGGTCCTATTTCTTTTCATGATTGTGAAGAGAATGAAATTCTGAGCAAGATGGGTATGTTCAATTGCAAGTACACATTCGTTTGGTCATCCGTACAAGTGATTATTCTTTTCAGGCCAGAAAAAAAATAATGGATCAGAACTGAACCGAGATGCAAAACCAGCCCAACTGCAGTTGTCCCAAGGGTATAAAGAATATTCTAAATACCAACAAGGATCAATGGACCATATCCTTAAGTGATTGAAGATTCATTTTTGGTAACAACAACTACCTAGCATAGTTAGTGAGTTGTGGTGTTCAAAATCCCTTGCTTATTAGGAGGTCTCAAGTTCAAACCTCTTAGCTGCCATTTTGTTGAGGTTTTTTTTAGAAGATTTTCTATAGAATATTGTCCAAATCTAAGCAAAAAAATTGGCCAAAGGGGGTTTCTTACAAGAAGAGAGAAAAATAAGAAAAAAAAAGGCAAGAAAAATCGTGGGAGATCTCTCTCCACACGTTTTCTCTCTTCTCTCTTCTCTCTCCTCCACTTCATCAACAAGATAAAAAATGAATCTTTTTTCTTTAGAAGCTAAAATCATTAGCTTCCTTCCCCATTCTCCATATAATAGAATTAACACATGGGGAGGAGGCACTTCATTCTTTTTCTTGGGTTTTTCTTAGTTGCTCTATCTCTTTCTCTAGCTTTAGTTCTAGGTTTATGCTTTAAACACTTTTGTAAGTTCTTTTTATCCAATTAATGCAAGTACTTTTATTTTTGATTCAGTATTTTATTTTTATTATTTAAACAATTGAAGTTGTAATTTTCAAGTTCTAGTTCTAGGCTTAGTTCTAGGTGACAAGAATAAATTATGAAGCATGTCTTTCAAATTTAATTTTTTTCTTCAGATTTGTTTTCTCTAGTACTAGAAATTTCAAATTTGGTTTAATCTAGATCTGGCTTTTAGTACTGGTAGTATCTCAAATCGATCAAGTTTTCAGATCAAGGGTTGAAGTTCAAGTAAGTAGGCTCCTTCAGTAGTCTTCTCACCCCGCTCTCATTCCCTCTTCTGACTACCCTTTCTTTCTTAATTTAGAATTTTAATTTAAGTTGTTACATTATTGTTATCCCTTTCCCCCAAGGTTCATGACTAGTGTATGTATTGGCTTTGCTCCTCTTAACCATAGAACCATCATTTTGTTGTTTTTATTTTAATTGTCTCCCTTTCCCTAAAGCCAAGTAGATAACCCTTGTAAGAGTGACTTTCTGGTCAATAGGGAAGCTCATATTATGATGCATCCCACGAGCTAAGTAGAGTAACCTACCTGTGAGTCTTTCTCTAGCTTTATCCACTTTCTTTTACTTTATTTTTATTTCAGCATTTTTTTCCTTCATTGTTTTTTAATTGTGTGGGGTGTTTATTTTCAGCTATTTATATATTTAATTTTAATTTCGTGGCTTATGTGTTTAAATTCTTAGATGACGAATGGTTAGGACGTTATTTTAGATACATATGTTTAGGACGGTAATTCGAATTAAATCACAATCATTAATCGGTTCACTTTCGCATTATTAAAAGAAGTAAAAAAATAAAATGGATGATCTCCCTGTGTTCGAGTAGCTACACTGATCCATACGCTTGCATTATATTTTAAAATCTCAAACAAGTTTTTGGCACTGTTGCCAAGGTGACAGTTCCATTTTATCTTTTTCTTTCTTTTAGTAAATCGAAGTGCTTTGTTTTGTTTTTCCTTTTCTTTTATTGAATTCCTGAGAAGAACAACATGCAATAATAGTTGTATCAGTGGAGGTCGCCATACCTCACAGTATGATAAAACAGTTTCACCAGTAGCAAGACCTCAGAATTAACTCGAGCAACCCCGATCCGCGTAAGCTCCCAAAAAGCCAAAAAATCAAAAAAATCATAAAAAAGAAGTTTTGCTATCTAATCTTTTGTGTTTATCTTACTCTAGTTGTGGGTAGTTTTCTATTGCATGAGTATTAGGTGGGTACGTAATACTAAGAATCGGTTAAAAAGAAGAGATCCAACAAGTTGTGACCCTATACGTTTGCTCTCTTTAAAACCTTTCAATATGGAGACCAACATCAAAACCCTTCACCTAAATCTCTAAAAGATAGGTTCTACCCTACTAGAATAGCCCAACCTTCATGCATAGTTCTACCACAAGCCCAGAATAATAATTTTGAACTCAAATCTCAATACATCACTATGTTGCCCCACTTCTATGGGTTGACCTCTGAAGATGCATACCTATTTCTAAGAGAATTTAAAGAGGTATGTGTTCTAATTAAGATCCAATAACTTTCTGATGATGCTATTAAGCTTAGGTTTATCACTTTTGCATTAAAAGACCAAGCTAAGAAATGGTTGTATGGGTTACCCACAAATTCCATAATCTCATGGGAATAGTTCACAGTTGTCTTCCTTAAAAAGTTTTTCCCAACTCACAAGACCAATAAGCTTAGAAGTGATATCTTTCAGTTTAGGCAAAAGCTTAGTGAGTCATTTTCCAAACTTGTGGAGAGATTCAAGGATCTACTCCAAGAATGCTCTCACCATGGCCTAAACTTATTGTATTTATGTCAAATAATTTATGAGGTCATTGATTACCCAACTAAACAAATGATAGAGTCTATATGCCCTGAGGGATTCACATCCTTTACAGATGAAGGAAAGGCATAGGAATTCTTGAGTCTTCATACACCTGTGGAGCTCTTAGGACCCCTTTTCAATTCCATTCCCAAACCTTCCATAGTTGAGCCCCCTAAGCTAGATCTTAAGGAGTTGCCATCTAATTTGAGGTATGCTTTCCTAGGGCCTGACAGACTCTTCTTGTAATAATTTCTTCAAATTTGACTTCTAACCAGGAAGATGAGTTACTTAAAGTGTTAAAAGATAATAAGGAAGCCCTAGGTTGGACCATGGCTGATATCAAGGGTACAAGCCCTTCTATTGTGCAACATCATATACATCTTATGGAGGATTCTAAACCATCCACGGAACCCCAAAGAAGAGCTAACCCAGTGATGATGGAAGCCATTAAGAAAGAGATCCTAAAGTGCTTAGATCATGGAATAATTTATCCTATTTCTGACAGCCAAAGGGTAAGCCCAGTTCACGTAGTGCCTTAGAAGTCTGGGGTGACTGTAGTTCCCAATGCCAATAATGAACTAATTCCAACCCGTGTCCAATTAGGGTGGAGAGTGTGCATAGACTACAGAAAACTTAATGTGGTAACCTGAAAGGACCACTTCCCATTGCCATTCATTGACCAGATGTTCAAAAGGTTAGCTGGACATTAATACTATTGTTTTCTTAATAAATATTTCGGCTATAACCAGATCCCAATTGCTTTAGAGGACCATAATAAGACCACTTTTACATGCTCATATGAAACATTTGCTTATAGGCGTATGCCCTTTGGGCTTTGCAATGCCCCTACTACGTTCCAATGATGCATGATGACCATCTTTTCTGATATAGTCAAAAAATTCTTAGAAGTATTTATGGATGACTTTTTAATTCATGAGAATTCCTATTCTGAATGTCTTCATCATCTTTCCCTAGTTTTGAAAAGGTATATATCTAAGAATTTGGTTTTGAATTGGGAGAAATGCCATTTTATGGTTAAATCTGGTATTGTTTTAGGCTATGTAATATCCAAGGAGAGAATTAAGGTAGATAGAGCCAAAGTGGATTTAATTGATAATTTACCACATCCTCAATCTGTTAAGGACATTTGGTGATTTTTAGGGTATGTGGGCTTTTACAGAAGGTTTATTAAGAACTTTAGTCAGTTAGCCCAACCTCTCATTTCATTACTTGCCAAAGATCAAACTTTTAAGTTTTCTAAAGAGTGCCTAGAATCCTTCAAACAACTTAAGAAAGAGTTGACCAATGCACCCATTGTTCAACCACTTGTATAGACTGAAACTTTTGAACTTATATGTGATGCTTCGGATTTTGCCATAGGAGCGGTTTTGGGTCAAAAGATTAATAAGTTGCCCACTAACATTTACTATGCTAGTAGGACCTTAAATGATGCACAAATCAATTATACAACCACTGAAAAAGAATTTTAGCTATTGTGTTTGCATTAGAAAAGTTTCGGTTTTACTTAGTTGATTCACATGTGGTGGTGTATACTGATCATTCTGCCCTTAGATACCTAGTTTAAAAGAAGTATGCCAAAGCCCGTCTCATTAGGTGGGCTTTACTTTTGTAAGAGTTTGATTTAGAAATTAGGGATAAGAAAGAAGTTGAAAACCTAGTTACACACCATTTATCTCGGCTTCCCAATTCCTTGACTGTCGATTCTCCAGTCAATGAGAACTTTTCAGATGAACAGTTATTTGTGGTGTCCAATGAACCATGGTTTGCTGACATTGTCAACTTCTTAGTTTCAAGTGTGACTTCGGATCACTGGTCCACCCAAGATAAGTATAGGTTCCATTCCCAAGTTAAGCACTTTTTCTGGGATGATCCTTATTTGCTTAAGATATGTGCGGATCAGATTATCGGACGATGCGTTCCTGATCATGAGCAACATTCTATTCTCTTTTTACCATGATTATGCATGTGGTGGACACTTTTGACCTAAGAATACTACCGCAATAGTTCTCTAATGCGGATTTTATTGGCCCACTCTTTTTAGAGATGCTTTTGATTTTTTCAAGGCTTATCCTGCTTGCCAGTCTTTTGGTCGTATCAATAAGAGGAACATGATGCCCCTCAACCCTATTTTGGTAGTTGAGATCTTTGATGTATGGGGCATCGATTTC
Source organism: Macadamia tetraphylla (assembly GCA_022985045.1). Taxonomy (NCBI): domain Eukaryota; kingdom Viridiplantae; phylum Streptophyta; class Magnoliopsida; order Proteales; family Proteaceae; genus Macadamia; species Macadamia tetraphylla. Next base: position 29,274,133 of record CM040971.1, read on the forward strand.
ATGGAACCATTCCCTAATTTCTTTAGAAATGTGTACATACTTTTGGCTGTTGATTACGTTTCTAAATGGATAGAGGCCATACCTTGTAAATCTAATGACCACAAAGTGGTGGCTCATTTTCTCAAAGAGAATATTTTTTTCTGCTTTGGTGCACCACGTGTAATAATTAGTGATAGGGGTACTCATTTTTGTAATCGATATTTTGAGGCCTTAAAGAAAAATTATGGGATCACCCATAAGTTATCTACCCCTTATCACCCCCAAACTAGTGGTCAAGTGTAGGTGTCTAATGGGCAGATCAAATAAATCTTGAAGAAAACTGTTAATCCCAACCGAAAGGATTGGTCCCTTAGGTTCATTGATGCCCTATGGGCCCATCAGACTGCATTTAAGACCGACCTTGGTTAATCTTCCTACCGTTTGGTGTATAGAAAAGCTTGTCACTTTCCAGTTGAGTTGGAGCATAAGGCCTTTCGGGCCATCAAGAAGCTCAACTTTTATTTATCTGATGCAGGAATTCATCGTAGGCTCCAACAATCTGAGTTGGAGGAACTTAGGAATGATGCCTATGAAAGTTCTAGGATTTACAAGAAAAAGACCAAAGCTTTCCATAATAAGCACATTTTACGTAAATCTTTTACAATTGGTGATAAGATCTTATTGTACAACTCTCGATTGCATCTTTTCCCTGATAAACTTAGATCCTGATGGGATGGACTGTTTATTGTCCATAATGTATATCCCCATGAGGCTGTGGAGATTCTGAATCTGAGAACATAGGTAATTTTGAAGGTTAATGGTCAGTGTTTGAAACCGTTCCTCAAGTTTCCTACTACTGGTAGTGAAGAAGTCATGGATCTCCATGAACCTCTTTACACTGATGACTAACTTTTAATCAAGTATGACCCCCTTGCATTTTCTTCGCTTTTAATTCTTTCCATGCATTGAGGGCATTGCATGACTTAAGTGTGGGGGAGGGAAACCAATTTTTGCTTTTTCCACTTTGTTTTGTTTATCGTTCTTTTTATTTTTGAGCTTGTTAAGGATGAAGTCCTACTTTGGCTTTTGGCTAATGATTATACCATTCAGTTGCTTGATGTATGAAAATAAAAGTTTTGATTAAGGTACCCATTTTGAACGTATAAAAACCCTATTAAGAAGAAAGAAACAAGCTTGTGTCTTGAGATGGGACTTTCTTTTAAAAAATAAGAGACCCTTGTTTTATGGTGTTGGACCAGATCTAAGTATGTGGGTTCCCCGTACTTTTGATTTGGAGTTGAGACATTCTTTTTAATTTGGCATGAGTTGACAAATGCACAATTTTAAATGAAGTGTGAAATGAGTTATAAAGAAAAATAAGAGTTGATTCCCTTGGAACTAGGTAGGGCATTACGCCTCAGGAAGCATGGTGTCTTGATCAAAATTCCCAGGGAGGAAACTTCTGAAAGAACTCTAGCATCACTGTCTTTATGGGCATATGCAAAAAACGAAGCTACATAGTAACTTGGGTGTCTGGTGTTTGCTCGACCATGTCATTCAAGCCAAAAGTAGTGGAATAGAATAGAGTCTATTAAGCAAAAAAAATGAGAAAAAAATGTGTAAATGTCATTAATGCTAGGTCACATGTTTGGTTAAAAACACTCCAATGCCTTAGTCATTAGTTCTCTATTTCTTCACAAGTGATTTTGCCTTAAGATAAGGATGTTTTGGAAGAGACGAAGTGAGTTCCAAATTAAGAAATATGCTAGTGCTTGAAATTGATAAAGGGTAATAAAGTTCAAGTGTGGGGATCCCTTGTAAGAGGAATTATCTTTGCTCCGGATCGGTATGGCCCTTACCTTTAGCCAAGGTTGGGATTTGTTTATTCTGAACTTTGGGTGTATATTCACTACAAACACCCACGAGACACAACTCGTCCACTGGGGGTGACCTAGGGGTTTAAAGGCTTGTTGCACATGCTAAGTGCAACCTTGATTCCTACGAAAGTGAGTTAGGTTTTTTGTTTTTATTTTTTTCTTTTTGTTTTGTTCGAGGACTAGAAAAGTCTAAGTGTGAGTGAATTCTAATGAGCATATTTATGTGTGAAATCTAGTATAGTAAAACATGCATTTTACATATTTAAAATGAATCTACCTTGGGTTTTACTTTCTTTTCACAAGTTTTATATTTTCAAAGCCTTAAGGACTATCGGGTGCTATATCTCCAATTTTACACGTAAAGAGGTCTATTTCTTTTCATGGTTGTGAAGAGGATAAAATTCTGAGCAAGATGGATGTGTTCAATTGCAAGTACACATTCGTTTGGTCAACCGTACAAGTGATTATTCTTTTCAGGCCAGAAAAAGAATAATGGATCAGAACTGAACCGAGATGCAGAACCAGCCCATCTGCAGTTGTCCCAAAGGTATAAGGAATATTCTAAATGCTAACAAGGATCGATGGACTACATCCTTAAGTGATTGAAGATTCGATTTTAGTAACAACAACTACCTAGCGTAGTTGGTGAGTTGTGTGCAAAATCCCTTGCTTATTAGGTCTCAAGTTCGAACCTCTTAGCTACCATTTTGTTGAAGTTTTTTTTAGAAGATTTTCTCTCTCCTACTCATCACTTAAAGGAGGTCGACCAAGATGGTTGTACACAAGTTTGAAGAAGAGAGATAAAATAAAGAGAAAAAAATAGGAAAGAAGAAAAAAAAAAAAAGACAAAGGCATGGATGGAATTTCTCATTAAAATAGAATATTGTCCAAATCCAAACAAGAAAAATCAACCAAAGGGGGTTTCTTGCACAAGAAGAGAGAGAAAAATAGGAAAAAAAAGGTAAGAAAAATCGTGGGAGATCTCTCTCCACACGTTTTCTCTCTTCTCTCTCCTCCACTTCATCAATAAGATAAAAAAAAAATCTTTTTTATTTAGAAGCTAAAATCGTTAGCTTCCTTCCCCCATTCTCCATATAATAGAATTAACACAAGGGGAGGAAGCACTTCATTCTTCTTCTTGGTTTTTTTCTTAGTTGCTCTATCTGTTTCTCTAGTTTTCTCTTTCTCTAGCTTTAGTTCTAGGTTTATGCTTTAAACACTTTTGTAAGTTCTTTTTATCCAATTAATGCAAGTACTTTTATTTTTGATTCAGTATTTTATTTTTATTGTTTAAACAATTGAAGTTGTAATTTTCAAGTTCTAATTCTAGGCTTAGTTCTAGGTGACAAGAATAAGCTATGAAGCATGTCTTTCAAATTTAATTTTTTCTTCAGATTTGTTTTCTCTAGTACTAGAAATTTCAAATTTGGTTTATTCTAGATCTGGTTTTTAGTACAGGTAGTATCTCAAATCGATCAAGTTTTCAGTTCAAGGGTTGAAGTTCAAGTAAGTAGGCTCCTTCAGTAGTCTTCTCACCCCCTCTCATTCCCTCTTCTGACTACCCTTTCTTTCTTAATTTAGGATTTTAATTTCAGTCGTTACATTATTGTTATCCCTTTCCCCCAAGGTTGATGGCTAGTGTATGTATTGGCTTTGCCCCTCTTAGCCATAGAACCATCATTTTGTTGTTTTTATTTTAATCGTCTCCCTTTCCCTAAAGCCAAGTAGATAACCCTTGTAAGAGTGACTCTCTGGTCAAGTAGGGAAGTTCATATTATGATGCATCCCTCGGGCTAAGTAGAGTAACCTACTTATGAGTCTTTCTCTAGCTTTATTCCATTTCTTTTACTTTATTTTTATTTCAACATTTTTTTCCTTCATTGCTTTTTAATTGCGTGGGGTGTTTATTTTCAGCTATTTATTTATTTAATTTTAATTGCGTGGCTTACACGTTTAAATTCTTAAATGACGAATGATTAGGACGTTATTTTAGATATATATGTTTAGGACGGTAATTAGAATTAGATCACAATCATTGATCTGTTTACTTTTGCATTATTAAAAGAAGCAAAAAAATAAAGTGACTACTCTCCCTGTGTTCAACCTGTAGCTACACTGATCCGTATGCTTGCAATTACATTTTAAAATCTCAAACATATTGTGTGAAGTAGTGTGGACTTGGAACACACACACCACAAAATAAAATAGAGCTAAGAGTTCACGAATTTTAAATTGTGAAAGTTGTTTTCCAAAAAAGATTGGAGGAGAGAGCAAACAGACAAGTTTTTTCAGAATCTACAAGAGTTAGAGGAAAAAAATTGTAGGAGAGTTTTTAGCTATGATAGCAACAGTGAAAAATGGAATGTGAGTGACCCCAAAATGAGTTGGTCTTTGGAGAAATCTCAATAACAATAGGACCCCATACCACCCATTCACACCAAGTTCCAAATTCTAAAAGCCGAAAGCATATCCTCTTAGACAGTTTCTATGATGTATAATCCATGCATGATTGAACTTTACTTTCATTGATTGCACATAGAGCTCACTCCATATTGTCTCACAAAAACTATATTTCAAGAAGCTGGATCATGGCAGGGTATAAATTAGTAATGTATTTTCCAGTTTGGTAAATGAATGGCAACTAACTCGAGTACATGAAAAAACAGCACCAAACATATAATTCGTAATTATGATTACATTACAAGTCAAAGCATGCATTAAAATTATGCCATACTAAGTACCAATGTAAAATGTTGCTATCACTAAAAATCATGAGTTTGGATTGAAACCATCTAGAAATATCATAACTATGAGGAAATTGTAGTCTTTGCATGAATGATCTAATAGAAAGGTGTAATTCTAATTTTTTTTCTCAAAATATATATTTTTCAGGTATACAATGTCATCATCTAGTGTGAATGATAGCAACCGAGGTTCATTTTCCAAGGTATTTGAATATTGTATGTATTGTTAGAAGAGGGTTCTTGTTAGAATATCAGAGAATGTTAGTAGCAAACACAAATTGTACTATTGCTGCCCCAATGCACCTCATGGTTGTGGATTCTTTTCTTGGTGTGACCCTGTAGAAGAACCGAGAGTAAATCTTGTTATCAAGGATAACATCAACCCAATCACTCACAAAATAGATGTAGGTGAGATAAATCAAGAAAATCGACAAATGAAGGAAGAGATTCTACCTTAAAGAAAAGAATGAAGAAATTGGAGAAGTCTATTGGGACACTACAGATTGTAATAGTGTGCTTGTGTTGGCCATTGTAGTCATGTTTTCGAGAAATGAAGAATTAGGGAAGATGATAAATAATTTGTAATTTTTTCCCTAACCATGGAAAGAGTACATTTTGGGTTTATTTCAATGGTTTTATTATTTTAAACCTCGTATGTTTATAATTGAGTAATTGGTTACTTTAATCAAATGGGCAGCACTTCCCTTTTTTTTTTTTTTTTTTCTAGAATATCATTATATTAAAATGAAGAAAAGGGAATACAATAGCAGAACAACACCTAGATGAAAAACTCAAGCAAAAAGGAAGATCGCATCCCTGACCCCCACCTTCGGCATTGCCATCAGTAGGGGAGAAGGAAGCATGTTAGTCAAATCTAAAGTTGGGTCTGCCCCCAGTGTCTCTTCTAATAAGATCCTTTATGTGGGCAGGGAAGTCGATATTTGAGGCTGAAATCCCTGTCTTTGCCGCATCTCTAGCCAGATAGTCGGCGATCGAGTTCACTTCCCTGAAGTTGTAACTAATTTTCCATGTTATACTCTCTAAATATGGCTGCAGGAAGATCCATCTCTGTGAGGCAAACCATGGAATCTTCTTTTGTTGGAAAGAGATCGCTACTACACTAGAATCCGTCTCCACTTACAAACATGTAATACCCAGCTCTCGAGCTCGCATCAGACCCACCATGAGGCCTTTCAACTTCAGCTTGGAAGACTCCCGAGACTCCCAAATATTTTATAGGATTCAAGGACGCCTCCCCTATGGTCACGAAAAATTCTGCCTTCACCTACGCAACTCGGATTACCCCTTGAGCTTCCATCAAAATTTAGTTTAACCTAATTTACCTCGAGCTTGCACCAAAAAACCTCTAAGATCGACTGAGAGGGTGGACTCTGAATCGGTAATCCGAGCTTCCTACAGCAAATAAGGTCAGCAGCTATCTTAACTTCGCCTTTGGTGCTTGGGTTAGCGGATTTTGTCTCCTCTAATATCATTTGCTTTACAAACCTTGTCGGTCTTGCTTTACAAACCTTGTCGGTCTTGCCTTGCCGTCATGCCTTCTATTATTTCTTTCATGCCAAATATGATCAACCACTGTTACTAGCCCCATATTCCACACCTCTTTGCAGAAAACAAATTTTTGCTTTCTTCTCCACCATTGAAAGAAATCAGACATGGTGCTAGCTTTCTTCCATGCCACATTGAAGTACCCATAGAAGAAGAGCCATATATCCTTCGAGAAAGAGCATTGAAGGAATAGATGAGCCATTGACTCAGTCTCCATTCCACATAAGCTACATCTAGAGACAAGGGGTATGCTCCTCTTCTGAGCAGCCTCATCCATAGGTAGTTCGTCATGCACCATTCTTCAACAAAAAATAGACACTCTTGGCTACATCTTTTTACCCCAAATCAGAGAGAACCATGGAACTTTTGGATTGCGGATCCTGATATCCTCCCAGGCAGAATTAGAATTGAAAATCCCATCAGAAGATAGATTCCACAAACACATATCTTCACAAGTATAAGTAGGAATTTTAATATTCAGAACTTTCTCAAAAATACCATGCAGCAAAGGGGAGTTAACATTAGGCAATTTTCATTGGTAATTGTCAATGAAGTCGCTAAACTTTCCCTTACAGAAAAGATCTGGCTCTCCCTCTAGACTGACCAGATCTAGGATGGATTGTTCACCCAACCATTTATCTGACCAGAAATTAATGTTTTTCCCATTTTCAATCATCCATGCTTCTTTAGAGGACTAGCACTTCCATTCAATATAGGACAACCTGGTATTAAGAAAAAATAGACAAAATTTCTTTTGAATATGAGACCTTATAAAAACCTGTTAAGACTGGATCTGTGCAGCAATAAGACTATACTTGATTTCAAAATTCCTCAACAACATGAACATCACCTAATTAGTATATCATCATATAGTCTTACACAAATGCACCCATACAGTCTAAATCTCATCAACATCAACACATAAATATTGCAAGTCACAACTCTCTCTCTTTAAAGGTGTTCCATAACACATTAAAATTCATTCATCCCACGACCTTAAAAAAAAAAAATGGGAAAGAAACAAAAGTGCTCTCATCATCTGCAACATCCTTCTTGAAGGCATTATGCTCTCATCAGCAGTAACATCCATCTTCCTACTTCCTCCTACCTTGCTTTGCCTTCCATTTTGCATACTTGACAGCTTACCTGGCCAAGGTTTTCTCTTGAGTTGTTAGCTTTGAAGGCTAGGTAGATGATTGTGACCTAGTCAGTATTCGAGTGATTGTGCCTCCACGTTGACTCTCATCCCTTTGCTTTCTCTACACAAATCAGTAAAGAACAATTTAATAGTGGAGCATGCAAATAAGTTAACTAATTTCAATTGTAAAATACTTGTGAGGAGTCATACCTTCATGCTAGTTGTTTTCTTATTCTTCGATTGTTCTCCATCTCGAGGACATGTTCTCTTGTTGTGGCCTACTAGTTTATAGATATCACATCTAACACTTGATGATTTCTTCCTGAACTCCGCAGTAAGTCCCTCATCAAATTCTCTTTTCTATTTTTATGAGGTCTTTCGGGCCTCCTTTTAAGATATGGAGGCTAGACCAACACATTAGAGCCATCAACTACTAAATCTGCCAATACTGGGAGTGGTTGGATGAACTCACTATATGCTTGAAGGTATGTATTGACACTATAGTATGGACTGCAGTAAGACTCCAATGACCACCTTGTGTGTGTGATAGTTGCTGTTGTATGTTTACATGACAACCCAGTACAATCCCACATCGTACAACCATATGTCCTCTCTGACAAATTGACCACAACGCTGCCACCATGGATATCCACCACCTCAAATGCATGTGTGTTACCTTGATACACTATGCATTTCCTTGCTTTTTGTTGGACCTTATCTAAATGTTTTTTCATATCAGGTGTGACTAGGCCACCAATTGGGTAGTTGCAACCCTCATAATAGGCTTATCTCATCAATCACCAAGATAATAGGCTTGTCCTTTACATCTAATATTTAGTGGTTGAATGACTCGGTCATGTTGTTGGTTAGTTGAGGACTCTTTGCATTAATATCAAATGCATGCCTTGCCCATAATCTTGTAGGATTACTCATCAACCAACTACATGCTTCATTAGATATCTTTTTGATGGAATCCATTTCCTTCTCAAACTGGAGGAGAGTAGTTGCTGATATTGCTGACCAAAAGTGTTTCTTATACAATTGTCTTCAAAAATTGACTTAAAGTTCTGGTACAGATGTCTCACACAACATCTCTGATGAGCATAATAAAATACTCTAGTGATGGCATTCGATAAACCCTACAAAACATAAACAATATATTAAAAGTCATTTAATATGGTATTGAAGCATGGAGTAAATGGTAGTTGTTATAAATTATTATCAAGTACCTTTTGTTTGTCTGACATAAAGGTTAGAGCAAACTCATCAAATGCCGGTCCAAGGGCTTCACGTAGAATTTTAAGGAAAAAAAGCCAACTTTCTTTGCATTCAACCTCCACAATAGCATATTCCATTAGGAACAATTCATTATTCCCATCAAAAGAAATTGCTGACAAAAGGATGCCCCCATATCTGCCCTTTAATTGGTAGCCATCTAGACTAATGAATGGTCTACATCCCTTCAAAAAACTAGTAATACAAGACTTAAAGCTAACAAACACCCAATGAATGGTCTACATCCCTTCAAAAAATCAGTAATACAAGCTTTAAAGCTAATAAACATTCTCTTGAACACTGGGTTCCTAACATGTCATGCTTTTCATCGTATTGTATCTTCAAAAAACTATCTAGCATCTTCTGTAACACCAAATTACCATATGTAGGTAACAGAGCATAGGAATCTTTATGACTACCTTGTGTCATTTCCAGGGCAATAATGCGTGCCCAGTACAACTTCATGTAAGGGGGTTTAATCTTATATGTTTCATGCAAGCAAGAATGTAGCCATGGACTTTACAGCCATATCTGTCTCAACCTTAAGGTGAAGAGCAAGTTTTTTTTGCAATCCAATGTAATATAACACTCTTGTATTCTGTTGACAAAATACAAGCATGCTTTGGATTGTATGACTTGATCATAAATGTCATAGCATTCTTAACCCCCTACTTATCATCAACTAGTGAAGCGTATACTCTTCAAGTACAACTAGGTGCATTGCATACTGCAGTAACTCTTATTTTCTAATTCTTATGTTTCAATATATCAAAACCTTCTTGAAAAGAAAACTATTGCAGGACAACCTAAAGTGATTCACATCATCATATGTATTTCTTGCTAACTTTATTTTACCATCCTCAAGAACATCATAACCATCATCTTCAAAATGATATCCAACCTCACCTACATTGTTAACTTCATCATCCTCTACATCACAATCATCAGTAAGGCTGTCACCACTTTCACTTCCCTTATCCACAAACTCATCATGTTGACGTACCCAATCTTCATCACTTGTAGAAAGATTCCAGATTTGAGTTGAATCATCTCCCAAATCAGCAATATTATTTATTGTCCTCACTCCCATATTAGAAGATACCTGAGGTACTTCATTTGAACTATCACTTACAATGTTAACTTCCATTTCTTCTCTATTAGTTACTGCATCAAGTATTCTGGTTGATCCATCTGTGCTAGCAAAACTGTTACTAAAAACCTTCAATCCACTAGTGCGAGCAACACTTGCACTAGTGGATCTCCTAGGTAAAGCAACAACATTAGCATGAGCTTTAGCTTTACCCTTGCTAGGAGCTTTAGCAGTAGCATTAGTAGTGGCACTATCACGATCATCACTTCCATCACTTATAGCACTTGTATTATAGCTTCACATACTCCCCACCTCTTCTAATAGGCTTTTTTCCCCTTCTCTTACTATCTAATTTAGCTCCATATGCTGCTTTTCGCCTTTTTAGGGTACCTATACCAGAACCCAATTGCTGACCAGCTGAAGTGTGCCACATCTCTCACTCCCCTCCTATTTGTTTCTCTATAAACAACATCATTGGAGTACGTTTTGACTGTCCACTTGTCCTTCTGATAACTAGGGTTATCTTCAAGGTCAGACACTGCTAGTTTGATGATATCCACCCCATCTAAACCCAACAGGTTTTATATACTAGCATCATGTAGCACTTGCACATGCACTTCAGGAGAGATCTCACATCTGACTTTAAAACTTACACTACGGTCTCCAGGTATATGGTTAATGACAGAATTGTATATGTCAACATCATGTAGCACTTGCACATGCACTTAAGGAGAGATCTCACATCTGACTTTAAAACTTACACTACGGTCTCTAGGTATATGGTTAATGACAGAATTGTATATGTCACAGACCATGTCTACTTGTGCATAACAGTTTGGATCAACAAATATTGTGTGAATTCTCCCACACCATCTAAACTGAATATGACACCTCACAACAATTGTGGTAAAATTCAACTATTAAAATGGTCAACAGTTATAAGTAGACAGAATGAGAACAACATATGAAGAGGTATGAAAACAACATGTTAAACAACAACTCCATTTGGTTGGATGTAAAATGTTGTATAGATTCTCGGAAGTTGCAGATAATGTATTTTGCAGAATATGATGCAATCCCCCTTGATGTAGGGCTAGGTTCACTTAATAGTAAACAAAACCCAACCAACAGGCAGTACTATTAGGTACTAATTTACAGCATTATAAAACCCATAATAACAGCTATAATAATGAATAGATCAGTCCCAAATTAGGTTCAAAACTAGGTTAAAAGTATGGTCACAACAAGGATGTAGAAATAGCTAATCTAGGATAGTGACTGGGGGGTCAGCAACTGAAATTCTCCAAATCAACAACAACAACAACAAAATCAATTCTCTAAATCAACAACAAAATCTGAAATTCTTTTTGGACATATATTGAAAAGAAAAAAAAAAAAATCTGATTGGTGCTACCTCCTTGCCTCCAAGAAGCTTGGCTTCTAAAGGCCAACGAACTCCCCAACAAAGTTCATTAATTACTCATCCAATTTTAAGAGAAACACTCACTGAGCAGTGAACAACATATTTATATTTCTGCTCCAGCACAATTACTTGTGTTCAATCAAAACAATTTATATCTTTGTTAGATGACTTCCAAATCAGATTTATCATTAGGGGTTTTTTGAAAGCATAGAAGACTACTTCCTTCCACAATAGCATCCCATACCTTAACTATTTATAGGTCCCTATAGCCAACAAGAATTTCACCTACACAGATAATAGATAGGTTAAATTCTCTTTATGATCCATGATGAAATTGATTGCCAACCCATTATCATAGCCAACCATGATCATACTCATTCACATTTCCCACATCACAATAAATGTCACATTTATAACAAAGGAAACTTAAAACATACATATAAGGAGTTTAGTATGAAAGGAAGCTCTTACATGGTGATACGGCCAAATTGACTGTCCAGTAGGATAAGGACACGCGTCGCCCACTTGGACACGTGTCACCCACCTAATAGAGGCTGCCGGACTCTACCACGTCAACCGCGTGAAGAGAATATCCCCCACGAAGGGGTAGGACATATCGGAGTAGGACTCTAAAAGGAAAGGAGGTAGACTCGAGGAAGACTCCTCTGAGGAAAGGGGAAACCCTAAACCCTAAGAGCTATATAAGAAGGCCCGAAAGAAAGGGAGAGGTAAGCATCAATACCCACACCATTACTCCTTAACAAAAACTGTGCGGCCGATTCCTAACTTGAGCGTCGGAGGACTAACCCTGGACAAAGCTCTGGGCCTCTGCCGTCTGTGCTTGTGCAGGATCAACTCATACGGGTTTTTCGGCAGCAACACATGGTTACCGAAAATAACAATTCGACCAAGAGAAATAGAGGTGTCATAGGTCTTATATAGTTGCAAAAATAACCAATAGAAATATGCGACAAATCCACCAATTTTAGAAACTCTAAATTGATTTGCACCAATTCTAAACTATACTAACCTACACCAATTCTAAACTATACTAACCAAATATATACAGAATTACAGATAGCTTCATCAAGAATGGAATCAAACAAACCAAATGAAGCCATATCAAAAGGGGATAGGGGGAGCAATAAACTAACTTGAAATGATAGTTTTCTGTATGTAGATCGTAGCACAGATGCAAGAACAAATTTTTGTATCACAGACTCAGGGGAGTTTTTCCGTAGCCCAAATGCAAGGGAGAATTAGGGCTTCACTAACAACTGAGCAGAAAAGATTGAAATAGCAGAAATTAGGGCATCATTATCAGGGCATCAATCGTACATAGATTACAGCAACATTACAAACCGTACCTCACCGGAGATTGAATGAAAAATCGGAGACCTTCCCTCATCGGAGAAAGAACATGTCAGAAGAGGGCTCCTTTGTTGTTGGAGAACAAGACCTCTTTCGTCTTCACAAAACCAGTTTTCATCGTTGGAGAACGAGACCTAAAGCAGGTCTTCCTCGCCGGAACAACCTACGGTGAGCTGCTAGACAGGTTGAAGCAACCAAAAACCAAGTGTGGCTGATATGTTTATTCACGACTAGGCTGAAGAAAGAAAGAAGGGTACTGTGGGGATTAAAATTTTGGCTCAAGTTAAAGGATAACACCTCAAACCAATGTCGCAGTGTCAGTTTTTTGGGTTTAAATGTAAAAAATGAAACTATATGGGGGGTGACGTAATTGGGGCAAAGGCGAGGGGTGGTGTAAATTTCCCTATCATTTATAATAAAACATAAAAAATATATATAAATATAACCCTAATCTAGTTTGCTAGGTTGAAAAACAGTAAGCATATGATAAAGTGTGAAAAATTACGCTAAATACAGTGTAGGTTATCATGACAATACTAGAAAACATATAAAGTTAATACGAGTGAAAGGATTAAAAGGGATTAAAAAGAAACATTGATGAGGGAACTGAAGTTAAAAATCATTTTGTCAAGCTGCATATGTACCCTTGATAGAGATCAGACTAAATGTAGTTCAGGAGGAACATGGTATTTTAGGGTCTTGAATATCTAACCTTGGCAAAAGTCCAATGATGCTGATTAGGTGTCAATCAGGTTCCTATAGAAAAGATTCAATTTTGAGGGCCCAGATTGGTTGATAGAGTCCATTGGAATTTTAGGTATTTCAAGGGTAAAAGACTCAAAACCACTTATTTAGGATATGAGGAGTCCAATGACATTGACTAGGTGTCAATCGAATTCACACATAAAATGATTTTATTTTGGGGGCTCAGATTGGCCAACAGATTTTGTGGAGACTTTGGTGTTGCTAATTGTCAAAATCACATACTTAGGGCATGGGAATCTAATTACACTAACTGGACATCAATCAGACTCACACAAAAAATATTCTGTTTTAAGGGTCTAGATCGACCGACGAAATCAAAGGATTTTTGGGGGTGCTAAGGGTTTAAACCACTTATTTAGGACATGAGAAGTTAAATGACATTGATTGGCATCAATCAGACTCACATAGAAAAAGATTCGACTTCAAGGCCCCAGATTGGTCGACGGAATCCACATGGATTTTTGGCATGTCGAGGATCAAAACCACCTATTTAGGGGCATAGGGAGTCGAAGGACGCAGGATGGGTCAATTGGACTCTCAAAAAAAAAAATGTAGCACAATGACATATAAAAAGTAATTTAAACTATCTAAATAAAACCAATTAAAAACTAAAGCAATTCTCTAATTATAAAATAAATAATCATATAAGGGAGGAGAGAGAAGAATACTTGTTTTGGCCGAGGAGGCCTTGCAAACTTAAGTATCATTTTTTTAATTTTTTTTGTTCACAAAAATGGTTTTGGCTATATTTGGTATCATTTCTGAAACTTTTTTTTATTTAAAAAAATTAATAAAACATAAAAACCAAAAAGAGATCAAGAATCATTTATGTGTTTGGCCAAAATTGATTTTTAGTTATTTTTTGCGGTGAATTTAATGAGCACATGCTTAAAGTCATAATATGGAGGGGTAAAGTAGTCATTTGCTTTGTAATTAGAAATCCAATCTCTTGCCCCTCCTCTTCAATCCAAAGTGGAGAAAGAGCGTTATAAGGAAGTTGGGTGAAGGGAATCTCTTCACCCATTTCTTAAAAAAACCATTTTGCACATAGAAATACTAAATTATTTCTCACAAAAAATCATTTTTGTCAAGTAGTTACCAAGCCATTTTTATGTTTTGATAAAAAATGGTTTTCATTAATGATTTTTGTTAAATAGGTAAAAATCAAAAATTAAAATGATACCAAAGAGGGCCTTAGTTCTGCAGATTTTTTACGCCCTAGCTAACATTTTGGTGAAAACATGGCTCTAGGGGTATTTTTGAGATTTCAAGGGTCTCTCTCTCTCTCTCTCTCTCTCGATTTTCTACCCACTTTCTCTCTCTAGAATTTTTTTGCTTCCCTAAAATTCTCCTCTTTGTGAACTATTTTTTTGAATTATAGGTGCTTATTATTTATAATAAACCTCCTAAGGGCATTTTGCTAAATAAAGAAAATGAAAATTTTTGGAGGCAAGTATATGAAAAATTTACCATCAAAGTATATAGAAATTCGGTGTGGTACCAAAAAATGGCCCCCAAACCTATTTTTGGAGATCTATCCATTGGATTTGATGATCCATATATCGATGGAATCCTCTCTTTAACTAATATCCAATGATGCAGAGATCTGATGAAAATTTGGCAGGAACATAGTCAAAACCATGTTCAAAGTGAAGGTTTCATAAAATAGGTATTTGTATTAAATAATGGTTAAACGGCATCGACTTCGCACTAAAGGCAATATTCGGGCTTAAAATGATAGAACAAACTTATCCTAGAAGTTTTTCTGATTTTGAAAAAGTTGTCACCCAATTCACTCCATGAGAAAAATAGTCATTTTCTATCGTAGGATCTTTAAGAGTTGTGTCACTCTATTCATCATCGTCTCAAGGATCCTCCAAGGTGACAAATTTCAATATGTACAATCATGTCATTAGACAACTTAGAAAGTGGATTGGAGCAAGGAAACATTGTCAAATACACATTCTCACACACTTTGAGTTGTGGAAGGAGGTTTTATCAATTCTTGCCATTGATGTTATAGTGGTCATATCTCACTCAAAAGTCAATGTTTTATAGTGAGGTTTAATTTATTTAACTTAGAGAGATTTTTTTTTTTTTTTTTTTTTTTTGAGTATGCATGTTTTTCATCAAGTTTTCTTAAGTTCTTCAATCTCAGGTAAGCCCCCAAAAGAATCTTTTGTTTCTACTTAGGTATAATTATGTAGTCAATGGTACAATGCCATCATTTGGACAAAAATGAAGGTGGTATATATACTTCTCCTCCTTGGTATGATTCTAACTATTCATGGTCATTCCTATGTTCTCTTTTATTATTGGACATGATAAAAAGTATATTAAGTTGTTGCCATGTTAGTTTGTTAGGGTTTTCTTTAATGATTTTCTTGCATTGCATTAGGTCACGTTAGGGTTTTGTCTCATCCTGCATGCTACCCATACAAGGTTTAGTTTTAATTTCATGTTTGTTTGCTACTGTAATCATTCTCTCATAATATGTTCCGTTGTTATTTTAATACTTTTCATATGTTTAGAGTTTAGTTTACATCATTCTCATGCTTAGGATTGCATTTGGTTGTTAGTTTCATGTTGAGCATCACGGTTGCTTGTATACTTGTAATGGCGAGGTTCATTGTCCATAACGGATCGATCTCTGCTTAGTCTAGGGGGCCGTTTGATAACGTTTCAAGAAACGTGTTTGTCATTTCGTTTCCAGAAACAGCAGAAACGGAGTAAAAAGCGTTTGATAAAACTGTTTCATTTCACTTATTTTCAGAAATAGAAATAGAAATTTTTACTTATTTATGGTTCAAGAAACGACCTAGGCGAAACAACTTGTGGCCATTCTTTCATTGGTTACTATCGACTTCTAAAAACATGACTTATCAAACACCTTCAATTCCGCTTCGCTTTCTAGAACGAATTTATGTTTCGCTTTCTTAAGAACACGTAAACGTATCAAACATGCCCTAGGTTTTTTCATGTTTTCATGCATGTTCAGGCCTCACATATCATGTGTTTTAATATTTTTCTTTGTGGCACATTCAATATAATGTATGCTTAATTTTCAATTTCTGTTTTGTTTTCATATTTAGCATTTCATGTTTATATTATAAATGTCAATTGCTTAAGAAGGCCAACATTAAGCTGAGAAGATTGGTGTGCATAACACCTTCTTCGTATCGTACCTTGACGTGTTGACCAGTGCTATTGGAGTCGTTATAAAAGTCAAAAGTCATGTCTCTTTTGTGAGTCCTAGACTTTAGTTTAGGTGGCGACTCTCTCTCTCTCTGCTGATGTAATTCTTGTAAGCTAAAACTCACCACTTAAAAATTTGGTATCCAAATATAATTCTGTGGTAAATTTTTAGGACTGTAGGGGAAACTTTCTTTTGATAGAAAACTTAACTTCAAAATTTTGATATATTTATCATGGGGCAATTGCTATCACTCCCTACGCTTAGACTATATTTGCATACTCCCTTACTTTAAACTTTGTTTCTGAGACTCCCCAACATTTAGACTTTTACTTCTGTTCTCTCCTGATATTTTTAAATAGCCAAATTACCCATCGAGTAAAGGTTTCCACAGCCAATTGACTAAAATGAGGGTCCCAATTTGCATGAGCACTATGTCTTACATATAAAGGATCTTGGATGTCCCATGACTCAAAATCTCCTTGACAAGCTATATAAAAATAATTTCTGAAAGTCCATAGAAAAATTATTACTAACTATCGGCAATTTGAAAAAAAATATTCTGACAAAGACACTCCTTGTAATATCCTCTTCTTCATATATTAACCGGCTGTCATCATCTCTCTTTCCCTTTCTTATCTATTTTTATTAATTTTTGTACAATTTTCTCTCTTTCCCTAATATTTATTTTTATTTATTCAATGCTTTTTTTTTATCCAACCTCCTCCTCCTACTTCTTTTGGTCAGGCAAATCCGTCCCACCCCAGCCATCTGTAACCCTTGCCTACCATCATCATCCTACCCTGCCCTTGCCCAGAAACCCCACCCAGCCCGACCCTCCACCACCTTGCCCTCTTTTCCCTGACACCCCACTTCCTTGGAAAATAAAATAAGTGCATACGTTTCTAGGGATTTCTGGACTTTTTTAAGGTGATCCTCAATTTTCCTAGGACTTCTAAAGTTTTATTAAGGCTTTATGGGATTTTTTTATATTTTTAAGGATTTTGTAGGGTTTCTAGGGCATTCTTGTATTTGTTTTACTCTTCTAAGATTCCATAAAAGTTCCCTAGAGTCCAATAACTTCATTTGGAATGAAGTGGGGTGGTCACCCATTTTTTGAAAAGTGTTTTTGAATTTTTTTTCTTTGTAATTTTTATGATTTTTTTATAATATTCTACTTTTTTTTTTTTTTTTTTTACAAAATGGTTGTTTGACTCAGTGACATCAGCATTGATGACATAAACCAGACGTCATTGTGAAGCTTATTCCAAGTATTATCTAACGATAAAGAATTTGTACATTGATTTGGAAAAATAGTTGATTAAAATTATTGTTACTTTGGACTCACAGTCAAAAAAACAAATAAAATAATCACCAAATCAAACCATTTCACACCATCTTCAAATAATAGACATTTTAATATAAAATACAGCAAATTCATGAAATTCAGACATTCTTTAAGGCAGTTTTATTAATTTTGTCTCCCCTCCGAGGGGTACTTGGATAAATTTGAAATTCTAGAATGTGAATTCTTCCAATTGTCCTAGAACATCAAATTCATCATTGTTGTAAAACAAGGGTGGCAAAAAGAGGTGTCTATACAAACTAAATTGATATTCAGCCTATAAATAACACTAAAGAAAGATGCCTTCTATTGCTGCCGAGAATCTGTGTAAGGTTAAGCGTCGATCCTGCACAAGCACAGAAAGCAAAGGCCGGAGGTGGCTCCGGGATTAGTCCTCCGACGCCCAAGTTAGAGACTTGCAGAATAATGTTTTCACAGGAGTAATGGTGTGAACGTATTGACCTACCTCTTTCTGTCTTTAGGGTTCCTTCTTATAGAATTACCTCATTTTTGAGCCCTACTGGGATACGTCTTCCTACCTTCGTGGGAAATATTCTCTATCCAGGTATCTTCTTCTCTTCAAGTAGTTAGAGTCCTAGTTTGTCTCTACCAGCTGAGGAGGACCTCAAGTCTCCTCCCTCTCAATCTCCGGAGTTGTGGTTGTAATGGGTATCCCTCGGTTGAGCGCCATGTGTCCCCACCTTGGATGCCACTTGTCCTTGTCTCACTGAATGGCTAATTTGATCGTATCAGAAGCCCCTTATTGCCACTGAGAAACCCTTCCAGTGGCAGTAACCACGCCTTTCTTCCTTTTTCTTTTCTCTTTTTTATGCTCCTTGATCCTTCTCATTCGGCTTCGACCTTCGTCCGGTCCGAGGGATGGACCTTCGGTCAGGTCTGCTCGGCTTTAGACTGAGCCCCCAACCAAGGAAAAGTCTTCGGTCAAGTCTACTCAGCCTTGGCCTGAGCTCTTGATGAGCACATTTATGTGTGAAATCTAGGGTAATAAAACATGCATTTTATATATTTAGAATAGAGCTACCTTGGGTTTCATTATCTTTTTACAGATTTTGTATTTTAAAGGCTTTAAGTGTTATCGGACGTCATATCTCTCCAACAACAACTACCTAGTGTAGTTTGTGAGCTATGGTGTGTAAAATTCCCTTGCTCACCAAGAGGTCTCAAATTCGAATCTCATGGTTGTCTTTTTTTAGAGAATTTTGTTAAAGATTTCTTACTTTTTACTCACTTAAAGCACTAAGGGCATGGAGGGGATTTTCACATCAAATTAGAAGCAAGGAAAATCGTGGAAGGGGTTCCTGCACAAGAGAGAAAAAAAAAGGGAGAAATAAATCCTATCCAAATCTTCTCTCTCCTCTACATCATCACCAAAAGATTTTCCAAATCACACAAAGCAAGAAGGAAAATCGTCCCTTGGAGGGAGAAAAAGAAGAGAAATAAATTAAAAAAAAAAATAAGAAAAAAAAAATTATAGGAAATTTCTCCAAGTTTATTTTTCTCCTCTCTTTCCTCCACCTTAGTACTTTTTGTATCAAAAGATCTCACTACCAATTGTGGGTTTCTCCCTTTTAGGAAAGATAAATTTGTTACCCTACCTCCCCATTCCATATAAATACAACTCATGTAAGAGGAGGGGAGACACTTCATTCTTCTTCTAGGTTTTTTTTTAGTTGCTCTATCTCTTTCTCTAGCTCTAGTTCTATGTTTATGCTTTAAACACTTTTGTAAGTTCTTTTTATTCAATTAATGCAAACACTTTTGTTTTTGATTCAGTTTTTTATTTTTATTGTTTAAGCAATTGAAGTTGTAATTTTCAAGTTCTAGTTCTAGGCTTAGTTCTAAGTGACAAGAACAAGCTATGAAGCATGCCTTTCAAGTTCCATTTTTTTTTTCTTTAGATTTGTTTTCCTAGTACTAGAAATTTCAGATTTGGTTTATTCCAGATCTAGTTTTTAGTATTGGTAGTATCTCAAATCGATCAAGTTTTCAGTTCAAGGGTTGAAGTTCAAGTAAGTAGGCTCCCTCAATAGTCTTCTCTCCCCCCTCTCATTCCCTCTTCTGACTACCATTTCTTTCCTAATTTAGGATTTTAATTTCAGTCGTTACATTATTGCTATCCCTTTCTCCCAAGGTTCATGGCTAGTGTATGTGTTTCAAGGGTTGAAGTTCAAGTACGTAGGCTCCCTTAATAGTCTTCTCCCCCCCTCTCATTCCCTCTTCTGACTACCCTTTCTTTCTTAATTTAGGATTTTAATTTCAGTCGTTACATTATTGCTATCCCTTTCGCCCAAGGTTTATGGCTAGTGTATGTGTTGGCTTTGTCCCTCTTAGCCATATAACCATCAATTTATTGTGTTTATTTTAATTGTCTCCCTTTCCTTAAATCCAAGTAGAGTAACCCTTGTAAGAGTGACTCTTTGGTCAAGTAGGGAAGCTCATATTATGATGTATCCCTTAGGCTAAGTAGAGAAACCTACTTGTGAGTCTCTCTCTAGCTTTATCCCGTTTCTTTTACTTTATTTTTATTTAAAGTATTTTTTTCTTTATTGTTTTTTTTAATTATGTGGGTTGTTTATTTTCAGTTATTTATTTATTTAATTTTAATTGCGTGGCTTGTGTCTTTAAATTCTTAGATGACGAATGGTTAGGCCGTGATTTTATATACATAAGTTTAGACGGTAGTTAGAATTAGATCACAACCATTAATAGGTTCACTTTCACATTATTAAAAGAAAAAAAATAAATTGGCTGCCTCCCTGAGTTCGACCCGTAGCTACACTGATCCGTACGCTTGCGGTTATATTTAAAATCTCAAACAAGTTTTTGGTGCCTTTGCCGGAGAGACAGTTCCATGTTATTTTTCGCTTTCTTTTGGTAAATCGGAGTGCTTTGTTTGCTTTGTTTTGTTTTTCCTTTTCTTTTTTGAATTCCTGAGAAGAACAACTTACAATAATAGTTGTATTGGTGGAGGTCACCATGCCTCACAGTATGATAAAGACAGGTTTCGCCCTGTAGCAGTATCTCAGGAATTGACCTGAGCAACCCCAGATCCCTATCGGTAAACTCCCAAAAAATCATAAAAAAAAGTTTTTCTATCCATTATTTTGTGCTTGTCTTATTCTAGTTGTGGTTAGTTTTCTGTTGCATGAGTGTTAGGTGGGTACGTAATACTAAGAATCGATTAGAAAGAAGAGATCCAACAAGTAGTGACCCTATACGTTTGCTCTCTTTAAAACCCTTCAATATGGGAGACCAACAGCAAAACCCTTCACCTAAATCTCTAAAAGATAGGTTCCACCCTGCTAGAATAGCCCAACCTTCCTGCATAGTTCTACCACAAGCCCAGGGCAATAATTTTGAACTCAAATCTCAATACATCACTATGTTGCCCAACTTCCATGGGTTGACCTCTGAGGATGCATACCTATTTCTAAGGGAATTTGAAGAGGTGTGTGTTCTAATTAAGATCCAATAGCTTTCTGATGATGTTGTTAAGCTTAGATTTATCACTTTTGCATTGAAAGACCAAGCTAAGAAGTGGTTCGATGGGTTACATACAAATTCCATAACCTCATGGGAACAGTTCACAGTTATCTTCCTTAATAAGTTTTTCCCAACTCACAAGACTAATAAGCTTAGAAGTGATATCCTTCAGTTTAGGCAAAAGCCTAGTGAGTCATTTTCCAAACTTATGGAGAGATTCAAGGATTTACTCCAAGAATGCCCTCACCATGGCCTAGACCTATGGCATTTATGTCAAATAATTTATGAGGGTATTGATTACCCAACTAAACAAATGATAGAGTCTATGAGCCCTGAGGGATTCACATCCTTTATAGATGAAGGAAAGGTATGGGAATTCTTACTGGACTTAGTTGACAAAACCCGTGAGTGGAAATCAACCCAAGAGAGTGAAAGAACTATAGGAGGAAAAAGATATTTTGTGGATGAGATAGTAGCCAAGGAAGCCCATTTGGATAGCCTAATCAAGAGAATTGAGGCTATTGCTCCTAGAGAGCCATCATCAGTCAATTTGGTTAAGATTTGTGCTTGGAGCCAGTCCCCTAGACATCTCATAGAAGAATGCCCCAACACCTCTAGGGGCACTTCTAATGATAGTGTTAATGCCTTATACCAGAATAATCCATATAGTAACACCTACAATCCAGGATGGAGAAATCACCCAAATTTCTCTTGGAATCAGGGCAACTAAGCAGGGCCTTCTAATTTCCACAATCAAGGTCAACCTGAACTCCAAAGGCCTCCCTTTGTACAACAATCTTTTTCCCAAAATACTTTTCCTAGGTCAAATGTAGGACCTTAGGCTAGTTTTCCTAGGGCCCCTCTCCAATCATCTTATCAGCAACCCCTTGGGTTTACGAGGCAAGTAGAATAAGTGACTTAAAAAAATATGGCCCTCCTTATGATAAGCCATCAAAATCTTACGAGAGAACTCACTCAAGTTGTCTTAATTATGCGTGAGAGGGAGAAAAGAACTTTACCCAGTCAACCAGAGCCTAACCCTAGGCATCATCAGCCTGTTAGTTCATAAACATCAATTAATGCACCACTGAATATAGTACAAGGTCAGACCCAACAAGGGCCCTCTAACCAATTCAATATTGTTTATGCCCTTAGGAGTGATAGAGAGTACCAACAGAGCATTTCTAAATCTTCCTCATCTATTACTCCTGTTAACTCTCCTTCAGTTGAGGACACAAATATGCCTCTTGTTTCAGGTTCGTCTGATGAACCTAAAGATTTTTCTGAAACTAAAGATGATTTGGTTAAGGAAACCAAAACTGATTATTCTGAACAGGGGCAAATCCCTAACAGTCCTTATATTCATTCTGTCCCATTTCCTAATCGCTTGGTAAACAAAAGGAAGATTGCTTCTATGGACAAAATTTTAGAAGTCTTCAAAAATGTAAAAGTGAACATCCCTCTTTTGGAGGTCATATCCCAGATCCCCGCCTATGCAAATGTACTGAAAGATTTGTGTACTCACAAACGTATCACTAGTGTGCCCAAAAAGGGGTTCTTGGCAGGTAACATTAGTTCCATAATTATTCAGCCTATAGTAGCCAAGTATAAGGATCCAGGGAGCCCTACCATATCTTCTGTCATAGGCAACACCTACATTGAGCATGTCTTACTTGACCTTGGCGCAAGTGTGAATCTTTTACCTTACCATGTGTACAAGCAACTTGGATTGGGATAATTGAAAGCCACTGGAACTACTCTTTAGTTGGCAGATAGGTCTGTTAAAATTCCTAAAGGGATGGTTGAGGATGTCTTACTAAAGGTGGAAAATTTATTTTCCCTGTTGATTTCATTGTGTTAGATACCAAGCACTTCTCAACCAAGGAGGAGATCCCAATAATTCTAGGAAGACCATTCTTGGCTACTAGTAATGCATTAATCAACTGCCGAAATGGTTTCCTAAGATTATCTTTTAGTAACCAAACTGTTGAGTTTAACATGTTTAGGATAAGCAAGTAACCACATATGGAAGAAGAGAATAATATGATTGAGGATTTTCTGGATTTTTCTGATGATATAATTACCAAATTTGATATTAATTTTGATTAATAATTCCAAGAGTGTATGGATGAGTTGGATGACGATAGTGAAAATTTCTTTTCTAAAGTCTTGAGTCTTCACACACCTGTGGAGCCCTTAGGACCCCTTTCCAATACCATTCCCAAACCTTCCATAGTTGAGCCCCCCAAGTTAGATCTTAAGGAGTTACCATCTAATTTGAGGTATGCTTTCCAAGGGCCTGACCAGACTCTTCCTGTAATAATTTCTTCAAATTTGACTTCTAGCCAGGAAGAGGAGTTACTTAAAGTGTTAAAAGATAATAAGGAAGCCCTAGGTTGGACCATGACTGATATCAAGGGTTTAAGTCCTTCTATTGTGCAACATCATATACATCTTATGGAGGATTCCAAATCATCCACGGAACCCCAAAGAAGAGCTAACCCAGTGATAATGGAAGCTATTAAGAAAGAGATCCTAAAGTGCTTGGATCATAGAATAATTTATCCTATTTCTGACAGCCAATGGGTAAGCCTAGTTCACGTAGTGCCTAAGAAGTCTAGTGTGACTGTAGTTCCCAATGCCAATAATGAACTAATTCCAACTCATGTCCAATCTGGGTGGAGAGTGTGTATAGACTATAGGAAACTTAATGTGGCAACCTGGAAGGACCACTTCCTATTGCCATTCATTAACCAGATGTTAGAGAGGTTAGCTGGACATGAATACTATTGTTTTCTTGATGGATATTTCGGCTATAACCAGATCCCAATTAATTTAGAGGATCAACATAAGACCACTTTTATATGCCCATATGGAATATTTGCTTATAGGCGTATGCCCTTTGGGCTTGCAATGCCCCTACTACGTTCCAACGATGCATGATGAGCATATTTTCTGACATGGTCAAAAAATTCTTAGAAGTATTTATGGATGACTTTTCAATTCATGGGAATTCCTATTCTGAATGTCTTCATCATCTTTCTCAGTTTTGAAAAGGTGCATATCTAAGAATTTGATTTTGAATTGGGAGAAATGTCATTTCATGGTTAAGTCTGGTATTGTTTTAGGCCATGTAATATCCAAGGAGGGAATTAAGGTAGAAAGAGCCAAAGTGGATTTAATTGATAATTTACCACCTCCTCGATTTGTTAAGGACGTCCGATCTTTTCTAGGGCATGCGGGCTTCTACAGAAGGTTTATTAAGAACTTTAGTCAGCTAACCCGACCTCACACTTCATTACTTGTCAAAGATCAAACTTTTGAGTTTTCTAAAGAGTGCCTAAAATCCTTCAAACAGCTTAAGACGGAGTTAACCAATACACCCATTATTCAACCACCTGTTTGGACTGAACCTTTTGAACTGATGTATAATGCTTCGAATTTTACCATAGGAGCAGTTTTGGGTCAAAGGATTAATAAGTTGCCCATTGTCATTTATTATTCTAGTAGGACCTTAAATGATGCACAACTCAATTATACAACCACTGAAAAAGAATTTTTAGCGGTTGTGTTTGCGTTAGAAAAGTTTAGGTCTTACTTAGTTGGTTCACATGTGGTGGTGTATATTGATCATTCTGCTTTCAGATACTTAGTTCAGAAGAAAGATACCAAAGCCCATCTCATTAGGTGGGTTTTACTTTTGTAAGAGTTTGATTTAGAAATTAGGGATAAAAAAGGAGTTGAAAACCTAGTTGCAGACCATTTATCCCGGCTTCCCAATTCCTTGACTGTTGATTCTCCAGTCAACAAGAACTTTTCAAATTAACAGTTATTTACAGTGTCTAGTGAACCATGGTTTGCTGACATTGTCAACTTCTTAGTTTCAAGTGTGACTCCGGATCACTGGTCCACCCAAGATAAGTATAGGTTTCATTCCCAAGTTAAGCAATTTTTCTGGGATGATCCATATTTGTTTAAGATATGTCCGGATCAAATTATCCGACTATGTGTTCCTGATCGTGAGCAACATTCTATTCTCTCTTTTTGTCATGATCATGCATGTGGTGGACACTTTGGACCTAAGAAGACTGCCGCAAAGGTTCTCCAATGCGGATTTTATTGGCCCACTCTTTTTAGAGATGCTTTTGATTTTTGTAAGGCTTGTCCTGCCTGCCAGTCTTTTGGCCGTATCAATAAGAGGAACATGATGCCCCTCAACCCTATTTTGGTAGTTGAGATATTTGATGTATGGGGCATCGATTTTATGGGACCATTCCCTAATTCCTTTGGGAATTTGTACATACTTTTGGCCATTGATTATGTTTTTAAATGGATAGAGGCCATACCTTGTAAATCTAATGACCACAAAGTGGTGGTCCAGTTTCTTAAAGAGAACATTTTTTTCTGCTTTGGTGCACCACGTGCAATAATTAGTGATAGGGGTACTCATTTTTGTAATCAACCTTTTGAGGCCTTAATGAAAAAGTATGGGATCACCCATAAGTTATCTACCCCTTATCACCCCCAAACTAGTGGCCAAGTGGAGGTATCTAATAGGCAGATCAAACAAATCTTAGAGAAAACTGTTAATCCCAACCGTAAGGATTGGTCCCTTAGGTTCATTGATGCCCTATGGGCCCATCAGACTGCATTTAAGACCGACCTTGGTCAATCTTCCTACCGTTTGGTGTATAGGAAAGCTTGTCACTTTCCAGTTGAGTTGGAGCATAAGGCCTTTTGGGCCATCAAGAAGCTCAACTTTTATTTGTCTGATGCAGGAATTCATAGTAGGCTCCAACAATCTGAGTTGGAGGAACTTAGGAATGATGCCTATGAAAGTTTTAGGATTTACAAGAAAAAGACCAAAGCTTTCCATAATAAGCACATTCGTAAATCTTTTATAATTGGTGATAAGATCTTATTGTACAACTCTTGATTGCATCTTTTCCCTGATAAACTTAGATCCTGATGGGATGGACTGTTTATTGTCCATAATGTATATCCCCATGGGGCTATGGAGATTTTAAATCTAGGAACAGGGGTAATTTCGAAGGTTAATGGTCGTTGAAATCATTCCTCGAGTTTCTAATCGGTAGTGAAGAGGTCATGGATCTCCATGAACCTCTTTACTCGATGATTAACTTTTAATCAGGTATGACCCCTTGCATTGTCTTCGTTTTTAATTCTTTCCATGCATTGAGGACATTGCATGACTTAAGTGTGGGGGAGGGAAACCAGTTTTTGCTTTTTTCACTTTATTTTATTTGTTTTTCTTTTTTTTTTTTTTTAGCTTGCTAAAGGATGAAGTCCTACTTTGGCTTTTGGCTAATGATCATACCATTCGGTTGCCTGATGTATGAAAATAAAATTTTTGACTAAGATACCCATTTTGAACGTAAAAAAACCCTGTTGAGAAGAAAGAAACAAGCCTATGTCTTCATATGGGACTTTCTTTTAAAAAATAAGAGACCCTTGTTTTATAGTGTTGGACCAAATGTAAGTCTGTGGGTTCCTTGTACTTTTGATTTGGAGTTAAGACCTTATTTTTTAATTTGGCATGGGTTGACAAATGCACAATTTTAAATGAAATGTGAAATGTGGCATAAAGAAGAATAAGAGTTGATTCCCTTGGAGCTAGACAGGGCATTGCGCCTCAGGAAGCGTAGTGTCTTGATCAAAATTCCTTGCGAGAAAACTTCTAAAGGAACTCTAGCATTACTGTCTTTGTGGGCATATGCAAAAAACGAAGCTATATAGTAACTTAGGTGTCTGGTGTTTGCTCCACCATGTCATTCATGTTGGGAAACATGTCCACACTCCTTGCCATGTTTTGGTGTTAACAAACAAACATACATCTTTAACTTGATTGATAAAGTGTGATTAGCTTGAAGAAACCCTTAGAAGGTCGAAGGTCGAATCAAGACATGAAGCTTAAAGACATGAAACAGCAAACAAGAAAGAAAGAAGATGAAGGGCCAAAGAATGGAAGATTCAAGTGAAGAAGAAGACCACTAGGATAGATTAAGTTATTTTTAATGTAATTTGTAATTTCCACATACTTATATGCACTCACCTCATGCATGTGCATTACATCATATTAGAATGACCATAGAGCATGCCTTGACCAGGTATGGAAAGTCTCTAAGTGGTGTGGAACACACAGTAACCTGACTCAAGGGTATTTTAGGAAATCTTAAGATTAGTATTAGGAGATGAATCCTCATAGAAGCTATAGGAAATTGAGTTGTGATTCTAACGCAACCGATCTCATATCATTCTGAAGTCGAACCGAAAGGTTATGGTTAAAACACCGATGGATCGGGCAAGATTATAGCATGTCAAAAAGAGCATGTCATGTTGCGGTGAACCCGGCCCCCAAACCCGATCAAACATTGGGAAACCCGATCGATAACCTTGGGCCATAGGCTCGGGAAAACGTTG